>CM077097.1:0-671198 GCA_039513925.1 Platanthera zijinensis
GGTGGGGAAGAGTGGGGGGGGGGGGTAGCGGGGGCTTGGGGGGTGGGGGGTTGGTGCATGATGGTGGTGGTCGTGAGGGCCCCGCCGGGTCTGGGGGTTTGGTGATGGGGAAAACCCTTAAAACCCAAATAGTAGGGCAACACTGTATATGGATGGCACCCAAAACTTTGAAAAGCCATGGGTTGGGGGGTTTTTTGGTTAATTTTGAGGCTTTGGTGATTTTTTTTTTTTTTTACACATAGTACCTCCTTTTTGACTGCCCTTTTTAATCTTTTAATTATTATGATCACACAGTTTAAGATAAAGTTATGGAAATCGGGCAGAGAGTGTTTTAGGTTAATATGCTCATCTTTGAATTTTATTATAATTTTTAGATGTGAATTTCCAGTGCTTTCTTCACAAGATTTTAAGAATGCAATGATATTCAAAATTTGATTCATAGCTCAATAATGGTTTAAAAATTGTGGAACTTATTTTATGGTCTACTTAGGTCAATATACACTTGAGGAAATTTTACCATAAATTTTAGGAGAATATTTACAATAGTTGTTTCAATAATGTAGGAATAAGGATTATTGTTTTAAATTAAAATGTGGGCTTATTATTCACTGAGACGTTTGGAAATTTGGTCAGAAGTATGTTTAGGGCTTATTAGCCATGTCTGAATTTTATTATAATTTTTGGGAGCTAAATTTACAATATTTACTTCATTAGCTGTTAATTATGTGAGTATGTTAAAATTATCGACCAAGGCCCAAACCTTACTGAAAAATTTGAATACTTTGAATTTACATTTAAATAGTCACCTTGTATTTATCATAAATTTGTGGAGCATTTTTCACGCTTAAAAAAGGTACTTCATGTTCAAACTAAGGTATTTCGATTACTTAGGAAATTAAATAAATTATCAAGTAAATTATGAAAATTATTACATTCTGGATTTAGGCTAAAATGTCATGGTAGACCCCCAATAATTATTATAGGGATACTGCATGATAATTTGGAGTACCTCCCATTGTATGCATCATATAACTTAGGATGGTTTGTGCCTAGTAAAACTACAGAAATCGTGATAACATGTGGCATGGTCATAGTGAGATGGGATTATGTTTTCTGATTTTGGAGAGTGGATTGGAGTATACCATTGAAAGATAGGAAGAGTAGGATTGTAGAGTTGCCTATGATTAGGTGGTACTCGGGATCGATGAAAGATCGTCTATCCTGTAAAGAGGGAGACAGGGTAAAAACTCATTAGTGTTAGAAACAGTGCAATACTAAAGGGATCAAGAATCAGGTAGTTACCAATAATAATAAGTGCCTTGCGAAAGGGAGCTTTGGGCTTCAACCCATTGTAGTTCCTAGTTCCCTTTGAGACCCTTTCACGGGGTATGCTGGGGGCGGTCCTGTGCTAACCTAAACTATAGGCAAACTAAATTGCAAGAGTAACTATCAGATTTAGGGATTCACCTTCACTCACATCGAAGTCTCGAGATGTTAGGTTGGGTCACACGGACAGTAAGCTCGGTAGTTTGGTGATGGGTAGGTTGCCCCGACGAGCTTTAGCTTAGTTGTATGTTATAATGGACGGGATGGTCCGAGAAGCTTTCGCTCGATAAGTGATACATAAGGTTACATGTGCATAAAGTATAAGGTGGTGGGACTTTGGTATTGGAGAATCGATGCACCGACGCCAATATGTCGACTCAGCAAGTGTGGTTTAGCACTTCGCCATATAAAGTCCAGTGCACCAGCCGACAAGAGTACACAGGAGCTCCACTTAGTGCACCAGTGTAGAGTCGTACGATAGGTCTGACTGGTAGTACAATTACCAATTTAGAGGTGGGCAAGTGCCAACCCACCACTTTTATTTTCCACTACAGAGGTATCCTGTGAGGTTAGGCTCCATAAAGGGGGAACTAAAGGTCTGTGTACACAGAGTCGAGTGGGTGAGTTACACTTGCATGTTCACATCATGGCATACTTGCATGTCTTACCATAACCATTGCATATAACCCTGACACCTATTGTATAAAGTGGTTTGGGATGCTATATACAATAGGCTCTGCAAAACGACCCCTTGGTTTATAAGTTCGCGCGAGCGTGCTTATAAGTTAAGGTTTTTATTCAGTAAATATATATGTATGCTTGCTAGAAAATAGACAGCCTGTTGTATAAATTTGTATGGGACTTTTTATACGATAGGAGCCTTGCAGAAGATCTCTTAGCTTATGTGTTTTCATATAAGTTAAGGTTATAAATACATTCAGTCTTTCTTACTATCACTTATACTCTTAGAATTGCTAGATTAGTTCCGCCGTCACCTGTTTTTTGTAATTCTCCACCTTCATTTCCTCTCCTTTCCTCCTCCCCGTTCGGTGCCTGGGAGACAAGGGGGAAGGGGCAGGGGATGATAGGACTTAGTATTTTAGACTAATGGTTTTCGAACCACATCATTTTAGGGGACCGTGGAGCCCAACATGGAGGAGCAACCCTGGAGGTCATCACGCTTGGAGATGGGATAGTCTAGTACCAAAGTTCAGACAGATGGGACTATGAGTCCCGATCGCTAGTAGTTATTTTATTTTTGCTTCCGCGATGAGAAATATGTAGTGAGGACATTGATGTACCGAGCATTAGGCCAAGTTTCTGTAATTTTATTATATCTGTAGACACTCCCTTCGTGGAGAATATTTATTATACATGTGATTCTGGTGTACTTGTTGAGTTTTCTTCTTACTCTTATAGTTTTGCTACATTTTCTATGATTGATGTGGCCGGCAGGATCGGCGTTTTGTAGTGACAAAATTCCCGGGCATGAAGGTATCACCGCAAAATTGCGGTTATAGGCTTAAGACCGCGGTGGATTTTTTTTTTAAAAAGGGGTCTTATAGCAGAGGCCTGCCAACTTCCCCGTTAGTCGTTGCACCTCCATAACATTTTGAGGTGACCCCAACTCCATAATTGCCATGGCCTTATCAGGATTAGGTTCCACCCCTGCGGGGGTGAGAAGATGACCAAGGAACCTCCCCCTGCTCGCCTCGAAGACACACTTCAAGGGGTTCAATCTCATCTTGTATCTCCGGAGGGTGTTAAAGGTCTCCTCCAGATCTTGGAGGTGGGAGTCCACCTCCCGGCTTTTGATCATCAGATCATCCACAAAAACCTCGAGGTTCCTCCCTATTTTCTCCTGGAACACCCGATCCATAATCTTTTGGTATGTTTCTCCTGCATTTTTCAACCCAAAGGGCATCATCTTGTAGCAGTAGCACCCATCCCCTGTGATGAAGGAGACATCTTTTATGTCAGGAGGGTGCATCCTGATTTGATGATAACTTGAAAAAGCATCTAAGAAACTCATCATAAAAAAACTGACGACTGAGTCAACCAGCGTGTCGATCCGAAGCAAGGGATAACAATCCTTAGGGCATGGTTTATTGAAAGAAAAATCAACACACAGTCTCAACCGTCTATCTCCTTTTTTTAACCATTACAATGTTGGAGACCCAGCTAGGGTATTGTATTTCAGATACAAAGCCAGCCTTCAGGAGCTTGGCCACCTCTTCCCTGATGGGTTTGGCCAACTTGTCCGCAATGGACCTCTTCTTCTACTAAATGGGGTAGACCTCTTGATACATATTGAGACGATGGCAGGAAACATTTGCGTCGATCCCCGACAATTATTCCACACTCCATGCGAATATGTCCACATTCTTCTAGATGTATGCCAACATCTTACGAAAGTCCTTCGGGGTCTACCCCCCACTGATGAACACTTTCTCCACCTTGCGTCCTGGGTGAGAACCTCAATCTCTACCACCTCTTCTGCAAACTCTAGCCAAGACTGATCCTCCAACTCTCTGTGAACCCCCTCTCAAGGGATAGGGATTTACTCCCCCTCCGCTACCTCCATGGCCATCACCTCAGTCAGCTCCACCAAAACTTATTCTGCCACCTCCACCCTGGTGCCGATCTCCTCCCCTGCTTCCATATCCACCACCTCTCCTTCGAACTCCTCCATGGACAGCTCTTCCATCCTCTGCTCCATCTCCTCTACTCCTCCCGTCTAGGAGATGGAGTTCAATGCGGTGACACTCGCTAATTTGGGGTCTCCCCGGATGCTGACCTCGAAACCCTCATTGTTGAACTTCACGCACTGATGGAAGTATGAGGGGACGATGCGGAAGGCACTGATGAGAAGCCGTCCAAAGTTGGCATTTTAACTGCTAGGGGAGTCCACAATGACGAACCTATAGTTTTTGAACTTCCCCAAAGAGTGACATGGAGCCCCACTCCTTCAACCTCCTTCCTTTCCCAGGAGAACCCAAACAAAGGTCCGTTCGAGGCAAGCACCCGCTTGGCCTCCACATTCATTTCATCAAACATCTTTTTGAAGATAACCTTCACCAAACTACTATTGTCAATGAGGATCCTAGAGATATTAAACCCTTCTACCGTAGTCTGAACCTCCAGCGCGTCGAAGAAAGGATCCTCATGATCCGACATGTCATTCCTAAAGAAGATAATCTTCATCTCTGGGGGTGGGGTCTAGGATATGGAGCCAATGCTCCTTCGGTACATTGTGTAGAGTCTTGTCTTACAGGAAGCCTCAACTCAAACTCCCCATAGATCAATTTGATCCCACCTCGGACCTAAACATCAGCCCGGTCCTCACACCTATCCTCCTCTGCCAGAGGCAGGACTTCCTCGATCCGCACCTCCCGATGTTCCCACTACCGATCCCTATTTCCTCTCACCTCGAGAAACTTTGGGCACGTGGCTGTAGCATGCCCCCACTCTAGGTGGAAGTCATAATAGGGTAACTCCACCTTGACTTCCCTCCTTCTCCTCTACTGACCCCTCTTCCTTTGCATGGATATTTCCATAGCCTGATGCTAATCGGGGAGAGGAGGCCTTTGGCCCTGCCTCAATCCTAAAGGGTGGAACCGAACCTGGCCCCCCATGCAATTGTCTCCTCTATGGAAACCTCTCTGGTTGCCTTGGTCTTGCCACTCCAGGTGTCTCCATCCGAGCCGATTGTTTAGCTCCTAAAGCCCCACCTGGGAGGCTTTTGCTGCTCCCTCTATTGGGGTTCGACACACCTCACCTCCTGACCCCAACCACCTCCTAGCCCCTTCTCCTCTTTCGTAGACCACCAGGCCAATTTATTCGAGAACTTGGTGTTCAGCGCCTCCCCATCGACTTCCCTTGCCGCCCTCTCCATCAGCTCCTCGTAGGAGAGGGGTGGTACCCTCTTCAGCTCTATCCTAAAGAAACCATATAGCAGCCCTATGGTGAAGGCCATCATTAGGGCGTGCCCTAGTATCTTCTGTACCTGGGTGACCTCATCCTAGAACCGGTCCACATTACTCCTCAGTGTCTCGTTCACCCCCTGTTTGATGTGGAACAAGGACTCTGACTCCTTCTTTATCTTCTTCGAAGTGGTGAACCTCAACTTGAACCCTCGGCACAAATCCTCGAAGTAGTAGATGGAGCTGGCCGAAAGTTGGTGGAACCACTCTATTGCCTTCTCCTTGAGGGTGATGGCGAAGAGCCTGCAATTAAAAGTATCTTACATTTGCCTTATTGAAACCACATCCTCGAACCATTGGATGTGCTGGAACGGGTCATCATTCCCGGTGTAGTAGGACATCTACGGCTCCCTGAACACCTTCAGAATTGGGGCAGAAAAATATAACTCACTAAAGGGGCTACCTCCCCTACTGAGCAAGTCGGAGGATTTCGCACCCCCATCTCGCTGAACCTGCCTCCACTCAACGAGCTGGGAAATAGCACTCGTCCGGAGAGATCTCGATCCCTCCTCTCTTCTTTAATCTCCTTCCCAGCTCATCGAGCTGGGGCATCCTCTCCTAGGTTTGGGGCGGCGTCGACCGGGATAGCTGACATTGAGCACTCGGCACACACGTTGAGTGTGAACCTAACGCGGCGAAGCACCTCCTGTCTGAGCTCCACAAACATTCCAATGGTGGCGAGAGGCGGAGGAGGTGGTGAGTCGTCCCAATCCGAACCTTGCCCTTCTTCTCCAATCATCGAGCTTGCTGAAGATTTTCGGTCTTGACCACTCTCCATGCTCACCGTACTAAATTATTAAAACCGAAAAACTTGGTCTCTGTGGAGTTCACCCTTGGGAAAGGGGTTATCACACACTTACTTCTTCCTCGCAAGCAAAACAACTAAGGGATCAGAACAGGGGACAGACCCAAGGCTCCGATACGGAGGTCCCACCACACACCCAGAAGATCTTAGAGTGCTTCCCATCCTTAGCCAAGTGCCGAGCTAAGGATACCTCAAAAAGCGGAGGAAGACCAAGGCACAAGTAAGCATGCCTTCTATGGTACCCCCCTTGGTCAATTTTTAGATTTCTGAAATGGGCCTGCAAATAGCCAACCTCTGTTGTTCCAAACAGCTATGTGTTGCCCAATTGGGTCTGCCAGCAGTGTAAATCCACTATTCTGAAAGGCTATAGGCAGGCCAATGGGGGTAAAATAGTAAAGATACATCACGTAAAAACAGGGCGAGTGGCCCTCTAAAACCTCCACTCACAAGGGGCTGCGAGTGCTCGATGGAGCTGGCACTCACCTCCTCCACTTGCTTGGGGAGGCGAGTGCTCGATGGTGCTGAAACTTGCCACCTCCCTACGTCCCTAGGCAAATACGGGGCAGTAACTTACCACACGCCAAAAGGTGCGAGTGTTGCGTAAGCCAGGCACTTGCCTCCTCAGCACCCCACAACAAGTCCACCTTTACTCACTGCCTGAGAGTAGAAGGCGCTGACTGCAAGGGCTTCACTCAACGCCAAGGATAGAAGGTGTCAAGTGACTGGGCCTCACTCAATGACAAGGAGAGGCGTTGAGTGACTGGGCCTCACTCAATGCCAAGGATATGAGGTGTTGAGTGACTGGGCCTCACTCAACGCCAAGAAGAGGCATTCAGTGTCTAGGGCGGTGAGTGCCCTATGGGGCTGGCACTCGCTGCCCCCTATGCGCTTAGCAAGTATTGAACTAGGCCTTCCTCTACTCGGCCGCTACTTGCCGAATTTCTGGGATGAGTGCGAGCCGAACTGCTCCACTCGCCCCTCATTTGTTCCACCCTACCAGGGCGAGCTGAGGAGGCCACTTAGCTCTCACCTACTCCCGGTTCGCCTAGGACTTAGACTAAAGACTAATGTCACCCACTACTCTCTAAATATGGGGTTGTACACATTAGTTGAGAATCCGTGAGTAGGATGTTCTGCAGACTTCTTTTCATTCCCTCAATGGACATTTTGAGTTCTTTGTAATGTCCTTTGGTTTGACGAATGCACCCTCTGCATTCATGGACATGATGAACAGAGTGTTCAAAGATTTTTGGACAATTTTGTGGTCGTATTTATTGATGATGTCCTGGTTTTTTCCTGGAGTATTGAGGAGCATGTCTAACACTTGCAGTTACTTTTATCTGCATTGAGAGAGCATAAGTTGTATGCAAAGTGGAGTAAGTGCGAGTTTTATCTACCTTATGTTTCCATTTTGGGTCATGTTGTGAATAAGGATGGAATTTCTGTTGACCCAGAAAAGTTAGTTGTCGTAATGGATTGGAAAAGACCTTCCACACCCAAAGAGATAAGAAGCTTCCTAAGGTTTGCAGGCTTTTATAAGAGGTTTGTGGAAGGATTTTCTACGTTGTCTGCGCCGCTAACTAGGCTTACACAGAAGAATGCAATATTCGTTTGGAGCGAAAAGTACGATGAAGCTTTTCAAGAATTGAAAAATAGATTGTGCACTGCTCTAGTGTTGAATTTACCTCCTGAAGGATTTGAGTATGTTATTTATGTGGATTCATCGCACGTCGGGATTGGATGTGTCTCGATGCAAGAAGGCAATGTAATTGCATATGAGTCGAGGCAATTAAAGATTCATGAAATAAACTACCTTACTCATGATTTGGAGTTTGCGGCAGTAATTTATGCCTTGAAGTTGTGGAGACATCTTTTGTATGGCACGCAGTACAAGATTTATATGCACCATAAGAGCTTAAAGTACGTCTTCACTCAGAAGGAAATAAATTTGCGCCAGCGTAGATGGTTAGAGTATGTCGTGGATTATGATGTTGAGATCCAATATCATCCAGGCAAAGCTAATGTGGCAGCTAATTCCTTGAGTAGAAAGACCACGTAGATCTTTGGTCTCTCGGTTGAATCGTTGGTGGAAAAGTTTCTATTAATGGGTATCCCGGTCGGAAGTAGTGACGTGCCAAGTAACTTTGAAGTAGCATAGCCTTCATAGATTGCGCTAACGAGGCTATATCAAAAGAACGATCCTAATTTGCAGTACCTTCATAGCAGAATTGAGAAAGGGGAATTACTAGACTTTCAATTGATGATGCAGGTACTTTGAAGTACCTCAGAAGATATTGTATCCTCATAGTTGAGGATATTCAAGCTAAGTTTTACAGTGAGGCGCATGGTTCTAGTGTTGTATACCACCCAGGTTCTACTAAGATGTATAGAGATCTGAAGCAAGTCATTTGTTGGTATGGAATGAAGAATGATATAGCCAAGTTTGTGTCTGAGTGTTTTACTTGCATGCAAGTTAAGGAAGATCATAAAAGGCCCGGTGGCAAGTTGATGCCTTTTGATATTCCAAGTTTGAAGTGGGAGAGTATTTCGATGGGCTTTATTACTAGTTTACCAAGATCTCCCAGAGGGCATCATTCTGTGTGGGCCATAGTTGATAGATTGACGAAGTGTGTTCACTTTGTGCTTTTCAAGATCGATTACTCCATGAAGAAAATAGCAGAGTTATATTTGGATGAGGACAACATACTACATGGAGTACCTGTAGGTATTGTGTCAGATCGAGATTCCATGTTTACATCTCGTTTTTTGAAGAGTTTATAGGAAGGGTTGGGTACCGACCTCAGATATTCAACCGCTTATCATTCGCAGACCAATGGTAAGACGCAGAGATTAAATCAGATTGTGGAAGATTTGATAAGATGTTACATCTTATGCCACCAGGAGAGCGTGTGGACGAGCTGCTAAGATTGATGGAATTAGACTATAATTATAGTTATCAGGAGAGCTTGCAGATGGCCCCGTTTGAGGCTTTGTATGGGAGACGTTGCAGAAATCCCTTATTTTGGGCCAAAGTTGGTGAAGGACCATTATTGGGTCAAGAAGCCTTGGAAGAGATGAATACTTCTATGATGCATATTCGAGAGAAGTTTTGAATAGCTCAGGAGCATTATGAGACGAACGCTAATCGACAAAGGATTGGTCTGGAATTCGCTGTTATGGAATGGTTTTTCTTAAATTTTTTCTAATGTCTGGTGTTAAGAGGTTTGGAAGGAACCATAAGTTGGATCCCAGGTATGTGGGACCTTCACAAGTTTTTGACCGAATCATTGTTTCAGCTTATAGGCTGGATTTGCCCGCAAATTTCGCTAGTGTACACGATGTGTTTCATGTGAGCCAGTTACAGAAATGTGTGCTTAGTGACCAGAATATTCTCGATTCGGTGTCCTAGTTGCAGTCTAATCTTTCTTATGTTTAGTTGCTTGTTTGTATTCTTGATACTAAGGATCGAGTGTTACAAAGGAAGACAATACCCATGGTCAAAGTTTTGTGGCAAAACCAAGACTTGGAGAGTGCAACTTGGGAGTTTGAGTCAGCTATGAGGGAGGCTCATCCTACTTTTTCTCCTAGTTTCTTTTGGTAAGTGTTTCTATTAAATAAACCTTTGTTATTTTCCTTCTTTAGTGGATTCAGTTGTGTATCAAGTTTCGAGACGAAAAATTCTTTTAGGGGGAGTGGTAGTAATGCCCCTGATTTTTAGATGTTTATTTTAATTTCTTTAATGGTATATTTTTGACGTCAGGGAATTACATTGACATGTAGTTGATGGGTAGCATTTCTGGAGTGCGACTTTTGCTCATTTGGCATCTGAGGTTTTAACTTAGAATATTAGAATGGCTAAATTTTAGTGTGTTTTTGAGAATTCTCTCGCAAGCCATATTTGTTTTGGAACTCGGTAGAGCCATTTTAGGATATTTTGTGTTTTGACTTTGGGAGTTTTTACCCAAGTTTAGTTTGTCGGATTTTGATTTTGATTTCGCCGTTGGATTTATAGCATCGATATTTAATTTTGGTGCGAATTTCATAGAAATTCGAGATGATTTGAAATTTCTGGTCGTTTGGACGTTTAGTATAATAATAACTTATTATTATATTTTTATTGAAATATTATAAGTATAAATACCATTACGATTTAGATGGAACCCTATTCGTCATCTCCCATAAGCCGTTGGATTGTTTTGTGAAAAAGGGAAAGCAGCGGACTACGCAAGCTTTCAACCATTGATTGTAGGAGCTCCGGTGCATGAAATCGTTGACGGATGGTAGATTTGGATAGATCTCGGCGAGATCTACATTTTTACGATGAGTTTTTCCCATTTCTTGAATTTTAGGGCGTTAGGTAATTAGATTTTCACCCTAGTTTGCCCCGAAAAGTTTCAGGAATCGTTGTCTTGGTTCCTTGCAGCCAGATCCTTGAGGAGGAGCGCTTACGTTGCCGGATTTCAGGCGGTTTGAGGAAAGTGGTGATTTCTACCCCTTATTATGCCTTTTTTGTGTGTTTACTGTATCTTTTCTTCCCTCCTTAGAGTTAGGAGTAGTTTAGGGTTTCGGCCAAGCATGATCTACTGCGTAGCGTAGGATTTCTGGTTAAGTTTAATCCGTCATATATTATAGTTTAAATATGTTTAATCCGTCAATTATATGACAGTCAGTCTATGATAATTTTATCGTATATGATAGTCTAAGTAAAGATAAATTCGTCGTATATATAAGTGAGTAGAATTCGTTAAATATGTGTTTTGAACTAAGGCAAATTCGTCGAGTATTCTCGACGAATTTGTCGATTATCAGTCCTGGAGTTTAGTGAATGTGACTTAGCGTCAAGTGCATCAAGTGATCTATGAATCTATGTCAGATTCGTCGAGTAATCTCAATGAATTCGCCGAGTATCAGTCTCGGCATTGAGTTGATTCTGCAATATTTTAGTTTTAGGCATTGACTTCGTCGAGTTATAGGCTTGGCGTTGAGTGATATGGCATTGGCATCAAGAGTGTCGAGTGCCGATGAGGCTAAGTCAAATTCGTCATGTAAACTCGACAAATTCGTCGAGTATTGTAAGTTTTGAATCAAGAGTGTCGAGTGAACCAAATGGCGTTAAGTTCTTTGAGTGTCACTACCTTTTGCGTTGAGTGCTTTAAGTGTTACTGTCTTTGGCGTCGAGTGCGCTGAGTGAACTCAGCTAGGCATCGAGTGAAGGCATCAAGTGAAGTAAATTTTGCTGAGTTAAGTCCAGGCATTGAGTGGGACTGCTTTGGCATTGAGAGTGTTGAATGAACTCCAGTTTCGTGGAGTATACTTGACGAATTTTCCATGGACTTGGGTAAATTTCACTAATTTGTCGAGTATCAAGGTTATGTTAGTCGAATCGTCGAGTATTGTTAAGTTATTTAATTTTGCAAAGTATAATTCATCAAGTATCTATTGTGTTCGTCGAGTATACTCGACGAATCAGTATAGACTTAGTATTTTCTCGCCGAATTGAGCAAATTCGTCGAGTATGGCCCTTAGGTGAATTTTGGGATTTTTCTTCCTACTAGTCATTGGAGAAATCTAGCTTTTTGGTTAGGTTTTTGTTAGTTTTTATGGATATTTAGGTGTGACCTATGGTTGACAGTGGATAAAGGACCACCAACCTTGTGTCAGCTCGTGAATCATTACACTTGGTGGTTTTTGGTGTTTTCTCATGGACTGTTGGGTTATGTTGGACATTGTGGCCACCACCACAGTGCTTTTTTGAGATGTTTGGATTGTTGGGTTGTGTTGGACATTGTGGCCACCACCATAGTGCCTTCTCGAGATGTTTGGGTATATTAGTTCGTGTTGGACATTATGGCCACCGACTTAGAACCATTTTTACCGGTGTTAATGATTCACGTATTTATAGATGTTCAGTCTCTTTCTTCTCATTGTATAGACATATATCTTTATGCTTACTCTTGCAGATATTCTTGAAGCAAGTCTTCATTTCACACTTGGTACAATTTCCTTACTCTGGGACTTTAAAAGTTAATAATTTATTACTATTTTATTTCTCATATACCGTGGTTTGGTAGCCTTTCCTGTTTGGGTTGGTAACCCTTAAACTCCTTTGCTTTCATCTACTGATGATCTTTTTGCCACTTGTATATTATACTAAGGTATTTTTTTTTTAAAGCCTCAGGTCTGGAGCAGTAGTCGGTTGAGCGGCTAGGGTTTGTTGTGGCTAGTGGTCGATAATTATTGTAGTTGTCTTTTCCTCACCGTTGTGAGGTAGTTTTGTTATTTTTTCTTTAGTTAAGACATATATGCTTTTAGTTGGTTTGTGTCAGGTTGTTGACACCCACTAGAAATTTTGGTTGAATGTAAGGTACTTGCTAGCTGCTAAGTCAATTTCCGATTGAATTGTTGGTTTTACTTGCTCTCCGGGAAGGGTTTATGCTAGGATTACATGTTAGTTATTTTAAAGTATAAATTTATCATTTTGGCTATCTCATGAAAAACATCTTTTAACCAAATCCATTATATTTTGATGAAAGTAAAAGTTATTTTTATACTTATTTTAAATCTAAAGTGTGCATATCAAGAGTTGTCCTATTTGGATGTTTTTGCTCATGTAGGATGTTAATCAATATAAAGAAAGTATTTTCTGCAGCGTATTTTCATGTTTTCACTTGTGGACTAGCTGATCCTCTGAGCCAAGGGATACGGTTATCAAAACTTTACTTAAATTGCAGTTTCTTTATAATAACTTGATGATTTCATATAAAGTGTTACGTTCGGGTTCTTGCCTGAGCTCCTGCAGTTATCCCCTGTACGGCGTAGCATCACGATGCGTGTTTTCTCTTACTATGATATATCATTTAAATACGGAGAAAATGCGGGTTGTCACATTATACCACTTGCTATCTTTTTTGATGTTACCAACTTGTTATTTGCATACATTCTCTCTAGGAATGCTTTTTATGATAGGGTGTATGTTAGATATTTTAAATATAAAAGCATAATTCGATCTGAGATTCGTAACATCTCTTTTCAACTTAATGTTAACCTACTTTAAGTATTTTGAAAATCCCTTTTTACTTTTATTAAATTAAAAGATGGCATATCATTAAACTATTAGTTGAGTCTTCATGCTCATGTAGGGTAGACAATGAACTAAGCTATGTATTTTCCGGTACAAATATATATCCTCTTATATGTGGGCTAACTGACCCATTAAACTGAGGGATACAGTCTTTGAAAATTTAAATCTAAAATTTATGTTTTCCAAACATATTATATATTTCTTTTATGAAAATAATTGAATGGACGGTTCTTCCTGAGCGTCTGCAGTTATTCCTTGCATGATGTGGCATCATGACACGTATTTTCTTCTCCTCTGATATATTTTAATATTCAGAAAATGTGGGGCGTGACACACCACTAGAGTGCTTTTTGATATGAGAGTGTCACACTCCTTTCTTGTGAAAAACTTTATTTGGATAGTCCGTGTTGAGCCCTTTGCGGTAGTTATAAAGATCGGTGTTCGTATGCCCAATGGGTCTATCAAGACTACTAAGAGGAAGGGGCACATTAGTTTGAGAATTTGTGAAGTTGACTTCGAGATGGAAACCATAGTTCTACCACTTTGAAAAGTTTGTAGTTATTTTGGGATGGATTGTCTTGTAGGGCACCGGGCTAGGATTGACTGCCCGTTGAAGGTCATGACCATAGGAGCGAGGGAAAAGTGGAAATAATATTTGAGGGCCTTAGTGGTGTAGCCTGATCCCTGATTTCATCCATGTAGATGGTGTGTGTTGTGAACCACGGGGGTGGAGCAATTGTGGCTTTGTTAAAATTCGCTCTATAAAGTTAGCGATTAGAAATGTGCCAATTATAGTGGATTTCAAGGACGTGTTCCTCAAAAAGCTTCTTGGAGCACCTCCTCAGCAGGATATTGACTTCACGATAGAATTGGTTCTCGGATCAAGTCCAATGTCGCGTCCTCCATTTAGGATGGCACAAAAGAAGTTGGTCGAGCTCAAAGTCAATTACAAGTGTTGTTGGAAAAAGGGGGCATTAGGACCAACTCTTTGTGGTAGAGTGTGTCTGTACTATTTGTGGATAAAAAGGATGGTAGTATGTGGTTGTGCATAGACTATCATGAACTAAATAAGTTGACTGTCAAGAATAAGTACCTAATTTCACATATAGATAATTTTTTTGACTAGTTAGTAAGTTCAGTAGTATACTCCATGTTAGAATTGAAATCGAGGTACTACCACATGTATATTCAAGAAGAGGATATTCCCTAGACAGCATTTGGGATGAGGTATGGTCACTTTATGTTCTTAGTGATGTTATTCGGCTTGACGAACACGCTGTGAACTTTTACGGATTTGATGAACCGAGTGTTTTGATTGTACTTAGATTCATTTGTAGGGTGTGTTCCTCGATGACATCCTGTTGTATTCCATATTAAAGGTTAAGCATGAGACTTACTTGAGAGTGGTCTTGCAGATTCTGAGTGAGAACCAACTTTATGCCAAGTTCTCAAAGTGCGAGTTCTAGCTAGAGAAAGTGGTATTTTTAGGCCATGGGATTATTTGTGATTGTGTGATGGTGGATTCAACGATAGTTGAATCCATTAGAGATTGGCCAGTTTTGAAAACTGTGGCGGAGGTCTGGATTTTCCTTGGACTTGCCATATACTACAAAAGGCTTATGGAGAACTTCTTGCTGATAGGTTTGCCACCCACTTCTCTTTCTCACAAGGATCAGAAGTTTATATGGATGCCAAAGTGCGCCCAAGCTTTCGAGACATTAAAGGAAAGGTTAATGTCCTCTCTAATCCTATGTATTCCTAGTAGGATAAAAGTATTTTATATTTTTAGCAACGCGTCAGGTTGGGGGTTGCGTCGTGTGCTTGTGTAGCATTGAAATGGGGTAGACTATGGGTATAGGAAGCTGTAGCCTCATGAGAGGAATTACCCCATCCATGATATGGATTTAGTGGTGATAATATTTTCATTAAAGTTATGGTGACATTATGTTTATGGAATAATAGTGGAGATCTTCATGGTACATAAGAGCCTGAAGTATCTCTTTGATTAGAAAGATTTAAACATGAGTAGCGTAGATGGGTCGAGTTCTTCGGGGACTACGGCGTGGCAATTCAGTACTCGCTAGGCAAGGACAACATTGTGGCTAATGCTTTAAGTAGGAAATATTCTAGGCAAGGGAACTGGATTGAAGCGCATGATGAGTGCTTGGTGTAAGGCTTTGAGTCTTTGAGCATCATCTATATGCCTAAAGGTGAGTTTAACATGACTTGGTTTAATTTGATTGATTTGTAGTGCAATTTTTAAGATCATATTCAAGAGGCAACCAATATGGATGTAGAGTTCTATCCATTGGTAGTAGAATCTCAGAAAGGTGAAGGTAGTGTCATAGAGATATAAAGAGGGATCTAAAATAAGAATGGAAGGATATGTGTACCAAAGTTTGACAAGCTCCTTGAGGATTTGATGTTTGAGGCCCACTTTACAAAGTACTCTATTAATCCTTAAAGAAGTACTCCATTCATTCGGGTAGTACAAAGATGTACATAGATTTGAAGAAACCCTTTTGGTGGTATGGGATGAAGCGGATGTAGCATTATATGTGAGTTGATTCCATACTTGTGCCTTGGTGAATGCTGAGTGTCAGAGGCCGGGAAAGTTCCTAAACCCCTTCCTATTCACGAGTTGAAATATTAGGACATCTCTAGGGATTTTGTGCATGGTCTTCCTCGGACTCCGCAAGCTAACTAAGCAATTTAGGTGATTATAGAATGCCTGACCAAGGTGGCTAACTTCATTCAAATTCGAAAGGATGATAATGTGGAGAAGCTAGTGGAGATCTATGTTCGAAACATAGTGTGGTTGCATGGGATTCTGAAGAGTATTATTAGTGATTGTGATGGACAGTTCATGTCCAAGGACTGGAGGTTAGTCCCAAAGAGCATAGGTACGAAGCTTAAGTTTAGTATTATGTTCCATCTACATAACGATGGTCAAATGGAGAGTATAAATTGTACATTGGAAAATAGGTTGAGAAAGTTTTCTCTTAATTTCGGCAAGAGATGGGAAGACCACCTATTTAATGTGGAGTTTGCATACAACAAAAGATTCCAAGCGAGCATTTAGATGGATCCATATGATGCTTTGTATAACAAGCGGTGTCGAATGCCGATGTCTTGGATAGAGGGAGAGACACCCAGCTTTTTGACAAGGAAGAAGTGATAGATGCTTATAAGATAGTGCGGACAATCCAAGAGCACCTAAAAGTTGCTCAAAATTGGCAGGCGAAGTATTTCAATGCACACCACCAGAATGTGAAGTTTGTAGGTTGCATGGTCTACTTGAAGATCAAGTTATTTAATGGTTTTCTGAGAATTCAGCGACTCAAGAAGTTAAGTCTATGGTTTTTGTGTTTATTCGAGGTTACGGAGCGCATAACAAAGTGTCCTATCGGTTGGCATTGTCCGAAGAGCTGCATGGATTACATGACGTTATCTACGTCTTAGTGTTGAGGAAGGCTTTAGTGGAGCCTATTGATGTGGTAAAGTATGCAGTAGTGTCGGTGATAGAATATTAGAGGATGATTGTTTGTCTGGTTTTCGCTAATGATTTGGAAATCCGACTTTTGCAGAACAAAATAGTCAAGCTCGTGAAAGAACGTTGGGATAATTACGGGCATGACGAGTTCTCTTGGGAGCACGAACAAGCAATCCGATAAGACTTCCCTGAGCTATTTGCCTAAGGTGAATTTTATGTTTCATAGCATTTTCTTTAAATTCTGAGGCCAAAATTCTTTTACGGGCAGTTGAGTAGTAATACCCCAAAAATATTTCTTCCTAGAGTTTAGGAGTGTAAGGTTGAGTGTAGTCGTTCCCTTTTTCATAGAAAAATTACAAAGGCAAAAGCGTTGTATGAACTCCATAGGTGGCATGTTCGCTCGATCCCGACATCTTGTTCACTCGACTCTATGGGTTAGCCAACTAGGCATCGTGTTGAATAGCTAGCATCATGTTCACTAGCTGGCATCATGTTCACTCAACACCCCGAGACATAGTGTTATTTTTCTAAGTACCATGAACAAGTTTTGCAATTAGGCATTTTCTGGGCGTGTGATCTTATTGGGACATGATTTAATGGCCTAGAGTTTGTGCTTGTGAACCTTAAATGGGGTACAGGAGTTCTCCCCTTAGGGTTTTCCAATTTTTTTTCTCTCGATAGCTCATGAGCTAGAGAGTGCGCGAAAGAGGAAGAAGACCTAGATCCACCATTTTTGGAGCTTCAGAGCTCTATTTGATAATCCGAGACCTGATCTGTAGAGAGGGATAGAAGGTGAACACATTAATCCATGCTATTATAAGCTTTCATGGAAAGGAAGAGGTTTTGTAAGGTAACGACAACTCTCCTCCCAGTCTTAAGATGCGGTCATTGCAATTTTTTTGTTAATCCCTGTATTTTCTCATAATTTCTTGGCACTGGATGTCACAAATGAGAGTAGTTCAGGGTGTCTTGGTTAGAGAAGAACCATCGGGTCAATTGAGTCCATCCCTGACATATTTTGCATTAGAAATTTTCTCCGTTAGTGGATTAGGCAATGTGTGTGAAGTCAAATTGCGATCGGTGGTTCAATTTGGTGATGTTGCTTGATGTACATTTTAAGGAATTTGTTATAAATCCGATTGCAGTAAAGATGTTGTTTTTATTCCCTTATTTTCTCTGAGAATGAATGGTGGCTTATAGCAGAAAAAATGTGTGTTGAATGCTAATGAAGACAGGCTTTTTCATTGTGGTTGGTTAGCTTATCATGTGATGTTGTGAGTCAGTTGGGGAGGGTGTCTCGGGAAGACAAGTACGCTTTTGTGAAAACTGATAAGAATGTCGTGTTGGATCGGGTGACCCACCATAGAGGGGGGTGAATAAGGTTTTCAGATTTTTTTTCAAAATTTAAAATGAGTTTTACCAAGGAAAACTGTTTCTGGAGGCTACCACAGTGCGTTTGCTTTCTAGCTCCAAGCGGTAGGTCTCAGAAGTCATTTTACTTCATAAAACATTGCTTTATAGAGGCTCACATAACCTTCAAAGATCTACCACCATACAACTACAAAATTGCGATAAAAATAGACCAACAAAATTTTTATTCAAAAATAATGAAGGTGGTTTACAATGATGAACAACTAGAACTGCATGGAGCCAAAGATTGGAGGCGATGAAATACAAACTTCTCTCTTGTTTCTATACCGACCCTATATCCGAACCAGTTGGCTCTATCCCTTTCCCCCCAAAAAAGGTCTTCAAGCCAGCTCTTTGCGTTCCTTCTGGAAGTGTCTTAGAGCCTCATTATATCCCTCGATCTACACATCCCTCACAGGGATGATTTCTCACGAAACCCTTCCCGAATTCCGACGACCCCCCGGTCAATTTTCCTGACACTAGATCCCCCGATCTAGACATCCCTTACTAGGATGATTTCTCACGAAACCCTTCCCGAATTTCCACGCCCCCCTGATTGATTTCCCTCACACATAAACAACTATACAATAAAGAGAGTTCAAACTAAAATACAAAGAGTTAAGAAATTATTTATCCCTCAAATGTAGAACTCCTTTGAGGAATGGTGCCTGGTCGATGTTCTTGAATATCATTCTTGTTGCAATCGATCAACCGTGAATGATCATTGAAGATTTTGTTCGCCGGAGATCATGAGTGGGAGGAAGATATATTGCTTTTCCTTCAATAGAGATGAGAGTTCATCCTTCTCCAAATGGCGCCCGAACCCTAGAATGAAATATTCCTCTTGGTTGTTTCTCTATGAAAAGAAACGCGCGCTTTTATATGTCTTGAAAAAGTAATCTATCGCCGTCGGAAGAGGTAGCGCCTGACGGTAGTTCGATGCACGTGGAGATGACAGCTATCCAACATATTTGGAAAAATATCCAAATAAAATATTTTTTTTCATTTTTTGTGCTACCGCGGTGCCGTACCACGCTATCGCCTGGAAGAAGCAGTATATTCTCAACGAAGATGACTCAATAGTCATCAAGATAGCTAGTGCTCGGCGGTTAGACTAGCACCACATGGTAGGTCACCGAGAGATCATGCAGAGTTAAATCAAAGTTAGCGTGGATAGTAGCGCTAGCACTCGGCGGTAGCTCATAAAGATTAATTCTCTTGTTATTTTGTACCTGTAAACCTACACACTATACCCAGAACACTTATGATCAAATATAACACGGGATTTGATATTGTCAAACTAAAGAGATGCAAATTATAGGCTCCAACAAACTCCCCCTTTTGATAATATAAAAGTCTGTTCATCAGATATAAAACAATAATGCCATCTTATAGTGTATTCCAATAATTAACAATATGGTATAGTGTAATCCAATCATTAAGGGTGAAATATAGTAGGTTAAAATAATCAATACTGACTTAATCAATACGGCTCACCCTATAGATATGCTCCCCCTATATGTGTGCTCCCCCTACAGGAGATTAAGCATAGTATACACTCATGAACACTCAACTAGCACAGGATATACTCATGAACACTCAACTCTCCCCCTTTTTATATTATTGAAAGGGTCGGGTATAAACGAACATGTCTCGTGAACACTCAACTCTCCCCTTATGTTCATGTGATACTAAAGAGATGAATAAACGTGCACACATGCATAAAAACCATAAGCGGTAGGGGAAAATAACTGGATCAGAACACAATGAATATGGACCTACCCAACACAAGAAAAACCAATTGCTTGGTAAGCTTTTTAGAGTAAAATAAATTTGGACAGCATAAGTTGAATTATAAAACACACGATTTGGAGAACAATGCTAGGATATTTATAGAGTTAATACCTTGTAATATTATAAGAGTTAGGAATATAAATCATTTACTAGTACCAATAAGCTATAGACATATAATGTAATGTAAGTCCAATTCTTATGCCTTGAAGCATTAGATAGAATAATGGCATGAGTATGTATAGCATCAAAAGAAGAAACAGCAAGTAGAAATAAACTTTAGTACATGTTTTATCTCAATAATTCAATATGCTAGCACAAAAGAACGAAAGTGAAAAATCATGTCACATTGCTATCTAGTTCATATCAAGATTTGAACAAGGAGCACTAACTCAAATTATAGTCATTACACAAGATCAAAATGATTCTTTTGACAAAGGTGCTCATCCTCATAATACTCATGAAGACTTATCAAGAGAAGTGAGTAGTGCTTGGGGGGTATCCTTGACACATGAGTTGATAGCTTATGATTTTAAAAAAAATTTCATTCATTCATTATTTCACTATCAATTTATATCATTTTGAGTTCAAGGACTCATTAATCAATCGAAATCTACCTACATAGATAGATATACTTTAACTTGTAGATAAACAACATTTTCAACAGAAATTGGCCCAAAGTCCTAACATTATATAAAAATAGGAATACCGTGACATTGATTGTTCAAGTAATTTCTAGCATGTTAGACACAATATCACGAGTTATGACATGTACACATGATTTTCTACACGAGTGCATTTTCTAAGGATGTGTGAAAAGTATAATGCCATTAGGATACCTAAATCCTCACACATACCAAGAGGCATATAAATATACACAATCATGTCAAGTCGCACTCATTAGCTAAGCACCTATATACTAAACATATCATAACATGAACAGACAATGTTAACATGGATTAACAATCATAAATCAAACATTGCACGCAATTGTTATGCTCTAGGTTCTAGTCATGCGTCTCATAAGAACGAATGATTCCGCCATTTTTTATTTTGGGGTTTAATAATATTTTTTTTGTTTTAATAAGTAAACATTAAACAAATCAAACAAAACTATGAAATAAAAACATGTTTTTAGAGTTTTGGGTTTTTTCAAATTTTTATTTGACTTTTGATTATAAGATAGCCAAAAGGAAATTAAAAAATAAAAGTTGAAACACATAAAACAAAGGAAAACAACAAGCAACTAACTTACTATCAGTGTTATGGCTACCGCGCGATGTTAACTCATAGAAATCGAAAATAATAAAAATTTACCCTGAAGTCAGTAGATAATGCAACACGACTAAATAGTGAGATCCAAATCACCCAGTTCTAGTCGAAGTAAAGAAAAATGAGCGTCAGGGAGGGGTTTGGTAAAGATATCAGTAAGTTGATCTTCAGTGTCAATGAAGCTCACTTTCATATTTTATTTCTTAATGTGGTCCTGGATAAAGTGGTGAAAAACGTCATTATGTTTGGAGTGAGAGTGGTGCACTGATTATCCATCATGTTTATGGCACTCTTGTTGTCGCACTAAAGTCAACATTCTTAAATTGTAGGCCAAAGTCCTCCAAATTCTATGACCTCCAATGTTCTTGTGCGCATCAACTTCCTAGGGATATATACTCGGCTTCAGTAATGGAGAGGGAAGCTGAGTTATGTTTCCTACTTGACCATGAAATTAGTGTGGGTCCTAGGAAGTGATAGGTACAACTTATGCTCTTGCGATCGAGTGAACATCTAGTATAGTTCGAGTCAGAATATACGTTTAGTGCAAAGTCAGTGCTGGGTGGATACTAAAGATCAAGATTTTAGGTGCCTGTAAGATACTTAAAGATATGCTTAACATCTTTAAGATGAGATTCGTTAGGAAAAGCAAGATACCTAGCACTGAGGCTCACTACAAATATAATATCGGGTCTAGAAGCACTTAGAAATTGTAGTTATCCGATCATACCTCTAAATAACATTTGATTCACTAAAATTCCACTTTCATCCTTTCTTAATTTGAGTGATGCGCTCAATGAACTTTTTTCTTATTTTAGATTTTCAAAGCCGAATTGCTTAAGCATATCTTTTATATATTTTGATTGACCGAGGAAAATTCCACCCTTTTGTTGAAAAATCTGAAAGCCTAAGAAATAGGTTAATTCTCCAACTAAACTCATTTCAAATTTGGATTGCATTTGTGTAACTGTTTCTTTACAAAAACTCTCATTTGTGGTACTAAAAATTATATCGTCTACATAAATTTGTAATAAAATCGAATCAGAACCACTATTCTTTACAAAAAGTATAGTATCTACACTACCCATCCTAAAGTCTTGTTCAAAAAGGAATGTCAAAAGTCTATCATAACATACACAGGGTGCTTGCTTTAATACATATAGGGCTTTCACTAGTTTGTATACATGATCTGGGTGATTACTATTCTTGAAGCCGGATGGTTGCGCAACATACACTTCTTCTTTAATATACCCATTTAGGAACACGCTCATAGCATCTCTTTAATATAACTTTTTTTAAAAAAACTTTAAAATGCCAAAAACATATGAATCGACTCAATACGTGAAACCGGTGTAAAATACTCCTCAAAATCATAACCTTTTATTTTGGAGTATCCTTGAGCAACCAACCGTGCCTTATTTCTAGTTATCCTAGAATCCCCATCAAGATTATTCTTATACACCAATTTCAAGCCTATAATTGGACTGTTTTTAAGTCGCTCCACTAATGTCAAAACATTGCTTTGCTCAAATTGATTCAATTCCTCAATCATAGAAAAGAACCATGACTCATCATTTAATTCTTTAGAGATGTTCTTGGGTTCTATTTCAGATATAAAACATAAATTTCAGAACGATTAATGCAAGGTTGAGCGTGTTATAACCACATGTGAAGGCTCTCCTATTAGTAGTTCACGTGGATATTATTTTGAAAAATTTATTGAGCTTGGAGGCTTATATCCTTCAACACGAGTTGGATCATCTTCTACTTCCTCTCTTTCCATATTCTTGACTACCAATGGCACCTTGTCATCAACATTTTCTTTATTTGATCTGGATTCCTCATTTGGTGTATTCTCATCAAAGTGAACATGAATCGATTCTTCTACAACTAAGGTTCGTTTATTGTAGACCCTATAGGCATGACTTGTGGAGGAATATCCGAAAAAAATGCCTAGGTTAGATTTATAATTAAATTTTCCCAAGTTATCCTTGGTGTTAAGATTGTAACATGGGCAGCCAAATACTTCAAAGTAGGACAAAGACGGCTTTTTTATCAAAATAAAGCTTATAAGGGGTGTGCTTAAGAATATTGTGAAGCATGGTCCGGTTGTTCACAAAACATGTTGTGTTAGTCGCTTCAGCCCAAAAATATCGAGGCAAGCTGAACTTGAAAAGCATCATGCGTGCTAATTCTTGAAGCATTTGGTTCTTCCTTTCCACTACCCCATTTTGTTGTGGATTCGTGGGGTAGAAAATTCATTTCGAATTCCTAGGTTGTTACAGAAATTGGTAAAAATTTTGTTTTCAAATTCTCCCTCATGATCCGAAATAATGTTTTTTATTTTTAATTGCATTTCCTTTTCTAATATAGCGCTCAGATTGGAAAATTCAAGAAATGCATCAGATTTATTAGCAATAAAAATAGTCCAACAAAAATGGCAGTAGTCATTAATAAGCAAAACAGTATATCATTTTCCTCCTAGACAATAAGTGCTCAAAGAATCAAATAGATCCATTTGAATTATTTTTAGTGGTCTATACGAGGAAATTTCATTTTTGCTTTTAAACATGGATTTTACAAATTTTCCCTTTTGGCGGGGGGGGGGGGACATCATGAAGTCAAACTATCTCTTCACATTGGAAGTCTGTGAATTAGTTTTTGTTCTGATAGTTTGACTATAGTTTACTCCCTGAATGACCGAGCCTCCTATGCCAAAGCTCTAACTCATCATTTTTAGAAACTACGCATTTTAAATCATAAGTGGATATGTCCTCAAACCTAATTGTATATTGTAAGTAATACAGTGTTTGTTTTAGCATCTAATATATTGTAAGTATTCGTGGACATTTCAAACAACACATTCAAGCCCTTATCACAATGTTGACTAATAGAGATGAGATTGTTCTTTGAACCATCAACAAGCAATACATTTGAAATAGAAAAAGCTATGTTACCTTTGGTGCTGACACCAAGAATGCGTCCTTTATAGTTGTCACCAAAAGTCATCATGCCCCCTTTCTTCATCACCAACTAAGGAACTTGTCTTTATCTACCGTCATGTGATTGAAACACCATGAGTCCAAGTACCACACATTCTCCCTATCCTTAGACTGCCAATATACCTAGAAAGAGGATGAGGGTAAAGATCTGGTTACCCAAGTTGTTCCACCCATAGTATAGGTAGTCGACATTGGCATCCAAACTTGAGTAATTTTATTTACTCCTCTCTTCAAACACGAGCCAGAAGTATGACTAAACTTATTACATTTGGAACACTTCACATAGGAGGTGGATATTGCCTTTTGCGCTGTATTGGGGCACCTGCTAAAAGATGAATGTAGGCTTCCTGATGGTTAAAACGCGGCTCTTTTTATTTAATGAAAAGATGACGAGTGGGATTTTATTTTGTAAAGAAAAAGAAGAGCGTTTTTGTTTTATTATAAACCGAGTTTTAACGAGAGGGAGGCAAGCGCACCTATCGCGTGTAGTACAGGATATTCCGTGGTGGAATATCGGGGTCGTATTGTTCTCGGGGCCGGCTTAGCTATATCTACTCTTTCCCTGAAAGCCTATTATTCTACCGATAATTTTTATGTGGATTATATAAAAAAAGAAATGGCGAACATAAAAATAAATACAATACAGAAAATAAAAGCAGGAAATAAAGTGCAGAAGGCCGACGAAGAACTCGGCGCGACGATATCAAAAAGAGAATTGAACTAAAATAACTTTTAATAAAAAGAGATCCTAATTTTCAAATTAATTAAGGCGGAGACTCGGCCGTGGAGGTTCCAAAGAAATGAGCTCACTTATCTCTAGGACTATCGCTCACCTGAACGCTAAGACTATTCGACCGATCACTAGACCGACGAAGGATTCCTCTTAACGCCCGCATTATGCTGAAAACCCCGCTATTGGGTGGGGAACCCAATCCGGTAGAGTCACGCGCCTCCTCTCTCGAGGGTTAGCGCGGAGCTCTCTTTACCCAAGGGCGATTGGTCCATACGTGCGGCCTCTCGGCGTTGCGTATGGATAACGGAAATTGGGCCCGCACATCGATATGCGGTCCTACGCGTCGTTAACCCGGGGCAAACCTTAAGAAATTTAATTAAATAGAAAACAGGACCTTTAATTATTTAAAGTTACTTTATCTGTCCCAATGCTCTTCGATATTGAGGGCTAAGGGCGGTTAGCCACTCATCGGAATGGGGACACTTACGCTAGAAAGCGATAAAGAAAGCTGTAAAGAAAGCAGGAAATAAAGCAGAAAATTGCAAGTCCTACTCAAACGAGTAGGACTGAAGAAAGCAGTAAATGCGAATCCCGGCTCGAGCGAGTGGGCGGGGGTAAATTTATACTCATACACACACACACTCTACAGGAAAGTAAAATCACACACACGCACTCTACAGAAATGAAAACACACGCACACACTCTAAGTTTTCCTACTCAAGTGAGTAGGAAGAAAATGAAAGCATTAAAATGACGAGTCCTACTCAAACGAGTAGGCGGGAAATGAAAGCAGAGCGCCATTTAACTCTTAACGAGTAGGCGGAAATAAATGCATACGCACACACTCTACAGAAATTGAAATAAAGCAATAAAATCTAACTCATACACGCACGCACACTTGCAAAAATAAGAAAAAGCAAAGTGACTGAAAAATTAAAACAACTGCATTTCTACCGCTAGAATGCGGTAGAAATGCATAAAAAGTTAAAATAAAAATTAACCGGACAAAAAGTTTTGAAAATTAAAACGAAAAGCTAAGTGCTCGGAAAATTAAAACGACTGCATTTCTACCGCTAAAATGCGGTAGAAATGCATAAAAAGAGAAAATAAAATTAAACGGAGCGAAAAGTTTTGCAAATAAACGCAAAATGGAAGTTGGTCGAAAAATTAAAACAAGTGCATTTCTACCGCTAGAATGCGGTAGAAATGCATAAAAAGTGAAAATAAAAATAAACTAAAGCTAAACGGGTGCGGAAAACGAAAATAAAATGGACATTACAACGGCTACAAAGTGCGGAAAATCCTAAACTAAGCTAAGTTATAAAAGCTATAATTCAAAAGAAAGATAAAATGCACAAAAAGGAACGAAAAATCACTTAAGAAAGGCTTTTCCAAATGAACATTCATACTATGTAAGGAGAGAAAAACTAACATTTCATTTATGAAAAAGCTATTACATGAAAGCTAAAGCTAGAAAGCTAAAACAAACTAAGGGAGGGGGGAGAAAATTCTCTTACATAAGCATTTGGATCCATTTGGGCAGCACCTCCCCTAAGTGAAATGGTCAAAAAAAAAGACAAGAATTTCATACAGCAGCTGCCTTTATATAGGCAAAAATTCGGGTCGGTCACGCCCTCGGTCACGGGCGTGACAGTGGGGCGTGACAGTACTGTTCATGAGCTGAGTGGTGATTTGACTGGAGCTTTGACTTCGGCTGAAAACGTGGGGGTCACGCCCCAGGTCACGGGCGTGACAAGGGGGCGTGACAGGGAGCTGGAGCTGTGGATTTGACGCGCGCTTTGACTTCGGGGCAGTCGACGTGGCGGACACGGGCGTGACAAGCTTGTCACGGGCGTGATAGAGGGGCGTGACACGGACAGCTGGCATTTCGATGTCGGCAGCGTTGACAGTTGACGGAGAGTTGCGTGCCGACATCGACACGGGCGTGACAGGCTTTGTCACGGGCGTGACAGGGGCGTGTCGGGCTCGGGACTCTGAATTTGTTGATTTTGACTGCTGGTTGCGTTGAGAGCCTGATACGCCCGTGTCGGGGGGTGACACGGGCGTGATAGGGCCGAAAAAATTATTTTCCTGAAAAATTCAGAAAATAAAAAAGATAAGTTAGAATATATTTTTACAAAAAAGAAACATTTTATTAAATAAAACAAACTAAAAAATATAAAAATAAACAAAAATGACTTAAATAAAATACGAAAATATAGGTATATTTACAACTCATCAAATACCCCCATACTTAAGCTTTTGCTATTCCAGAGCAAAAGTTGGAGATGAACCTATAAGATATTAAAAAGAATCCTAAATTTAACTAACGCTTGATTTAATTGTACGAAAGATCGAAATGAATTTCCGGGGTCTCGGAATTAAATCTTAACTTATGAAAATGTTAAAATAGAGGAACTGTTTCAAAAATACTTATAAACGAGAAAAATAGAAAGCGAAAATTATTTTGTTAGTTTAACAAAAATGGATTTGAATTATCAAAAAAACTTTAGCTACAAAGAAATTAATAGGAAATAATTCAATTTAAAAATTATGCTCTCAAAAATTTTTAGATTAATTCTAGAATCATGAAAAATGGATAAGTGGATTCGCGGTTATGAAGAGGGCTTTGATTTTTGAGGCGAGGTAATTTTTTTCGAACCTCCATAATAAATTTTTTTTTTTTGAATAATTAGGAAAATGAAATCTTATTTTCCTAACACACATATTTTTTTTTTCTTTCTTCATAAATATAAATAAACCCAATGCATATGTATAGGAGTAATGAATTTTATCCTCTTACTCCTAACATACAATCTTTTTAATTATTGGGTGCCTATGTTTGCGGGACGAAATCTTATCCCCATTGACATAAGATCTTTTAAGGGTGAGTGGGGAATCATACCAAGTAAGGCATGAAAAAAAGGTAGAAGGAGTGAATTTCTAAAAGAAAACTAGAGTTTAATAAAAATTTCGAGAGCAACCTTTTTAATTTGGACGTTCCTACGTTTCTAAAAGCATAAGTAGAAATAATGTAAAATCCATGAATGTTATTTTTTAACATAAAAACGTGCTTTTATTCAAAAAATCAGAAGTGAAAATGAAAAAGACAAGTTCCCTATAATAAGAAAAAGCCATAAAAAAATTCTTAAAAATCTTAACCCCATAAATTTAAGTCTATCGAGCTACAATTAATAAACGAATAGTAAATAAAGAATTAATTAAAATTCGCTTATAAATAAACTCGAAACGATTATTTTGGAGAGCAAAGAGGTTAAGAAATGAGGTTTTCGAATTATTTATTACAAAATAATTTTTTTGATTTTTATTGGTTTTTCTAATAATTTTTTTTCATATTTTGGTGTTTTTATCATTTTTTTGAATATTTTTAAAGGTTATGCAAATTTTTTTGAATTTTTGGAGTTATACAAATTTTTTTTGAATTTTTGGATTTACAGAAATATTTACAAGAAAAGAGAGAGAATTTTTACAAGATAGGAAAGAGAAGTGGAAAGAGACGAGAATATTTACAAAAAATATTTACAAAGTAAAAAGGATCGCCCGCGAACAGACTCTTATTTGTGGTTGGTTCGATGAGTCGAACGTCGCGGAGCGATGTTTCATTTTTTTGAAATTTTATTATTAATATTTAAAGCATGAAAATATATAAATATTTTTTGAAATTTTTAATTTTTGCAAATTTTTTTGGGATTTTATTTAGTGCTTAAAAGGACAGAAAATAAGAAACACCCCCATACTTAAGTCCAACATTGTCCCCAATGTTGCACTAAGTATGAGGAACAGGATATATATAAAAACAGGATATATACAAAAAGTAAAAACAGGGGTTTAGAAATCTTCCCTAAACCGCGTTCGGGGAAGCCCGTTAAGAATAGCCCTACAAAAGTTAAAAGAAATAGCAAAAATATAATATAAAAAACGAAAAAAAAGAAAAATTCGGCGAAAAAGGTGCGGGTGATAGGGGGCAAGTGGGTGTGACTCGTAAGCTAACGTCTTAGCTAGGAGCGCGACCAATATGCGATCCCCTAGCGCTCACAATTGTGAAGCGCGCCGAAACTACAAAATAAATACCTAATTTAATTTTTCTTTGTTTTATAAAAAATTTTCTTAGTTTTTTTTTTTTTTTTTTTGAATTTTTAGATTTTTTAAGTTTATGTTTTTAGTTTTTGATTTTTTGAAAATAAAAATAAAAATAAAAAGAAAATAGGTTAAAGGCAAAATAAAAATGAAAGATATATATATTTTTTTTGAATTTTAAATTTTTGGATGAAAAGAAAGAAAAAATAATTTCATCATTTTTTTAAGTTCTTAAGTTTTTTATTATTTTTTTTTTAGTTTTAAAGTTTTTAAGTTTTTTTATGTTTTTAAGTTTTTGAAAATTTTTATTTTTTGATTTTTTGATTTTTTTTTTTTTTAGGTATTTATTATTAATATTAATAATGATATTATTATTATTATTATTAATAAAAATTTTTTGTTTGATCAAATTTATTTATTTTATTTTTATTTTATATATATATATATATTAGTAGAAATAAAGGGTAAAATTAATAGATTTCAGGAATTCAAAATAGTAAGTCGAAATTTTCCCCGGCAACGGCGCCAAAAACTTGATGGTTAAAACGTGGCTCTTTTTATTTAATGAAAAGATGACGAGTGAGATTTTATTTTGTAAAAAAAAGAAGAGCGTTTTTGTTTTATTAGAAACCGAGTTTTAACGAGAGGGAGGCAAGCGCACCTATCGCGTGTAGTACAGGATATTCCGTGGTGGAATATCGGGGTCGTATTGTTCTTGGGGCCGGCTTAGCTATATCTACTCTTTCCCTGAAAGCCTATTATTCTACCGATAATTTTTATGTGGATTATATAAAAAAAGAAATGGCGAACATAAAAATAAATACAATACAGAAAATGAAAGCAGGAAATAAAGTGCAGAAGGCCGACGAAGAACTCGGCGCGACGATATCAAAAAGAGAATTGAACTAAAATAACTATTAATAAAAAGAGATCCTAATTTTCAAATTAATTAAGGCGGAGACTCGGCCGTGGAGGTTCCAAAGAAATGAGCTCACTTATCTCTAGGACTATCGCTCACCTGAACGCTAAGACTATTCGACCGATCGCTAGACCGACGAAGGATTCCTCTTAATGCCCGCATTACGCTGAAAACCCCGCTATTGGGTGGGGAACCCAATCTGGTAGAGTCACGCGCCTCCTCTCTCGAGGGTTAGCGCGGAGCTCTCTTTACCCAAGGGCGATCGGTCCATACATGCGGCCTCTCGGCGTTCCGTATGGATAACGGAAATAGGGCCCGCACATCGATATGCGGTCCTACGCGTCGTTAACCCGAGGCAAACCTTAAGAAATTTAATTAAATAGAAAACAGGACCTTTAATTATTTAAAGTTACTTTATCTGTCCCAATGCTCTTCGATATTGAGGGCTAAGGGCGGTTAGCCACTCATCGGAATGGGGACACTTACGCTAGAAAGCGATAAAGAAAGCTGTAAAGAAAGCAGGAAATAAAGCAGAAAATTGCAAGTCCTACTCAAACGAGTAGGACTGAAGAAAGCAGTAAATGCGAATCCCGGCTTGAGCGAGTGGGCGGGGGTAAATTTATACTCATACACACACACACTCTACAGGAAAGTAAAATCACACACACGCACTCTACAGAAATGAAAACACACGCACACACTCTAAGTTTTCCTACTCAAGTGAGTAGGAAGAAAATGAAAGCATTAAAATGACGAGTCCTACTCAAACGAGTAGGCGGGAAATGAAAGCAGTGCGCCATTTAACTCTTAACGAGTAGGCGGAAATAAATGCATACGCACACACTCTACAGAAAATGAAATAAAGCAATAAAATCTAACTCATACACGCACGCACACTTGCAAAAATAAGAAAAAGAAAAGTGACTGAAAAATTAAAACAACTGCATTTCTACCGCTAGAATGCGGTAGAAATGCATAAAAAGTTAAAAAAAAAATTAACCGGACAAAAAGTTTTGAAAATTAAAACGAAAAGCTAAGTGCTCGGAAAATTAAAACGACTGCATTTCTACCGCTAAAATGCGGTAGAAATGCATAAAAAGAGAAAATAAAATTAAACGGAGCGAAAAGTTTGCAAATAAACGCAAAATGGAAGTTGGCGAAAAATTAAAACAAGTGCATTTCTACCGCTAGAATGCGGTAGAAATGCATAAAAAGTGAAAATAAAAATAAACTAAAGCTAAACGGGTGCGGAAAACGAAAATAAAATGGTCATTACAACGGCTACAAAGTGCGGAAAATCCTAAACTAAGCTAAGTTATAAAAGCTATAATTGAAAAGAAAGATAAAATGCACAAAAAGGAACGAAAAATCACTTAAGAAAGGCGTTTCCAAATGAACATTCATACTATGTAAGGAGAGAAAAACTAACATTTCATTTATGAAAAAGCTATTACATGAAAGCTAAAGCTAGAAAGCTAAAACAAACTAAGGGAGGGGGGGAGAAAATTCTCTTACATAAGCATTTGGATCCATTTGGGCAGCACCTCCCCTAAGTGAAATGGTCAAAAAAAAGACAAGAATTTCATACAGCAGCTGCCTTTATATAGGCAAAAATTCGGGTCGGTCACTCCCTCGGTCACGGGCGTGACAGTGGGGCGTGACATTACTATTCATGAGCTGAGTGGTGATTTGACTGGAGCTTTGACTTCGGCTGAAAACGTGGGGGTCACGCCCCAGGTCACGGGCGTGACAAGGGGGCGTGACAGGGAGCTGGAGCTGTGGATTTGACGCGCGCTTTGACTTCGGGGCGGTCGACGTGGCGGACACGGGCGTGACAAGCTTGTCACGGGCGTGACAGAGGGGCGTGACACGGACAGCTGACATTTCGATGTCGGCAGCGTTGACAGTTGACGGAGAGTTGCGTGCCGACATCGACACGGGCGTGACAGGCTTTGTCACGGGCGTGACAGGGGCGTGTCGGGCTCGAGACTCTGAATTTGTTGATTTTGACTGCTGGTTGCGTTGAGAGCCTGACACGCCCGTGTCGGGGGGTGACACGGGCGTGACAGGGCCGAAAAAATTATTTTCCTAAAAAAATTCAGAAAATAAAAAAGCTAAGTTAGAATATATTTTTACAAAAAAGAAACATTTTATTAAATAAAACAAACTAAAAAATATAAAAATAAACAAAAATGACTTAAATAAAATACGAAAATATAGGTATATTTACAACTCATCACTTCCAGTTTTATTAAGATTATCTTTATGATTTATAAACTTCTTAAAAGGCTTTGCTGAAGATGAGCTATCGACGGTGGTAGTGATACCGCTGGGTGATAACTCACATAGTTTATAACCCAACATGAATTTACCATATCCCTGACACTGAAACCCTAGCAGCATATTAAGAGATTTTTTTCCTATTCCAAATTTTTGGATGGCAAGATTCATGTCACGGATCCTTGCTTTCATGGTGGTAGTTTCCTTGACGAGCATCACACACCAATTTGCGAACTATTTTTTCCCCCTTCTACTTGTGCAAGAGACATTTGAATCTTTTCCTCCAAGACCTTTTCTCGTTAGTGTGATTTTTAATTTTTCGTGGAAGTCTTGGAGAGGCTTTCTTTTAGCTCATTGATCGTGTCCACCGAGTGAGAGCATTCCTGGCACTCGATCTTCACTTTGTCATATTTGATCACTTCATTTGTTATTTTTTCCACGTCCTTTTTTATTTTCATGTTTTTCATATTTTAAAAAAAATTCACAAAAAACACATCATCAAGCTTATTACACAATTACTCATTAATTTCATATACTTCACTACTATAAAAAGACTTTTGTCCAGGGCAAATTGACCTGGAAAAAAGTCCAAAACCGTGGATAAAAAGCTTTAGCCACGGTCTAGCCACTAGAATACTTCGTGGCTAAAGTTGGCATGGCTAAAAAATTTAAGCCACAGATTGGCCGTAGCAAATAGTATTAGCCATGGGGAAAAACTGTCGTGGCTAATATCTTGACTTTTAGCCACGGTTCCAATCCCTTGCAAAAACGGCTTCATGAAGTTAAAATAGCCTATTTGGTACGGTTACAAGCAGTGGCAAATACTAATTTATGTTTTTTTTTAAAAAACTCAATCAAAATACTGTAATGCTAAACATGTGCTCCCCTCATTGTATAGTTCTGAATAGCCCTCTCATCATAAAGATGTAAAATTTAAAAATAAAAAAAACAAATTCATATAATCTCCAACTTTCTATGACAGAACCATCACATCTAAAATACAATTTATAAAGCCATACATTTAATGTTGTCTTCTTGTAAATAAGGTTTATTTAACTTTAGCTCTTGAGTTGCAAATTTTGTTCATGCTTCCTAATGTTATCAGTGTCCAGGCTGCAGTTGTTGTTACCTTTTAACAATTTGCTTGGGTGCATAGTTCTTTTATTTTGTATTATAACTCCAATTTAAGCGTCATTTGCTGAATGAAATTATTGGAGCTAAAGTGACCTGCTGCACATGTAATCCAAATATAGAAGGTTAACCTTACTTCAAGTATATTTCAACGTAAGAGTAGAAATTTGCAAGTTCAGTTGCTTTCGCCAAGTTTTCAAAATTACTCCCCACAACCTGGAGCACAATTGGGTGCTACTCCGAGGAGAATGCCAAGAAACTATCCTGAAATATTTCAAGCACAACATGCACATCCAATCAATAATAAGCAAATATTCTTATAGAAAACAGAAATATATAGAGCAATGTTAGTCAATGAAGAAGTATTGTAGGATTATAAAACAAACCTCAAACTTTTTGGGACATTTTACAATTAAGTAGCTTCGAAGATCTTCCCATGCAGGTCTCAACTGTACAAGGACACTAATTTCTCATTTCTATAAAAGTAAATAAAAGTACCAGCTACTTGCCTTGGCAAATGCATGTATCCAGTCTTGTTGCAATAATATTGTAGTATGAAATAAAAGAAACTGATTACAGCAAAGCAATAAGAACACGTTCCCAAAACTAGTATTATATTTATGCAGGTGTACTTTAGAAAGAGAATGTTCAAAAGTTTTTAGATGGAAGGAAAAAGATTAAAATGAGCTTCTACAGACCTTCTAAACTATAAGATCACAAAAATCTATCTCGAAACATTATGGAAATAATTAAAAAAATGCAGTTCAATAATGAAATTAAAAATAGATCAAAATATCAAGCTAATATGATTTTTTCCATATTAGTAGATCAATAATAAAGCTTTTAATTTGGGTAGTGCATCTTCCTTTGAAATTCTGCATCTTCCTGAGCGCTATTTTCATCACCAACCAAAAAAACTTATACATTACGGATATGTTAAACATGTTAATAAATGAGTAATAAAAATACTACTTACTTGACCAGTGCTAGAAGGTATCAAAGGATTCACCCGACTTCTAGAAGTTATTGTTGTTGGTGTCAATGGGAAGCCAACACGCTCCAAATGAGCTCGCACCTCTTGTTGCAGGTATGCAATCTTTTCTTCCATATGTGCCTCCACTTGTGCCTTCATTTCGGCAATTTGAATATCAAATTGTGATTGAATTTCTTCTCGAAATTGAGAACGGATTGACTCAACTGCTTCTTGACTAGGTTGTAAATTAAGATCTTTTTTCCTCATGAAGCCACATGTATGAAAATATCCATGTCCATCCTCTCCCTTTACCCGAGTGAAGCAAGAATCTCAATATACTGTGCGCTCCTCCTCATGCATATTTTCAAGAAGAATATTCATATCTTCTTGTGGAATAAAGATATAAAAATAAGAAATGTTGCCAATATTATATGAATTATTTTGAAATTAGTTATGGGAGAAAGAAATAAGAACATACAATGTCCTCCTGAGGTCACTGAGATAGGCTTCTTGAGCCAAGCTTAGGGAATAAACCGCAGGGCTTAGCCACTGAGGCCGCGCGGACAGGCGGTCAGTCCACGAGAAGGGTTGGCGGATAGAAATTTTGTATCTACAGGGTTTGCTACAAATATTTGCTCCCCAAGGGTCGGTCCCTCAAATGAGAGATATGAGGGGCTATTTATAGGCTCAATGAGGAATCTTCTCATAATTAGGCTTAATGACGTCACCTCGATGATGCAAGCGAGATATGATTGAGTCCACGACATGCAACGGATTGAACTGGAGTCCGCTGACTACTAGGAGAATCCAAAGCTGGGAAGCCGGTTCTTTTGGAGGGTTGTGCAAAGAGTTTGCCTGGGACATTACGGACAGGGTGTCTGCCTCTGTTGCTGTATGAGACGAGTCGGCTATCCACAAGCGGGCTGGTATAGAGTTCGTTGTCTGATGTGTGGCCTGATGAAGACTACTGGGGGCAGAGCAAGTCTACCTCTCTTAGGCGGACTGAGGCTGAGTCCGCCACATTCTACCGAATAGAAGGAGCAGGTCGCACCTAATAGACGTGTTGAGGAGGCAGGTCGCCCTGTCTTGGGTGGCCTGGAGGCAGGATGCCTTCTACTGGGCGACCTAGAGGAAGGCCGCCTACTACTGGGCAACCTAGGGGCAGGTCACCTACTACTGAGAGACCTGGAAAAAGGTCTCCTACTGATGGGTGACCTGGAGGCAGGTCGCCTACTAGCAATTTTGTCCATTTACTAGCGAACTAAGACAGAGTCCGCCACATTAGGGCAAGCTAGGATTGAGTCTGCCTGCTGCTAGCGGACTATGGTGGAGTCTGCCTGCTCCTAGCGGACTATGGTGGAGTCCGCCCCATACTTTGGCAGTCCACTACCAAGCGGTCTATTAACAAATATATCGCGGACTAGGATGCAAGGAAGCCTATTGCAGGCGGAATAAATAAGAGACTTGGCCTGTCCTTGCTTGTGGCGACTTGAAGGAGTGCCCGCATACTGGTGGTGGGCTGGAGAGGAGACTGCTACCCATCTGGCTAACCGCGTGACCTGATGTTGTGGATTGTGAAGTAGTTTGTGCCATCGTAGAGTTGGAGACCACCTGGAGGCTAGCCTAGCCACACGGACTGTAAAGTCTATCCGCGCAGTTAGGTGGAAAATAAGTCGCGAACCCCCCAGATGAGACGGAGTAGTTCACAACTTGCAAACTAGCCACCTTGGGAGGGATCACTGATTTTTTGGTAAACGTAATCCCCGCACTTTTTTAAGTTTGCAGGAAACTTCAAAAAAGTAGAGGTAACCACTGAAATTGTGATATTCCCCAAGTAGGAAAACTAAAGATAGAGGGGGAGATATAGAACATGATGTCTCTCCTTAGAAAAATTTGCAAACTTACTTATCTCATACAAAGGAAGTTATCGTAAGTGAAAAGAGGCGCATCTGGTGTGTATCTGAATTATTCTTGCAAAGTGAAGAAGACTTGTGAATGCCTTCTACTGAGCTCTTCAAAATAAAGGTGAGAGGAGGTATAGAAGAACAATAGCTTGCAAGAATCTGAAGGGACCTTGCAAGAAGCTGCTTATCTCTGTAATTAAGAAGGGTAAAAATAAAATATGAAATAAAAAATGATTTGAAAGTACCTGAGGAGAACTTGCAAATATCTGCTAATCTCTTCAAAAAGAAGAGTAAGGAGCATATATGAAAGAAATATGATTTGCAAGTACCTGAGGGATCTTGCAAATATCTGTTAATCTCTACAAAAAGAAGAGTATGGAGTAGATATGAAAGAAAAATGATTTGCAAGTATCTGAGGGGAACTTGCAAGAATCTGTTAATCTCTGCAAAAAGAAAAGCAAGAAGCAGATATGAAAGAAAAAATGATTTGCAAGTGCCTGAGGGAAACTTGCAAATATCTACTAATCTCTGCAAAAACAAGAGTAAGGAGCATATATGAAAGAAAAATGATTTGCAAGTACCTGAGGGGAACTTGTAAATATCGGCTAATCTCTACAAAAAGAAGAGTAAGGAGAAAATATAAAAGAAAAATGATTTGCAAGTACCTGAGGGAAACTTGCAAGCATCTGCTAATCTCTGCAAAAAGAAGTGCAAGAAGCAGATATGGAGGAAATACAAAGCGTGGGTACCTGCTAAATGTTGAGGTATTAAGGAAGATGTAATCGAATAGCTGGAAGAATATTCTACAAACTCAGCTATCAACAGAGCCAAACAATGTATAGAGATAAATCCATAACCACAATCTTCTTGCATACTAAGATATGATTTCCATAATATGAAATCCAGATCAGCCTGATGAAAAACACTTTGATTAGATTTCAATAACATGGCTTGTTGATAAAGAGAACAAGATTCTTTGATTGAATAATCGTGGCCCAGAATATTAATAAGCATAGCGGATGTACTTCCAACAGATAGAGTTTTATGAGGGCCAAGTATATAAAGCGAGCATAAGCAAGAAGTATAACGCCATAAATCCTTCAGAGAGATTGAATTTAACCTGCTAACCTGAAGGAAAGAAGTTTTGCTAAATGCTGACTAATTTCGCTCCCTTGGAAGGGCACAAAAAAGAAAAACAAAATCCTAAGAAGGGACGATGGACACACTACTCTCAGGTCTTAGGGCTACAAGCTACGCTGATCTGTTAGGACAGGTGCGTCATGTGGTCTATAACATTTCTCTCCCTAAAAGATCAGCGATGTTGTGGGTCCTCGGAAGGCACTACTTGAGAGTACCTCGGTGATGCAGGCTTGTACATTAACACCGAAATATATCTACGAACGCACAAGAATATCCCTCTACGAACCAAATTCTACACTCACACATTCGATCTATACAGCACCACGTAATTAATGTTATCAATTTTATACTAGCATACGGGTAGCCAAACCGATTAGGATCGAACAAGGGCTATAGGCCAATGTTCTTTCCGGCTAAAGGGACCTATATGGTCCGAACGAGCGGTGTTGTACCAAAAGAGATCTACCAAATAAAATACGATTTGGAAAAGTAGATCTCTCCCAACAAAAGAAAATGAAGGTTCGCCAAACCCTTTCAAAATTAAATTAATCAAGAAAAACACAAACCCGAGCGATGAAAACCACAATGAATTAATGCTATCAAAATTCAACGCCAAGGATTTCCATAACAAGAATATCTAGGAAAAAGAAATCACACGAAGGTAGGAATTTTTCGTTACCCAACCAGAATGGATGATTCCGATTATCTCTACGTGGATCACTCTTTAACGTCTCCGCTGGAATCACGTCGGAAGGAGAGAAAACTTATCCGCCTTCGTCGCTTCACGTCGGAGTTAAAATCCACGATAAAGCAACCTTTATTGGCTTGGCCGAATTATCTTCAATGGAGGGTGGTGCTCATTTTTTTTTGCAAGTTGAGGTGGTGGTGTGGTTGGCGGCTAAGAAGGAGGATGCTAGGGGAGAGGGGGAGAAGGCCTTGGCTGAAATTTCAAGAGGGGAGAGGAGTAGGAAACAAATTTTCCAAGAGGGGAAAAGAGAGGAGGAGGGTAAATTCAAATTTTTAATTCTTGGTTTTCAATTTTTCATTCTCTAATAATTCCTTCATAACATGGCTATATATAGCTGATGAGTCCCTATTTTATACCTTATTTTGGACTCATCTAGGCCTTTTTCCTCAGCTTTGCACTATCTTTTAGCACCATTAGTACTCCTTTTGGTTAGCTACGGCATTCCACGCCCTGTGCACCTTTTTAGCCCATTTCTGTGCTTGTGTGCATTAGCATTCTTGCTATGATTATTATTGTTTGCTGCGGCTGCCGCGATCGATGTCCCGTGCAGTTTTCCTGCAGGTTTGGGGATCGTGAGGGCATTCGGGATAGGCATTTCACAATTTTTGGCAAAGGAGTCAGTGGTCATGCGTTTTTACCCACGCACGACCATCGACCTCCTGGCGCACGATCACTGATCGTGCGCAGCCCGGACTCATTTGTGAAATCTCTGTCTTGCACCTTCCGCACGAACACTTGCCATACCGCGCACGACCACTTCTCGTGCGCCGCCGATCGTGCACAGTCATACCAATTTTATAAAGTTCTGTCGGGCTATTTCCGCACGATAATCCGCATTGCCTCGCACGATCACTGATCGTACGCTGCTGATCGTGCGCGACCATTGATTTTCTGATGCAGGTCTACTGGTTGCTCGCGCACGGGAGCTGACCTTGGTCGCACATGACCACTGGTCGTGCGCCAGTGGTCGTGCGCCCTATTTATTCTGCAAGCTATAAAAATCCCTGTTCCGCGAATTAGGGTACGGACATTGTTACGAAACCTCCGCCAGTCTGCCGTTTCGCCCTCCAGCAGTTCCATTCACCTCCACCTTCATCCCTACCATCGGGAGGACCTTCTCCGGCGATTCCAAAGCATTCCGCATCCTCCGGTGATCCTCCCGGCCATTGAAGCATTCTTCTCCGAGCTTTCCACCAAGGAAGAAGACGAAGCATACCTAGAGAACGGAATTACAGGCCCTCGAGGTGACAGCTCGGTGGTACCGGAAGCCCTCCTCGGGCTGCGCTTTGAAGCGGATTGACAACCCGCACCTCCGGCCAACAACCGCGTTGGATCTTCAATCTCGTGGTTTGCATTTTCTATCTTTTCTTGTTGCATGGAATGTTTATGCATGTAATGAACATCAATTTCTAGTGTTAATTTGATCATTTGTGTTTCATCTTGCTTATGAGATTTATTCTTTGATGCGCCTCGCTCCCTCTCGCTCCACTCCACATGTTCTTTTCACTCAATTTCACTCCGCACTAATCACCTCACTCGCTAGACTTCTGTCCACTCACCAACCGAAGTACGGCATCGCGGCCGCTACATCCATCTCGCCTTGAGAAGCGGTGATTGCGACCCGCATAGTTTACATTAGTGTAATCGGTCGTAAGACCACCAACCAAAGCCCCTTCTTTTTCTGTTTATTTCATTTAACTCTCATAACAATAGTTTTAGAGTCTAAATCGTTCGACGCTAATTGCATTCCTCAAGAGACCGACATCCGGGGATTTATTCCCAACTTTATTACTTGTGCGACCGGTACGCTTGCCGTATTTTACGTGCATCAAGTTTTTGGCGCCGTTGCCGGGGAGTGCAACTGTTGAACGATTATGATTTCTGGAAGTATTGGTATAAGAGTTAGTGCTTTTTGATTTTTGTTTCTTTGTTTTGTTATTTCAGTGAATACAGGGCCAATATTCTATCAATGCCTTCTATTCAGCAGCTAATTTATCAAGCCCGCCTCACCAATCGAGTGGAAATGGGAAATGTTAGTTTCGAGATTTCCTCTGATTTGTTCGAATACATTATCAAAAATTGTCAATTCAACGGAGATGGAAGTGTTGATGCCTTGTGCCATGTGCGCAGTTTTTTAGAAATTTACGACACATGCTCTTCGAACACTGCCAATGGCGAGCAGCAGAAGATTCGACTCTTCTCCTTTTCCTTGAAAGGCAGCGCAAAACAATGGTATCATTATACCAGGAAGGAAATGTTTCATTCGTGGAAGCAACTCGAAGGAAATTTCTTGGCCAAATTCCGGCAGCAAATGCTAACCACGGACGATTACAAGGAGCTCATCACCTTCTCCCAAAGAGATGAAGAATCCTTGTTCGAAACCTGGGAGCGTTTCAGTATTTGCAAAGGGAATGCCGCAGAGAGGGAGTGTCAGATATTTTGTTGCTCCAAACCTTCTATTTTGGGATCCTAGACAGATTTCGGCCAGCACTTGACATTGCAGCTGGCGGAACTCTGTTTAACAAACCTTGTCAGGATGCTTGGGAAATAATTGACAATATTGCCCAAACTAGCAGGCATTGGAATTCCCCACCTTTCCCCAACCTTTCTGTGGAGGCAAAGTCGGTGGTCACTAATGAAGCCGCAAATCTTACAGCGTCTGTGATGGAGCGTTTTTTCGCGTATGTTTGCAAAATGATGGATGTGTTCAACGATCAAGCCACCACCATTCAGCGCCTACAAACGGCCATTGGGATTCTTACGGAAACGTTGCTCAGCTCTATCAGTCAGAAACAGGAAATAGTGCATTCAATGAGGCTGAGAAATGGAAAAAGTCTCGAGAGAGTCTTGCCGCCCGATCCTCCTACACAATCTTCGTGTGTACCCATTTCTGACTCGACAATTGAACCTCCGTCTGCACCGATCGCACAAGAACCCATGTCAGTACCACCACTCGTGAGGAACACCTCGAGGCCGCCGTTTCCCCATCGGCTAAATAATGAAAAGACTGAAAGGCATTTTCAGAAGTTCCTGGAGATCATGAAAGGAGTTCAAGTTAGCATACCTTTAACATAAGCTATCACTCAGATTCCAGGATACTCCAAGTTCCTCATGACCCTCATCTCGAGGCATAAATCCTTGGAAGGTCTGAAGATGATTAACCTCACCGAAGAGTGTTCCTCTCTCCTCACCAACTTTCCTCCTACCAAACACAGAGATCCTGGCAGCTTCACCATCCCTTGCAGAATTGGTCTCCACAGGTTTGGCCACGCACTTTGCGATTTGGGAGCGTCGATTAACCTGATGCCCCTCTCCATCTTCCAGGAGCTGGGAGTTGGGATTCTCCAGCCCACCGATCTGAGGTTACAGCTAGCCGATCGATCGATAAAAATGCCCACTGGGATGGTTGAAGACCTCATTGTCATGGTTAACGACATCGCTTTCCTGGCCGATTTCGTCATCCTTGACATGAAGGCTGATCCCAAGGTTCCTATAATTTTAGGAAGGCCCTTCCTTGCCACTGCCCGGGCTATTATCAACGTCGACCAGGGAGAACTGACCCTAAGCCTGGGAGAAGAATCAATTTCCTTCAATGTCCATGAATCTCCGCAACAACTCAGAATCACTAATTGTGATAACACTGACTTGATTGACGAACCGGGAACGTGCAGCGAATTGATTCTTGACCATGACGAGCCAGAATTGGAAATTGAGGACACACCACCCGCTACCTCGTCTGGGACTCCGCATCTGATCAAAGAACCCCCCATCACTTCTTCTATCACTGCCACTACCGTAACCTTGAAGCTGCTGCCCGAATCCCTAAAATATGCTTTCTTAGAGGAAGGCACAGCATGTCCGGTGATCATCTCCGCTACTCTCTCCGCCGACAACGAACGTTCATTGGTCGACGTATTAAAAAAATATAAGAATGTTTTTGGACGATCTTTGGCTGACATTAAAGGCATTAGCCCGGCGTTCTGCATGCACAAGATCCTCCTTGAAGATCAATACAAACCATCGGCACAACTGCAAAGAAGACTGAATCCCAAGATGCATGAGGTAGTTCAGGCGGAAGTTATAAAATTGCTTGACGCCGGTATAATTTATCCCATCAGTGACAGCAAATGGGTAAGCCCGGTCCAAGTTGTGCCCAAAAAGGGCGGAATTACTGTGGTGGCCAATGACTAGAATGAACTACTGCCTACCTGTGTGGTCACCGGGTGGAGAGTTTGCATCGATTACAGGAAGCTGAATGAAGCTACACGCAAAGATCATTTCTCGCTTCCCTTCATCGATCAAATGCTGGAAAAATTGGCTGGTCAGGAATACTACTGCTTTCTGGATGGATATTCGGGATACAACCAAATCGCAGTCGATCCCGAAGATCAAGAAAAGACGACATTCACCTGCCCATCTGGCACCTTTGCGTTTAGGAGAATGCCGTTTGGATTGTGCAACGCCCCGGCAACCTTCCAACGTTGCGTTATCGCCATTTTTGGCGACATGATCGGTGATTTTCTCGAAGTCTTCATGGACGATTTCTCTCTTTTCGGGAACACCTTTGACTCCTGCCTCGCTAATTTAGCCAAGGCCCTACAGCGTGGTGATGATACCAACCTTGTCCTGAATTGGGAGAAATGCCACTTCATGGTTCGCGAGGGCATCGTCTTAGGCCACAAGGTCTCTCGTCGGGGGCTCGAAGTCGATCAAGAAAAAATCGGTGTCATCAAGAATCTTCCTCCTCCATCTTCTGTCAAGGGAATCCGCAGCTTTTTGGGACATGCCGGCTTTTACCGAAGATTCATTAGCAATTTTTCATCGATATCCAAACCTCTCACAAATCTATTGACTAAGGATGCCTTGTTCGTCTTCGATGAAAATTGCATGCAAGCCTTCACAGCTCTCAAGGACCGGCTAATCTCCGCTCCCATTTTGGTGGCACCGGATTGGACTTTGCCCTTTGAGGTCATGTGCGATGCCAGCGATTTTGCAGTTGGTGCGGTGCTCGGTCAAAGGAGAGACAAAGTATTTAACACCATCTCTTATGCGAGCCGAACCCTCAACGATGCCCAGCTCAATTACACTACCACAGAAAAGGAGCTTCTGGCCGTGATTTTTGCTTTCGAAAAATTCCATTCGTACTTGGTGTTATCCAAAGTCATTGCCTACACCGACCACGCAGCTCTAAGGTATTTATTCAAAAAAAAATGCCAAGCCTCGGCTAATCCGATGGATTCTCCTGCTGCAAGAATACTCCATTGAGATCCGAGATAAGAAAGGAGTGGAAAATGTCATCGCCGATCACTTATCTAGATTGGAGAATGATAGTGACGGACCTATTTTAGAGGATGAGCGCAATGCGATAGCTAAATGTTTCCCGGATGAGCGATTATTCTCCATCTCTTCCCTCCCCTCGATGACCCCGTGGTACGCAGACATGGCCAACTTTCTCGCATGCAAATCTGTCTCCCCGAGCCTATCATCGCAGCAAAAGCGGAAACTTCTATCTGATGCCAAACATTATTTCTGGGAAGACCCGCTACTTTTCCGCACGTGCAATGATGGAGTTATCAGGCGCTGCGTACCCGAGAGTGAATTCCAATCCGTTTTAAACCACTGTCATGATCGGGAGGCCGGCGGACATTTCGGCGCCACAAGAACGGCACGCAAGGTTTTGCAATGTGGCCTATTTTGGCCAACCCTTTTCAGAGACGCCCACTGTTATGTTACTAAATGCAATGAATGCCAAAGGACAGGAAATATCTCTAAGAGGGACGAAATGCCCCTCAACAACATGCTCGTTTGTGAGCCATTCGATGTTTGGGGGATAGATTTCATGGGACCCTTTCCCATGTCGCACGGCAAACTCTATATAATTGTTGCGGTTGACTATGTCTCCAAGTGGGTCGAAGCCGAAGCTGTTGCCGCAAATGAAGCTCGCACTGTTTAAACCTTCTTGCATAGAAATATTTTTTCTAGATTTGGCGCTCCGCGCACAATCATTAGTGACGGCGGGAGCCATTTCTGCAACAAGTCATTCTTACAACTCATGAAGAAGTTTGGAGTTCATCACAAAGTCTCTCTCGCCTACCATCCTCAGACTTATGGGCAAGTTGAAGTCTCCAATAGGGAGCTAAAAAGAATAATTGAAAAATCCATCAATTCCAACCGAAAAGAGTGGGCTAAGAAGGTCGACGACGCCTTATGGGCATACCGAACCGCCTTCAAAACTCCTATCGGTATGACCCCCTTCCAACTTGTCTACGAAAAGGCTTGCCATTTGCCGGTCGAATTAGAACACAAGGCGCTATGGGCAACCAAATTTCTGAACATGGACATTGAGACTGCAGCAGGCGAACGCCGCTCCTAACTGAATGAACTGGGAGAGCTACGTCATTTTGCTTATGAAAACGCGCGGATCTACAAAGAAAAAACAAAAAAATGGCACGACCGTCACATCATCCCAAAAGAATTCCAACCGAGAGACCACGTCCTAATGTACAACTCCCGCCTTTGCTTATTCTCCGGAAAGTTAAAATCGCGGTGGAGCGGCCCCTTTACAGTGATCGGAGTCTCCCCCATTGGAACTATTGAAATATCCGGGAAGAGCGGCGACAAATTCAAGGTCAACGGGCATCGACTAAAATTGTATGATGGAGGTGCTATCATCGGCGAACCTCAAAGCTTACAGCTCGAAGACACACTACATGGTGACGGGGCGGCGCCTTGATCCCAATTTCCGCTGCGGGTTTCCTATTTTGGTTGAAAAATTTTGAGTTTTATTTTACTTTGCTGCAAAAACATTATATACAACTGCTAAAACAGGTATTTGGTCCACCTTAAGGACGGTAAACAAAAGGGCTATTCGGGAGACAACCCAAGCTTGGACATTTTGGTCCCCTCGTTTATGCTTTTTATTTTATGTTTTCTATTTTTTGTATTTTCTGTTGTTCGGCCTAATTCGCAGGTTCAGCTTATCTTTTGTGTGAAGCAGCAACTCCAGCGAATCATCGCGCAATCTTCTGGCATGCTCCCCTCTTTGGAGCATAGGTACTCTCTCTCGCTTTAGATTTCATTCCTTGGTTGAATGTCTATTTTACTTGCTTATGTTTTCATTCAAGTCTGGGGGGAAGAGCCGCTTGTGCACTCCATGAACACATTTAATTTCGCATGCCAGTAGTTTTCCTTTTTTGCTTCATTGTTTTAGACTCCTACTGCACACACTTTGCAACCACATGAGCGCGCACTTGACCACGCGTGTGGCTCGAGTTGATGTATTATTTCGTGTAAACTTTAAGATTGTGGTGCTGATGTAGGATTTTTATTTAGAGTAGTTCGAAACTCGTGCAGTGCTCCTAATCGAGTGCTCATGTTGTGTAGAAATTGTATATATTTAGTTTTTCTTTATGCTTGCAATTTATATTTTTTTGCACTCGTAAATACTGTCTGTCCTACGCAAATCTATGAATCCGGAGTAATCACTCGGTAGTGTAGGAATGTGTGTAGGCGTCGCTAGCTTTGTATTGCTCGAGTCGGGAGGACGTATCACTTTTCTCGGTGACTAAGAACTTGCCCCAGGCTACTTTCGAAGCATTGGTGCACGGTTAGTCGAGCGTGAGCGTGACGTTGGCCATCACTTTGGCACGGTTGAGCCTTGCACCCGTCTTAACATAGCCCTCGCTAGCCCCGTTGAGCCTACCTTCCTTTTGTTTCATCTCCACACTCAATTCACCAATGCCTCAAGCCAATCCTAGTCGCACACCCGCGTCGAGCTCTAGTTCCAAGCATTTTCTCGTTGGGTTGTTGATGTGGGAAGTGGTTTTGTGAAAAATGTGGATTTGCCATCTTGTTATATTTGCTGAAATTCAAGAATTTGAAAAAGAAAAATTTATAAAAGCAAAAATTGTGAAAAAGAAACGAAAAAGAGAAAATAAAAAGTATAAATGAAAATCTGTTTTTGTGAAATCTGTTTTGGGTTAGGCGGTGCACACCCATGTTGTAAAAACCAAGTCTGGGGGTGTGGTGCACTCGCATTCATTTTACTAGTGGGAAATCTGTAATTGTGCGAGCTCCATTGGGTTGTGCGTAGCCTTCGTTTTCATCTTTTTCATCCATACCTACGTCTACACCCGAGCCCCAACTCTTCACCTAAAGTCCTACGGATTTATGCTCGAGTCGAACTAGCATCGTGGAGAAAGTGTGAACGGGCAAGCATATGGTCCCCGACATTGGTGGATTCCTTTGGAGGTGATCACGAGTCCCGCTCTTTGGCAATGCTCCACCATCCGACTTGCCTATTTTCTTCCTACACATGACCGCGCGATTCTCCGGAAATTCAATCTTTGAGTAGTGACAATATTTATTTACGTTTATCGAAAATTATAAATTGCATAGCATGATTAAAAACTCCTTCTATTATATTTTCTATGCACTTGTGTTTCTTGATTTCTCGTCCTACTGTATTTTGAAATTACTACGTCAGCTAGCCATTTTTGAGTCCACAAGGTGATTATTTGCCCGGGACGTGCAAATGGTTAAGTCTGGGGGTGTGATGAGTCCATATTTTATACCTTATTTTGGACTCATCTAGGCCTTTTTCCTCAGCTTTGCACTATCTTTTAGCGCCATTAGTACTCCTTTTGGTTAGCTACGGCATTCCACGCCCTGTGCACCTTTTTAGCCCATTTCTGTGCTTGTGTGCATTTGCATTCTTGCTATGATTATTATTGTTTGTTGCGGCTGCCGCGATTGATGTCCCGTGCAGTTTTCCTGCAGGTTTGGGGATCGTGAGGGCATTCAGGATAGGCGTTTCACTATTTTTGGCAAAGGAGTCAGTGGTCGTGCGTTTTTACCCACGTACGACCATCGACCTCCTGGCGCACGATCACTGATCGTGCGCAGCCCGGACTCATTTGTGAAATCTCTGTCTTGTACCTTCCGCACGATCACTTGCCATACCGCGCACGACCACTGCTCATGCGCCGCCGATCGTGCGCAGTCATACTCATTTTACAAAGTTCTGCCTGGCTATTTCCGCACGATCATCAGTATTGCCTCGCACGATCACTGATCGTGCGCTGCTGATCATGCATGACCATTGATTTTCTGATGCAGGTCTACTGGTTGCTCGCGCACGGGCGCTGACCTTGGTCGCGCACAACCACTGGTCGTGCGCTAGTGGTCGTGCACCCTATTTATTTTGCAAGCTATAAAAAGCCCTGTTCCGCGAATTAGGGTACAGACATTGTTACGAAACCTCCGCCAGTCCGCCGTTTCGCCCTCCAGCAGTTCCATTCGCCTCCACCTTCATCCCTACCATCGGGAGGACCTTCTCTGACGATTCCAAAGCATTCCGCATCCTCCGGTGATCCTCCCGGCCATTGAAGCATTCTTCTCCAAGCTTTCCACCAAGGAAGAAGACGAAGCATACCTAGAGAACGAAATTACAGGCCCTCGAGGTGACAGCTCGGTGGTACCGGAAGCCCTCCTCGGACTGCGCTTGGAAGCGAGATTGACAACCCGCACCTCCGGCCAACAACCGCGGTGGATCTTCAATCTCGTGGTATGCATTTTCTATCTTTTCTTGTTGCATGGAATGTTTATGCATGTAATGAACATCAATTTCTAGTGTTAATTTGATCATTTGTGTTTCATCTTGCTTATGAGAATTATTCTTTGATGCGCCTCGCTCCCTCTCGCTCCACTCCACACGTTCGTTTCACTCAATTTCACTCCGCACTAATCACCTCACTCGCTAGACTTCTGTCCACTCACCAACCGAAGTACGGCATCGCGGCCGCTACATCCATCTCGCCTTGAGAAGCGGTGATTGCGACCCGCATAGTTTACATTAGTGTAATCGGTCGTAAGACCACCAACCAAAGCGCCTTCTTTTTCTGTTTGTTTCAATTAACTCTCATAACAATAGTTTTAGAGTCTAAATCATTCGACTCTAATTGCATTCCTCAAGAGACCGACATCCGGGGATTTATTCCCAACTTTATTACTTGTGCGACCGGTACGCTTGCCGTATTTTACGCGCATCAATAGCCTACACCAATCAATCTACCTCCATTCAAAATTCAAAATTCAAAATTCAAAATTCAAAATTAAAGTTATGATGGTTATATGCACCCATCATAATAAAAGAAATGAAATAATTAAAACAACCTATGATGGTTATAAGAAACCATCATTACATGAATTATTTAAATGCAATAAAAATAAAAATACTAAAATAAAATAAAGCATGAAAATGGCTTAATAATTAATAATAATAATTAATAAATTAATATTAATTATTAATATATTGGTTTGCATTCAGGGAAAAAATTATGGCGATGCTCCACATGGTCATCCGTAAGCACTCAGTCCCCGTCATTAAAACATTGCGGGCCATCTTCTCCATTAATCCTCCCCCACTGAAAAGTACTCATCATGAATGAGTTGGCCTGAATGCACCAGCGCGGGAGAGCAACATCCAAAAGAGCCACCTCCGATCTACTTAGTCAAGAGTCATCGGAGGCCGGACGATCACGCCATCGATTCAAGGAGTGGCAAACATCACCACATGAAAAGGAGAGCACTTATACCTAGAGTATCCTGTCATGCAAAAAGATGGTCTTGGGGACCCTTGGAAAAGCATTAGGCAATAAAGGAAGATAAGTTTCTACATAAACTACCAACGTACCTTAAGTGAATACCGATGAAGAGAACAATCCAGGCACAAACTCACTACCCAAACCATAAGAGAGCAAGGTGGAACCAAACGGACATGCAGATAATTCATGTGGTGGAGAGATATATAGCGTTAAATCAGAAACATTAAAAATAGGGGTATTACCCCAATCAGTGGAAAACTTCAAATGACATGCGTGTTCTCCTAATTTCATTAATATCACCAAAAGGTCCAGCTCACCAACTCACCAACTTTCTATAGTGCCCGAAGGCAACCGTTCAGGGACGAGACACACCAAAACTAAATCGCAAATCATATAGTGAGACGATCTTCTATGTAAACTAGCATGAAATTAATAATATATAATTTGTATGGCTAGCGCTTCACTAAAGTGCCTATGTAAAATGTGATCATGGAGAGCATAATCTAGCGCAAAATTAATTGATTTATTAGTTGGAGTTAACGGAACTAATTTAGGTGGCACTAAAAGAACTAATTCAGGTGGCACTAACGGAACTACAACAGGTGGCACTAATAAAACTAAATCAGGAGGCACTAACAAAACTAAATAAGGTGGCACAGTTGATGGCCTCATCATAAACATATAATCAAAGACATGATTATTCTTAGGAATTCGGTAGGAAACAGAATTAGTAATTATTATATCGTGACCAAACACAAAATCTGTTAACGCACTTCGAGACATGTCCAAACGAGGCGCCGACAAGGGTGGCTCAATAAAATGTCTCTGATCAGGCATAACAAATTCATATCCTAAAGGGTCCGCTAGTCCGGTCAATGGATTGGGAGGGAGAGTCCGTAAAACTAAAATTGGGAGAGAGTTAAGATTAAATTTAGTTTCACGTGACGGAGTTAGCATCAGGGGACGCTCATCCTGGTCTACTTCAATAACGTCTTCCAACAGTTAAACTCTCTCACTGGGACAATCTTCCAACACCCCGAACACGTCACCCAATTCAAAATCAGTAAAGGTCTCCAAAATGAGCACATCAATATGTCTCGGACTAAAAATAACAAGCTCGTTTCCTAACAAGTCATCTAATCGAGTCAAGTGAACTGGAGGGAGAGTCGACATGGTCGATTCCAGAGGAGGAGCTAATTCATACTCACCGTCAAAACACGGATTTAACGTCTAAGAAAAATCCTCGGTGAAAGTGAGGGTATAGATAGGTTCTAACTCTAGAGGGGTGGTGAATAGAGTATTTTAAAACTTATTTAAAAATTTAATTGCGAAATAGAAATACTAATAAAAGAGACTAGAAAAAATAAATAAGAGGGACTACCACCGCAACACAGCACACAAAGAAATCATAAAGCAACACAGACGACACAAGAAAATTTATAGTGGTTCATCAAAACTGGTTACATCCACTCTTCTACCACCCATGTAGGAATCCACTTAGGTTTTTGATCAGGTGCCCTATCACCACAAGATCTGCTTTAGGTAGATCTAGAAACCCTTTTAGCTTTTGATCGGGAGCTCAAAATCCAATAAGATTTTTATCAGGTGCCCTATCACCAAAGTGTTCACTTTTGAAGGGAGAGATAACCCAATATAGATGGAGGTAAAAGAAAAAAATATATGAGAATCTTCTCTTTCTCAAACAATTGAGAAGATTAAATAAAGATCCAAGCTCCCCCTCAGATATTTTATGAATTTAGGAGGATGAGTGTCACAACCCGCATTTTCTCCAAATTTAAGAAAAGTCAGAGTATGAGAAAACACGCATCATGATGCAACGTCGAGTAGGGGATAACTGCTGACGCTCAGGAGAAACTAACTACTTTACTTTATGAAAATTCATAAGTTTAATGATTAGAAAATCAGTTATATTTTAAAGGCCGTATCCCATGGCTCAGTGGATCATCTAGTACACAATTTAAAAAACTATACTTATATGCTGTGGAAAATACTTTATTCAAGTTTGACATCCTAAAAGAGAGCATAAGTGCCCCTAAAGGACAACTTATACCATGCAGGACCCTACATTTAATTTATACTATATATAGGAAAACGATCTTTTTACGTTATTTGGAAAATAGTGTTTAAGTTTTATAAAACATGCTGATCATGGGATATACTTATAATAGTGTTTTTAGGTTTAAAAGTAACTAGCAACCTAGCATAAATCATCCTAAGAGCAAGTAGACTATCTCCAGAAAAAGGTAGCAACAAAATGATAACATATCTAGTATTAAGGTAAAACTACCAGTGGGCGCCAACAAACTGACACGAACCCACTAACAAGTATGTATGTCTGTAAGAAAGAAACACAAAAATACCTCACAAGACTAAGGAACTGATCTCCATAGTACGAGAGACAACCAGCAATAGCACAACACAACTAGCCGCCTAATTGGCTACTAACAAGAACCTGAGGCATTCAAAGAAGAAAAGAATACCTCAACAAGCTAAACAATTAAGCTGTACGGAAATGTTAGGCTAAGAGATAATCAAGAAGAGTAAGTAAACCGTAACAAGTGTAACGCCCCCGATTTTTCTGTGATTATTTTTATTCTCGTTTGGCATTACGATGACGCGTTTCTGTGGCTTGTGCCATTTGTGGAGTGCGGTTTAGCTCCTTAGAACTGAGTGCCCTATTCTGTAGCCTGTTGGCAAGATCTCCCTAGCAAACCGAGTCATTTTGGGTGACCCGGTGTGGCCTCTCGGGGGGATGTTTGTGTTTGGATTTATTTGGGTATAACTCGAGTTCTGTTCATCGAAAGTTAATTTCAACTTCGTCGTTGTGTTCGTAACGTTGGTATTTTGCTACGGTGCGAATTTCGTCGAATTCCGAGGTGATTCGGTTTTCGCATCGTTTTGGTGTGTTAATAGTATATGTATTTTATTAATTTGTATAAGTTTGTCTTGAACCAGTGGTTAAGGGCTGAAGCGTTGTTTCTTGCGGCTGAAATATTCAGCAATTAATTCCTGCTTAGGTGGCAGCTTTGTATTGGCTTGTCTTTTTGAATTCTCATAATTTAATTAAGAGAATAGGCGGCTCCTATTCAGTTTTGCTGAACCAACGTGTCAAGCTTTAGTATAAAAGCTTTGTTTAGAAGTGGCGGCCCACTTCTTTTCCTCTTCTTCTTCTTGAGAGAGAAACCGTCGCCTGCTTTGTTCGGGAAAACAGAGGAGAAAACCGTCGTTCCTGCTCCCCTTCGGACGGTGATTCCGGGCTCGTTCGTGGACGGATTTCGATTCTGAAAGCGGCGTTATCTTGCTCTCTCTTAGATCTTCATTTCGACGGTAAGATATCCATTTTTTGTGAAATTTTGTTGAGATTGGGATTTAGTTTCTAGGATTTTCCGCCATTAATGTTAGGGAGAATTTTTTAGGTGCTGCTGCTGTTAGTGCCAAGCAAAGGAGAGGGAAAGCCGTCCAAGCTTGGCCGGAAATCGAGGCAAGTGGTGTTCTTGCCCTTGACATTCTCTTGTTCTCTCGTTATTATTGAAAATCCCAGTTAGCCCTAGGGTAGAGGCCATGTTGATCTTGTATCTTGCTGAATTTTTAGGGCTTAGTTTCTCCTATTGAGCCCCCTTCTTTGTGTTGATGGGGCCCAACCTGCCGGCGTAATGCCGCCGATTTAATTCCAGATTACTGTCTGGTTGGTGGCTTGCGGGTTCAGCCGAGAGAGAGAGAGAGAGAAGGGGGTGCCTGCTGTGTTGTTTTTGAAAGAGCCAAGTTTGGGCTCTCGGGTTGGCGTTGAGTGTGGTGCACACACTCAAAGCCTTCCCGGGATTCGCGTTGAGTGTGGTGCACACACTCAAAGCCTTTGCGGGTTTGGCATTGTGTGTGGTGCACACACTCAACGCCATAGCTGGTCAGTTATTAGTTTTTTTGGCTAAGTACTGGAGCGTTGAGTGAGGTGAACTCACTCAACGCCGTAGCCCCTGCTAGCGGCTAAGTACTTTGGCGTTGTATGAGTCGACCTCACTCAATGGCATTTCCGTTTTGGCGTTGAGTGAGGCAAGCTCACTTAACGTCGTGGTTTTCCTGTGAATCCAAGTGTTTTGGCGTTGAGTGAGTCGACCTCACTCAACGCCATTTCGATTTCGGCGTTGAGTGAGTCGACCTCACTCAACTCCATTGCCTCTGTGCAGCCAAGTACTTTGGCGTTGAGTGAGGTGTCCTCACTCAATGCCATAGCCTTTTCTGAGGCTAAGTACTTTGGCATTGATTGAGTTGACCTCACTCAATGCCATTTCTTGTTTGGTGTTGAGTGAGGTCAGGCTCACTCAACGCCGCAGGTTTTCCTCGTGGCGGCTAAGTGCCAGGGCATTGAGTGAGTGAACCTCACTCAATGCCATTACTGTTTTGGCGTTGAGTGAGATGGAGTCACTTAACATCATAGTTATCTTTTGCGGCTAAGTGTAAGGGCGTTGAGTGAGTGAGCTTCACTCAACGCCTTTGCTGTTTTGGCGTTGAGTGAGGCCAGCTCACTCAACGCCACTTTCTCTGTTTTTGGCTTAGTACTAGGGCGCTGAGTGAGTGTACCTCACTCAACGCCATGGCTGTTTTGGCATTGAGTGAGGTTGGCTCACTCAACGCCAGAGTTGTTCTTGCAGGAGGCGTTGAGTGAGTGAGCTTCACTCAACGCCATGCTTGTTTTGGCACTGAGTGAGGCTAGCTCACTCAACGCTAAGGTCTGGTTAGGCGTTGAGTGGGTCCCACTCAACGCCAAGCCATGTTGAGTTATTTCAACACTTTCCCTTACCTTGATTCTCATTCCTGAGTGAATTCCTTGATTTGATTTCTTTTTGTAATTTCCTTGTCGTCCATGTTTCTCTTTCCTAATGGCCGAATCGTGGGTCGTGGTTAGTAGTGGTGGGTTGATGCTCTTCATGTGGGTGGTGTTGTGCAATTTAGCCAAGGCAACCCTTATTCTTCTATCTTGCTCCAGGTACGGGCTGGGCAAGGGGGCTGAAGGTCCCTTATGCTTTCGCATGTAGACCCTTAAGCTTGTTGGCGTGGAAATGGTGGTTGAGGGACTGAGTTTGCCTCCAACCCGGATCCATGTTGTTTATTTTTACTACTACCATTTCCCATAGCTTAGGATGTTAGAAGTTTCTTTCTTGGTATATTGCAGCACTTTGGGCTCTTGGTAGCCTAGTAGGCCCTGAAGGATGTAGTTCCTGGACAGGGTGGTTGCTTTTTCCTTGCACGTAGTGCTTTTCTTGTTGTCCTACTTTGGACAATTGTTACTTTTTCTTCTACATGTTGTTCTTCTTTCTTTCACTTTTTCCCCCTTGGTTGACTCTTTCATGCAGTTTTTACCTTGTTTTGCTTGCTGAGGTATTCTGTTTTCTTTTGGAATGCCTCAGGTTCTGAGCTGTAGCCAGTTTGGTGGCTAAGTTGCGGTGGTGTTGCTGGTAGTCTCTGGGACTTTGGAGATCCGGTTACTTTGTTAGTGAGGTAGTTTTCCTGTACTTTCCTTACAGACATATATATGTGCCAGTGGGTTCGTGTTAGGTTGTTGGCGCCCACTGGTAGTTTTTACCTTTGTACTAGATATATTACTTCTGCTGCTACCTTTTTCTTAAGATAGTCTACTTGCTCTGGGGAGGTTTTATGTTAGGTTGCTAGTTATTTTTAAACTTCAACTATTATTATAAAAAAAGGCTCATGATCAGCATATTTTATAAAACTAAATCACTATTTTCCAATCACGTACAAGACCGTTTTCTTATACATTATATAAATTAAATATGGGGTCTTACATAGCATAAGTGGTTCTCTTGGGACCCTTAAGCGCTCCTTAGGATGATAAACCTGAATAAAGTATTTTTCCGCGGCATATATGTAGTTTTAAACTGTGGACTAGATGATCCACTGAGCCGAGGGATACGGCCTCAAAAATATAACTGATTTTCTAATCATTAAACTCCTGAATTTCTTCTATTAAGTAAGTAGGTGGTTTTGCCTGAGCGTCAGCAGTTATCCCCTGCTCGACGTGGCATCATGACGCGTGTTTTCTCATACTCTGATAATTTCTAAATTCGGAGAAAATGCTGGTTGTGACAGTTGGTATCAGAGGCAGGTTGCTTGACAAGTTAGTCGGGCAACCTTTCTTTGTTTGCTTTTGGTAGTTCATCATCATGTCATTCACATACCGATATATCATCAGCACGTCTTGGCAAAAGCACGAACACTACACTCATAGCATAACATGAAGTATACGTGGCATATTATGTAGTATGGGATGCATAATATGTGTTCGTATATGGATCCACCATAGGGGCAACATGTGAGGGTTATGTAGTATGTGATGCATAACCTCACCATATGGCTGCGATTAACACGTTTTCTTTTTCGTTGCATGAGAATGTTATGTAGTATGGGATGCATAACATTTTCATGTGTACGCCGCTCATAACATGCATTAGGGCCTTTTTAGAATGCATAGCACAAACATGCATATCATAACATTACATAAGCACAACGTGCCAAGCTAAAGACTGGCAGGATGACATATGTACACACATAAGTTTTCAAATTAATATAAAAGTCATGCATTCCCGATCTAGGCACAAGAGTTAGTAAGGTGGTTGTTAACCATCCTAGGTTAGGGCATAACATCAAATTTTTGTTAAAAAGATAAACTCTCAGAGCAAGTTTAGCAGCTTTAAGTCTATATCTATATATGTATTGTCTGTAATTATTATTAGTTCTAGTCGTTGTATTAGGATCTGATTTGTGTTGTTATGATTTTAGGATGGCTAAGCGTCCTACAACTCGATCGACTCCCCAGTCTGAGGGTGAGTCATCTAGATCTCAGAATGATGCGGTGATCGAGAGCCTGCGTCAGAGTAGTGACTCCATGGGCAGGCAGTTGGAGGAGGTAAGAGCCCAGATTCAGTCTTTGGTGGCAGTTGTGGCAGGACAGGCTCAGGGAGTGCAAGTCCCTGCGGGGGGGTTAGCTGTTCCTCCTCCTCCTACACCCTTGAGACCTCCAGTGGTGGTGCCAGCAGAGATGGCCTTCATCTCGCAATTTCAGAGGCTGAGCCCTCCCACTTACGACTGGAAGGCGGATTTCATGGTCATAGATGATTGGCTGATCTCCATTGAGGAGATGTTCTCGTACTCAGGGATTGCTGATGATCAGAGGGTGATGATAGCCGCCTATCAGCTTAAAGGTTTGGCTAAGATTTGGTGGCTGAGAGAGAAGGAGAGTTTAGTAGCTGGATGCTCTTGGGAAGTGTTCAAGGAGATGCTGTTGAGGAAGTTCTTACCCTCGGTCGAGCGTGACCGCCTCATGAACGACTTCCTCCATCTGAAGCAAAGGCAACTCACAGTGGGTGAGTATGAGATAGAGTTCAGCAAGTTGAGCCGTTTTGCCCCTGGATTGGTCAGCGTTGAGGCTGATCGAATTAAGCGATTTCTCGGTGGTTTGAGGAGCGAGGTGTAGCAGTTGACCAGTGCTTATGGGTCAGTGACTTATGCAGGTGTAGTAGAGGCCGCTCTGAAGGTGGAGGCTATTGAGACCGCGAAGAGCAGAGGCCAGCAAATGAGGAAGGACAAGAGGAAGTCAGTGGAGGAGAAGAAACCCCAGGTACCCGGTGCTGCTCCGTGGAAGAAGAGTAAAGTGGTGTGCAACTTCAATGGCCGGTCAGGCCACCCTGTCGAGAGATATTTTAAGAAGGCAGCAGCTCAGAGGAAGGAGCAGGTTCATGCGATTCAGAGTGCTCCCAGGAAAGATGTCTCTTGTTCTGTTTGCAAGTGACCCGGGCATGATGCGGCCCAGTGTTGGTCCAAGGATAGAGTCTTCTTTCAGTATGGGCAGAAGGGTCACATCAAGACTAGGTGTCCTCAGGTTCAGCCAAATCTTCCTGCAGTTCCATTGTAGGCATTACCCCCACCTCAGCGTGTGGACAAAGGAAAGGGGAAGCTGAACGTGATCTCTTCCGAGGAGGCTCAAGCCTCGACTCAGGTCATTTCAGGTTAGTTGTTTGTTGTTTTTCTAGCCTGGTAGTTTTATTTGCTAGAATATTTGCGGTATTGTTGTGCTAGTTCCTTAGTTTTGTGTGCTCCTATAGGGAAATTTAAGGGAAAGAACTGCTGGGCGCGTGTTCTGATTGACTCCGGCGCTACCCACTCGTTCGTGGCTAGAGCCTTTGTGGAGCGACATCGGTTTACCTTAGATCTTGTTCGGGAGTCCTTCTGTGTCATGTTTCCCTCTGGTGAATCTGTGTTGTCAGATTTGGGCGTATTGGATTGTCCTATTTTGTTGGGGGACTTTCTTGCGAAGGCGGACCTGAAGATGATTGATCTGGAGGACTTCGATGATATTTTGGGCATGGACTGGCTGTCTAGGTATGATGCATTCATTCAGTGCAAAGGAAAGCGCTTGGACTTCATCAGGGACGACGGTCAGCCCGGCAGTGTGTATACTGATCCGTGTCAGGATTCTCCTATCATCTCTGCGGTATGTGCTCAGAGGTTGTTTCTTTCTGGTTGTTGTGCTTGTTTAGTCTCGGCGGTTGGAACCGCTGTTAGCGTACAAAGCTTGGAGGAGATTCCTATTGTTCATGGTTTTGCCGATGTTTTACCTGATGATCTTCCTGGTCTTCCTCCTGATCGGGATGTTGAGTTTGTGATTGATTTAGAGCCGGGTACGCGTCCTATTGCTAAGGCGCCGTACCGGATGGCCCCTCGTGAGTTAGAGGAGTTGCGAGTTTAGTTGGATGAGCTGTTGGCTAAAGGTTTTATCAGGCAGAGTTCGTCGCCTTGGGGTGCACCTGTGCTGTTTGTAAAGAAGAAAGATGGGTCAATGCGGCTTTGCATCGACTATATGGAGTTGAACAAGGTCACTATCAAGAACAGGTACCCTTTGCCGAGGATAGATGATTTATTTGACCAGTTGCACGGTAGCACGGTGTTCTCCAAGATCGATCTTCGTTCTGGTTATCATCAGCTCAGGATCCGTGAGGCGGATATTCCACAGACTGTGTTTAGATCGAGGCATGGACACTTTGAGTTTTTGGTGATGTCGTTTGGTCTGACCAACGCACCATCAGCCTTCATGGATATGATGAACCGGGTGTTCAAGGATTTCTTAGACAAGTTCGTGGTGGTCTTCATTGATGACGTGTTTGTTTATTCTCGCAGTGCTGAGGAGCACGAGCAGCATCTGCGCTTAGTGATGCGTGTAGAATATGGCAAGCGCACCGGTCGCACAAGTAATAAAGTTTGGGAATAAATCCCCGAGTGTCGGTATCTTGAGGAACACAGTAAGGGATGAGTTAATGTCGAGGAGGACTTGAGATTGAAGTCCTCGGGTCGGCTGTAACGACAGGGGTTTTGATGGTTACGGAAACAGAAAATAAGATCTACAAACTACTCTTATGCAACGCCGCTATGCGATGCTTCGCCAGGCGGGATGGAAACTACATGGGCCGCTATGCACCGAATCGCTTGGCGGATGGACGAGTAGGCAAGCGGATGAGGTGGACAGAACGGCGGAATGAGGGTCGTGAGCACCTCTTCGCAACGCACGCCACTAGCAATTGCTAGTGCAGCAAGGGCGGATGGATGGTGGAATAATAAGGCGCACCTCAAGCAATAATAACAAAAACACAAACTCACATAGACATGAATAAGATTAAATGTTAACTACAAATAAGCATTCTTCATCAATACATGGAAAATAACTAAGCTAACAACAACAAGAGGAAGAGGTGTGCGAATCGACCGAATCCGAAGCCTTATTGAGGATTCACGGTTGGAATCCCGGGTTGTCAATCCGAGTCCAAGCTCGGTCCTCAACTGCGTCCGGGGTAGAGGAGGTTGTCGCTCACTCCCAATGGACCCGTCTTCTTCGTTGAAATGACCCGTAGATTGCGCCTCTAGCTCCTCCTAACTTGATGGAGAAAGCTCGGTCAAAACTCCGCTAGAAGCTTGGTGATGAATGAGGAGGCTGAGAGAATGCTCCGGCTTTGATTTGGCGTTGAAAGCTTGCCCGGAGACCCTCCCTAAGGTGGAGAATGAAGGAGGACGGCGGAAAAACTCGTCGGGGACGAAATACGGCCGAAAAATCGTGGATCTGGCCGATCTCTTGAAATAGGGCGAAACCTGCGCTATTTATAGAAAACAGAAATAAAAAGCGTGCACGAACAAAGGCGCACGACCAGTGGTCGTGCACGATATGGTCCGTGATCGTGCGATATGGAGGCAGCAAAATGGAAAAAGAAGCTGTGACTGCGCACGATCGGCAACGCACGAGCAGTGATCGTGCGCGGTATGGCTGGTGACCGTGCGATATGCCGGGACAGAACTTTCACAGGAGAGGTCATGACTGCGCACGACCGATGATCGTGCGCCAAAGAGGTCGATGGTCGTGCGTGGGTAAAAACGCACAACCATTGACTCCTTTGCCAAAAATGGTGAAAGTCCGATGCCGGACGCCCACACGATCCCAGAACCTGCAGGAAAACTGGATGGGATGTTGAAATGGCAGTCACAGGCATAAATATAATTCACAGCAAAAGGGAAATACACACACACACAGAAATAGGCTAAAAAGGGTGCACAAGACATGGAAAACCGTAGCGATCCAAAAGAAGTGCAAATGACGCTAAACGGTGTGCAAAGACAAGAAAATAAGTCTAGTTGAGTCCGAAAATAGGTATATAAGGAGGACTCATCACACCCCCAGACTTAACCGTTTGCGCGTCCCGAGCAAACAAAACCTAAGCAGACAGGGAAAATGAACTAGCTAACAAAGAAATTGCAAAACGGAGTACCATGCGAAGTCGCATGCTCGCGTGCATAAAAATAAAGTAGTGGAAATTTTTAAGTATACAAAATATTTTATATTTTTCACAATGCGTATCAAAAATTTATTATTACTCAAAAGTGGAATCACGGTGAATCATCCAGTCCTACGCAGGGCGAAAGTATACAGGCCACTAAGGTGAGCATTGCCGAAGACCGGGGCTCAAGATTACCCCCAAAGGAATCCACCAATGTCGGAAACCATAAGCTTGCCCGTTTGCACTCTCTCCACGGCACAAGTCAACTCAAGCGCAAGTCCGTAGGACTTCGGGTAATAATGGGGCTTGGATTACGGTGAGGAAAACAAGGATAAACATGAAGGGTATGCACCTAACCCAAATGAGCTAACGTACAAAACTAGTATCCGCTGCCCACAAAATAAACACGGGTGCACCACACCCCCAGACTTAACTTTTACTAAATGGGTGTGTGCACCGCCTACTCCAAATCCAAATCATCTCAAAAAGATTTTCAATTAAACTTTTTCTTTCATCATTTTTTTTTCTTTTTACAAACATTTCATTATTATTTTTCTTTTTATTTTCAAAATCTCAGCAAATAAAAACTTGGGCGCGCTTCCACATTTTCACGAATAAAAAATACCACATCGCAACCCAATATGAAATGTAAACTACTAAAGCTCGAATTGGGTGTGCGACTAGGATTGGCTATGAGGCTTTGGCGAATATAGTGGAGCTGAATCAAAAGAAGGGTAGGCACAACGGGGCTAGCAAGGGCGATGTTAGGAATGGGTACAAAGCTCAACCGGGCCAAAATGATGGCCTACATCACGCTCACGCTAGACTAACCATGTACCAATGCTTCGAGAGTAGCTTGGGGCAAGTTCTTAGCAACCGAGAAAGATAATCCTTCCTCTCGACTCAAGAAATATGAGTCTAGTGGCGGCTACACAAATTCCTATGCTACAGTTTGATTCACACCGGATTCACCAACTTTTGAGTAGAATAAGAAATATTTACGCAAATAGAAAAATATAGAACTATAAGCATACGAAAAAAATTAAATCTACACAAATTTCTATACAAAACGAGAGTAGTTGACTAGAAACACAGCAAGGCCAACATTTTACTCCGTCGCACAATCCTAAACTAGCACAGAAATTTTCCAAATCTAACAAAGACACAAGTTCAACTCGTGGCACGCTAACAGCTAAGCTCGCGCTCATGTGGGTGCAGTGGTGTGCAAGAAATGAACTAAAAAAAATAATAACTATAAAAGCTTCTAGTCTGCACATAAAATGTGCACGTGCAAAAGGTAAACATGCTCTCCCCCAGACTTAAACTAAACTACACAGCAAATGATATAGAAATTAAAATCAGAATGAGCTAAGGGAAGAGGTTACCCAATACTCAGCTAGTGAGCATACCAGAAGACGCGTGGAAAGTAGCAGTAGGCCCGCCAAACGAAGAATCACAACCCCGCCAATGCGTAGTATCCATGAATACCTGTAGGGTGAGCTCCGCAAAAACAAAAGAAAAATATACAAAAAGAAAATACTAAACTAGGCTGACATAAAAAAATTAAAATGCAGAAAATGAAAGATAAGTACTGGGGTTATTGTCATCCCAGCACGACTTATTCAATTCTATACAGTTCTAGCTAATGGGCCTATGAAAAGAAAAATTAACAGGTAACTGTTCCATTATCCGTTGCGGTAGCAAGTACCGATACGGAGAAATAGCAGTTACCCCTCTACCTAGATAATAATACCTGCGACGCACAGGTAGAGGAAATAGGAAGTAAGATGAGGAGGAGAACTGGTCCTCACTCATCTCACCACAAAACAAATCCTTTCCTAGCAAGGTATCGTCCACCACAAGCTCGTTGGGGGCGAAGGTGAAGGCAGAGGCTTCAACTGCAAAAGGAGTAGGAAACTCCTCATGCAAGCTGAGGCACTCACCGACAACCTGAGCGCAAGGCTCAATGTCAACCCAACTCACCTGCAGGGAGTCAACCTGCACAGGCGCAGAAGGAGAAGGGGGGTCAAGGAATAAAGGAGAAGAAAAACTAAAAGAAGCGGAAATAGGGAGAGTGATCCCAGAATCACTCTCAGCAGGATCCAAACATAGATCACTGTCGGTGTCATGTGAGTCATGGCGAGGGAAAACTGAGACCACGAGGTCCTCGGTGGTGGTTTGGACCTCCTCATCCAACAAGGAAGTAGAAACCTCCTCACCGGCAAGGATTTCCTCATCACACCTCGGTACGTCACGGTGTTCCAAGACATAGTACTCACCATTAATGAGAATAATGTCCTCGTCACACCATGGCGCATCCACATGTTCCCGATTCCCACAGGGCACAACATCATCGACCGACTCACTAGAAAGGGGAGTAGGTAATTCATGCAAAGAAAGCGGAGGAGCAACTTCATCAGAGATAATATGCGCAGGTTCATCCGGGGGTGAATCAAAAATAGGGAAAGAAGGCACAAGGAGAGAAGGTGCCGCAATGTCGTCGCACTGACTAGTGGAAGGTCTGATGGGTGTATCAATAGCAGTCCCCCATAGACAAGGTGGTACTACGGATACATCATCAGAATCAGAAGGAGAAGCCCTTTGAGAGGTGGATGAGACGATCCAGATATCCGGTTCATCATCCGCCTCCATCTGGCGCTGAAATTCTGCGCAATCTTTCAACACATGGTCGGTGCTATGACAACACAAACACCGTTTTCCATTACCCCTCGGTCCAGAAGGGACCGGGGAGGAATAAGAAAAAGGTGGAGGCGGAGACGAGTAGTGACCATAAGATTGTGGTACCGTGTATGGAGTTCCATAAGACAAAGGTGCTCCATACACTGAACCACGAGAATTATGCTCCCATTCTTCAGTGGGGCACTCATCACTACCATGCCCATAATCCCCGCACTAATGGCAATTGATATACCAATTTGAATACATGGTGCAATAGAAAAGAATTCACCACAAGAAATTTTCTAAGCAGAAATTAAATACTCGCAAGCAAATAAAGAGTGGAACAGCCTGCTATAGCAAAATAAAAACTAGAAAGGTAATAAAAAAAACAACAACTAAAAACCAAAACAAAAATAAAACATGAAATATACAAATGGAAAGGGCAACTATCTCAAATCTTCCTCTCCAAAAACTCAAACGACTGTGTTCCCCGGCAACGGCGCCAAAAACATGATGCGTGTAGAATACGGCAAGCGCACCGGTCGCACAAGTAATAAAGTTTGGGAATAAATCCCCGAGTGTCGGTCTCTTGAGGAACACAGTAAGGGATGAGTTAATTTCGAGGAGTACTTGAGATTGAAGTCCTCGGGTCGGCTGTAACGATGGGGGTTTTGATGGTTGCGGAAAAAGAAAATAAGATCTACAAACTAATCCTATGCAATGCCGCTATGCGATGCTTCGCCAGGCGGGATGGAAACTACACGGGCCGCTATGCACCGAATCGCTTGGCGGATGGACGAGTAGGCAAGCGGATAAGGTGGAGAGAACGGCGGAATGAGGGTCGTGAGCACCTCTTTGCAACGCACGCCACTAGCAATTGCTAGTGCGGCAAGGGCGGATGGATGGTGGAATAATAAGGCGCACCTCAAGCAATAATAATAAAAACACAAACTCACATAGACATGAATAAGAGTAAATGTTAACTACAAATAAGCATTCTTCATCAATACATGGAAAATAACTAAGCTAACAACAACAAGAGGAAGAGGTGTGCGAATCAACCGAATCCGAAGCCTTATTGAGGATTCACGGTTGGAATCCCGGGTTGTCAATCCGAGTCCAAGCTCGGTCCTCAACTGCATCCGGGGTAGAGGAGGCTGTCACTCACTCCCAATGGACCCGTCTTCTTCGTTGAAATGACCCGTAGATTGCGGCTCCAACTCCTCCTAACTTGATGGAGAACGCTCGGTCAAAACTCCGCTTGAAGCTTGGTTATGAAGGAGGAGGCTGAGGGGATGCTCCGGCTTTGATTTGGCATTGAAAGCTTGCCCGGAGACCCTCCCTAAGGTGGAGAATGAAGGAGGACGGCGGAAAAACTCGTCGGGGACGAAATACGGCCGAAAAATCGCGGATCTGGCCGATCTCTTGAAATAGGGTGAAACCTGCGCTATTTATAGAAAACAAAAATAAACAGCGCGCACGATCACAGGCGCACGACCAGTGGTCGTGCGCGATATGGTCCGTGATCGTGCGATATGGAGGCAACAAAATGGAAAAATAAGCTGTGACTCCGCACAATCGGCAACGCACGAGCAGTGATCGTGCGCGGTATGGCTGGTGATCGTGTGATATGCCGGGACAGAACTTTCACAGGAGAGGTCATGACTGCGCACGACCGATGATCGTGCGCCAAAGAGGTCGATGGTCGTGCGTGGGTAAAAATGCACGACCATTGACTCCTTTGCCAAAAATGGTGAAAGTCCGATGCCGGACGCCCACACGATCCTAGAACCTGCAGGAAAACTGGACAGGATGTCGACATGGCAGTCACAGTCATAAATATAATGCACAGCAAAAGGGAAATACACACACACAAAAATAGGCTAAATAGGGTGCACAAGACATGGAAAACCGTAGCGAACCAAAAGAAGTGCAAATGACGCTAAACAGTGTACAAAGACAAGAAAATAAGCCTAGATGAGTCCGAAAATAGGTATATAAAGAGGACTCATCACTTAGTTCTATCGGAGTTGAGGAACCACAAGTTATTCGCCATGTTGAGCAAGTGCGAATTTTGGTTGCCTCAGGTCTCATTTCTAGGCCACGTGGTGAACAAGGATGGGATCTCGGTCGACCCAGAAAAGATCGCAGCAGTGATGGATTGGAGTAGGCCGAATACCCCTAAGGAGATCAGGAGTTTCCTAGGGTTGGCTGGCTACTACAGGAGGTTTGTGGATGGTTTCTCTTCCCTAGCTGCACCTTTGACCAAGCTGACTCAAAAGAATGTGGCTTTTGTTTGGGATGAGAAGTGCGAAGAAGCCTTTCTGGAGCTAAAGAAGAGATTGTGCACTGCTCCCGTTCTGACCCTGCCTACTGATGGTGTGGATTATGATGTATACGTGGATGCTTCGCTTGTAGGTCTGGGATGCGTATTAAAGCAGGTTGGAAAGATGATTGCCTATGGGTCAAGGCAACTGAAGAATCATGAGAAGAATTATCCTACGCATGACCTTGAGTTTGCAGCGGTAATTTATGCATTGAAGTTGTGGAGGCACCTGCTTTATGGGGCTCAGTGCAAGATCTTCACTGACCATAAGAGCCTGAAGTACGTGTTCACGCAGAAGGAGTTGAACCTGCGTCAGTGGCGGTGGCTAGAGTATGTGGCCGATTATTATGTAGAGATCCAATATCATCCAAGCAAGGCCAATGTGGTGGCCGACGCCCTGAGCCGAAAGACGGGAAAGATCTTTAACATCTCCGCCGATCGTTTAGTGGAGGAGTTCCTCCTTATGGATATATTAGTAGGATGCTGCGGTTTGCAGAGTAGTTTATCAGTGGCAGAGCCGTCTTGGATTTCTTTAACCAGACTGCAACAGAAGGACGATCCAGATCTTCTGCACTTATTCATCAGGACAGAGAAGGGAGAGTTGCAAGATTTTGCTATTGATGATGCGGGTACTTTGAAGTACCGCGGTAGGATTTGCAACCCCGCTGTTGGGAACATTAGGAGTATGATTTGTAGAGAGGCTCATGGATCCAGCGTTGCCTATCATCCAGGATCTACGAAGATGTACCATGACTTAAGACAAATTGCCTGGTGGTATGGCATGAAAGGAGATATAGCCCGATTTGTTGCTGAGTGCCACACTTGTAAGTGTGTGAAGGCCGATCATGGAAGGCCTGGTGGTAAGTTGACTCCGCTAGAGATCCCGACTTGGAAGTGGGAATGTATATCTATGGACTTCATTGCGGGCTTACCGAAATCCACGAGGGGATTTGATTCTGTTTGGGTTATAGTGGATAGATTAACGAAGTGTGCTCACTTCGTGCCTTAAAAGATTGATTACCCGATGAAGAAGATAGCAGAGTTGTACTTGAAAGAAGTCATCCGACTCCACGGTGTGCCGGTTAGCATTATTTCCGATCGAGACTCCCGGTTTACTTCTCGTTTTTGGCAGAGTTTGCAGGAGGGCTTGGGTACGGATCTGAGGTATTCTACTGCGTACCACCCACAGACCAATGGGCAGATGGAGCGGGTGAACCAGATTGTAGAGGATATGATCCGATGCTACATTTTAGACCACGGCGGAGCATGGGATGAGAGGCTGGGACTTATGGAATTTGCTTACAACAACTGTTATCAGGAAAGTTTGCAGATGGCTCCGTTCGAAACCTTGTATGGGAGGCACTGTAGGACTCCGTTGTTTTGGGCTGAGGCTGGTGAGAGGCCTTTGTTGGGTCCTGATGCGCTGGAGGAAATGGAAGTCTCCGTGAAGCTTATTCGAGAGAAGCTTTGTATATCTCAGGAGAGGTACGAGAAGAACGCGAATCGGCGTAGGTCTGCGTTGGAGTTTTCTGTAGGAGACCTTGTATTTCTCAAGGTTTCCCCAATGGTGGGTGTAAAGAGGTTTGGTAAGAATCAGAAATTGGACCCGAGGTATGTGGGCCCGTTTGTGATTTTGGAATGGATTGGCGTGTCAACTTATAGATTGGATTTGCCAGCGAACTTCCCAGGTGTTCATAATGTTTTTCATGTTAGCCAATTGCGGAAGTGTGTGCGTAGCAGTGGGCACTCTTGGACGTTGTGCCCCAGTTGGAGCCCAACCTCTCTTTTATTGAGGTGCCGGTTCGTATTTTGGATACCCAGGAGCGAGTGCTGTGAAAGAAGTCCATACCGATGGTGAATGTTCTTTGGAAAAATCAGGATTTGGAGAGCGCGACATGGGAGCTAGAGTCAGCCATGAGGAGGGCTTACCCTCACCTGTTTAGCTGATTTGATCGGTATGTTTCCCTTCTTATAACTTCTATTCGTTACTTTTCCTTCTTTAGTAGGAGTGTTGTGCGTAACGTTTCGGGACGAAACTTTCTTTTAGGGGGAGTGACTGTAACGCCCCTAATTTTTCTGCTATTATTTTTATTCTCGTTTGGCGTTACGATGACGCATTTTCGTGGCTTGTGCCATTTGTGGAGTGTGGTTTAGCTCCTTAGAACTGAGTGCCCTATTCTGTATCCTGTTGGCAAGATCTCCCTAGCAAGCCGAGTCGTTTTCGGTGACCCAGTGTGGCCTCTCGGGGGGATGTTTGTGTTTGGCTTTATTTGGGTATAACTCGAGTTCTGTTCGTTGAAAGTTAATTTCAACTTCGTCGTTGTGTTTGTAGCGGGGGTATTTAGCTACGGTGCGAATTTCGTCGAATTCCGAGGTGATTCGGTTTTCGCGTCGTTTTGGTGTGTTAATAGTATATGTTTTTTTATTAATTTGTATAAGTTTGTCTTGAACCAGCGGTTAAGGGCTGAAGCGTTGTTTCTTGCGGCTGAAATATTCAGCAATTAATTCCTGCTTAGGTGGCAGCTTTGTATTGGCTTGTCTTTTTGAATTCTCATAATTTAATTAAGAGAATAGGCGGCTCCTATTCGGTTTTGCTGAACCGACGTGTCAAGCTTTAGTATAAAAGCTTTGTTTAGAAGTGGCGGCCCACTTCTTTTCCTCTTCTTCTTTCTGAGAGAGAAACCGTCGCCTGCTTTGTTCAGGAAAACAGAGGAGAAAACTGCCGTTCCTGCTCCCCTTTGGACGGTGATTCCGGGCTCATTCGTGGACGGATTTCGATTCCGAAAGTGGTGTTGTCTTGCTCTCTCTTAGATATTCGTTTCGACGGTAAGATATCCATTTTTCGTGAAATTTTGGTGAGATTGGGATTTCGTTTTTGAGGATTTTCCGCCATTAATGTTAGGGAGAATGTTTTAGGTGCTGCTGCTGTTAGTGCCAAGCAAAGGAGAGGGAAAGCCGTCCAAGCTTCGCCGGAAATCGACGCAAGTGGTGTTCTTGCCCTTGCCATTCTCTTATTCTCTCGTTATTATTGAAAATCCCGGTTAGCCCTAGGGTAGAGGCCATGTTGATTTTGTATCTTGCGGAATTTTTAGGGCTTAGTTTCTCCTATTGAGCCCCTTCTTTGTGTTGATGGGGCCCAACCTGCCGGCATAATGCCGCCGATTTAATTCCAGATTGCTGTCTGGTTGGTGTCTTGCGGGTGAAGCCGAGAGATAGAGAGAGAAGGGGGTTCCTGATAAGTAAATTTTGTTTTAAAGAAGATAGATTTGGTTTTATATAATCTTTTACGTATATAAGTCTATCTCTTTTTACTTACTTATATCCTGTGGATTTAGGCAAGAGTACCTATCGCATAGGAGTATAGTATTTTATAAAAATATCAAGGTCGTATTTTTTCTGGGATCGGTGTTAATTATTGATGAGTTGTAATTATACCTATATTTTCGTATTTTATTTAAGTCCGTTTCGTTTATTTTTTGTCTTTTTTATTAGTTTAATTCAATAAATTGCTTGTTTTTGTAAATATTATTTCTAACTTAGCTTAATTTTTATTCCAGGAAAATTCCAGAAAAAATTCCAGAAAAGTCAGAAAAATTGCCTGACACGCCCGTGTCAATTGGCCGACACGCCCGTGTCACGCCAGCCCGACGATCGCCGACCACAGATGCCAGCTCGACGATCGGCCACCATCAAACCCAGCCCGACACGCCCGGCGTCACGCCCGTGTCAAATGCTTGTCACGCCCGTGACGAGGCCGACCCGCAAGCTTGGTCAACATGTCAACTCTGCCGACATCGAACTGCCAGCTCTCCTGGTCACGCCCCCCTGTCACGCCCGTGACCTGGGGCGTGACCGCCACGTTTTCACCCAGAAGTCAAAGCTCCAGTCAAGTCAACCGGTCAGCTCGTGAATAGTGTCGACACGCCCCCCTGTCACGCCCTAGTCACGGGCGTGACCAACCCGAAAAAATGTCTATAAATAAGAGCTTTCAGGAAGCTTATTTTGTCCACCTTTTTTGACCACTTTGCTTAGGGGAGGTGCTGCCCAATTGGATTTCAAACCTATGTAAGGAGATTTTCCCCCCCCCTCTCTCTCTCTTAGTTTGTATTAGGGTTTTTAATTTAATAAAATATGAATCTTTTTCTCTCCATTTGTTTGATTAATCCATTTGAATGCGCCTACTTAAGTAATTTTTCGTTCCTCTTTTTGTATTTCTTTTATGTTTTCATTTTTTTTGCTTTCATAACTTAGTTAGATTTAGGGTTTATCGGCTTTTCTAGCCGTTGTGCCGTCCGTCTAGTTTTCATTTCCCGCCCTTTTTGATTTAGCTTTTCCTCTTTTTCCTATTTTTTCATTCATAAAGCTTTATAAAAACTCTCCTAAAAGTGTTATTTTCATTTTTCTTTAACCTAGGCTCTTTAGGATTGTAAAACTTTTTGTCCCCTTTTTGTTTTATTTTCACTTTTTAGGAGTTTTTTATAAAAACATAGGAATGAAAATATAGTCGTTATAATTTTTCGCTCACTTTGTTTTATCTTTTTAATTTCAAAACTTTTAGTCCGGTTAATTTTTATTTCATCTTTTTATGCATTTCTACCGCATTCTAGCGGTAGAAATGCAGTTGTTTTAATTTTTCGTCAACTTTCATTTTGCGTTTATTTGCAAAACCTTTTAGCTCGGTTAATTTTTATTTTCACTTTTTATGCATTTCTACCGCATTCTAGCGGTAGAAATGCAGTTGTATTAATTTTTCAGCAACTTGGTTTTTTCTAATTTTTGCAAGTGTGCGTGTGTGTATGAGTTAGGTTTTACTGCTTTATTTCATTTCTGTAGAGTGCGTGTGTGCGTATGCATTTATTTCCGCCTACTCGTTAAGAGTTAAATGGCGCCCTGCTTTCATCTTCTTCCTACTCACTTGAGTAGGAAAACTTAGTGTGTGTGCGTGTGTTCACTTTTCTGTAGAGTGCGTGTGTGTGTTTTACCTTCAAGTAGAGTGTGTGCGTGTATGAGGTAAATTTACTCCCGCCCACTCATTTGAGCCGGGACTTGCAATTTTATCGCTTTCTTCAATTATGTAGAGTGCGTGCGTGTAGGAGATAATTTTACCGCTTTATTTTATCGCTTTCTTCAATTAAGAAGAGTGTGTGTGTGTGTGCATTTATTTCCGCCTACTCGTTAAGAGTTCAATGGCGTGCTTTTATTTCCCGCCTACTCATTTGAGTAGGCCTTGCTTTATTTAATTTTCTTTATGGTTTTGAAGTGTGCGTGAGTGCCTGCATCAATTAGCTTTCAATTTATCTAATCGCCTTTTTTATGTTTTTCTCTTATAAATGTTCAGAACTTAAATTTACACTCACGCTTCACTCAAAAACATAAAGCCGTCCCCATACCGATGAGTGGCTAATTTCTTTTAGCCTTCGGCATCGAAGAGCATTGGGACATAAAAAATGATTTGAAATAATTAAAAAACTTTATTTTTATTTTAATTTAAGGACTTAAGGTTTACCCCGGGTTAACGACGCATAGGACCACATAATCGATGTGTGGGCTCTATTTCCGTTATCCATACGCGACGCCGAGAGGCTGCACGTATGGACCGATCCCCCTTGGGTAAAGAGAACCGCGTACGCCCCCTCGAAAGAGGAGAAACGTAGTTCTGCCGGATTGGGTTCCCCACCCAATAGCGGGGTTCTTAGCGTAATGCGGACGTTAAGGGGAATCCTTCGTCGGACTAACGTTCGGTCGAATAGCCTTAGCGCCCAGGTGAGCGATATCCCTAGACCAAGGTGAGCTCATGTTCTTGGAACCTCCACGGCCAAGTGCCTTTTATTAATTTAAAAACAAAGTTTAATAATTGTTAAGAATTGTTTTAGTCTTAATCCGATTCGATGCCGAGCGTTAACCCGTCATCGAACTAACTTAGTAAAATTCTGCTTTCTTCCTTTTTTTTATTAAACTAAAAATCCCACCTTACTAATAGTAAGATAATAGTGCTCCCGGAAGAGTAGATATAATCAACGCGTCCCCGAGAATAATACGACCTCGGTATTCTCCCGAATACCGAGTACTACTTGCGATAGGTGCGCTTGCCTCCTTTCGTTAGAAAACTCGATCATCTAACCGGTCCGCGGAATCTGACCATTTCGAACCAACCACAGTCGGTCTCTGTTCCGCGGCCATCAAGTTTTTGGCGCCGTTGCCGGGGAATCTTGTTGTTATATTGAATCCGGACTCTATTAATTTTACTTTATTTTCAAATAAAAAAATTTTATACAAAAAAAAAAAAAAAAATCCCCCCCCCCCGTTTTCGTTTTTTTTTTGGGTGTATGACCCGTGGACAACCTTCGAGTTCTGAAAATCTTGACTTCGACCCCGAGATCGACCGCTCTCTTGCGCGTATCCGATCTCTCCGTCGAATTCCTTTTTCAGACCCCGTAGAATCTATCGGAGAACCCTCTTCTTCTTCTATGGCCGACCCCCCTAATAATGCCCAACCGGTCGAGCGTACTATGTCTTATTACGCTCGGCCCAATTTGGATGATACGGGGTCGAGTATTGTTCGGCCCGCGGTGGCCAACAATAATTTCGAAATTAAGTCAAGTGTGATTCAGATGATCCAAAATGCCGTGCAGTTCGACGGACAGCCGGATGAGGACCCCAACAATCACTTGTCTAATTTTCTTGAAATTTGCGATACTTTTAAAATTAATGGTGTCACTGATGACGCCATTCGTTTGCGCCTTTTTCCGTTCTCTCTTAAGTCCAAGGCTAAGGCGTGGTTACTCTCCCTCCCGCGGGGATCCATCACGTCCTGGGCGGAGTTGGCCGAGAAATTCCTTACGAAGTATTTTCCGCCCGCCAAAACTGCAAGACTGCGGGCGGACATATCTTCGTTCGTCCAAAACGACTCCGAGTCTCTTTACGAGACTTGGGAACGCTTTAAGGAGTTCCTCCGCCGGTGCCCGCACCACGCTCTGCCAGCGTGGTTGCAGGTACAAATTTTTTACAATGGACTGAATAGTCAGACGCGTCAAATGATTGACGCGGCTGCCGGGGGCACTCTGAACAATAAGACCCCCGAGGCCGCCCAGGCCCTTTTCGAGGAAATGGCGGTGAACGCCTACCAGTGGAACGTCCCGCGGGCGCGCCCTAAGCAGGCGGGCATTTTTGAAGTGGATGCCACCGCTCAGCTAGCCCTCCAAGTGGAAAGGCTAACTAAGCAGGTGGCGGAGATGTCTGTTTCCTCCTCCACTCCGCCTTGTTTTCTCCCCCCCTCCAACGTCTGCGTGGTCGACGAATTCGTGGACTACATGGGAAATCCGGTGCGTCCCTCATTTCAAAACAACCCTTATAGTAGCCACTATAATCCGGGTTGGAGGAACCATCCGAATTTCTCCTGGAGCAACCCGAACAACGCGCAGCGTCCCCCTCCCCCTCCTTTTGCGCCGACGCTTCCTCCTCCCCCTCCTATGAAGCCATCCCCGGTGGAGGAAAATTTTAATCGTTATGTCGCGTCCAACGAGTCTAATATCCGGAACATCACCGGATCGCTAAAAAATTTAGAACTCCAGGTTGGACAGCTGGCGCGACTCATGTCAGAACGCGCCATGGGGGCACTGCCAGGGAATACGGAGCCCAATCCAAGGGAAACCGCCAACGCTATAACCCTCCGTAGCGGTAAGGAGGTGGTCGATCCAAAACGGATCGATCCTCAGGTACAAATTTCACCTCCTTCCCCTCTTCCCTCTTCTTCGTCTACGCAACCTTTACCGATTTTTAACGATAAAACTATTTTAAACAAGGCGTTGCCCTACCCGCATAAATTAGATAAAGAGCGAGTTAATGCGCAATACGAAAAATTTATTTTATTACTTAAACAAATTCACATTAATGTTCCTTTTTGCGAGGCTATCTCGCAAATGCCTAAGTATGCGAAATTTTTAAAAGAACTACTTTCCAATAAACGCAAACTCGAGGATATTTCGCATATATCTCTCAACGCTGTCTGCTCGGCGGCTCTTACTAGTAAATTGCCCTTAAAACAAAACGACCCGGGACGGTTCTCCATCCCGTGCCTTTTTGGCAATGTGTTAGTAAAGTACGCTTTAGCAGACCTAGGCGCGAGCATTAATTTGATGCCGTTCTCGCTCTTCCTTCGTCTAGGTTTGGGTACTCCTGCTCCTACCAATTTGCGCATCCAACTAGCGGATCGCTCGGTTAGGTTCCCCATCGGGGTTGTTGAGGACGTCCTTGTCCGAGTAGACAAGTTCACCTTCCCGGTGGACTTCGTCATCTTGGACATCGAGGAAGACGCCAACGTACCAATAATACTTGGTCGCCCTTTCCTCGCGACCTCGCGTGCGTTAATTGATGTAAGTAATGGTCAGCTTCTCCTTCGGGTAGGAGACGACCAAGTTACTTTTTCTATTAACTCCTCTATGGAAGAATCGTCGCCGAGCGACGATTTCTACTATTCTTTAGATTCCTTTTATGGAGATTGTTCTTCTCCAATTTTCGAGTCCGAATTTTTAAGCGAAAATATTTTTTCTCTCGAAAATTTTTTATTGCGATGAGGATGTATCTTCCGATATGCCTTTTGAACCAATTGGTTCAAAAGACATTAACTCTAAAACCTCGCTAGAAGAACCGCCAACCCTAGACCTCAAACCACTACCTGAATCCCTTAAATACGCCTTTTTGGGAAAAAATGATACACTCCCCGTTATCATTTCTTCGTATTTAAGCGATTCAGAGACCTCCGATTTATTGGAGGTTTTGCTTAAACATCGCCATGCAATTGCGTGGCAAATTTCTGACCTAAAGGGGATTAACCCTTCCTTCTGCACTCACAAAATTTTCTTAAACGATAATTGCCGCACAACCATTCAGCCGCAGCGGCGTCTTACTTACCCAAACATGAAAGACGTCGTGAAAGCTGAAATAATTAAATTATTAGATGCGGGGATTATTTATCCCATTTCTGATAGTGCATGGGTTAGTCCCATTCATGTCGTGCCCAAGAAGGGCGGTCTAACCGTAGTGGCGAATGAGCACAACGAGCTTGTCCCAACTCGTACTGTTACGGGTTGGCGAGTGGTCATCGATTATCGCAAACTTAATGATGCCACCCGCAAGGACCATTTCCCACTACCGTTCCTTGACCAAATTCTCGAGCGTCTTTCCGGTCATCCTTTTTATTGTTTTCTCGATGGTCTATCGGGGTTTTTCCAAATCCCCATTTCCCCCGAGGAACAAGAGAAAACAACTTTTACCTGCCCCTTTGGCACCTTCGCCTATCGAAGAATGCCATTTGGCCTCTGCAATGCGCCGGCTACATTCCAACGATGTATGCTAGCAATTTTTGGCGAGCTGGTAGAAGATATTATGGAAATATTTATGGACGACTTTTCTGTTTTCGGATGCTCATTCCCGAATTGTCTTCGTAATCTCGATCGTGTCCTCCAGCGATGCGAGGACACGAATCTTGTTTTAAATTGGGAAAAATGTAACTTTATGGTTCGAGGAGGTTTGGTCCTCGGCCATAAGATTTCGATTAAGGGGATAGAGGTCGATAAGGCCAAAGTAGAAATTATTGAAAAACTTCCTCAGCCGACGAACATAAAATCCATTAGGAGTTTCTTAGGCCACGCGGGCTTTTATAGGCGTTTCATTCAAGATTTTTCAAAAATAACAAAGCCGCTTACTCACCTCTTGGAAAAGGAATCACCTTTTGTCTTTAATAGCGACTGCGAGTCTGCATTTAATTTTATAAAACAAAAGCTTATCAATTCTCCAATTCTAGTGGCCCCTAATTGGTCCCTTCCGTTCGAAATCATGTGCGACGCTAGTGATATTGCCTTAGGCGCCGTTCTTGGCCAACGCGTAGAAAAACATTTTCATCCTATTTATTACGCTAGCAAGACGCTCACTTCCGCACAAGTGAATTACACAACGACGGAAAAGGAACTCTTAGCCGTCGTTTTCGCTTTCGATAAGTTTCGCTCGTATCTTACGCTATCTAAAGTTATCGTTTTTACCGATCACTCCGCCCTTAAGTATCTACTAGCCAAAACCGATGCAAAACCCCGCCTTCTTCGATGGGTTCTCCTCCTTCAAGAGTTTGATTTGGAGATCCGGGATAAGAAGGGCGCGGAGAATCTTGCGGCAGACCACCTCTCCCGTTTAGATAATTCCGGTGCGGAAGCGCTCGTCGAATCTGAAATAAATGACAGATTCCCCGAGGAACGTCTTCTCGCCATTCGTTCATCTTTGTCATCTTCGCCTTGGTTCGCAGATTTTGCGAACTACTTAGTCGCGCGGGTACTTCCAAAAGATTTCTCAAGTCATCAAAAGAAGAAATTCTTTTCCGACTTGAAAAATTTCTTTTGGGATGACCCGTTTCTTTTTCGTATCTGCGCGGACCAAGCGGTTCGAAGATGCGTCGCGGAGTGGAGTGCACACAAATATTGAGGCACTGCCACGAGGGTCCAGCCGGGGGGCACTATCAAGCCAACCGGACCGCTAGGAAGGCGCTAGAGGCGGGCTACTTTTGGCCCACTCTCTTCAAAGACGCGCACAATTTTGTGCGCGCATGCGATAGCTGTCAGCGGTCGGGTAACATCTCACGTCGAGACGAGATGCCCCCAAAATATGTTTTTAGAATGCGAAGTCTTTCGATTTATGGGGCATAGATTTTGTAGGCCCCCTACCTCCTTCTTATAAAAATTCTTATATTTTAGTGGCGGTCGACTACGTATCAAGGTGGGCGGAAGCGCAAGCTCTCCCCACCAACGATGCGCGAGTCGTCGTTACATTTCTAAAAAAATTATTTTCTCGCTTCGGCACGCCTCGCGCAATTGTTAGTGATAGGGGTACGCATTTCTGTAACGCTCTCATGGCTAAGACGTTAGCTAAGTACGGAGTCACGCACAAACTTGCCACCCCCTACCACCCGCAAACAAGTGGCCAAGTTGAGGTAGTAAATCGAGAAATAAAACGCATATTAGAAAAAACCGTTTCACTTAATAGGAAAGATTGGTCCGCTAAGCTTGACGACGCGTTATGGGCGTATCGTACGGCGTACAAAACCGCTACTGGTTGTACCCCGTTTCGATTAGTCTATGGCAAAGCGTGCCATTTACCCGTAGAATTGGAGCACCGCGCACTTTGGGCATTAAAACTCTTAAACCTCGACTCTAACTTAGCCGCTCAGAATAGAAAACTGCAACTAAACGAGCTCGATGAATGGCGTGCGAACGCTTACGAGAGCAATAAGTTCTATAAGGAGCGTTCTAAGTTTTATCACGATCGAAAAATTAAAACCCCAAAAATCTTTTCTCTCGGGCGATCTAGTCCTTCTTTACAATTCACGTCTTAGGCTTTTCCCGGGTAAGCTAAAATCGCGATGGTTCGGCCCCTTCAAGGTTGAAGAGGTTTGGCCATATGGGACCGTACTCGTCTCCCACCCCGAAAAAGGCACTTTTAAGGTGAACGGTAATCGGTTAAAGTCTTATATAGCGGGCGACCCTGTGATAGTAGGAGCGAAACCATAACCCTTCTCCATATATAAACCCGCCACTATAGTCAAGCTACGCGACTATAAACAAAGCGCTCCTGGGAGGCACCCCACGTCTATCTTTTTTTTACGTCTTTATTTATTATGTTTTCTATTTTTCTAATAACTGCAGGGTTTCTAGTGGGCTTCCCCGCGCGCGGATCAGGGACGTTTTCTGCCCCCCTCTTTTTCCCTTCATTGTACATATTCCTGCTATTTTGTTCCTCATGCTTAACATACAACATTGGGGACAATGTTGGATCTAAGTATGGGGGTGTTTTCACATTTTCGTACTTTCTTTTTTTTCATTTACAAAACAAAACAAAAAAAAAAAATTATATAACACAAAAAAAAAAAAAAAAAAAAAAAAAAAAAATTTCAAAAACAAAAACAAAAAAATATATATAACACAAAAACACAAAAAAAAAATTTACTTTTAATTAAAAATTTTTTGAAGTTTCATTTTTGAAACTTTTACTTATTTTTAGCTTTGTCCGCGAGATCCGGCTCATCGAGCCATCCACATATCGAGTCATCTCGCGGCAGCCTAGTAAATATTCTTGTAAATATTTTTGTAAATAATTTTTGTAAATATTTTTTTTTTGTAAATATTCTTTCTCTTTCCCTCTCCCTTTTTCCTTCTCATCCTTGTAAATATTTTTATTTTCCCAAATTTTTGTAAATAGAATGAAACTTTCATTAAAAATACAAAAAAATTTACAAAACTTAAAAATATTTCAAAAAAATTTTTCGCATTTTTTTCTTTTTAGTATGTATATATTAAAGTTATGAATACAAAAAAAAAAATATAAAAAAAAAAAAAAAAAAAAAAAAAAAAAATAATACTACAAAAAAAAAAAAAGAACATAACTTCAAAAAAAAAAAAAAAAAAACTTCAAAAAAAAAAAAAAATTTATTATGAAACAAATAAATCAAACATTTCATTCTTAAGTTTCTTGCTATCCAATACTTTCGTTTTGAGTTTATTTATATGCGAATTTGATAAATTCTTTGTTCACTATTCGTTTGTTAATTATAGATTGAAAAATCTAAATAGCCGGGGTTAAGTTTTAAAGAATTTATTATACTTTGTTAAAAATAGGGGACTTGCTTTAGGCACTACTTCTAATTTTTCATAGATAGGAGCATGTGTACCATGTTAGAAAATAACGACTATAGAATTCAATTATGCTTGCTTTTAGCTTTCTGAAAAATTGGAACGTACAATTTATAAAGGTTGCTCTCAATTATTTTTCAATTAAAAATCTAGTTCTCTTTTCTCCCCTTACTTATCATAACTGACTTGGTATGATAAAATTATTTTCCCAAAAAGAAAAAGATCTTATGTCAATGGGAATAAGACTTCATTCCGTAAACATAGGCACCCAATAAATTAAAAGATTGTACGTTACGGAGTAAGAGGATAAAATTCACTACTCCAACACATATACATTGGGTTATTTTTATGAAGAAAGAAAACATTTTATGTTAAGGAAAATAAGATTTCGTTTTCCTTTAACATCCAAATCAAAAAAAATGGAGGTTCGAGAAAAAATAACCTCGCCTCAAAATCCAAGCATCTTCATAAACCAACATCAACCCCCCTTAGCCATTTTCATGATTCTAGAATTAATTCAAAAATTTTTTGAGAGCATAATTCGTAAATTGCATTATTCTGATAACACTCCTATAAGCTAAGGTTCGTATAACTCCAAACTATTTTCTGTTAATCTAGCCAATACAATTACTGCTTTCTATTTGATTACATCAAGAAGTCTTTTGGCCAAAACTTTTGCCCTGTTTAAATCATCAAAATAATTTTAGGACTTAACTCTTATACCCCGTATATTTTTATTTGATCTCTCTTATAATTAATTTAGCGGTAGCGGAACTTAGGTTTTTTTTTACTATTCCTTATAAGTTCACCTCAAACTTTTGCTCTGGAATAGCAAAAGCTTAAGTATGGGGGTGTTTGATGAGTTGTAATTATACCTATATTTTCGTATTTTATTTAAGTCCGTTTCGTTTATTTTTTGTCTTTTTTATTAGTTTAATTCAATAAATTGCTTGTTTTTGTAAATATTATTTCTAACTTAGCTTAATTTTTATTCCAGGAAAATTCCAGAAAAAATTCCAGAAAAGTCAGAAAAATTGCCTGACACGCCCGTGTCAATTGGCCGACACGCCCGTGTCACGCCAGCCCGACGATCGCCGACCACAGATGCCAGCTCGACGATCGGCCACCATCAAACCCAGCCCGACACGCCCGGCGTCACGCCCGTGTCAAATGCTTGTCACGCCCGTGACGAGGCCGACCCGCAAGCTTGGTCAACATGTCAACTCTGCCGACATCGAACTGCCAGCTCTCCTGGTCACGCCCCCCTGTCACGCCCGTGACCTGGGGCGTGACCGCCACGTTTTCACCCAGAAGTCAAAGCTCCAGTCAAGTCAACCGGTCAGCTCGTGAATAGTGTCGACACGCCCCCCTGTCACGCCCTAGTCACGGGCGTGACCAACCCGAAAAAATGTCTATAAATAAGAGCTTTCAGGAAGCTTATTTTGTCCACCTTTTTTGACCACTTTGCTTAGGGGAGGTGCTGCCCAATTGGATTTCAAACCTATGTAAGGAGATTTTCCCCCCCCCTCTCTCTCTCTTAGTTTGTATTAGGGTTTTTAATTTAATAAAATATGAATCTTTTTCTCTCCATTTGTTTGATTAATCCATTTGAATGCGCCTACTTAAGTAATTTTTCGTTCCTCTTTTTGTATTTCTTTTATGTTTTCATTTTTTTTGGCTTTCATAACTTAGTTAGATTTAGGTTTATCGGCTTTTCTAGCCGTTGTGCCGTCCGTCTAGTTTTCATTTCCCGCCCTTTTTGATTTAGCTTTTCCTCTTTTTCCTATTTTTTCATTCATAAAGCTTTATAAAAACTCTCCTAAAAGTGTTATTTTCATTTTTCTTTAACCTAGGCTCTTTAGGATTGTAAAACTTTTTGTCCCCTTTTTGTTTTATTTTCACTTTTTAGGAGTTTTTATAAAAACATAGGAATGAAAATATAGTCGTTATAATTTTTCGCTCACTTTGTTTTATCTTTTTAATTTCAAAACTTTTAGTCCGGTTAATTTTTATTTCATCTTTTTATGCATTTCTACCGCATTCTAGCGGTAGAAATGCAGTTGTTTTAATTTTTCGTCAACTTTCATTTTGCGTTTATTTGCAAAACCTTTTAGCTCGGTTAATTTTTATTTTCACTTTTTATGCATTTCTACCGCATTCTAGCGGTAGAAATGCAGTTGTATTAATTTTTCAGCAACTTGGTTTTTTCTAATTTTTTGCAAGTGTGCGTGTGTGTATGAGTTAGGTTTTACTGCTTTATTTCATTTCTGTAGAGTGCGTGTGTGCGTATGCATTTATTTCCGCCTACTCGTTAAGAGTTAAATGGCGCCCTGCTTTCATCTTCTTCCTACTCACTTGAGTAGGAAAACTTAGTGTGTGTGCGTGTGTTCACTTTTCTGTAGAGTGCGTGTGTGTGTTTTACCTTCAAGTAGAGTGTGTGCGTGTATGAGGTAAATTTACTCCCGCCCACTCATTTGAGCCGGGACTTGCAATTTTATCGCTTTCTTCAATTATGTAGAGTGCGTGCGTGTAGGAGATAATTTTACCGCTTTATTTTATCGCTTTCTTCAATTAAGAAGAGTGTGTGTGTGTGTGCATTTATTTCCGCCTACTCGTTAAGAGTTCAATGGCGTGCTTTTATTTCCCGCCTACTCATTTGAGTAGGCCTTGCTTTATTTAATTTTCTTTATGGTTTTGAAGTGTGCGTGAGTGCCTGCATCAATTAGCTTTCAATTTATCTAATCGCCTTTTTTATGTTTTCTCTTATAAATGTTCAGAACTTAAATTTACACTCACGCTTCACTCAAAAACATAAAGCCGTCCCCATACCGATGAGTGGCTAATTTCTTTTAGCCTTCGGCATCGAAGAGCATTGGGACATAAAAAATGATTTGAAATAATTAAAAAACTTTATTTTTATTTTAATTTAAGGACTTAAGGTTTACCCCGGGTTAACGACGCATAGGACCACATAATCGATGTGTGGGCTCTATTTCCGTTATCCATACGCGACGCCGAGAGGCTGCACGTATGGACCGATCCCCCTTGGGTAAAGAGAACCGCGTACGCCCCTCGAAAGAGGAGAAACGTAGTTCTGCCGGATTGGGTTCCCCACCCAATAGCGGGGTTCTTAGCGTAATGCGGACGTTAAGGGGAATCCTTCGTCGGACTAACGTTCGGTCGAATAGCCTTAGCGCCCAGGTGAGCGATATCCCTAGACCAAGGTGAGCTCATGTTCTTGGAACCTCCACGGCCAAGTGCCTTTTATTAATTTAAAAACAAAGTTTAATAATTGTTAAGAATTGTTTTAGTCTTAATCCGATTCGATGCCGAGCGTTAACCCGTCATCGAACTAACTTAGTAAAATTCTGCTTTCTTCCTTTTTTTTTATTAAACTAAAAAATCCCACCTTACTAATAGTAAGATAATAGTGCTCCCGGAAGAGTAGATATAATCAACGCGTCCCCGAGAAGAATACGACCTCGGTATTCTCCCGAATACCGAGTACTACTTGCGATAGGTGCGCTTGCCTCCTTTCGTTAGAAAACTCGATCATCTAACCGGTCCGCGGAATCTGACCATTTCGAACCAACCACAGTCGGTCTCTGTTCCGCGGCCATCAATTATTCTACTTTTTAGAACTGACTATTATTTTATCGAAAGAACGGAGTGGGGTTTATTTTAAAGATACAAAAAAAAAATTATATACGTGATTTTATTAAGAGAGGGACTTAGAGTTTAGTCCTCGATTTCAGAATTACTTTGAGCGGATATTAATTCGCCTATTAAAGAACAACTTTATTTCTTAATTATCTAACTTAACGAGAGGGTTCCATTGGTAGCATCACTGACTTGAAAGTACGACCGGGAAGGCTTGCGTTTAAACGGGTTAACGTAAACGTAGTGTCTCGTCACCTAGTATATGATCAATTAACAGAAAACCCTAGTTAGAATAACTAGAAAGTAGAGTTGAAATAGTTGAAAATAGTATCCAGCCCAGAGCTCATCTTGACCAAGTGCTAAGGGTTCTTAGCCTCTTCTCAGGATGGGGGCGGTATAAAGTACAGAAAATAATATCTACCTATCTATCTCAATCCAGGATTTAAGCTTTCGCTTCACCTTTGTTTTTGGGATAGGGTAGTAAAATTTTGCAGAGCTTCCGCACTATCTTAATCCAGGGCATAGGCTTTCGCCTCGCCTTTCATTCGGGAGAGTACGAAAATAGTTTTGAAAATAATTTTGAAAGCAGTTTCATGCTATCTTAATCCAGGACATAAGCAAAGCTTCGCCTTTCATTCGGGATAGTATGAGAAAAAGGAAAGTAAAAACTAAAAATAAAGCAGTAAAGTACTCAGAATTAAAACTGAAAGAGTCTATTTTATAAAGTCCGAAAAATTATTACAACTTTCTAAAAAGCTGAAAATAAAGCTGAAAATATTACAACTTACAGAACTTTAGAATACTTGAAAGCTACTACCAGTTCCTTGTCAGAGAGCTGGGGAGTCCTAACAGTTCTTAAGGAAGCTGCTGGAGTTCGAATAATTCTACTCAGCCCTGCCCCTCTATTTATAGGAAAAAAAAATTGCTTTTGGAAAAGCACTTTTGGAAAAGTTGCCAAACAGCTTATGGAAAAGCTGCCAAACAGCTTTTGCAAAATCTGAAATTCAGCTTATGGGACAGCTGTCTATTGGACAGCTTGACACGTGGCGGCTTGGATAAGTATGAAGCTGACGTGGCAGCTGAGTTGGCTGGCTGGATAAGTATGAAGCTGCTGATGGATAAGCAGCTGTTGGACTGTTGATTGAAAAGCTGGCGGACTGCTGATTGAAAAGCTGGCGGGTTGCATGTTGCTGGCGGGTTGCGGGTTGAGTTGCGGGTCGAGCTGGCAGGTTGGCGGGTTGCGGGTCCTGGCGGGTTGCGGGCTGCAGGTTGACGGGTTGCGGGCTGCGGGCTGGCGGGCTGCGGGCTGGCGGGCTGCGGGCTGCGGGCTGGCGGGTTGCGGGCTTGCGGGCTGCGGGCTGGAATAAATCCATACAAAAAATGCTTTGGCCTGGTCTCGATCCAAGCAACCAGAGAGTATAACTAGCCACCATTCCACTAGACCAACTGATCATTTCTGTCAAATTCAGAAACATTATATATATATTATGTTCTTCAAGATTTATACATATAGATTAAAATATTCAAATGATAAAATTATTTTGTCTTAGTTTTAAATTCTTTTTATTTATTTTTTTATTTACATATATAGATATATTTATATATATATATATACCTTTATGTAATATAATTAATATATATGTTTAATTGTAACTTTATATATATATACATAGAAATATATATTAATTAAAATATATCTTTAATTATTATAAGCTATGATTATCATTATGATAATATAATTATTATTATATTAATTATTACAGTTATTAGATATATATATATTATATAAAAGTAGTATAAATATTTATATTATTATCATAACTGTACCATTATATTTAATATTTATTATAATAATTATAATCTAATTTTATTTTTATTTTATATAATATAAATACAACAATTACATATTTTATTTAACTTATATCTAAACAACTTATATTTGTTATAATATATATTTTTTAAGTTCTAAAAATATTTATTTAGAGAAAAAAAAAATCATTTATTCAATAATTTACATAAAATATTACAAATTATATTTCGAAATTAAACTAAAATGTATACTAAAATGTTTATAAATAATTATTCATCAAATACCCTCATACTTAGATTTTGCTATTCCAGAGCAAATATAGAGTTGAGTATATTTACAAGTTATGAAATTTTCTATTTACTATCAATTTAACTCTTCAAGATAAAACAGGTATAAATATCCGGTGATTAAAGAGTTAAATGCTATATATATATATATCATTGATACCAGAGTTAGAATTTATAGCCATAAAAGTTTTTGAAAACAAATAGTAAGCAGATATTAAAATCAGATATAACAAAGATAGATTGGCTTTATGACTACTATTCTTGCATGAGATATATTGAAAAATTACAACCTATTAAGCATGCTCTCTCAAAATTTTAAGCAAAATTAATTTAATGTTGTAGTGGTTTTAGGGGATATCAACTTGGTGGTTTTGCCCACACAAAGGCTTTGAAAGTACGAGGTGATGAATTTTATCCTCTCACCTTTTTTTCATATTCATGCATTGTTACAACTATTTTAGGAAAAGATTTTCCAAAATAGAAAAAAAAACTTTGCAGAATTGACTTTTGAATTAATCCAATGCATATGTTTAGGAGCACATACTCCATTTCATATGGTCTTTTAACATTTATTGGATGCCTATGTTTACGGAATATTTTATTCCCATGGACATAAGATCTTTTCTTTTCTAGGAGCACATACTCCTAGATGCTTGCGTGCGTAAAGAAACATGCCAAGCGAAATAGTCGGTAGGGTTGTAAAATAATTTTGATAAAAAATTTTGAGAGCAATGGTAATAGCTTGATATTTTCTATATTGTAACAAGATTGAAGTAATGATAATTATAATCTACAATTGTTTAGTGAACATAATATGTTTGCTTCTATTGTATATATATGTATTTCCTTTGATATTGAAAGCAGGCTTGCTAAAAAACTAACTCCGTTTATAATGAAATTTTACAAGATAGTGTTTACAAGTGTATTCCGGATATTTATATCTATCTAGTTAGGAGAAGGAGTAGTAAATTTGAAAATTGAATAATTTGCATTTTTGATCAACTCAGATTTTTTTGGAATATATTTACATAGTATGATTTTTGAAAATTTTGACTTGTTTTGGATGAGTACTAAAATAAATAATGCTTTTATTTTAAAGGAAAAATATAACATAAAAGTGATAAAAACATATTGCAGCTAAAAGCACCCCCATACTTATGTTAGGCATATGTATGAAGTGAAAAATATGTACAGAATATACAAAAGCATAAAAGATGGAAATATACAAGGGAATTATATGTCGAGGCTATGGAGTAGTGTTAGGGTTTCAGGTTCTTTTTGAAAAGGGTCCCCAGTAAAATATAGTTTTAAACGGTGCCCGTTTACTTTGAAAGTTCCTAGTTCAGGGTGAGAAATAAGAATGGTCCAATATGGCCAGGTTTGTTTAACAGTATAGGGTCCGGTCCAACGGGATTTTAATTTTCCTGGAAATAATTTAAGGCGTGAGTTATATAGTAGGACAAGATCACCTGGTGAAAAAGATTTTGGAAATTTAATTTTCCTATCATGATAAAACTTAGATCGCTCTTTATAAAATTTATTATTTTCATAGGCGTTTGCACGCCATTCCTCAAGTTCATTGAGTTGAAATTTACGTTGTTCGGCGGCTAAGTTTGTATCTAAGTTAAGAAATTTTAGTGCCCAATATGCGCGATGTTCTAATTCTACAGGTAGGTGACATGCTTTTCCATATACTAAACGATAAGGTGTACAACCGATCGCAGTTTTGAATGCTGTACGGTAGGCCCAAAGTGCATCATCTAATTTGAGGGACCAATCTTTTCGATTGGTATCTACAGTTTTTTTAATATGCGCTTTAGTTCTCTATTGACTACCTCCACTTGGCCGCTTGTTTGGGGGTGATAAGCGGTAGCGAGTTTATGAGTAACTCCATATTTGGCTAACACTTTAGCCATCTGGGTGTTACAAAAATGAGTACCTCGATCGCTAACTATAGCCCTAGGCGTGCCAAAACGTGAAAATAAGGTTTTCAGAAATTTAACGACGACTCTCGAGTCAGCAGTGGGTAAAGCTTGCGCTTCAGCCCATCGTGAAACGTAATCGACCGCTACTAAAATATAACGATTTTTAAAAGAAGGAGGTAAAGGGCCTACAAAATCTATGCCCCACAGATCAAAAATTTCACATTCTAAGTAAAAGTTTTGGGGCATTTCGTCCCGACGGGAAATGTTACCTGACCGTTGGCAGCGGTTGCAAACACTTACCAATTTTTGAGTGTCCTTGAATAAAGTAGGCCAAAAGAATCCTGCTTCAAGGGCTTTACGTGCAGTCCGGTTGGATTGATAGTGTCCGCCGGTTGGTCCTTCGTGGCAGTGTCGTAGTATTTTTAGCCCTTCCTCGTTCGAAATACATCTTCGAATTACTTGGTCGGCACAGACTCGGAATAAATACGGGTCTTCCCAAAAGTAGTTTTTCAAGTCAGAAAAGAATTTCTTCTTTTCTTGAATTGTAAAAGCTTTTGGAAGGACTCGGGCTACTAAATAGTTAGCCAAGTCTGCGAACCAAGGAGTAGAAGAGTTGGTTACCTTTTCGAGTGCGAGGAGACTTTCTTCAGGGAATTTATCTTCGATGTCGGCTTCCACGAGTGTATCTGTTGCAACATTTCTAGTCGAGAAAGATGATCGGCTGCCAAATTCTCTGCGCCTTTCTTATCTCGGATCTCTAAATCAAATTCTTGTAATAAGAGAATCCAACGTAATAAACGGGGTTTTGCATCTGCCTTAGTTAGTAAATATTTTAAGGCAGAATGATCCGTAAAAACTATAACTTTCGATAGCGTAATATAAGATCTAAACTTATCAAATGCAAATACAATCGCCAGTAGTTCCTTTTCCGTGGTCGTGTAATTGGTTTGTGTAGATGTGAGAGTTTTACTTGCATAATAGATAGGATGAAAATATTTGTCTACTCGTTGTCCTAAAACAGCTCCTACCGCATAATCACTCGCATCACACATGATCTCAAAAGAAAAGGACCAGTCTGGGGCTACTAAAATAGGAGAGTTGATAAGTTTGTCTTTAATAATATTGAATGCTACTAAGCATTCACTATCGAATATAAATGGGGCTTCTTTTTCTAATAAATGAGTTAACGGTTTTGTTATTTTAGAGAAATTTTGAATGAACCATCTATAGAAACCTGCATGGCCTAAGAAACTTCGAATAGATTTTACATTTGTTGGAGGAGGAAGTTTTTCAATTATTTCTATTTTGGCCTTATCGACCTCGATTCCCTGGGAAGAAATTTTATGACCGAGAACTAAACCTTCGCGGACCATAAAGTGGCATTTCTCCCAGTTTAACACTAAATTCGTGTCTTCACAGCGTTGAAGAACACGAGCGAGGTTATCTAAACACGTATGGAATGAGTCTCCAAATACGGAGAAATCATCCATAAATACTTCCATAACGTCCTCTACTAACTTGCCGAAAATAGCTAGCATACATCTTTGAAATGTAGCTGGCGCATTACAAAGTCCAAATGGCATTCGCCTATAGGCGAAAGTACCAAAGGGGCAAGTGAACGTAGTTTTCTCTTGGTCTTCAGGGGCTATAGGAATTTGTAAATACCCTGAATAACCATCAAGAAAACAATAATATGAGTGACCCGAGAGTCGCTCTAATATTTGATCTATAAACGGTAGTGGAAAGTGATCTTTACGGGTGGCATCATTTAATTTTCGATAGTCGATGCACATCCTCCAACCCGTAACAGTACGTGTTGGAATTAGTTCATTATTAGCGTTTGGTACTACCGTTATACCGCCCTTCTTAGGGACGACTTGTACGGGACTAACCCATGTGCTATCTGAGATTGGATAGATAATTCCTGCGTCTAATAATTTCATTACTTCAGCTTTTACGACATCCTTCATATTAGGATTTAAACGTCGTTGGGGCTGGATAGATTTACGAGGGTTATCTTCCAAAAATATTTTATGCGTACAAAAAGATGGGTTGAGTCCTTGGATATCAGAAATTTGCCATGCTAATGCATGACGATGTTGTTTTAACACTTCTATTAATTCAGACGTTTTCTTATCATTTAATTCGGCAGAAATGATAACAGGGAGTTTAGATTCAGGTTCAAGGAAAACATATTTTAAATGTGCAGGAAGTGTTTTCAGCTCGAGGGTTGGTGGTTTTTCATATGAATTTGGAGTTTTTAAAGTTGTAGAAGTTAAGGATATAAAAGGTTCTAAAGGGTCATCGGTAGGCATTTCTTGTGAAAGGGATAAGTCTGCCAAATCCGATTCTTCTACAGTTATTGAAAGTAAATCAGAATAGGGAAAACCATTTTCCTCAAAAAGAGGCTTCCGCAAGATAGCAGGAATCGTCGTTTATTAAAGAATTTTTCATAGAGGGATCTATATCGATAGTAACTTCGTCATCTCCTACTCGTAAGAGAAGTCTACCGTTACTTACGTCTATTATCGCGCGAGAGGTTGCTAGAAAAGGACGACCGAGAATTATGGGAACATCGGCGTCTTCCTCTATGTCAAGTATAACAAAGTCTACCGGGAAGATAAACTTGTCTATTTTGACCAGAACATCCTCTACTATACCTACTGGATATTTAATAGAACGATCTGCTAACTGGATGCTCATTTTAGTTGGGCTGGGGTTACCTAATCCTAGTTTTTGAAAGAGCGAGTAGGGCATTAAATTTATGCTAGCACCTAAATCTGCTAACGCATCTTTTATTAATAGATTACCGAAAAGACAAGGGATGGAAAATTGTCCCGGATCGTTTAATTTTGGGGGTAATTTATGTAATAAAACGGCTGAACATTCGGCGTTAAGAAAAACTCTCGAAATATCTTCGAGTTTCTTTTTATTTGAAAATAACGCTTTTAAATATTTTGCGTATTTAGGCATCTGTGCAATTGCCTCGCAGAAAGGTATATTGATTTGAATTTGTTTTAGCATTTTTAGAAAATTTTTATATTATTCATCTTCTCGCTCATCTTTTAATTTAGATGGATAAGGTAAAACAACATGTGGGGAAGAAATTCGCGGAGGTTGAGGAGGCAGAGTCGTAACGGGAAGTGGTATAGGAGGGCTAACCTTAGCTTCTTTTTCCACCCTAACGGGTGGTGGTAGCTCCCTGCCACTTCGTAGTTTGACGGCTTGTCAACTTGATGGGTTACTGGACTGACCAGTATCCCGCGGATTTGGTTCCGTATTTCCTGGCAAATTACCAGGTTGGCGTTCCGATAGCATTTTTGATATTTGTCCAATTTGTGTTTCTAAGTTTTTAATTGATCCGGCCAGGTTCCGGATATTGGACTCATTAATACTGACATATTTTGTGAATATGTCTTCTATCGGGTTGGCCTAAATTGGTTCGGTGGTGGTGGTGGTGTTTGTGGTTGTGGGGGTTGCGGTGCAAATCCATTTGGAATTGCAGTCGGAGGGCGTTGAGCATTATTGGGGTTGCTCCATGAAAAATTAGGATGGTTCCTATATCCTGGATTATAAGAATTATTATTCGAGTTAATATTAGGATTATAGGAAGGTCTATAAGAGTTCCCCATATAATCGATTTCTTCAATTACGTTATTATTAGGATTCCAAGTAGTTGAGGCGGAGGAAGCAGATATTCCTGCCAATTGTTTAGTTAGGTTTTCTACTTTGAGTGCTAAAGTAGAAGAAGTGTCGAGCTCATAAATTCCAGCTTGTTTAGGGCGTGACCTTGACACGTTCCACTGGTACGCGTTCATGGCCATTTCCTCAAAGAGGGTTTGAGCGGCCTCGGGGGTTTTGTTATTGAGCGTGCCCCCAGCGGCAGCATCAATGGCTTGTCTGGTTTGAATATTCAAACCATTATAGAATATTTGTACCTGGAGCCAAGTTGGCAGTGCGTGATGTGGACACCGACGTAGATATTCCTTAAAACGTTCCCAAGTCTCATAAAGAGACTCGGACTCGCCTTGCACAAAGGAAGAAATATCCGCACGCAGACGTGCGGTTTTTGCAGGTGGAAAATACTTTGTTAGGAATTTTTCGGTCATTTCAGCCCAAGTGGTGATAGATCCTCTGGGGAGAGAACCTAGCCACTGTTTGGCTTTCGTTCGTAGCGAAAAAGGAAATAAGCGAAGACGGATGGCATCATCAGTGACGCCATTTATCTTAAATGTGTCGCATATTTCTAAGAAATTGCATAAGTGCGTGTTTGGATCTTCGTCGGGCAAGCCATCAAATTGAACGGAATTTTGAATCATTTGGATTATACTCGATTTAATCTCGAAGTTATTATTGGCAATTGGTGGACGAACGATACTAGACCCGGTGTCATCTAAATTAGGTCGTGCATAATAAGACATGGTCCTTTGGGGGACCACCTCTGGCATTTGTTGTTGCTCTGCTGCCATTTCTTGTACGTGTGTGGTGCCTACGTACTCTTCCAGATTTAAGACAAGCTCTTGATTCAGAGATCGGAGGCGCCTGCGAAAGGTGCGATCGATTTCAGGATCAAGTTCAAGATTTAAATCCGATGGAGTTCTGCGGGTCATACACTAAACAAAAGATTTTTTTATATAAAAACAAAAATAGGGTAAAAAAAACTAAGTTAAAAAAATTACAAACACACGAAAAGACGTAAAACGGAAAATAACTAAAAACAGGTTTTTTATATAAAACAGGTTTTTTTATAAAAGCAGTTTTATAATAAAAGCAGGTTTTTGATTGTAAACTAGTTTTTATTTTTTTCAAGTTTTATATAAAATACGTTAAAATAGTAGGTTAGGTTTTTTTTTTTTTTTTTTTTAGTAGTTAATAAACTTGTTAATAAAAAGTTAGGTTTTATAAAAATAAAGTTTTAAATTCACGAAATTTTATGTTTGTTTTATTTTTATAAAAACTAATGTTTTTAAATAACAAGAAAAAGAAAAGATAAAATTAATAGCGTTCTTTTATTTTCAAATATTAACACAAATAAACTAGTCCCCGGCAACGGCGCCAAAAAGCTTGATAAGTAAATTTTGTTTTAAAGAAGATAGATTTGGTTTTATATAATCTTTTACGTATATAAGTCTATCTCTTTTTACTTACTTATATCCTGTGGATTTAGGCAAGAGTACCTATCGCATAGGAGTATAGTATTTTATAGAAAATATCAAGGTCGTATTTTTTCTGGGATCGGTGTTAATTATTCTACTTTTTAGAACTGACTATTATTTTATCGAAAGAACGGAGTGGGGTTTATTTTAAAGATACAAAAAAAAATTTATATACGTGATTTTATTAAGAGAGGGACTTAGAGTTTAGTCCTCGATTTCAGAATTACTTTGAGCGGATATTAATTCGCCTATTAAAGAACAACTTTATTTCTTAATTATCTAACTTAACGAGAGGGTTCCTTTGGTAGCATCACTGACTCGAAAGTACGACCGGGAAGGCTTGCGTTTAAACGGGTTAACGTAAACGTAGTGTCTCGTCACCTAGTATATGATCAATTAACAGAAAACCCTAGTTAGAATAACTAGAAAGTAGAGTTGAAATAGTTGAAAATAGTATCCAGCCCAGAGCTCATCTTGACCAAGTGCTAAGGGTTCTTAGCCTCTTCTCAGGATGGGGGCGGTATAAAGTACAGAAAATAATATCTACCTATCTATCTCAATCCAGGATTTAAGCTTTCGCTTCACCTTTGTTTTTGGGATAGGGTAGTAAAATTTTGCAGAGCTTCCGCACTATCTTAATCCAGGGCATAGGCTTTCGCCTCGCCTTTCATTCGGGATAGTACGAAAATAGTTTTGAAAATAATTTTGAAAGCAGTTTCATGCTATCTTAATCCAGGACATAAGCAAAGCTTCGCCTTTCATTCGGGATAGTATGAGAAAAAGGAAAGTAAAAACTAAAAATAAAGCAGTAAAGTACTCAGAATTAAAACTGAAAGAGTCTATTTTATAAAGTCCGAAAAATTATTACAACTTTCTAAAAAGCTGAAAATAAAGCTGAAAATATTACAACTTACAGAACTTTAGAATACTTGAAAGCTACTACCAGTTCCTTGTCAGAGAGCTGGGGAGTCCTAACAGTTCTTAAGGAAGCTGCTGGAGTTCGAATAATTCTACTCAGCCCTGCCCCTCTATTTATAGGAAAAAAAAAATTGCTTTTGGAAAAGCACTTTTGGAAAAGTTGCCAAAAAGCTTATGGAAAAGCTGCCAAACAGCTTTTGCAAAAGCTGAAATTCAGCTTATGGGACAGCTGTCTATTGGACAGCTTGACACATGGCGGCTTGGATAAGTATGAAGCTGACGTGGCAGCTGAGTTGGCTGGCTGGATAAGTATGAAGCTGCTGATGGATAAGCAGCTGTTGGACTGTTGATTGAAAAGCTGGCGGACTGCTGATTGAAAAGCTGGCGGGTTGCATGTTGCTGGCGGGTTGGCGGGTTGCGGGTTGAGTTGCGGGTCGAGATGGCAGGTTGGCGGGTTGCGGGTCCTGGCGGGTTGCGGGCTGCAGGTTGACGGGTTGCGGGCTACGGGCTGGCGGGCTGCGGGCTGGCGGGCTGCGGGCTGCGGGCTGGCGGGTTGCGGGCTTGCGGGCTGCGGGCTGGAATAAATCCATACAAAAAATGCTTTGGCCTGGTCTCGATCCCAAGAAACCAGAGAGTATAACTAGCCACCATTCCACTAGACCAACTGATCATTTCTGTCAAATGCAGAAACATTATATATATATTATGTTCTTCAAGATTTATACATATAGATTAAAATATTCAAATGATAAAATTATTTTGTCTTAGTTTTAAATTCTTTTTATTTTTTTTTTTATTTACATATATAGATATATTTATATATATATATACCTTTATGTAATATAATTAATATATATGTTTAATTGTAACTTTATATATATATACATAGAAATATATATTAATTAAAATATATCTTTAATTATTATAAGCTATGATTATCATTATGATAATATAATTATTATTATATTAATTATTACAGTTATTAGATATATATATATTATATAAAAGTAGTATAAATATTTATATTATTATCATAACTGTACCATTATATTTAATATTTATTACAATAATTATAATCTATTTTTATTTTTATTTTATATAATATAAATACAACAATTACATATTTTATTTAACTTATATCTAAACAACTTATATTTGTTATAATATATTTTTTTTAAGTTCTAAAAATATTTATTTAGAGAAAAAAAAAATCATTTATTCAATAATTTACATAAAATATTACAAATTATATTTCGAAATTAAACTAAAACGTATACTAAAATGTTTATAAATAATTATTCATCAGTTCCTGCTGTGTTGTTTTTGGAAGATCCAAGTTTGGGCTCTCGGGTTGGCGTTGAGTGTGGTGCACACACTCAAAGCCTTCCTTGGATTGGCGTTAAGTGTGGTGCACACTCTCAAAGCCTTTGTGGGTTTGGCGTTGAGTGTGGTGCACACACTCAACGCCACAGCTGGTCAGTTGTTAGTTTTTTTGGCTAAGTACTGGAGCGTTGAGTGAGGTGAACTCACTCAACGCCGTAGCCCCTGCTAGCGGCTAAGTACTTTGGCGTTGAGTGAGTCGACCTCACTCAACGCCATTTTCGTTTTGGCATTGAGTGAGGCAAGCTCACTCAACGCCGCGGTTTTCCTGTGAAGCCAAGAGTTTTGGCATTGAGTGAGTCGACCTCACTCAACGCCATTTCGGTTTTGGCATTGAGTGAGTCGACCTCACTCAACGCCATTACCTTTGTGCAGCCAAGTACTTTGGCGTTGAGTGAGGTGTCCTCACTCAACGCCATAGCCTTTTCTGAGGCTAAGTACTTTGGCGTTGAGTGAGTTGACCTCACTCAACGCCATTTCTGTTTTGGCATTGATTGAGGTCAGCTAACTCAACGCCGCAGGTTTTCCTCGTGGCGGCTAAGTGCCAGGGCGTTGAGTGAGTGAACCTCACTCAATGCCATTGCTATTTTGGCATTGAGTGAGGTGGACTCACTCAACGCCATAGTTCTCTTTTGCGGCTAAGTGTAAGGGCGTTGAGTGAGTGGGCTTCACTCAACGCCATTGCTGTTTTGGCGTTGAGTGAGGCCAGCTCACTCAACGCCACTTTCTCTATTTTTAGCTAAGTACCAAGGCATTGAGTGAGTGTACCTCACTCAACGCCATGGCTATTTTAGCGTTGACTGAGGTTGGCTCACTCAACGCCAGAGTTGTTCTTGCAGGAGGCGTTGAGTGAGTGAGCTTCACTCAATGCCATGCTTGTTTTGGCGCTGAGTGAGGCTAGCTCACTCAACGCCAAGGTCTGGTTAGGCGTTGAGTGGGTCCCACTCAACGCAAATCCGTGTTGAGTTATTTCAACACTTTCCCTTACGTTGATTCTCGTTCCTGAGTGAATTCCTTGATTTGATTTCTTTTTGTAATTTCCTTGTCGGCCATGTTTCTCTTTCCTAATGGCCGAATCGTGGGTCGTGGTTAGTAGTGGTGGGTTGAAGCTCTTTATAGGGGAGGTGTTGTGCAATTTAGCCAAGGCCACCCTTATTCTTCTATCTTGCTCCAGGTACGGGCTAAGCAAGGGGGTCGAAGGTACCTTATGCTTTCGCATGTAGACCCTTGAGCTTGTTGGCGTGGAAATGGTGGTTGAGGGACTGAGTTTGCCTCCAACCCGGATCCATGCTATTTGTTTTTACTACTACCATTTCCCACAGCTTAGGATGTTAGAAGTTTCTTCCTTGGTTGATTGCAGCACTTTGGGCTCTTGGTAGCCTAGTAGGCCCTGCAGGATGTAGTTCATGGATAGGGTGGTTGCTATTTCCTTGCACGTAGTGCTTTTCTTGTTGTCCTACTTTGGACAGTTGTGACTTTTTCTTCTACAAGTTGTTCTTCTTTCTTTCACTTTTTCCCCCTTGGTTGACTCTTTCATGCAGTTTTTACCTTGTTTTGCTTGCTAAGGTATTCTGTTTTCTTTTGGAATTTCTCAGGTTCTGAGCTGTAGCCAGTTTGGTGGCTAGGTTACGGTGGTGTTGCTGGTGGTCTTTGGGACTTTGGAGATCCGGTTGCTTTGTTAGTGAGGTAGTTTTCCTGTACATTCCTTACAGACATAGATATGTGCCAGTGGGTTCGTGTCAGGTTGTTGGCGCCCACTGGTAGTTTTTACCTTTGTACTAGATATATTACTTCTATTGCTACCTTTTTCTGGAGAGTCTACTTGCTCTGGGGAGGTTTTATGTTAGGTTGCTAGTTATTTTTAAACTACAACTATTATTATAAAAAAAGGCTCATGATCAGCATGTTTTATAAAACTAAATCACTATTTTCCAGTCACGTACAAGACCATTTTCTTATACATTATATAAATTAAATATAGGGTCTTGCATAGCATAAGTGGTTCTCTTGGGACCCTTAAGCGCTCCTTAGGAAGATAAACCTGAATAAAGTATTTTTCCACAGCGTATATGTAGTTTTAAACTGTGGATTAGATGATCCACCGAGCCGAGGGATACGGCCTCTAAAATATAACTGATTTTCTAATCATTAAACTCATGAATTTCTTCTATTAAGTAGATGGTTTTGCCTGAGCGTCAGCAGTTATCCCCTGCTCGACGTGGCATCATGATGCGTATTTTCTCATACTCTGATAATTTCTAAATTCGGAGAAAATGCGGGTTGTGACAACAAGTACCACTGTCAAAGACAAGACAAAAAGGAAAAGCACTATGCGCGAGGAAACATCAACAACCCTGCCCAAAAATCCTGTAGAGTTTACAAGGCTACCATGAGCCCAAATGTTGCAAATTTACAAAGGAAGAAACGTCTAACACCCTAAGTTGTAAGAGATGGTAGTAGCAAAAAAAACGTAGATCTGGGTTGGTGGCAAACTCAGTACCCCAACCACCATTTTCAAGAAACAAAGCTCAAGGGTCTACAAGTGAAAGCACTAGGGACCTCCCACCAACTTGCCCAGCCCGTACCTGGAACAAGATAAAAGTGTGGCCATGGCTAAGTCACACAATTCCACCCCTATTAAGAGCTTCAAACCAACACTACTAACCACAACCCACGATTCGGTCTTTGGAAAAATAAAACCGATAAGAAACCTCAAAATCAAGGAAATTCACTCGGGAGAGAAAATCAAGGTAAGGAAAGAAAACAGTTGAGATGACTCAACACGGCATGGCGTTGAGTGAGCTCCACTCACTCAATGCCTAAACAGACGGTGGCGTTGAGTAAGCTAACCTCACTCAACGCCAAAATAGCTATGGCGTTGAGTGAGGTCCACTCCCTCAACACCTTCATCAACACAAGCTTTGGCGTTGAGTGAGCTAACCTCACTCAATGCCAAAATAGCTACGGCGTTGAGTGAGGTCAACTCCCTCAACGCTTTCAGCAACACAGTCTGTGGCGTTGAGTGAGCTCACCTCACTTAACGCTAAAACAGCTTCGACGTTGAGTGAGGTCCACTCCCTCAATGCCTTAAGCAACACAGGTTGTGGCGTTGAGTGAGCTAACCTCACTCAATGCCAAAATAGCTACGATTTTGAGTGAGTTCCACTCCCTCAATGCCTTCAGCAACACAGGTTGTGGTGTTGAGTGAGCTAACCTCACTCAATGCCAAAACAGCTACGACATTGAGTGAGGTCCACTCCCTCAATACCTTCAGCCACACAGGCTGTGGCGTTGACTGAGCTAACCTCACTCAATGCCAAAACAGCTATGACGTTGAGTGAGGTCCACTCCCTCAACTCCTATAGCAACACAGGCTGTGGCGTTGAGTGAGCTAACCTCACTCAACGCCAAAACAGCTACGACGTTGAGTTAGGTCCACTCTCTTAACGCCTTCAGCAACATAGGATGTGGCATTGAGTGAGCAAATCTCACTCAACGCCAAAACAGCTACGGCATTAAGTGAGGTCCACTCCCTCAACACCTTCAGCAACACAGGCTATGGCGTTGAGTGAGCAAACCTCACTCAATGCCAAAATAGCTACGGTGTTGAGTGAGGTTCACTCACTCAACGCCTTAGAACTTGGCCGCAAAAACCAACTGTGGCGTTGAGTGAGTCCACCTCTCTCAATGCCAAAATAGCTTTTGTGTTGAGTGAGGTCGACTCACTCAATGCAAAAATACTTAACCGCAAGAAAGGGCTGCGGCATTGAGTGAGCCCGCCTCACTCAACGCCTAAACCGCCATGGCGTTGAGTGAGTCCCACTCACTCAACGCCATCTGACATAACCGTGCGGATTGGCTGCAGCGTTGAGTGAGTCTACCTCACTCAACGCCTAGACAACCATGGCGTTAAGTGAGGTCGACTCACTCAACGCCACGCTACTTAGACGCAAAGAACAAATCAAGGGGCAATGGCGTTGAGTGTGTGCACCATACTACACGCCAAGCCAAAGCAGACCCGACATTGAGTGTGTGCACCACACTCAATGCCAAGCCCAAGCAGACCCAGCGTTGAGTGTGTGCACCTCAATCCACGCCAAGTCCAAGCAGACTCGGCATTGAGTGTGTGCACCACACTCACTGCCAAGCCCTGAATTCTCCAATGCTAACTCCAGCAAGTCTATTACGATGGAGAAATACCCGAAAATTTTCAGATGGAGAAATACCCGAAATTTTTTTTTTGTTTTCTTACTAATAATTAGATGGAGAAATACCCGAAATTTTAAATTTTAGATTTTGAGAAAAAGAAAAAAAAATAACATTTTTAGGCCGCTATTTGCAGACCACTAATTTTTTTTTTTTTGTAATTTTGAGAAAAATTTGAAATTTGGAATTTGAAGTTGGAAATTTGAAATTTGAAATTTATGATTTGAAATTTGAAATTTGAAATTTTGGAATTTTATATATTTCAAATTTGAAATTTGAAATTTTGAATTTTGAATTTTGAATTTTGAATTTTGAATTTTGAATTTTGAATTTTGAATTTTGAATTTTGAAATTTGAATTTTGAATTTTGAAATTTGAAATTTGAAATTTTAAATTTGAAATTTTGAATTTTGAAATTTGAATTTTTAATTTTGAATTTTGAAAAATTTTTTTTGTTTTGAAATTTCGCTGAAAAATTTAGATTTCAGCCCGCTATTTGCAGACCAATTGGACAGATTTGGACAGAATTACGATGTTCCAATTTGCAGGCCAACCTAACGAGGTCGAATCGAAAAATTTTCTGTTTTAATGTTGCTAGAAATAAGGTTAGGAAGCTACAGAAATTTTTTCAGATTTTTTTGACAAGTTTTAAAATTCCGAAGGATTTACTAAATGTAGACCAAACCAAAAAATTCAGATTTTTGAAAGTTCATATCAACCAACGAAGAACGCAGAGAGGATGTTTGCAACTTGGGAGTTGAAACGACCGCCTCTGATACCAAATTGATGTAGGGATGTCCGGAATCGGAGATCTCTACGGAAATAATTCACTCCTCGCCCAATATCGCCTTAGATCTACCGCACCTACACAGCACCTATCGCCCACAATATTTTCTCGTCACAAACGCAGCGCATAAAAATAACAAGGAGGATTGGTCGACTCGAAAATAGCGATCGAAATTTGAGTCGGATCGTTCCCCAAATTAACATAAAGATTGCCAACCTTTTTGGGAGCAAAACCAAGGCTATAGGCCTAGATCCGCTCCAGCAAATAGGATCCACCCGATCCGGAAATAAAAAGCCTAGCAACGGCGATTTCGAAATGAAAAGTGCAGCGATTGATTTAACAAAACGGATAAAACGATTTGCGATCCACCACAACTAATTAGAAGAAATCACACAAGGAGGGATGAGATATTTTACCCAACCGGAGAACATTCACACGAGATAACTGTGGGAGAATCACTCTCTCCACGGATCCACCGGCGTCACACCGAAGGGTTGCAACCTTCTTCCAAGGAGTCGCACCGAAGGAAGCTGCGCCGGAGTCGCACCGAACGGATGGAGGGAGCAAGGGAGGCCGGCGGCTTCACACCACAAGCAAAAGGGGGGGAAGGGGCGGCGGCTAGGAGACTTCCTCCTCTTGGCCGAAATTCCTCAAAGGGGATTTTAGGTTTTAATTTTTTTCTGATTATCTCATAACAAGGCCTCCTTAAATAGGAGTTACAAACAAGCCTTAACCATTCATGATGGAGATGTAATCTCATCCATCCAAATGGTTAAATGCACACCAAATAAAATATTGTTCAAATGCAAAAATAAAAAGTGCAATATTGAATATAAAATTATCACTTCAAACTTGGATAATTTTATATTCCTAAAATAGAAATAATAAAGCATGAAAAGGGAAATGTTTTAATGCGGTGAGGCGAATGTTGCGCGCCGCGGGCGGAGGTTGTAACGTAGCCTTTCGCTAGCATCATCGTGACGCCTCACGTCCTTTAGTTGAATCGCCTCAGCAACCGGGTCAACCTCATCATTGTCAGCATCGTCTCCAAGTAAAGGTGGAGGGGGTGCGCCATCAATTACTGTTGTAATATTAATCTAACAGCCAAACATATTTCTAGGGTTATAATGAGGACTAGCACAATTTTCGAGTTGAAACTTTTAACTCCTACCCGGCTACAGCTACGGCACAGGAAAATGATAATCTAACCCTTCTTCCTTCCCCAACCCGAGAACAAACAAGCTACAGTGAGGAAAAAAATGAACAGAGAACGTACACGGCTGTTTTGAGCAAGGTTCTTTATAGAGAATTTTCTAACAGTAGGCTTAGGCATCATCACCAATTCTTGCACAGGAAAAGAAAGCATCTATAGTGCAGGAAAGGAAACTGACTATGGCTAAAGCAATGCTCGGTTGTATCAAATAGGCTAACTGGGCATATAAGAAAACAGGACAACTACATGGCAAGGGCAAGAGTATCACTTGCCTTGATTTCCAGCTGAGCTTGGTCGGCAATCTGGAGCTTTAATGGCGGAAACAGACAACCCTAGAAAATCGAGACGCCTAGAAACACCACAAAAACTGAATTTCTTATTGTAGGAATGAAGGTCGAGGCGAGAGCAATCCAAATCTGCTTTCGAAATTGAATTCCATCCACAAACGCTCCCGGAATCGGCGTCCGAAGGGGTGCAGGTTCGGCGGTTTCTCTGCTTCTTTCTGCGAACAGCCGCAGACGGGTTCGGGAAGATGAACATGAGCAGTTCTCTTAAGTCTTAACTATCCTATATATAACATCCTCTTAATCTTAATTAGCTAATCAATTAATTAAGGCATAAAATGACATGGAAAAACCGCCAAGCACCCGTACCCTTTCAAAATAATTATTAATATAATATTTATTAAATAGTTTTATTTTTCATAAAATACAAAACGACGCGAAAACCGAACATCCTCGGAATTCGACGAAATTCGCACCGTAGCTAAATATCCACGCTACGAACACAACGGCGAAGTCGAAATTTACTTTCGACGAACAGAACTCAAGTTATACCCACCCGAAGTCAAAACACAAGAATCCCCCAAGAGGCCACACCGAGTCACCCAAAACGACCCGGCTTGCTAGGGAGATCTTTCCAATAGACTACAAAATAGGCCACTCAGTTCTAAGGAGTTAAGACCACACTCCACAGATGACATGAGCCAAGAAAATGCGTCGACGTAACGCCAAGCAATAATTAAATAATCGCAGAAAAATCGGGGGCGTTACAGTCACTCCCCCTATAAGAAAGTTTCATCCCGAAATTTAGGCACAACAGTTCTACTATAGAAGGAAAAGTAACAAGACAAACATTACAATAAGAAAACATACCAATCAAATCAGGGAAACAGTTGAGGGTGAGCCTCCCTCATACCCGACTCTAACTCTCAAGTCGCGCTTTCCAAATCCTAATTCTTCCATAGAACTTTGACCATCGGGATAGACTTCCTCCGCAGCACCCGATCTTGAGTATCCAAAATGCAGACCGACACTTCAACAAAAGAGAGATTAGGCTCCAACTTGTGTACAATATCCAAGACTTGCCCACTACTATGCACACACTTTCGCAATTGGCTTACATGAAATACATTATGAACACCTGGGAAGTTTGCTGGCATATCCAACCTATATGCTGACACGCCAATCCGTTCAACAATCTTAAACGGGCCCACATACCTTGGGTCCAATTTCTGATTCTTGCCGAACCTCTTAACACCAACCATCGGGGAAACCTTAAGAAACACAATGTTCCATACAGAAAACTCCAAGTCCGACCTACGCCGATTGGCGTTCTTTTCATATCTCTCCTGAGTTATACGAAGCTTTTCTCGAATAAGCTTCACCACGACTTCCATCTCCTCGAGCGCATCGGGACCCAATAAGGGTCTCTCACTTGCCTCAGCCCAAAATAGGGGAGTTCTGCAGCGCCTCCCATACAAATCTTCAAACGGAGCCATTTACATACTTTCTTGATACATGTTATTGTATGCAAACTACATAATTCGCAATCGCTCATCCCACGCTCCACTGTGGTTTAGAATGTCGCATCTGGTCATATCCTCAACAATCTGGTTCACCCGCTCTGTCTTTCCATTGGTCTATGGGTGGTAAGCAGTAGAATACCAATGATCTGTACCCAAACCCTCATGCAGACTCTGCCAAAAACAAGAAGTAAACCCGGAGTCTCGATAAGAAAGTATGCTAACAGGCACACCGTGAAATCTGATGACCTCATTCAAGTACAACTCTGCTATCTTCTTCATAGGATAATCAATCTTATACGGCATGAAGTGAGCACACTTCTTCAGTCTATCCACTATAACCCAAACAGAAACAAATCCCCTTGGAGATTTCTGTAAGCCCGTGATGATGTCCATAGAAATATATTCCCACTTCAAAGTCGGGATCTCTAACGGAGTCAACTTGCAACAAGGCCTTCCGTGATCGGCCTTCACACGCTTGCAAGTGTGGCACTCAGCAAAAAATCAGGCTATATCACTCTTCATCCCATACCACCAGGCAATCTACTTCAAATCACGATATATCTTTGTAGAGCTTGGATGGTAGGAAACATTGGATCCATGAGCCTCTCTGCATATCATACCCCTGATGTCTCCAACAGCGGGGATGCAAAATCTGCCGCGGTACTTCAAAGTACCCGCATCATCGATAGAAAAATCCGACAACTCCCCTCTCTCAGTCCTGAGGTATAAGTGCAGCAGGTCCGGATCATCCTTCTGGTACAACCTAGTAAGATAAATCCAAGATGGCTCTGCCACTGCAAAACTGCTCTTCATGTCACAGCATCCTACTGAGATATCCATACGGAGGAACTCTTCCACTAAATGATCGGCAGAGAGATCAAAGATCTTCCCCGTCTTCCGGCTCAGGGCGTCAACAACCATATTAACCTTGCCTGGATGATACTGGATCTCTACATGAGAATCGACCACATACTCTAGCCACCACCGCTACTGCAGATTCAACTCCTTCTGCGTGAACACGTACCTCAGGCTCTTATGATCAGTGAAGATCTTGCACTGAGCCCCATAAAGTAGATGCCTCCACAGCTTCAACGCATAAATCACCGTCGTAAACTCAAGGTCATGTGTAGGGTAATTCTTCTCATGAGTCTTTCCAACATGAGAAGCATCCACATACACATCATACTCCACACCCTCAGTAGGTATGGTCAGAACGGGAGCAGTGCACAATCTGCTCTTGAGCTCCAGGAAGGCTTCTTCGCACTTCTCGCTCCAAACAAAGGCCGCGTTCTTCTGAGTCAACCTGGTCAAAGGTGCAGCCAGGGTAGAGAAACCCTCCACGAACCTCCTGTAGTAGCCGGCCAACCCTAGGAAGCTTCTAATCTCCTTGGACGTGCCCGGCCTACTCCAATCCATCACTGTTGTGATCTTTTCTGGGTCGATCGAGATCCCACCTTTGTTCACCACGTGGCCCAGAAATGAGACCTGAGGCAACCAAAATTCGCACTTGCTCAGCTTGGCGAATAACTTGTGATTCCTCAACTCCGATAGAACCAAGCGTAGATGTCACTCATGCTCCTCAGCGCTGCGGGAATAGAACAACACATTATCGATGAAAACCACAATGAACATGTCTAGAAAATCCTTGAACACCCGGTTCATCATATCCATGAAACCTGATGGTGCGTTGGTCATACCAAACGACATCACCAAGAACTCAAAATGTCCATGCCTCGATCTAAACGCAGTCCGTGGAATATCTGCCTCACGGATCCTGAGCTGATGATAACCAGAACGAAGATCGATCTTGGAGAACACCGTGCTACCGTGCAACTGATCAAATAAGTCATCGATCCTCGGCAGAGGGTACCTGTTCTTAATAGTGACTTTGTTCAACTCCCTGTTGTCGATACAGAGCCGCATCAACCCATCTTTCTTCTTTACAAACAAAATAGGAGCACCCTAAGGCGACGAACTCTGCTTGATAAATCCTTTTATGAAAACTCATCCAACTAGACTCGCAACTCCTCAAACTCACGAGGGGCCATCCGGTACGACGCCTTAGTAATAGAACGCATACCCGGATCAAAATCAATCACAAACTCAACATCCCGATCGGGAGGAAGACCAGGAAGGTCATCAGGAAAAACCTCAGCGAAAACATGAACAACGGGAATCTCCTCCAAACGCAGTACACTAACAGCGGTCCCAACCACCGAGACTAAAAAAGTAAAACAATCAGAAAGAAACAACTTTTGAGCACATACCGCAGAAATGACAGGAGAATCCTGGCACGGATCAGCATACACGTTTCTCGGCTGACCATTGTCTTTGATGAAGTCCAAGCGCTTCCCTTTGCACTGAATAACCGCATCATACTTATACAGCCAGTCCATGCCAATAATAACATCGAGTCCTCCAAATCAATCATCTTCAAGTGGCCTTCGCAAGAAAGTCTCCCAACAAAACAGGGCAATCTAGAATGCCCAAATATGATAACACAGATTCACCAGAAGGGAACTTGATGCGGAAGGTATCACAAACTCGATCTAGATTCAACCGATGTCGCTCCACAAAGGCTCTAGCCACAAATGAGTGGGTAGCGCCGGAGTCGAACAGAACACGCGCCCAGCGGTTCTTCACCTTAAATTTCCCTATAGGAGTATATAGAACTAAGGAACTACCAAAACAAAACTATAACAATTCAAGTAAATAAAACTTTCATGCTAGAAAAACAACTAACCATAGATGACCTGAGTCGAAGCTTGAACCTCCTTGGAAGAGATCACGTTCAGCTTTCCTTTGCCCTTATCCAAACGCTGAGGCGGAGGTAGTTCCTGAAGTGGAATTGCATGAAGAGCAGGCTGGATCTGAGGACACCTAGACTTGATGTGACCCTTCTGCCCGAACTGATAACAAACTTTATCCTTGGATCCGTACTGGGAAGCATCATGCCCGGGTCGCTTGCAAACAGAACAGGAAAAATCCCTCCTAGGAGCACCCTGAATAGCATGAACTTGCTCCTTCTTCTGAGCTGCTGCCTTCTTGAAACACCTCTCAACAGGGTGGCCTGACCGACCACAGAAGCTACACACCACCTTACTCTTCTTTCCTGAAGCAGCACCGGGTACTTGGGGTTTCTTCTCCTCAACAAACTTCCTCTTGTCCTTCCTCATGTGCTGGCCTCTGCACTTTGCGGTCTCGATAGCCTCCACCTTCAGAGCAGCCTCCATTACCCTTGTATAAGTCTCTGATCCATAAGCACTGGTCAACTGCTACACCTCGCTCCTCAAACAACCAAGAAATCACTTGACTCGATCAGCCTCAACACTCACCAACCCAGGAGCAAACTGGCTCAACTTGCTGAACTCTATCTCATACTCACCCACCGTGAGTTGCCTTTGCTTTAGGTGGAGGAAGTCGTTCATAAGATGGTCATGCTCGACCGAAGACAAGAACATCCTCAGCAGCATTTCCTTGAATACTTCCAAAGAACAACCAGCTACCAAGCTCTCCTTTTCTCTAAGCCACCAACTCTTAGCCAAACCCTTGAGCTAATAGGCGGCTATCATCACTCTCTGATCATCTATAATACCAGAGTACGAGAACATCTCCTCCATGGAGATCAACCAATCATCTATGACCATGAAATCGTCCTTCCCATCATAAGTAGGTGGGCTAAGTCCTTGAAACTGCGAGATAAATTCCATCTCTGTATGCACCGCTACTGGAGGTCTCAGAGGCGTAGGAGGAGGAGGAACAGCTAACCCCCTTGTAGGGCCTTGCACTCCCTGAGTCTGCCCTGCCATAACTGCCACAAGAGACTGGATCTGGGCTCGCATCTCCACCATCTATCTGCTCAAGGAATTGCTACTCTGTCGTAGTCTCTCGATCAACGCATCATTCTGCGCTCCATATAACTCACACTCAGATAGAGGGGTCGACCTAGTTGAAGGGCATCTTGCCATCCTATAATCATAACAACATTAGTCAGATCCTAGTAAAACAACTACAACTAACTATAAGTACAGATAATACATACATAAATATAAACTTAAAGCTTCTAAACTTTCTCTCGGAGTTTATTTTTTTACAAGAATTGATGTTATGCCTAACCTAGGATGGTTTACCACTACCTTTCTAACTCTTGTACCTAGATCGGGCATGCATGAACTTATATTATTTTTGACTCGAAAACTTATGTGTGTACATATGTCATCCTGCCAGTCTTTAGCTTGGCATGTTGTGCTTATACAAAGTTATGCTATACATGTTTGTGTTATGCATTCTAAAAAGGCACTAATGCATGTTATGAGCAGCGTACACATGAAAATATTATGCATCCCATACTACATAACATTCTCATGCAACGAAAAGAAAACGAGCTAGTCGCAGCCATGTCGTGAGGTTATGCATCCCATACTACATAACCCTCACATGTTGCCCCTATGGTGGATCCATATACGAACATATATTATGCATCCCATACTACATAATATGCCCCGTATACTTCATGTTATGCTATGAGTATAGTGTTCGTGCTTTTGCCAAGACGTGCTGATGACATATCGGTTTGTGAATGACATGATGCTAAACTGCTAATGCAATCAAAAGGGAAGGTTACTCGATTAACTTGTCAAGCAATCGCCCTCTGATACCAACTGTCACAACCGCATTTTCACCAAATTTAAGAAACGTCAGAGTATGAGAAAACACGCATCGTGATGCCACGTCGAGCAGGGGATAACTGCTGACGCTCAGGAAAAACTAACTACTTTACTTTATGAAAATTAATAAGTTTAATGATTAGAAAATCAGTTATATTTTAAAGGCCGTATCTCTCGGCTCAGTGGATCATCTAGTCCACAATTTAAAAACTATACTTATACGCTGCGGAAAATACTTTATTCAGGTTTGACATCCTAAAAGAATGCATAAGTTCCCCTAGATGACAACTTATATTATGCAGGACCCTATATTTAATTTATACTATATATAGGAAAATGATCTTTTTACATTATTTGGAAAATAGTGTCTGAGTTTTATAAAACATGCTGATCATGAGATATACTTATAATAGTGTTTTTAGGTTTAAAAGTAACTACCAACCTAGCATAAATCATCCCAAGAGCAAGTAGACTATCTCCAGAAAAAGGTAGCAGCAAAAAGATATCATATCTAGTATCAAGGTAAAACTTCCAGTGGGCGCCAACAAACTGACACTAACCCACTTGCAAGTATGTAAGTCTGTAAGAAAGAAACACAAAACTACCTCATAAGACCAAGGAACTGATCTCCATAGTACGAGAGACCACCAGCAACAGCACAACACAACTAGCCGCCTAATCGGCTACTAACCAGAACCTGAGGCATTCAAAGAAGAAAAGAATACCTCAGCAAGCTAAACAAGTAAGCTGTACGGAAATGTTAGGCTAAAAGATAAGTAAGAAGAGTAAGTAAACCGTAACAAGTACCACTTTCCAAGACAAGACAAAAAGGAAAAGCACTATGCTCGAGGAAACAAGAACAACCATGCCCAATAATCCTACAGAGTTTACAAGGCTACCATGAGCCCAAATGTTGCAAATTTACAAAGAAAGAAACGTCTAACACCCTAAGTTGTGAGAGATGGTAGAAGCAAAAACAACGTGGATCCAGGTTGGAGGAAAACTCAGTACCCCAACCACCATTTTCAAGAAACAAAGCTCAAGGGTCTACAAGTGAAAGCACTAGGGAGCTCCCACCAACTTGCCCAGCCCGTACCTGGAACAAGATAAAAATGTGGCCACGGCTAAGTCACACAATTCCACCCCTATTAAGAGCTTCAAACCACCACTTCTAACCACAACCCACGATTCGGCCTTTGGAAAAGTATAGCCGATAAGAAACCTCAGAATCAAGGAAATTCACTCGGGAGAGAAAATCAAGGTAAGGAAAGAAAAACGTTGAGATGACTTAACACGGCATGGCCTTGAGTGAGCTCCACTCACTCAATGCCTAAACAGACGGTGGCGTTGAGTGAGCAGACCTCACTAAATGCCAAAACAGCTATGGCGTTGAGTGAGGTCCAGTACCTCAACGCCTTGATCAACACAGGCTTTGGCGTTGAGTGAGCTAACCTCACTCAATGACAAAATAGCTACGGCGTTGAGTGAGGTCCACTCCCTCAACGCTTTCAGCAACACAGGCTGTGATGTTGAGTGAGCTAACCTCACTTAACACCAAAACAGCTACGGCATTGAGTAAGGTCAACTCCCTCAATGCCTTCAGTAACACAGGTTATGGCGTTGATTGAGCTAACCTCACTCAATGAAAAACAGCTATGGCATTGAGTGAGGTCCACTTCCTCAATGCCTTCAGCAACACAGGCTGTGGCATTGAGTGAGCTAACCTCACTCAATACAAAAACAGCTACGGCGTTGAGTGAGGTCCACTCCCTCAATGCCTTCAGCAACACAGGATTTGGCGTTGATTGAGCTAACCTCACTCAATGCCAAAACATCTACGACGTTCAGTGAGGTCAACTCCCTCAACGCCTTCAGCAATACAGGCTGTGGAGTTGAGTGAGCTAACCTCACTCAACGCCAAAATAGTTACGGCGTTGAGTGAGGTCCAGTCCCTCAACGCCTTCAATAATACAGGCTGTGGCGTTGAGTGAGCTAACCTCACTCAACGCCAAAATAGCTATGGCATCGACTCAATGCCGAAATAGCTATGGCGTTGAGTGAGGTCCACTCCCTCAACATCTTCAGCAACACAGGCTGTGGGGTTGATTGAGCTAACCTCACTCAACGCAAAAAAAATGCATTTAGTGAGGTTCACTCACTCGACGCCTTAGCACTTAGCCGCAAAAACCAACTGTGGCGTTGAGTGAGTCCACCTCTCTTAACGCCAAAACAACTTTGGCATTTAGTGAGGTCGACTCACTCAATGCCAAAATACATAACTGCAAGAAAGGGCTGTGGCATTGAGTGAGCCCGCCTCACTCAACGCCTAAACCGCCATGGCGTTGAGTGAGGCCCACTCAATCAACACCATCTGACATAACCGTACAGATTGGCTGCAGCGTTGAGTGAGTCCGCCTCACTCAACGCCTAGACATCCATGGCGTTGAGTGAGGTTGACTCACTCAACGCCACACTACTTAGCCTCAAAGAACAGATCAATGGGCAATGGCGTTGTGTGTGTGCACCACACTAAATGTCAAGCCCAAGAAGACCCGGCATTGAGTGTGTGCACCACACTGAACGCCAAGCCCAAGCAGACCTGGTGTTGAGTGTGTGCACCACACTCAACGCCAAGTCCAAGCAGACCCGGCGTTGATTGTGTGCACCACACTCAACGCCAAGCCCTGAATTCTCCAACTCTAACTCCAGCAAGTCTATTACTGTAGTAATATTAATCTAACAGCAAAACACATTTCTAGGGTTATAATGAGGACTAGCACAATTTTCGAGTTGAAACTTCTAACTCCTACCCGGCTACAGCTACGGCACAGGAAAATGCAAACCTAACCCATCTTCCTTCCCCAGCCCGAGAACAAACAAGCTACAACGAGGAAAAAAATGAACAAAGAACATACACGACTGTTTTGAGCAAGGTTCTGTACAGGGAATTTTCTAACAGCAGGCTTAGGCATCATCACCGGTTCTTGCACAGGCAAAGAAAACATCTATAGTGCAGGAAAGGAAACTGACTATGGCTAAAGCAATGCTCGGTTGTTTCAAATAGGATAACTGGGCATATAAGAAAATAAGACAACTACATGGCAAGGGAAAGAGTACCACTTGCCTCGATTTCCAGCGGAGCTTGGTCGGCCTCCCTTATCCTCACTCGACACAAACAGCAGCAACACCTAAAGCAGAAGTCTGGAGCTTTAATGGCGGAAAAAGACAACACTAGAAAATCGAGACCCCTAGAAATAGCACGAAAACTAAATTTCTTACCATAGGAATAAAGGTCTAGGCGAGAGCAATCCAAATCAACTTTCGGAATCGAATTCTATCAACAAATGCTCCCGGAATCAGCGTTCGAAGGGGAGCAGGTTCGGCGGTTTCTCCGCTTCTTTCCGCGAACAGCCGCAAACGGGTTCAGGAAGATGAACAGGAGCGGTTCTCTTAAGTCTTAACTATCCTATATATAACATCCTCTTAATATTAATTAGGTAATCAAATAATTAAGGCATAAAATGACAAGGCAAAATGGCCAAGCACCCGCACCCTTTCAAAATAATTATTAATATAATATTTATTAAATAGTTTTATTTTTCATAAAATACAAAACGACGTGAAAACCGAACATCCTCAGAATTCGACAAAATTCGCACCGTAGCTAAATATCCACGGTACGAACACAACGACGAAGTCAAAATTAATTTTCGACGAACAGAACTCGAGTTATACCCACCCGAAGTCAAAACACAATCATCCCACGAGAGGCCACAATGGGTCACCCAAAATGACCCGGCTTGCTAGGGAGATCTTGGCAATAGACTACAAAATAGGCCACTCAGTTCTAAGGAGTTAAGACAACACTCCATAGATGACACAATCCAAGAAAATACGTCGACGTATCGCCAAGCAAGAATTAAATAATCGCAGAAAAATCGGGGGCATTACAATGAGGCTTGGCCCTGGGTGTAGGTCTTCAAAGTGAAAAGGTTGTAGAGCCCTTCTTGAATCTGATAGTAGTGGTTGATGTTGAGATTCTCTGTGAATCTTTGAAGACTGAAGAGAGAAGAAGACTGGTGAAAATTTTTCAGAGAGAGTTCTTCTTCTTCTTCTTAGTAAGTCATGTAGTATCCACTGAGAGCAAAAAATTCTCCTCTTTTTGTTTGCTTACTGGCTACTGTGTTGTCTAATTTTGTTATCTTTAGATATATGTTCTGTCAGAGAGAAGAAAAACGACCTGAATTTGAATTCCCAAGGCTAGGCATAATTTACTGCAAAAATGAGGAGCCAAAATGGCTATAATGGCTGGCAGTCATAAATACAATCCATAACTTTCTCTACACAATATTCTGTGAATGCCATAATAACTGCTTCAAGAAATACGTCTATCATCCTTGGGAGTATCAACATTTATTATCAGAATATATCATGCCTTAAAATAATTGACCATAGTCATACCAAATAAAGACTTCTGACTGATCTAAAAAAACTAATAGAAGAAGACAGCACAAAAAATCGTAAGACTCGGATTAGAGATCGTCGACCAGGGATAAGAGATCGTCGAGCTTCGATTACTAGAGAGAAACAAGAGATCGTCAACATGAGCTCAGGGATCTTCGAGCTCAGATCAGAGTAGGAGACTCTGAGATCGTCAATGGGAGATCGACGATCGTCGAGCAAACTTCGACTATAGTTGAACTATTATAGATGAATCACAACATATTCTGAATCTGAATCTGAGTCCATTGCAAATCTGGTCTTCCCAAACCTAGTCTTAAAGTGGTCTAACTAAGACTGAAGACAGAGACCCTGGTTATACAAGAGGGTCTAAACAACCAAAGAGTGAACCTAGCACAAAGCCAAACAAATGTTCCAACACTCCGGTAAGCCATCAAAATAAACGGGAAGATCAAACAGTGGATTCGTCCTTAAAGAAAACTCAGCTGGATCGTCATCACCTAACTCACTCTCAGATAAACATTCATCACAGTATGACTCTACCAACTCAGCCAAATTGTCTTCCAACCCACTAGATATTTCATCCAAATCAAGATCAATAACGGTCTTAATAGTAGACAAAATCGAAACCGGCAAAATTTCTAATCCACATTGGGCTTCAGGAAAAGGAGATAACATCAAAGCAAAATCTTTCGGGTCCTCAGTGCTACCGTCATCTAAAAGAAACCCTCTTACACAAGGAAAAGCTTCCAAAACAACAAAACCTTCGCTAACCAAATCTTCCCATAAAGTAGGTACATTGTCTAAATCAGGATAGAGGATTGGGCAAATAGAATCTCGGGGAGAATCTAAATTAGCAAGAATCTCAAGCAACGACGATAATATCAATGAACTATCTCCCGGAGGTGCATCACTAAGATTATCCCAAGTTGACTCTTCCAAAACTGCTGAAACATCTACCAATACTGGGTCAACCGAAGACTCCATGATATTCAAGGGAGACGCCTCAAAAACATCGTTGAAGGGTAGCAGAGATGATTCCTCAGAGGAGAAATCCTCATCCAGTTCACTAGTGTATCCAATCTCCTCATCATCACTCAGAGCTTCACTAAAAATGTCATCACCTTCAGCGACAGGCTCAGCCCTAGACACTACGTCAGACTCATCCAGAAAGTCAACAACTAGATCTGACAACTCAGGGGAAGACTCTAAAGAGACTACGGGCGTAGTCGGAATAGGATAAATATTAGTTCCAATGCCAGATATGTCACTTGCCTCACGTGTAATCATCGCCTGACTAACCATACTGATAGGAAAACTCTCACCTCGCGGGCCCATGGCATTCCTAGCAATCCCTTCTATCGAACAAGGGAAAGGGGTCCTAAGCTTCTCCTTTCCTCCATCGATAGGTGCAGGTATACTACGGGTAGATCGACCATCCTGGGAGGAAGTTCTAACTCGTGGGGGTAAGTCACTCCTGTGATCAAAAACGGGTTTAGTGCCCTGGAGGGGAGAAATAAGATCATGAGACATCCGAGTATGGGAGTACGAGGGACGTACTGATTCAATGTAAGCAAAGTCTTAGGCGGCGAATCACTCAAATAATAAGAAATCTGGGAACGACAATAGGGAGGGTAATACTCATCCGTTAATAGATTCTTCATAATCTGCAACCTTACAAGTGAGTCGTCGAGTGACATCCCAAAGCATCTCTCCTCATTGAGCCAGAAGGTCTGGGCTCGACCAATTAATTAGAGTCTCACAACAGGAATCCTATGGGGGTCTACAATATGATATCGCTCAAAATAATGCTCCATATACTTTACTCAACATAAAAACACTCGCGGTCCACCTATCCCATCATAGGTCGGTGCAGGAACTCTAAGTTGTGTTATTAAATCCTTAATCTCATCACATTGGCGCTTCATCTCCTTACAAAATGCATTAATCGAGGCATGTGAGGGAAGGGGACTAACGTCGAATGCCATTTTAGTGAGAAACGGAGAGAAAACACGACCTGGATTGGGTGCACATGCAAAGAAAAGGGTACCTGAACCACTAACTCTAGAAAAGATGGAATTGTTCCCGCCAAATAGCTAGGGTGAAAATATATATTTTTTGGTTTGCTGGCAGGAAATATCAAGGCGGTTATTAAATTTTTTTTTTTAATTTTGCTGAAAAATAAGAAATTTAGGCCGCTACTGGCAGATAAGAATTTTTTTTTTAAAATTTTGGCAAAACTAAGTGCATACAAAGTGCATGTTAACGTGCTAAATAAGAGGGGGAGGGTTCCAATTAGGAAACTGACGTGAACCTCCCTCTGATACCAAATTGATTCAGGCTTGCACGTTGACATCGAAATATATCTACGAACGCACTAGAATATCCCTCTACGAACCAAATTCTACACTCGCACATTCGATCTACGTAGCACCATGTAATTAATATTTTCAATTTTATACTAGCATACGGGTAGCCAAACCGATTAGGATCGAACAAGGGCTATAGGCCAAAGTTCTTTCCGGCTAAAGGGACCTACACGTTCCGAACGAGCGGTGTTGTACCAAAAGAGATCTACCAAATAAAATACGATTTGGAAAAGGTAGATCTCTCCCAACAAAAGAAAACGAAGGTTCGCCAATCCCTTTTAAAATTAAATCAATAAAAAAAACACAAACCGAGCGAAGAAAACCATGATGAATTAATGCTATCAAAATTCAACGCCAAGGATTTCCACCACAAGAATATCTAGGAAAAAGAAATCACACGAAGGAAGGAATTTTTCATTACCGAACCAGAATGGATGATTCTGATTATCTCTACGTGGATCACTCTTTAACGTCTCCGCTGGAATAAGGTCAGAAGGAGAGAAAACTTGTCCGCCTTCGTGGTTTCACGCCGGAGTTGGAATCCACGAGGAAGCAACCTTTATTGGCTTGGCCGAATTATCTTCAATGGAGGGTGGTGATCATCTTTTTTGCAAGTAGAGGTGGTGTGGTTGGCGGCTAAGAAGGAAGATGTTAGGGGAGAGGGGGAGAAGGCCTTGGCCGAAATTTCAAGAGGGGAGAGGAGGAGGAAACGAATTTTCGAAGAGGGGAAGAGAAAGGAGGAGGAGAAATTCAAATTTTGAATTCTTGGTTTTCAATTTTTCATTCTCTAATTATTCCTTCATAACATGTCTATATATGGCCTACACCACTAAATCTACCTCCATTCAAAATTCAAAATTCAAAATTCAAAATTCAAAATTAAAGTTATGATGGTTATATGCACCCATCATAATATAAGAAATGAAGTAATTAAAAAAACCTATGATGGTTATAAGCACCCATCATTACATGAATTATTTAAATGCAATAAAAATAAAACTGCTAAAATAAAATAAAACATGAAAATGGCTTAATAATTAATAATAATAATTAATAAATTAATATTAATTTTTAATATATTGGTTTGCATTCAGGACAAAAATTATGGCGATGCTCCACATGGTCATCTGTAAGCACTCCGTCGCCGTCTTTAAAACATTGCGGGCCGTCGTCTCCATCACTTAGATTGTTCGGCCATTATAGTTATGAGATGATCAAAAAGACAAGGCTACACTTGAACCTCATTGCTTATCAAGAAACAATCATCTTAGTTGTAATGTATCCCTAACGCAGCACATTAGAGCTAACAAATGGGACCTCCCTTGATGCATACTCATATTGGACAACCCCCACTACACATATGTGAACACTGCCCGCTATTTGTGGTCATGGTGGTATTATGCCTTGGACAAATCTATGGGGGGTCAAACAAGATTTGGCGATATCTCGTCAGTTCAGCGATCCCTTTGATAAAGAGAAAATAGAGGAGGAAGCACTCCAAAAAAGGAAATGTGCCAGTACAGGATCTCTGACGTAAAAATGTTTTGAAATGAATGAAAAAGAACTTAGAAAATGTTTAGAACATATGTAAGAGAAGTGTTTGATATGGAAAACAAACCCGATCGGGCTTGATTGTAGAGAGCTTTTGGAACTTTTTCATGTCCATATTTACCTTAGAATAGATTTCCAAGGTCGCGTACGTCATTCGCATCAATGGTCTCACCATCAACGAAATTAGGATTATTAATGATTTGGCCCACTCCCTTTGAGCCTAAAGGAATGCCTGATGTGTATTTGCCTTTTGTAGTAGACGGATCAGAGTCTTCATTCTTCTAGAATAAGTCATACAATTTGCCCTACCTCAGCATCTTCTCCACCAGTTGACGAAGCGCTCTGCAATTTTCGTTGGATGCCCTTTTTCTTTATGGAATTCGTAATAGGGATCCAAGTCCTTGAATCTTTGATCAGCGGGTTGGTAAGGTCTCTTATAACTGGTCTTGCCTTTCATTAATTAGACTACTTCTAGCATAACTTTGTCTAGTTCAAGTTCTTACAAGCTGCCACTCTGCTGCTGAGCTGGTGTCGGATAAGTGCGAGGAACTGACGATTATGATCTTTGACTTCTGAAGTGATCTAGGCATGATAAGAGGCATTGATGACGTCGAAATTTTTTTCCCTTTCTTATTCGCGATTAAAAATCCTTGTGAGGAGACTTTGGAGGTTGCCCGTATAAAGAAAAAGGATCTTTTTGTGTTACAAGCCTAGAGATTTAGTTGGGATTACTCTTTTCACCTCGTATGTATAAGTTGGCAAGACTGATCATCTCCTGATATGTCCTTGGCTCTCGGACATTAGCTTCGAATTTAAGTGGTCCTTCTCTTAAACCACTTATTAGAGCGACTCGGTACATCTCTCGATCGGCATTTTCCATGTCAAAAATCTCGCTTTGAAAACAATCGAAAAAATGAGCCCAAGTCTCATTCTCTCGCTGTTTAACTCAAAAAGGGCTTCCGGCACTACTAGAAAAATGATTTTTAGGCACGGTTTTTTTTGCCACGGGGAAAAACCGTGGCTAATACTGAAGTATTAGCCACGGTTCCTATTCCGTGGCTAATAAGCTAGTATTAGCCACGGATGACTAATCCGTGGCAAATAACCAAACTTTTTGACACGGTTTGCCTGTTTTGTGGCTAATAATCTAGTATTACCCACGGAAGCCTAATCCGTGGCAAAAAGTCGAGTTTTTTTTGTCCCACACCGCCAATAAAAAGCTTGATTTGGGGTTTATATAGGCCATTAAAAATTATTGTTTGAAATGAAATCAGCGTGGCGGCGGTGGCGGCGGTCGGGCGGCGGCGGCGGTGGCGGCGGTCGGGCGGCGGCGGCGGTAGGGCGGCGTTTGCTGAGCGGTGGCCGGGCGGCGGCCGGGCGGCGGCGGTGGCTGGTCGGCGGCGGCCAGGCGGTGGCGGCTGTCGGGCGGCGGTCGGGCGGCGGCCGGGCGGCGGGTGGCCGAATATTTTTTATATTATGTTTATTACAGGCCCTTTAGCCACGACAATTGAACCGTGGCAAATAAGGAACTTTTAGCCACGACAATTGAACCGTGGCAAATAAGGAACTTTTAGCCACGGCAATTGAACCGTGGCTAATAACTTATTAGCCACGGATTCGGCGTGGCAAATACTATTATCCACGCTCGCATTGCCCATGCCCATTTGCCGTTGGTACGCCGTAGCTAATAGTTATTAGCCACGGTTTTGGACTTTTAGCCACGGAAATCTGTCGTGGCTAAAAGTCTGTTTTTTAGTAGTGCGGCCCGCTCTTCTTCTTGGTAAAAGTAGAAAACCTGAGTAGAGGCTCTCTTTGCAGATCAGCAAAGGAAGTTACGGACTGAGGGCGAAGTCCATAGAACCACTCTCTTGTTTGTCCATCAAAGGACGTTACGAAGAGCTTGCATCTGGTAGCATCGGTAAGTGTCTTGAGGGCGACGGCCGACTCAAAAGCTTGTAAGTGTGCAACTGGGTCAGACTCCCCAATTTATGTTGGTAATCGCGACTCTCTGAAGTGAGCTGGAGTTGGGTCTTTCCGAATAATATCTGTAAATGATGATGGCTCTCCCTATTCTCCTAGAGCATAAGGAAAATGAAAAAACAGGAGGATAAGCTGTAGTTGAAAAATGAGCCGAAGAATAGAAATGAAAAGCTGATGCGGGAGGAGCAACTGCGGGAGCTGAAGGGTAGGTATGACTTCCTTGAAAATTAAAAAATCTTGTTGGACTTCCTCGGGCAGGTTCTCTGAAGAAGTTTTGATGAGCTATGAACTCGTCATTTTGAGATCACAAAAGATCAGTGACTTATCCTGGTGGATAGGTTGTTGGATAAACAAGAGGATAAACAGGAGGATAGACCAGAGGATAGATCGGAGGATAATTTTATAGATCTCCAATGCTGGTGTTTGATTAACTAGAGGGACTAGTGCTGCTACAGATTACATATCTAATCTCAGCATGATAACAGCTAGAGTATGGTTAATTGCTTGGAATTACTGGGCAGTTTCCTGACGTGATTGCTCCAAGGCCTACCAGAGAGGATCTTCACTAGGACTTGAAGGAGCAAGGCTCTTGTCAGGTTAATGATCTGTCATGGCTAACCGTTGGTTTTCACCATTTGTTCGAGATCTGAAGGTCGCGTGTTAACTGTTAATGTGGGAAATGGCACCACCAGATAATGGTGTTCGAAATCTTATGGGGGAAAGAGAAGGTAAGAGATGAGGCTACTGAAAATGCCTCTGCATGCTCGAGAGCAAAGCACATTTGATACGGGTTACGGGGATAATGGGAGGTTTATTAGGAACTATCGATCAGTTGGTTACTTTAACGGTTAGGGATTAGCGGTAGAGGCCGAGAGAACGGAGAAGTGAAGAAGAGAGGGGGACGCTTGCAGCGGCAACAACAGAGCATGCCCTCCGTGGATTAATGCCACTCCTTCGACGGGCTTTCCTTTGATTATTAATCAATATTACAGCTTGAGTTTGCTCCTTTATATGGGAAAATATAAAGGGTACAAGGGGAAGCTGGCGGCTAGAAGAGAGAAGATAACTAGAGGCCTCGCAGACTGAATCAATCAGATTGGCAAACTACGCGGACTGCTGATCCCAGAGCTCGCTACCTTAGGCTGAGAGGACTGCGTGATCAGGCAGGGAAGACCAGTGAGGTTGCTGGGATAGACTGCTTGAGCCAAGCACAGGGACTAAACCGCCGGGCTTAGCAGCTAAGGACGAGAAGCCAGGCGGTCAGTCCACGAGAAGGGTTGGTGGATAGAAATGTAGTATCCGTAGGGTTTGCGGCCAATGTTTGCTCCCTGAGGGTCGGTCCCTCAAATGAGAGGTATGGGGGGATATTTATAGGCTCGAGGAGGAATCTTCCAAAACTTGGCTTGATGACGTTACCTCGATTGAGTCCGCGACATGCTGCGAACTGATGAGGAGTCTGCTGACTGTTGGGATAAGCCAAAGCTAAGAAGCCGGTGCTTCTAGCGGGTGGCGAAAAAGTTCACCTGATATATTGCGGACAGGGAGTCTGCCTCTGTTGCTTGATGAGACGAGTCTGCCAACTATTGGCGGGCTGGTGTTGAGTCTGCTCTGGGCTGTGTGGACTGATGAAGAGTATTGGAGGGCGGAGCAAGTCCACCTCCCTTAGACGGACTGAGGCTGAGTCCGCCACCTTCTATAGAATAGAAGGAGCAGGTCTCACCTACTAGGCGGGCCGAGGAGGCTGGTCACCCTCTCCTGGGAAACCTAAAGGCTGGATGCCTTCTGCTGGGCGAATTGGAGCCATCCTGCCTACTGCTAGGCGACCTGGAGGCAGGTCGTCTAGTGCTGGGCGACATGGAGGCAGGTCGCCTACTACTGGGCCACCTGGAGGCAGTTAGCCTACTATTGGGTGACTTGGAGGCAGGTCACCTACTGGCGGGTTTATCCATTTGATGGCATACTGAGACTGAGTCCATAACATTTTTGCGAGCTAGGATTGAGTCTGCCTGCTGGTAGCGTATTGTGGTGGACTCCGACCCATGCTTAGGCAGTCCACAACCAAGCAGTCTGTTAATAAGGTTGTCGTGGACTCGAATGCGAGGCCACCTATTACAGAAAGAATAAAGAAGAGACTTGGCCAGTCCTTGCTTGTGGCAACTTGAAGGTTTGTCCACGAACTGGTGGCGGGATGGAGAGGAGACCGATACCTGCTCGGCTAACCGTGTGACCTGATGTTACGGAATGGGAAGCAGTCTGCGCCATCGCAGAGTTGGCGACCACCGGGTGGCTAGCCTTGCCATGTGGACTGAAGATTATATCTGTGCGGTTAGGTGGAAAACATGCCGCGAACGCCCCAGATGAGACTGAGCAGTCCGCAATTTGCGAACTTGCCACCTTGGGAGGGATCGCGACTTGCAATCATCTACTTTAATAATCAAGAGGGACATCAATATTCTCCTACAATTATTCAATGAAATAAAATTGAGTTTATTTTAAGTGTGGTGTTCATTAATGTAAAAAAATAATAAAGTAACATACCTGCACCTCTCTCCATATCGCATCAAGCATGTCATTGGGTATATTCGTCCATCGCGGATATGTGAGTGGCAGTTTAAACCCATTTCTAGCTAGTACCCCAAATTGGCTAACAAATGGTGTCTCGCACTTCCCTACAGGGTACCAAATCTATCAAAATCAACATAATATCGCTCACTTGTCCCCCACATTAGGATGCCTTGTGCTGGGCCTCGACCTCTCTTTTTATTATTACTTTCATAATTGTTTAAAAGATCTGCATTAAAAAATGTCAATAACTTATATAAGTGGTTATAGTGCAAAAGAAAAAAAATTTAGATTCCAAATACCTCTATTTTCAAGTGAATGTGATGTGTCAATGGGTTGGGAGATTGGTGTAGCATGTGCAGTAGCTTGGGAAACTGAATGTAGAGTGGTGATGGGTTGGGATATTAGTGAAGATTTATATTAGGTTGGAAGATTTAATGTGCGGCGACAGATTGTGAGAGTTGCAAATTTTCATTCATAGTTTGTCCTCGAGTATTTTTCTTCCCCATGCCTACAAGAAGATCATAGAACAAACTATATTAATCCATCAAATGTAATTTAAAATGACCAAATATAGTAATTTGTCAAGCTAAGAATTATGATAACATACAATATGAATACTTTGAAACCGCTCACCTAGCTATAATAAGATTATAAAACATACTATATTAATCTATCAAAATCAACATGAAATCGCTCACCTGTCTTCCACATTGGGATTCCCTGTACAGGGCCCCGACCTCTCTTTTTATTAATACCTTCACGATTATTTGAAAGATCTGCATTAAAAAATGCTAACAACTTATATAAGTTGTTATAGTGCACAAGCAAAAAAAATTATGATTTCAAATACCTGCATTGTCAAGTGAATATGATGTGTCAATGGGTTAGGAGAATGGTGTAACATTTGCAGTATCTTGGGAAACTGAATGTAGAGTGGTGATGGGTTGGGATATTGTTGAAGGATTTATTTTAGGTTGGGAGATTGAATGTGTTGTAAGACCCCGTTTTTTTGCTATGTTACCGGGTCTTATGCCCAGAACCGCCATTTTGCGATGACACCAACACTCAGGAGGGTCGCCACTACAAAACGTCGATTGTGCATGCATTGACGATCATAGAAGGGAGTAGAAGTACATTTGAACAAATATAAATTCAAGTCCATAAGATCACATATATAAGTAAAAGAGCAATAGTCCACAATGAGTACAAAATATAAAAGAGGGTAGAAAACAAATATGGGCTTAAGCCCTGTTCATGTCTAACTCACAACTCACACATATAGAGGAAACAACTGAAAACCTTCTTCGACCTATCTCCAGGTAGTATTTGTAGCGCTCAACAACTGCTCCTTAAGTCTTGCCTCATTGTCCTGCAGATGCTGGTGCTTCAGCTGCTCGGTCCCCTAAAATAATATGGTCAACCGACCATTAGTCAAAAGACTAAGCCACTATTGTCCTCACCTCACCCCTGCAACTCCTAGGCATAGTGCGAGGAGGGTGAAAGCGGAGGCCAACAAAGCAGAGTGGAACAAGCAAGTGTAAACTACCCTAGCATGTGTATGTATAAAAGAACTATAACAAGAAAGCAGTAGTGTAAACAAGTAAATTTGAGCAGTAAGTACATGTAAAGTATACTATGAAATAAGTAACCTTAACTTATATGAATGTTCATATAAACTTATAAGTTAAGGGGTCTTTTGCAAGGCCCCCATCGTATAAAAAGTCTCATACCAATTTATACGATGGGGTGTCTGGTTATATGCAAGTATGTTTGTAGTGATATGTTATTATATGACTCATGCAAGTGCAACACACACATGACTCTATGCTCATAGACCTTTAGTTCTCCCTTTTTGGAAGCTAGCATCACTCCCAGGAGCCTCCATCATGGCAAATGGAGATAGTGGGTTTGGCCACCCCACTCCTAGGCGGGTATATGCATTACCAGGCATAACCCTTTGTATTCCTCAATGCGAAGAACACAACTGTGGAGTCACCATGTATGATGCTAACCCACCGCCAGACTTTCCCTTGGATAAGTGTAAATGACACCTACCGAGTCATCGTATCGACGTCGGTGTGAACGACCATCTAATACAGAATACCCACCACCTTTATGTTCATGCAATTATGATAGATATTAATCTCCGAGCCGTCGGCTCCCAGGACTAACCTGTTTGTTACAATTACCTTCCGAGCCTTTGACCCACCTGTGTGAGTGAAAGTGAATCCCTGTTATATTGTTAATTACTCTTGTATTCATTTTTGTTGTACAGTTTATGGTTGACCTTGGACAGCCTAGTGTATTCCCTGTGAAGGGCTCTCAGGGGCTCTAGGAACTATGATGGTAGCTAAAGCCCATTGTTCCATTTCACAAGGCACTTACTATTATTGGTGACTTCCCATGTTCAAACCCTCTTAACATTACGCTTGAACTAACTCTATGTGTATTTATACATCTTCCCGGGAAATACGATCTATCGTTGGTCCCGAGCATAACTCTGCCCTTGCTCAATCGGGCTCACAAATCCTACATTCTCTTTGTGACCCTATTCATTCTCATCCAGACCAGGTACACCAACTATCCTTTCCCATAACATGATTCACATATTACTCTACTTTCATAGTTTCTATATAATGAGTATGAATGGTGACCACTACAAATATTCATCTGATAAACCTAAGATTATTACTAGGGGTCTATCATGGTGTTTCGAGAATAAATCCATAATATAGTATTTTTCCTAACATAATTGTTATTTAATTATTTTTTACAAAATAAGGCCAAAATGCTTTTGAACATCAAGTACACTTTTCTGTCTAGGTATGGCCTTATCAAATTTATGTTAGGTGCATGTCATGAAAATAATCCTAAATACTGAAATTCATAATTTTACAGAAAGGTTTTCAGCTCCAAATAATTGTTGACTTAATAGCCACATTCATAGGGAAAATAGGAAATAATAGAAATATTCATCCAAAATTTATAGGAAAATTACCAGAGGACCTACATAAACATAAAAGGCTAATGTCCAAGAATTGTTATTTTCCAAGCTCATTTAGTCACATAATTACCTCATCTAATAATCCTCTACATATGGCACTTGTTAAATAACTTGTACGAAAAGACTTCCATTAAATGTATAAAAATTCAGAGAGCTAGGTTATGTCCTAAAATGTTCCCCGATGTTTCATAATTTTCTAGTGTGCATATAATCCCTAAATAATTATCTTGTGATTGAGTAAAAATTAGGGTTTTTGAATGAAGTACTACAACTATTATTCCAAAATTCACAATAGAATTTTTAGGGAATAATATCACTAAATCAAGTATACTACCAAAGTTTCATGAGCACCAAAATCCATTGGGGCATGTAAATAATTATCAGACCAAGTTCCCTAAATAATCCATAATTATTTTAAAGGAGGTGTAAGATCCTAAAAATCCTAAAACTATTCTCCAAAGCCTATTTTCACCCTAGGAACTCACCATTTAAGTTCCAAGGCCTCTCGAAGGACGTACTGTCCCATGTCCTTCACTAGGACCCAAACCTCAACTCTAGGGCCTACACTAGGGTCTTAAAGCATCTCCACCCCCAAACACTTTAATCTCTCTTGAGGGGGTGTTTTAGATAACTTTGAGCCAGTGACCCAATTTTCACACCTTTTGGGTGAGGATTGGCATTTTAACCCATCAAGAATACATTTTGCCCTAATTCACCCTTAGTGGACCAAATTTTGGGCACACCAAAACATATTCCAATCAACTCCAAATGGACTGAAATTTTTTCCACGGTCACATAATGACCCTAAGGACCGTCCACCAAAATTTTGGAGGAATTTGAGGTCAATAAACCCTCAAATTAAATCATACATGATTTAATAAATTTATACACAAACTATAAAAAACTAATTTACAAAAAGTCCCATTTTTTGATATATCAAATGTATAGGTAAGAGTGACCCCCAACCAAAATTTCAAGTCATTTGGACAAGTGGTTTAGTGGGGGCACAAAATTAAGTCTATGACTTGCCCAATGTATAGACTGCACCATTTTGAGTGCTGTGGTCAATCCACTGACCCAAATAGGTTGACATCAATTTTAAAAGAAATTAGACTACAAGGGCTATAATATTCATGTTGGCCAGTTTTCATGGTTCAGCCCCTAAGGGCCTTGTTTTTCTGATTTACAAGGGTGTACAGTAAAGGGAGTAAAATAACACTTTTATTAAAACTATATTATAAACTTTCATCAGATCCAACGACCACTGCATCTTGTTCTACCTACAGCCAATAGCCCTGATTAGCCCGACCAAGAACCACTTCTAGCGCGATTTGTCGGCGATCCACCCCCTCCCCGGCTGACCACCACAACCACCACCTCCGTTGAAATGGTGGCTATCGCCGGAAGGCGGCACGGCCGTCGGAGGGGCGAATTCCGATGAACTTACAAGGGTCAAAAACTATGAAAATTCATGGAATCTGAAAATGGAAATCAGCCCTATTGGGCTCGATTTCAAATCCTATTAATCTAGGAAGCTAGCGCAAGGGGAGAGGAGGAGAAGCAGACCTTCGACCGGGCTTGATGACGTGTTTGGTGGTGGTGCGCCATGGCCGAGGGGTGGAGATTTTGGTGCTCTACAACTATACAGCCAAAGGTCTCAAAATCTTCAGGGCAAGAGTGTAAACGACTGCTCTAGGTATGGGGAAGCTTTTAAAATAACCAAACGGGGGAGAGGAGGGGTCTAACTTCAATGACCATTAATGTCCATGGGGGGATAGGTTCGGCCATGGTAGAACCCACTGAATACAGCCTCTATATAGCCTGGAAAGCCTCTTGATCTTCTCCTAATTCATTAGGGGAGATGAATCCAACATTGGAGATGAAGAGAGAAGGCCCCTTGGCCTTACAAGCCTTGAATGACCCTCTTTCTATCACTTTCTCTCTCGTCCATTAAAGGAAAATGGAGCTTTCTCTCTCCTAGTAACCATGGCTGAATTTGATGATTATTTTAGCCAAAAAGCACCCCATTAACTCATATGAGTAATTAAAATGAGGTTAGCCAAAGTGGATTTGTGTTTGAGCTTGAGTTAGCATATTCTGGTTATATTCACCCAATGTGGGATAGCCAAACCCTAGGCCACATTGGGTGACCTAACTAACCCTAATGGGTGGTTAGTGACCCTTTGGGCTCCCCTAAGGGCAAGGAAGTTTTGGGTAGGGCCAGTTGGGCACCTTGGAGGCCACTTGACCCTTAGGAATAACACTTTAACCATTTTAGGGCTAGGGTTGACTTGGGGTAACTTGACCTTCTTAGTTGACCCCAATGGATCCTTAGTGACCCAATGAACACACTTTGGGGTTAGGGAGGTTTATATGGGGTCAAATTGTCTAAGGGAAGGTCCTATGGCCCTAGATAGGGTACTTTTACAATTTTTGGGCTATGGTTGACTTGGGTCAACTTGACCTTCTTATTTGACCCCAATGGATACTTAGTGACCCACTGAAACTCCTAAAAGGTTAGGGAAGTTATGGTGTGGTCAAAGAGTGGAGGTGAGGCCCTAAAGTCAAAGCCTAGGTTTGGTAATTGGAAAGTGTTATTTGCAGACAAAGGTGATTTTCACCTTCATGCCTAAGCTCACTTGGTCTTCTTGAGTTTTCTAGTGTTTTGTCATGACCTAGTCATGACAATACCATCTTAGGGGTCTAGTTGGAAATTGGATGTTACAAATACAAATAAACAAAAATAAAAATTGTCCGCAAAATTTAGGTTAGGCCTGCGGGGTTTCTGCTTAGAGTAACATAATGTATCATCCTACAAGAGCTCCGGTTTCTTCTGCTGCATCAGCTCCAGCGGCTCTCAAGTACGCTCTCCTTGTCCATGATTTTACCACAATATCTTGACCAATAAAACCTTCTTATTCCGCAAGACTCGCACTACCGTATCATTTATCCTGACCGGCTCCAAGCGGACTGTTCGATCAGAATTTGTCGATCCATCTATACTAAGAACCTATTGCTTTGGCTATAGTAGGGTCTTCCTAAGAGAGGAGGCATAAAAGACATCATGCAAACCCGCTAACTCTTGTGGTAGCTCATGTCTGTAAGCCAATGGTTCGATCTACTCCAAGATCCTGTAGGGGGCATATTCCTCAGGCCTAGCTTCTTCTACCCGCATACCCACGAGACTCCATGCATCAGACGTATCTTCAGCAACCTATGGTCTCCATCCTAAAACTCTAATTGATAATTCCACACATCCTAATACATGGCCGGTCTGCTCCAGGCCTCCAACATCCTATCTCAAATCAGTCACACCTGGGTATGTTTATCCTCCATTAATTCTGAGCCGAGTGCTTTTGGATCCTCATCTTAGATCCAAGATGGTGGAACCCTGCACCTCCGTCCGTCTGAGGGTGGAGAGTTGTGCTGAAAGTCGACTAAGAGCCTAGATAATCCTGGACTGATCTTCTTTACTTAGACGTAAACCGTCCAACCTGATCCAACTCAATCGTCTTGAGCACACCTTGATAACCGACAAACTTCTCACAGATCTCATGAAACACCAACGGGAGCTTTCTTCCAGATTGGGGTGACCCCAGCTTCCTTGGTCAATCTATCCTCGATGTTGCAATTAAAATTGTGCCCGTAGTGGGGATGTGGTAACCTAAATGTGAATGTCATAATTATACCCTCGAATTTCCACTCTAACTCGAGTAGTAACTGCAGTAGTTCCCTAAAAACCTTTGCACTTGTACTTCAACAACCAACAACCTCACCGTACATTACAAAATCCATGAAATCTTTCTTTATTATGGGGAAATACACATTCTGGTAAACACAATTCTCTTCCGTTAATTTGAATTCTTGTAACTGTGACTATAATGTCATCAAACATATATATTCTAGTCCTTGATGCTATCCGAGTCAAGTTTGCAGAGTCATACATAAGGTATACATCTTTGATATATTGTCTGCTAATTTCATTCAAATTTCCTAGTGTTATTATACTTCTGATGTTACAACATAGAGATTTAGTCTTATCTTCCCAAATATCTTGAACCTTACTACCCATCATCTAATTCACATGGTATCTTGTAATGGATAGGTCTCGTAATTACTCTTCCTTATTATCGTGGCATTGCCCAAGTAACGTCGAATAGTACCAGCTTCAACATCAGTAAGTTTGGGATAACACATTTTCTAAGTTAGGTCTAAGGAAACCCATGTAAATAACTAACTTACCCAATAAACAAAAGATAATCCCCCAATAAATAAAAGATAAGCCCCACCCACCTTGGGCTAAGTATCTTCGATATTGTCATGTTATATTAAGGCTACGTATGCCCACAATCCTTAGGGAATGCAACCTTAGACTTGGGGTTCCATCCTGAAACTCGTTGATATAATCCATACTTTAGACTCTCCAGGTTACAATTTACAACAACTTTATTAAAGTCAACTTGTGACTCTGTCCCAAATCGGTCTCTTCTGATCTTTAATTCTTATTCGACCCATGGTATTTGGTATGATGGTTTTCTCATCCAAATCATGCCATCGATATGAGGGACGAGTCTATGAGTTCCCTACTATTCCTCTAATGGTTCATATGCATCAATTCTCTTTAAGTTGGTCTTATTAGTTTAGGTAACCGGTGATAGTACTACTTTATGAGTAAAGTAGGGACATTAGAGTTTAAGCATTAATTACCTTCTCTCACGTTAGTCTCTTCCTCTAGTCATTTCGGGTATCCTGGTACCTTAACATAATGTTACCTAAAGTAAATTTTTACTAAGATGCACTAAGAATAGTCTTGGTGAGTCTAGTTTCCTAGTTGGGTTGGCATAACTCATTGATTTATGGACTATATATTGTGATTTTTACACATGGGCACACCAAAGCTTCCGCTGCTTAGTTTGTCCCCAAACTAATGCTTTGGCGGGGTGACCTAGTGTTTTGTGGACTTCTTCTCTTCGGATATAGGTTTCCTCTGATACCAGTTTGTAAGACCCTCCCTTTTTTATATTGCTTCGCTACCGGGTCTTACGCCTAGAATCGCCGTTTTGCGGTGACACGGACACTCGGGGCGGTCATCACTACAAAACATCAATCCTGCCGGCATTTGTGATCACCAAAGAAGTAGTAAGTAATACAAGTCCACAGATCACAGCTATATATATAAAAGAAAGTGAAAAAGGGTAGAAAAGAAATATGGGCTTAAGCCCAATACATGTCTAATATAAATAATCTCTCTCACACAACTCACACATCTAGCGAAAGCAATTGAAATCCGTCTTCGACCTGTTGCCATGTAGTAGTGGTAGAGCGCAACAACTGCTCCTTATGTAGTACCTTCTTGTCCTACTGGTGCTGGTGCTCCTACTGCTCGGTCCCATAATATGATGCGGTCCACCGACCGTTAGTCAAAATACTAAGCCATTATCGTCCTCGACTCACCTCCGCAACTCCTAGGCACCGTGCGGGGAGGATGAAAGCGGAGGACAACAAAGCAGAGTTGAACAAGCAAGTGACAACTACCCTAGCAGGTGTATGTACAAAAGAACTAAAAAAAGAAAGCAGTAATGTAAATAAGTAAAGTAGTGTAGTAAGTGCATGTAAAAAAAACTATAGAATAAGTAACCTTAACTTATATGAATGCTCATATAAACTTATAAGTTAAGGGGTATTTCGCAAGGCTCCAATCATATAAAAAGTATCATACCAATTTATATGATGGGGTGTCAGGTTATATGCAAGTATGTGTGTAGTGATATGTTATGTCATGACTCATGCAAGTGCAACACACACACATGACTCTATGCGCACAGACCTTTAGTTCCCCCGTTTTGGAAGCTAGCATCACTCCCAGTAGGCTCCGTCATGGTAAACAGAGACAGTTGGTCAGGCCACCCCACTCCTAGGCAGGTATCCGCACTACTAGGCCTATCCCTTCGTACGCCTTAATGTGAAGAACACAACTGCGGAGTCACCACGTACAATGATGACCCACCGGCAGACTTTCCCTTGGTTAAGTGTAAACCACACCCGCCAAGTCTTCGTATCGATGTCAATGCGAATGACTGTATAATACTGAAGACCCACCACCTTTATGCACATGAAATTATGATTGATATAAATCTTTAAGCCGGCAGCTCACCGTACTAACCTGTTCGCTACAATTACCTTCTGAGCCTTCGGCCCACTGGGCTAACTTTCCCATTTCCACAACCACCGAGCCTACCACACGAATGTCTAAACCAAACTAACCTTCTGAGTCACCGGGGTGAGTGATAGTGAAGCCCTGGTATATTGCTAATTACTCTTGTATTCATTTTTGTCTTACGGTTTATGGTTTACCTTTGACTGCCGAAGGTATTCCCTGTAAAGGGCTCTCGGGGGCACAAGGAACTATGATGGTAGCGAAAGCCCGTCGTTCCCTTTCGCGTGGCACTTACAATTATTGGTGACTACACATATTCAAACCCTCTTAACATTACGCTTGAACTAACCCTATGTGTATTTAGACATCTTCCCGGGAAAGACGATCGATCGTCGATCCCGAGAATAACACTGCCCTTACACAACCGAGTTCACAAATCCTACCTTCTCTTGGTGACCCTATTCATTCACATCCAGACTAGGCACACCAACTACCCTTTCCCATAACAAGATTCACATATTACTCTACTTTTATAGTTTCTACTATGTGTAGTCCAACTAACCTAAATGATGAGTATGAATGGTGACCCCTTCAAATATTCATGCGATTGACCTAAGATTATTATTGGGTGTCTATCATGTTGTTTTGAAAATAAATCCAGAATATTGTATTTTTCCTAACTTAATTTTTATTTAATTAAGTTTTTGCAAAATAAGGCCAATAATGCTTTTGAACATCAAGTACACTTTTCTATCTAAGTATGGCCTTATCAAAATTATGTCAGGTGCATGTCATCAAAATAACCCTAAATAATCAAATTCATAATTTTATAGAGTGGTTTTCAGCTCCAAATAATTATTGACTAAATAGCCACATTAATAAGGAAAAACAGGAAATAATAGAAATATTCATCATAAAATTATAGGAAAATTGTGAGAGGACCTACATAAACAAAAAGGACTATTGTCCAAGAATTATTATTTTCCAAGATCATTTAGCCACATAATTAATTCATCTAATAATCCTCTATATATGGCACTTGTGAAATAACTTGTACGAAAAACTTCCAATAATTGTATAAACATTCACAAAGCTAGGTTTTGTCATAAAATATTCCTTGACCAAGTTTCATAATATTACAGTGAGCATATAATCCCTAAATAATTATCTTTTGATTGAATCAAAATTAGTGTTTTTGAATGAAGTACTACAATTATTAATCAAAAATTCACAATAGAATTTCTAGGGAACAATATCACTAAATCAAGTATACTGCCTAAGTTTCATTAGCACCAAAATCCATTTGTCCATGTAACTAATTATCGGACCCAAGTGCCCTAAATCATCCAAAATTATTTTAAAGGTGTAAGATCTTGGAAATCCTAAAACTATTCTCTAAAGACTTTTTTTACCCTAGGCACTCACCATCCAAGATCCAAGCCCATCTAAGGACATACTGTCCAATGTCCTTCACTAGGCCCCAAACCTCAACTCTAGGGCCTACACTAGGGTCTTAGGTCAACTCAACCCCAAACAACTCAATCTCTCTTGAGGGAGTGTTTTAGATGACTTTGAGGCAGTGGCCCAAGTTTCACCCCTTTTGTGTGAGGATTGGCCTCTCAACCCATCAAGAATACATTTTGCCCTAATTCACCCTTAGGGGACAAAATTTTGGTCACACCAAAACCTATTCCAATAAACACCAAATGAGCTGAAAATTTTACCAACGTCATATAATGACTTTAAGGACCATCCACAAAAATTTTGGAGGTATTTGAGGTCAATAAACACTCTAACTTAATCATACATTATTTATTAAATTTTTATAAAAACTATAAAAAAAATGTTTTCCAAAAATTCCCATTTTTGGATATGTCAAATGTATAGGTAAGAGTGACCGCCAACCCAAATTTCAAGTCGTTTGGACATTGGTTTAGTAGGGAACTAAATTAAGTCTCTGAATAGCCCTATGTATATACTACAACATTTTTAGTGTTATGGTCAAACCTCTGACCAAAATGGGTTGCAATTATTTTTAAAATAAAGTCGATTTCAAGCGTTATAATATTCATGTTGGCCAGTTTTCATGGTTCAGCCCCTAAGGGCCTTTTTTTCTTAAATAAATGGGTGCACAGTAAAGGGAGTAAAATAACACTTTTATTAAAACTATATTATAACCCTTGATCAGATCCAACAACCACTGCATTTTCTTCTTCCTCAAGCCAATGGACCAGATTAGCCCAACCTTGGAACCACTTCCAGCACAATTTGCTAATGATCCAACCGCCTCCTCAACCAGCCACCACCACCACCACCGTTGAGGTGGTGGCTATCACAGGAAATCGGCACGGCCGCCGTAGAGGCAGTTTCTGGAAAATGCACGAGTAACAAAAACCATGAAAATTCATGGACTCCGAAAATGGAAATCAGCCCTATTGTGCTCGATTTCAAATCCTATTAATCTAGGAAGCTAGTACAAGGGGAGAGGAGGAGAAGCGGACCTCGACCGGGCTTGCCGACGTGTTTGGTGGAGGTGCACCATGGCCGACGATGGAGATTTCGATGCTTAACAACTATACATCCAATAATCTCGAAATATTCAGGGCAAGAGTGGAAACGACTGCTCTAGGTTTGGGGAAGCTTTTTAAACAACCAAACAGGGGAGAGGAGGGGTCTAACTACAATGGCCATTAATGGCCATGGGGGAGAGGTTTGACCATTTTAGAACCCACTGAATCCAGCCTCTGTATAGCCTGGAAAGCCTCTTGATCTTCTCCTATTTAATTAGGTGAGATGAATCTAGCATTGAAGATAAAGAGAGGAGTCCCCTTGGCCTTCCAAGACATGAATGACCCTCTTTCTATCTCTTTCTCTCTCATCCATTAAAGGAAAAAATAGAGCTTTCTTTCTCCTAGTCACCATGGCCGAATTTGATGATCATTTCAGCCAAAAAGCACCCTATTAACCCATATGAGTAATTAAAATGATGTTAGCCCAAGTAGATTTGTGTTTGAGCTTGAGTTAGCCTATTTGGGTTATATTGACCCAATGTGGGTTTCCCCAAATCTAGGCTACATTGGGTGACCTATCTAACCATAATTGGTGGTTAGTGACCCTTTGGCCACTCCTAAGGGCTAGGAAGGTCTGGGTAGGGTTAATTGTCCACCTTGGATGACACTTGACCCTTAGTTAGGGCACTTTGATGATTTTAGGGCTAGGGTTGACTTGGGTCAACTTGACCTTCTTAGTTGACCACAATGGATCCTTAGTGTCCCAATAAACCCAATTTGGGGATAGGTAGGTTTAGGTGTTGTCAAATTTGCAAGGGGAAGGTCCTCTGGCCCTAGATAGGGAACTTTGACCATTTTGGGGCTAGGGTTGACTTGGCACAACATGGCCTTCTTATTTGACACCAATAGATCCTTAGTAACTCACTAAACCTTCTAAAGGGTTAAGGTTATAATGGTGGGGTCAAGGAGTCAAGGTGAGGCCATAAATTCAAACCCTAAGTTGGGTAATTTGAATGGGTTATTTGCAGACCAAGGTGATTTTAACCTTCTGTCAATGCTCACTTGGTCTTCTTGAACTTCCTAGGGTTTTTCATGACCTAGTCATGAAAAAACCATCTTAGGGGTCTAGTTCGAAATAAGATGTTACTTATACGGCGACGGATTGAGAGACTTACAACTTTTCATTCATAGTTTGTCCTCGAGTATTTTTCTTCCCCATGCCCACAAGAAGATCATAGAACAAACTATATTAATCCATCAAATGTAATTTAAAATGACAAAATATAGTAATTTGTCAAGCTAAAAATTATGATAACATAAAATTTGAATACTTTGAAACAACTCACCTAGCTATAAGAAGATTATAAAACATACTATATTAGTCTATCAAAATCAACATGAAATCGCTCACCTATCCCCCATGTTAGAATACCTTGTCCAAGGCCTCGACCTCTCTTTTTATTAATACTTTCATGACTATTTGAAAGATCTGCATTAAAAAAATTCAATAACTTATATAAATTGTTAAAGTGCACAAGCAAAAAAATTATGATTCCAAATACCTACATTGTCAAGTGAATGTGATGTGTCAATGGGTTAGGAGATTTGTGTAGCATGTGCAGTAGCTTGGGAAATTGAATGTAGAGTGGTGATGGGTTGGGATATTGGTGAAGGATTTATATTCGGTTGGGCGATGAATGTGCGGTGACGGATTGAGAGAGTTGCATCTTTTCATTCATAGTTTGTCCTCGAGTATTTTTCTTCCCCATGCCTACAAGAAGATCATAGAACAAACTTTGTTAATTCAAAACACATCACAAATATATTATAAATCAAACTATATTAATTTAAAATGACAAAATATAGCAATTTGGCAAGATAAAAATTATGATAACATAAAATATTACTCTTCATTAGTTATTTCGACGTCAACATCTAAAAGCATATCATCAACAACATCACCATCAACTCCTTCCCTAACCCAATTAGTATCATCATCGCGTAAACGTATTATTTCATCCAAATGTTGTTGATTGAGTGGTTCAACTTATAACACCCCAAATGTAACAGGTATTCGTCTACTTGGCTTGAAGAAAATCATCGAGTTAAGCTCGACGAAGATCGTCGAGCTGAGTTAGCAAATCTCGTCAAAGATCATCGAGCTGAGCTAGATGAAGGTCATCGAGTGCAGCTCGACGAAGTTCATCGAGTGAAGCTCGACAAAGGTCGTCGAGCGGAGCTCGATGAAGGTCGTCGGCCAGAGCTCGATGAAGGTCATTTAGCGGTGATCGTCGAGCTGAGCTCTTCGAAGGTCGTCGAGCTGAGCTTTACGAAGGTCATTGAGCTGAGCTTAACAAAGGTCATCGAGCGATGATCGTCGAGCTGAGCTCGAAGAAGGTCGTCGAACTGAGCTCGACGAAGAGCGTCGAGTGGAGTTCTATGATTTTTGAGCAACTTGTGTTAGGTGGATGATTTACAGCCACTGAGCAGTGATTTAATTTCAACCCGAGCCATTGCTTGGTTTTGATGATTTTATCGTGTGGCTTGGATGTCCTCCGAGGCCTCTTATGTAGACAGATAGGAAGGAGGAAATCAGTATTTCCTTTTCCTTTCTCTCTCTTCCCAAGTTCTGGAGCAGAGAACTCTCGGCTGGTGATAGGGTTTGCGTGGACTTGCTGAAGTTGATGGAGAAGATCTTGTGCCCGAAAACAAGATCTGAAGCTATAATCCCGAAGGGGAAAGTGAGTCGATCATTTCAATCTGCATAGAAAAACTATGTCATGGATCAAAAATGAACGTCAAGGGTAAAGATCTTTCTCCTTGGACAAGTGAAGTCCATATTTTGGCATGTACATGGATTTCCCCCACCAAAAGGTGGAATGTTAAGGGATTTATGTTGGGTTTATTCTTGAAATCCCCAAGAAGTCTTGCAAATAGATCCAGAAATGTGTAGTGCAGATAGGCATGTTATGTGAAGCCCATCTGGACAGGTTATTCTGGATTGGTGATGCTTTATTTTGCTCATCGGAGAAAACTCTGTGTTTAAACGAGTGTTTTGTGGAGTCAGTGGGTTGTGCCTGTCAAGTGGAATAACAGGAAGTACTGGAATGGAATTCTAGGAAAAATACCCTCGAAGATTGTGTGTTATATGCTGGCACTGCAGGATGCTGCAGAGTTTGGGTTGAGTTTGGGTGCAGAAAGAGAGTTTCTGTTGACCCCGCCAAGCAATCATGACAAACGATGGCATTGACTCCCACTTTGATTGTGAAGCCATACCTTTGGGGATGTTGTGGCTAGTGTGAGCTATGCGCTCTTAAATGCCGGTGAGCTGAACGGACAAGGGGATGTAAACCAACGTCAGTCTAGACATTGAACTAGCGAGTTTAGCAACGGGCAAGGGCTAAACTATATCCGCGTTATGGTTGTCTAACTTGAGTGTCTAAGTTGTTGGTTTCGTTAGGATCACATAATGAGAGTCTTGGGTTGTTTACCAACAAGACTAAAGTCTCCATCCGTGGGTCATGGAGCATAATTGCTCAATGTTTACCATTGGGTTTTGGACCATTGAATGGTGGTGGGACCATGGTTTTTCGGTACACCGATAATGTGTCATGAGAGCATGGAGCATCAGGCCTTATGGTCGACATTTATGATATAATGATTGTGCGTGAGAACACATCTTAAGATATATCTTTGTGAAAATGCTATGCCAGTAAGAAAGGAATACCACTGCCTTGGAAAAGGAGTAGGGTTGTTATATATTGGTCAGTTGAATGCTGACTGTTGCCTTATTTGCCACTGTTATGGTGGACTGTGCTTGTACTGGTGCTGGAGAGTTGAGCGGGAAATAGCAGGCTTAAGCCCTTGCTACTGCTACTATGCTGTCCCTCGAAGTCCAATTACAGAAATATTTTATTTTATTTTTATGTGTGGCCGGACTACATGCCTATGTTTATAATCCACACCTGTGAAGAAAACTTATAAGGCCTTAATACAAAACCTTTTGTGAATTTTGTATACATCTCGTTGAGATATATAAATGTGATGGTTTATATATAGTGGAAATTCATGGTTGCTGAGTTCAATCTTAACCCCTAATGCTTCCGCTAGAATGCTCTGAGTTAGGATGTGTGCACTAGTTTTTGATATTAACCTGTGTTCTTGTCGCATGTTTGTGGCATATAGTGTGGGGCACCGACCAGACCTTTTATTATATGTCATTTAATGGGTGGAAGCGTTACAATTTGGTATCAGCTTGGATTGGTCTTCCTCTTTCTAATTCGTTGACAAATTCTTCCGTGGGGTGGCGAGCACGTGTAACTGTGACCCATTTTAACCATAAATGAACTCAAGAATGTCCACTAAGGAATGCAAATACACCCGTTTGTGGAACCTGCCCATTCCTATAATGTTGTTGTTTCTAGTGCAAAGTTGCTAAATTGTGTCTTGTCCATCTATAGGTTACTTGAAGTGGTGCTGGGAACACTGAGCCCCAACTTTTTGATTAGAGTGCAACACCAACTAAGGTGCCTACACCTCATCCTTCGACGGATACAGTACATTTAGTTACTGAGGCACTGTTTGCAATGATTCAAGCACAACCTAAGGGGTAGGCACAGCCTGCAAGGGTGCCAAAATAGGTTGGTGTAAGGACAAGAACTGTTGAGGTTATTGCTGATTCTCGAGCAGCAGAATGGCAGTTGAAGCAGTTTATGAGCTTCAATCCTCTTATGTATACGAGTGTTGGGATCGCCAACGCAGGCGGAGGATTGGTTGTCGCGCGTCAAGCCAATATTGACGGCGATAAGGACAGAGTAAGAATCGAAAATCACTTTAGCCACCTTCTTGTTGGAAGGAGAGGCTCGGCTATTGTCAGACGAGATAGAGTTGCGCCACTTAGCGGGCAGACAACTATCTGAAGATTCGTTAGAGGAGTTTTTGAGACTATTCCTGACAAAGCACTTGCCATCAGCTCAGCGCATCGCTTTGGAGAATGACTTCTAGCGTCTCACTCAGGGATAATGTAGTTTTGACACCTTCTTACATGAGTTTACCATGTTGGGACATTATGCGGGAGCAATATTTGCTGACGAGGAGTGAAAAACTAATAGGTTTTACGAAGGGATGCGGGATGAACTGAGATTCCTGCTCTCGAGTTCGGTGAAACTGGGATTTCAAACGTTATTTGATATGGCTTGTGTGTTGGAGAAGGATATAAAGCGGGTACAAGACAAAAGGGATTGGCTATGACAAAGTCTTAGTTCATAGTGTCGCACCCGGGAAAAACAAACTACCAAAAGAAATGGTATAAGAGATCAAAGTCTTCTATACAGGCTCTCTCGAGTGTTGCATCTGGAGAAACTTTGAGGCAAGAGTCTCGTACTTGCTATACTTATGGTAGGGTGGGGCATCTTGCCCGTGATTGTCAGGTTGGTCTGCCAAAGGTTTAAAAGAAGATAGGAGCGTCATATGCTGAGAAGGGAAAGGTAGTGGTGGAGTCCTGAGTTTATAATCTTGGCCAATAGGAGGCCATAAAGCAAAGTGACGTCGTCATAGGTACGAGTTAAGATACTTTAATATTGTTTTTGATAATACATACCATGTACATAGATTGTGTATTATATGTTTGTCTTAGGCTTTTTCCTGATTCGGGACTATCCAGCGAGAGCACTATTTGATAAAGGTGCTTCACATTAATTTCTATCTGTGGACTTCGTGTCACGGATCGGAGTGCCGATTTCTATAATAGCAGATAGTGTAAAGGTGTTGTTACCAAACGGATGTGTGATGCATACAGATAAGACTTTCTATGTGGAGGTACGAAAAGGAAGTCTGGATTTTGGATTTGATGCATATGTGCTGCCGATATCAAAATTTGATGTGATCTTTGGTATGGACTGGATTTCGGAGCAGCATGCCTTTATTGATTGTAATTCAAAGGTGATCATACTGGGACAGAATACCGAGCTTGAGACTAAATTCACCGGTATGCAAGGAGTGAGCAGGATCTTGATGTCTGCTGTCCAAGTTATCAATGCTGATCGGAAAGGCGCGGAGTTATTCTTCACGCTTATTCAGGCTGTTGAGCCAAAGACCAATGTTAGTGACATTCTGATAGTATCGGAGTTTGCTGATGTTTTTCCTAAAGATCTTCCTAGGTTTCCTCCCTAGCGGGATATAGACTTCGCTGTTTAGTTGGTGTCAGGTGCAAAACATGTGGCTCGCTCACCATATCGTGTAGCACCAAAGGAAATGGCATAATTGAATGTTCAACTACAAGAGTTACTGGAACATGGATACATACACCCAAGTATGTTACCATGGAGGGCACCTATTCTCTTTGTGAAAAAGAAGGATGGTAGTCTGCGATTGTGTATCGACTATCGTGAATTAAATAAGCTGATGGAGAAAAATAAGTATCTGATTCCAGGGAGAGTTGACTTGTTTGATCAGCTAGTGGGATCAACCGTATATTCTAAACTTGACTTAAAATTTGTTACTACCAATTGAGGATTCGGGAAGGTGACATTCCCAAGATAGCTTTTGGAATACGCTACGGTAATTATGACTTCACTGTAATGCAGTTTGGGCTATGTAATGTGCCATCGGTGTTCATGGATCTAATGCACCGAATTTTCCGAGAGTACTTGGACTTGTTTGTGATCGTCTTTATTGACGAAATATTAGTGTACTCTCAATCTAAAGCAGAACATGCGAACCATTTACATATGGTGTTACACACCCTAAGTCAAAATAAGCTCTACACCAAGTTCTCAAAGTGTTAGTTTTGGTTGTCGTCATTGGCTTTTCTTGGCCATAGGCTAAGTAGAGAGGGCATTGCGGTGGATCTGTCAAAGATAAGAGCCATACGAGAGTGGTCATGTTTTCTTCTGTGGCGGAAATCAGGAGTTTCCTTGGATTGGCGGGCTACTATAAACGTTTTGTAGAAAACGTCTCACAGATCGGTTTGCCTCTTACTACATTAACTAGGAAGGTTCAGAAGTTTTTTTGGACGCCGGAGTGTGCGCAAAATATTGAAGAGTTGCAGAGTCATTTGACCAAGATGCCTGTTTTGACATTGCCATGTGGTACAGACGGCTATATGATTTATAGTGATGCATCAGGGTGCGACTTAAGCTGCTTTCTTCTTCAATTTATAAAATTAACTGCGTATTGTTCGCGACTGTTGAAAGTGCATGAGCAAAACTATCCTGGCCACGACTTGAAGTTGGCAGTGGTGATATTTGCACTTAAATTATGGCGTCACTATTTGTTTGGCGTGAAAGTGGATATATTCACGAACCATAAGTGCCTAAAATACCTATTGGACCAGAAGGATCTTAATATGCAACAATGAAGATGGATTGAGTTTCTCGGGGGCTACACCTTTTATATTCATTATACTCCCAGGAAGGGAAATGTTGTCGTAGATGCCTTGAGTCGTAGGACTCCGACAAGGGCAAAATTGTTGTAGATGCATGAGTAGCATCTGATCCAGGAGTTAGAAGCTTTAGATATTTCTTGTGTTGAAAAGAATTCCACAGCAAATGCGTGCTTGAACTCGACATAGGTACAATACAACCTTACGGACAGAGTTCTACGAGCAATGGAACTTGATGCAAGTTTGCAACGTTATGTAATGGATGGTTTAAATGGCCAATTCTCCTGGGATAACAGCCTTTTGCGAAAGGATGGTGTTTTGTGCATCCTGAATATGGATAAGCTAATTGACGATTTGATGTATGAAGTGCACTTCACGAAATATTCAATTCACCCAGGGAGCACAAAAATGTACAAAGACATGAAAAAGCTGTTCTGGTGGTCGGGTTTAAAGAAAGACATATCACATTATGTGGCTAAATGTCAGACCTATGCCTTAGTGAAAGAGGAATGCTAGAAGCCTGGAGGTTTCCTGAAGTTAGTACTGATTCTAAAATGGAAGTTTGATGATATTTAAATGGATTTCGTGCATGGTTTGCCGAGATCTCAATGAGGTAAAGATTCTATTTGGGAGATCGTAGATAGGTTGACTAAAGTGGCTCACTTCATTCCGAACAAGAGGGATGATTCAGTAGAAGTCTTGGCTAAGCTTTACATTGAGCAAATCATATGATTTCACGGTGTTCCACGTAGACTCGTAAGTGATTGAGATGGACGCTTCACTCCTAATGATTGGAGGCTAATCCATCAGTTATTGGTGACAAAGTTAACCTTTAGTATGACCTTTCATCCACAAACAGATGTCCAGATTGAGAGGACCAACAGAACGATGGAGGACTTGCTCCAAATGTGTGCCTTGGAATTCGGGAAGAGATGGGAAGATCATCTCTATATGGTAGAGTTTGCCTACAATAATAGTTATCAAGCTAGCATAAATATGGAACCGTTTAAAGCTTTGTATGGTAGGAAATATCGTACACCATTAGCTTGGAGGACACAGGCGAGTCCAAATTATATAAGAATAAAGAAGTCAAAGAATCTAATTCGACGATACGCTCTATCCGGGAGAGACTACTGATAGACCAAGATAGGCAAGCAAAGTACTAAAATGATAATCATCAGAACGTGGAATTCGTGGTGGGCGATTGGGTATATTTAAAAATAAAGCCATTCAAAGGTGTTTCTCGGATTTGGCTCTTGAAAAAGTTTAGTCTGAGGTATCTTGGTCCGTTTGAAATGGTGGAGCGTGTTGGAGAAGCTGCCTATTGGCTTCCTCTTTCGGAAGAATTGAGTGGATTGCATGATGTGTTCTATATATCCGTGCTTCGGAAAGCCGTGAAAGATCCAGCTAAGGTACTTGCGAATGATCGCGTATCGGTCGAGTCTGGGCTAACGATGAAGTTTAGGCACATCCGAATTGAGGATATGGCAGTTAAGAAACTACGAAACAAGACAATCGAGATGGTCAAAGTCTGGTGGGACAATTGTGGTCGTGAGGAGCTAACATGAGAGAAGAAGCAAACCATGCGTGCTGAATTTCCCGAATTGTTTGTATAAAATATTATAACATTTCTTTGTTGATGAAAATATATATTAAAACATCTTTGTTGCTGTATTCTGGACAAAATTCTTTTGTAAGTGGGGGAGGATTTTAACATCCCAAAAGTTATAAGTATTCGTCGAGCAGAGCTCGACGACGATCGTCGGGCTGAGTTAGCAGAGCTCGACGAAGATCGTTAAGTGGAGCTCGATGAAGGTCGTTAAGCGGTGATCTTCGAGGTGAGCTCGACGAAGGTCATTGAGGTGAGCTCGACGAAGGTCGTCGAGCGGTGATCGTCGATTTGAGCTCGTCGAAGGTTGTTGAAATGAGCTCAACGATGAGTGTCGAGCGGAGCTCGATGATTTTGGAGCAACTGGTGTCAGGTGGATTATTTGCGGCCACTGAGCGGTGATTTAATTTCAACACGAGCCGTTGCTTGGTTTTGATGATTTTATTATGTGGCTGGGATGTACTCTGAGGCCTCTTATGCAGATTGATAGAAAGGAGGAAATCATTATTTCCTTTTCCTTTCTCTCTCTTCCCAAGTTCTGGAGCGGGGAACTCTTGGCTGGTGCTAGGGTTTACGTGGATTTTCTTAACTTGCTTAAAAATAACTTGTGGTCGAAAAAAAAGATCCGAAGTTATAATCGTGAAGGGGAAAGTGAGGCAATCATTTCCATCCACGTAGAAAAGTTATATCATGGATCCAAAAAGAACGTCAAGGATAACGATCATTTTCCTTAGACATGTGAAGTCCTTATTTTGGTATATGCATGGATTTCCCCCACCAAAAGGTGGAATGTTGAGGGATTTACATTGGGTTGATTCTTGAAATCCCCAAGAAGTCTTGCATATAGATCCGGAAATGTGTAGTATGGGATATGCATGTTGTGTGAAGCCCATCTAGACAGGTTGGTCTCGATTGGTGATGCTTTATTTTGCGCACCGTAGAAGACTCTGCGTATAAATGAGTGTTTTGTGGAGTCAGTGGGTTGTGCCTGTGAAGTGGAGTAATAGGAAGTACTGGAATTGAATTCCAGGAAAAATACACTCAAAGTTTGTGTGCTACATGCTGGCACTACAGGATACTGCAGAGTTTGGGCGCCTAAATAGAGTTTTTGTTGACCCCGCCAAGCGATCATGATGAATGCTGGCATTGACTCCCGCTTTGATTGTGAAGCCAATCCTTTTGGGACGTTGTGGTTACTGTGAACTATGTTCTCTTAAAAGGACAGTGAGCCGAACGGACAAGGATATGCCTACCCGTGTCAGTCTAGATATTGAACTGGTGAGTTAAGCAACAGACAAGGGCTGAACTGTATCCGCATTATGGTTGTAAAACTTGAGTGCCTAAGTTATTGGCTTCATTAGGATTAAATAACGAAAGTCTTAGGCTGTTCGCCATCAAGACTAAATTCTCTGGCCGTGGGCCATAGAGCATAATTTCTTAATGTTTTCCATTGGGTTTTGGACCCTTGAATGGTGGTGTGACCCTGGTTTTCCGGTACACCGATAATGTGCCCTAGAGCACGGAGCATCGGGCCGTGTGGTTGACATTTGTGATATATTGATTGTGCGTGAGAATATATTAAGATATATATTTTTGAAAAATGCTTTGCTAGCAGAAAAGGAATACCAGTACCCCGGAAAAGGGGTATTGTTGTTATAAATTGGTCAACTGAATGTTGACGGTTGCATTATAAGCCACCGTTACGGTGGACTACCCTTGTACAGGTGCTGGAGAGCCGAGCGGGAAATAGTGGGCTGAAGCCCTTACTGCTGCTGCTGCTATACTGGCCCTCGAAGGCAAATTAAAGAAATGTATTTTTTCATCTGTGGCAAAACTACATGCCGATGTATATAATACACATGTGTGAAGAAAACCTGTAAGGCCTTAAGGCCAAACTTTTTGTTTATTTTGTATACATTCCATTGTGATATATAAATATGATGGTTTATATATATAGTGGACATTCATGGTTGCTGAGTTCAATCTTAACCCCTAATGCTTCTGCAAGAATGCTCTGAGTTAGGATGCGTGTTCTAGTTTTTGAAATTATCATGTGACCTTGCTGCATGTTTGTAGCATATAGTGTGGGTCCCCGACCAGACCTTCTATTATATGTCCTTTAACGGATGGAGGCGTTACACAACTTGAGGTTCAACATCAAACGAATCTCGAGCTGTCAACTCCATAACGACTTCCCAATATGGATTTAGAGTATCTTTGACGTAACAAACCTGCTCTACTTGAGTGGCTAAAATAAAAGGCTCATCTATCATTTTATTTTTTCTATAAAACAAATGATTGAAGTTCACAAGAGTGAAACAAAATTCATCAAGTTTTTTTCCAACTTGAGGGTCAACCCAATAACACTTAAATAGGATGAATTTAAAATCATTACCATAATGAATCTCAAAAATTTCTCTTAACCTTCCATAGTAAGTGACACCCCCTACACATGGGTACTTATCTTTAGAGCTAGCATAACTAGTTGTAATTACTTTGACTACCCTACTAATATTTTGGGTAGTTCTTTTTTGATCTTTGTACTTTATGCGAAAACAAAATCCATTAATAAAATATCCATCATATCTCCATTCCCAATTATCTGGACCTTCACTGAGATTCTTAACTTTTTTTGAAAGATTGTTATTAACAGATCTAACATGTAGAGATAGTCAAACAATGGATGAAATAAATGAAAAGATTCATTAAAATTTTGATCTTCATTAGTATATTGAAGAACATACATAATGTTTAAACAATAAATGAAAGGATTCATTATGATCTTTATAAATTTGATGTTCGGTCATACGAGGGATTGTCTTTTTGAATTCTTCGATGTGTTTCCTATATAAGAACACATTTTGATATTGTAAAAAAGTAACACCAAATTAAATTGATGGGAAAAAAATAGGATAACTCACGTTAGAAAATGTGTGATTGCATCTGTGTTGAAAAAAAATGACGATGCATTTGTATCGAAGAATCCTCATCAAGATGTATCTTTTTGCCCTTTTTAAATGGGCGACCAATGTCATGAACTCCATCATAATTTCTTTTTTGCTGATTATATTTTGTTTCAATTCCAACAAGATATCATTTGCAAAAGTTCATACATTCCTCCATTCAATATCCTTTGGTAATAGAACCTTCTAAATGAGCACGATTACGAACATATCTCTTAAAAGTAAGTAGATACCTAATTTCAATATATATATAATTGTGAATACAAACAAAATTATATAAATAAATATATAAACTCAAATATAGGAAATGGTCATTACCTTTCAATAGGATACATCCATCGAAAATGCACTAGACCACCAACGGAGGCCTCTTCTGCTAAATGTATTGTTAGATGCTCCATAATATCAAAAAACGAAGGTGGAAATATCTTTTCAAGATGGCATAGTGTTAAAACCGTGCGTTCTTGCATAATCTTCAAGTCCACATGCTTAATAGACTTTGAGCACAATTTTCTATATAAATTAGATAACTCAATAAAAACTTTCACAACATCTGGTGGCAATACTTTCCTTATGGCTATTTGAAGGAATTGTTCCATAAGAATGTGCATATCATGACTCTTAAGACCCAAAATATTTCTCTCTTTCAAATGTACACATCGAGAAATATTAGATGCATAACAATCCAACACTTTGATATTTTTTAATGCTTGTAGGAAAACATCTTGTTGAACTTTGTTCATTGATAAATGGGCTGGAGATAAGAAGGCCTTACTGGATGCAAGTTGTTGTGGGTGCAATTTTGTTCGAATACCCATTTACTTTAAATCTCGTCTTTATTTTAAGCCATCTTTTGTTTTTCCTATAACACCCAATATTATATAAAGCAAAATTTCACCCATATTCTTCTCTTGGTGCATTACATCAATGAAATGACGTGTTTGAAAATATTCCCAATATGGCAATTCAAAGAAGAAGCTTTTTTCTTCCAACAATGTTTTTGACCAAGATTCTTAACCTTAAAGTTATCTTCTCTCTTCCTATTTTTAAGATCATCCTTTTTGTATTCATTAAGTGCATCATTCAGTTGTGTTGTGATATTACTTCCCTTTAACATTAGAGGTTTAGCTTCAATTTCATGACATCCATTAAAAGTTTCCTTATCTCTTCGAAACCTGTGCCCACTAGGTAACCATCGACAATGGCCCTAATAATAATATTTTCTACAATTTATTAGCCATTGTGATTTAATTTGCAAATTACAATTTGCACAAACATACTGGCCTTTTGTACTCCATCCTAATAAGTTTGCATAAGCCGGGTAGTAATTAATTGTACAAAATAATGCGGCACGTAGATTGAACATCTGATTTTTTTGATGCATCATATGAAGCCACACCATCATTCAATAATTCTTTTAACTCTTCAATCAATGGTTGAAGGTAAACATCAATTTTATTACTAGGCCCCTTCGGTCCATCAATTAGTACAGTAAGAAAGAGAAAATATTTCATCATGCACATCCATGGCGATAAATTATAAGGAATTTAAACAACTGGCCATGTGTTATGAGTAATGGACATGGTTCTATATAGATTAAACCCATTAGAGGCCAAACCAAGTCTAATATTGCGACACTCTGAAGCAAATTGAGGATAATTTTTATAAAACTTTTTCCAAGTTAGGGAGTCAGATGGGTGCCTCATAGTATCATCTTTAGTACGTTCCTCTGCATGCCATTGCATATAACTTGCAGAATTTGATGACATGAATAACCTTTTAAATCTCGGTGTCAAAGGAAGATATCTTACTTGTTTTGCTGGAATTTTTGAAATTGTATTTTACATGTTATTTCCATTGTCATTGTATTGTTTGTATCGTGACTCGTTGCAAGTCTCACAATTTTCAAGTGTAATATCATTTCCCTTAAAATTCATGCAATTATTGGGGCTTGCATCCCAAGTCTCATTAGAAAATCCCATATCTTTTGTAATCTTTTGAGATTCATAATAAGACTTAGGTATTTTTTATGTTTGGAAAAGAATCAATAAGGCACTCCAATATCCATGTGATCGAGATATCTGTCCATCCATGCATGACTTTACCTTATAATAATCTAACTAGGAAAGATAATGATGTATACTTGACACAATTAGGGTGCAATGACACTCTGCATCTTTAACAAGTTTTATAAATTTGGCATCTTCTTCGCTAGGCCCATTTCTTCTTGAACTGCTTAATGTTGATGGATTCTCAAACAAACTAGCGCCAATAGGTGGAATTCCAATTGCTTCATGTATCATCTCCATCATATCATCTCTAAAATTAGAACGTTGTTCACCCCCACTACAAGATATAGATGAATATGATTCCCCGTGAAAGGTACATATCTTCTACTTAGATAAAAACCATTTATAATTATATGTTCATGAGAAATGACCCTCTCCATCAGATAAGTATTACAACATTTTTTGCAAGTGCAATAAATCCGAGTCTCAAAATTATATGTTTAATTTTGATATGCATAATCTAGAAACTTGTTAACACAATGGATGTATTCAGATGAAGCTCAATATTTCAAATCAATCCAACTTTAATCCATATTTAATGCTAGAGGAATCTACATAAATTAAAAAGAATTTTAGGGTTATACAAATAGAGGTAAGACATTGAAAATATATTATTTTGAGTTTAAATAATCTTTGACAATGTAATACCAATGAAAATGATTATGATGAAAGCTTTAAATAGAAAATCTCCCAGATAGTGCCACATAGATAAATATGAGCTTAATGATAGCCTCTTTTAATAAAATATGAGCTTATTGATAATAAAATATGAGCTTAATGATAGCCTCTCAAAAATACCGCTCACATGCTTAATGATAACTTTTTTGAAAATAAATCATTGACATGTGTAATAAAAAATGTTTAGAAAATCTCCCTCTATCTTTTGGAAATACAAAAACCTCCTATCAATGTTTACATTTCATAACAATCACGAATAAAAGTACACTCTTTAATTAAATCTTCGAGAAAGGTCTTTTTGTTATTTTGTGCACGAATATTATGAAATGTAAACATTAGAGGTGGTAAATATAATTTCAAAAGTTAAAGAGGTTCAAGATGTAATTATAGAAACTTTGAGTCCCTGTAAATATCCCTCTCTTGTTTGCTCTCTCTCTTTCTATATATATTTACATACATATATATATATATATATATATATATATATATATATATATATATATATATATTCATAAAAACTCAATCTTTTCCCATTATACATTCATAAAGACAGTTAAAAATAATGTTTTTTTTTAAAATTTAATCTTACCATCTAACTTTTCATCCATGCTCCTTAGAAAATTATCCCAATTGAGTACAACTAAATCATAATAGAAAGATAAAGTAAAATTCTGAACATTTAATATGCATAAGCAGCATAGAGAAATCAAAATTGTTGTTGCCATTTTGGCAAGGAATTCTTGCGGCAACTAAGCCTGCAATCTTTGCAAAACGCATGATCAAAAATAGGAAGAAATTGTTGAGTTCCATGTGTATCAAAAGAAACATGGTAAAGGAAAGATGAGACGATGAAATAATGGCTTTAGTTTCATGGATGATTTGGTACTAAAATTCAAAATGGAAAATTATAATTTCACCCAATTCAAAATCACATTTGAAGGAATAACAAATCAATGGGCTATTTGTGGATTCAAAGAACTCTGCTTACCTTTAGTGTTCTGTCATCCCAATGCAGCTTTTCTTTTGAACTCCAAATCTAAATTCCAAAGGTTATGTTTAGTTGATAACATAACCCCTGACAACTTTTCAGAATAAAAGATAGTTTCTATAAAATATAAAGTGACCGGGCTTTCAATTCTTTATACGAACAAGTATATATATATAAGCAATAAAAAAACGAGACTGTTGGAACACCCTAATTTGGATTTGGGTCAGGATCACTATGTCTTTCAGTTTATTAGATTGACCCATCAATGTATAGCTAAGGGTCATAGGTTGTGCTAATTCAGAGGCTCTCAGAGATTGAAGAAATCAACCAAGAGAAATCAGTCAGAGAAAACAGAATTCAACATTAAGCTTAGGTCGACGATCGTCGAGCTCCGATCGAAGATCGTCGAGCTTAATCTTTGCTGTAACGTCGAGCTCTGGTCGACGCTTTATCTCAAGCTGCGGTCGACGCTTAATCTAAAGCTCAGGTCGACGCTTTCCAAGCTCAACTATGCTGGAACGTCGAGCTCCGCTCGACGCTAACCTATGCTGGAACGTCGAGCTCCGCTCGACGTTCTCCGAACTCCGTTCGATGATTTCTGCCAGAACTTTGAACGCAAGTTTCCAGGCGGATTTTCAGGATATTCTTTGGTCCAATCAAAGCCAGCTGTCAATATTCAAATACAGCTTTATTACAGGACTATTACAGGAATGTATTTATGAATATTATAGCCGTTGGAGTATCAAAAAGGAAGCAGTAATAAGTGCTGAATTAAAAATGCCCGTTACTCTTCAATCAGGATAAATATACAGAGAAACAGAGGAACAATATACGACACAAGAAAACCAAGAATAGAGATAACCTGTACAGAAAACTTCTCTTCTCAGATTTACTGTTCCAGGAAGCCTGAAGAGACAACTACTCTACATCAGTCTGAAGGCTTACTGGAAGTTCCTCATCAAGGCTTCATCATTTACTCTCCAAGACAACAAACATTTCAGCCATTGCTGAAATCATCATTTGCTGGAGCAGTCATCCACTGAAGGCCTATCACCCTGTGCAAAGCTTCCACTCCTGAACCTACTGCCAATCTCAGGGGGAGCTTTGACATCAACAATCCACTTGTGCTTCTCTCATTTGATTGAGAACAGAGAAGACATCTTCACCTTTTTCTTTATTCTTTTCCCGCTGTAAAAGGGTTCTTGAACTCCCTTCAAAAGTTCTCCATCTGGTTCTGAGAGCCTTGTCAAAACTCAGTGGTGGCAAGACACCTGATCAAAAAATCTAGGTTTGGTTTTTGAGCACCTTATCAAAAGCTCATTGGTGTCAGGACACCTGATCAACTCATCCTGAGTGGATTCCTACCAAGGGTGGTAGAAGAGTGGACGTACCCAAGTTGTTGGGGAACCACTATAAAATTCTTGTGTCGTCTGGATTGCAATTTTTATTTCTTGTATTCTTGTTGTGTGTGTTTGCTCTAATCTCTAGGATAGATCCGACTTTCAATTGGTATCAGAGGGAGGTTGGTTGTTCATACAGGCTAACACCTGAACCAAAAGATCTCTGGTTTGATCCATTCTAGTTAGATTAATTATTATATTTTTCACATAGCAAGAATATGGAATATTCTAGCACCAGACCTCCTAAGTGCAACATAAACCAATTTGCACTTTGGAAGACAAGAATTAAATTATATATGAACTCTATTGATGAAGATATTTTTCCTTCTATTTTGACAAGTTTCCCAACATCGGTAACAACAACTAAAAAGGCCAGGCTAGCTGATGTCAGAGCCAGGAATATCCTAGCACAGTCATTATCTGATGACTTGTTTCAGGAAGTTGTTGAATGCTCAACAGCTAAGGAGATATGGGATTCCCTCCATCAAATGGCTTCTGAACCCGTGGATGAAATATCAGAAAGAAGCCACAACATATCATTTGAAGAAGGAAAATTAATATCTCTAGATATTATTTGGGATGTTTCAGATGATGAGTCTTCATTTGAAGATGAAGAAGAGGAAGCAAGGGCCAAAGAATTTTGCTTAAAGGCCATCAATGCCTCCTGCAGCAATTCAGATGCTGAACAAACAGAAGGAAATTCAAAACCTGAAAAGGATCAGGTATTATCAAACTTTGTTTTTAGTTCAGAACTTCAAAATTGCTGCCAAGATTTAATGAAACCTGAGAAGGAAACAAAACTTCTCAGAGGATTATTTTCAGAATATATTCTAAGGAAAAAGAAATATTTTAATCAACAAAATGAGTTCAGACCATCGAACTCAGTCTGCCTTTTCATAAATCTGATTCATAAATATAAGGATAAACTAATTAAAATATTTTCAAATCCTTTTCTTATTTGGAATAAATTTATTAGGAAACATCTTTTCTTAAGGCTGTTTCTATCGTATTGATATTTTGTTCAAAATTATTTTAGGACCTCTGTATGTGAATTATTTGTCAGATACTTTATATTTCTTATAGATCTTTTTCTCAATTCATCTAGATTGAGTCTTCTACTCTAGTTGCATTGGTCAGCAATGATCATGGCACTGAGTTTGAATCTCTTCTGATGAAAAGAAATTCTATAGGAAGGAAGATATCAGACTTTGTTTTTCAGATCCAGAATCCTAAATTTTGCTGGACAAATATCATTTTTCTGCTAACATATCCTTTTTAAGGAGAGAGCAATCTCTACCATAGCTTTTTGCAGGTACCATCTATAAGAGTTTGCTGGATGACTCAATCAAAATCCAACTTTAAGAGTCATCTCAGCCTCCTCCAATCACAGTTACTGCATCAACATAGGGGGAGATTGTAATGCCAGCAGAAGTCAGTTTTCAACGGCAAAAGGAGCCAGCAATGCAAAGCTTTTATTTTTATATCTCATGCTTTGTAATATTAATTTGTTGTAATATTTTAATTCTCATGTAAATAGTAATCCTAACCCAAATAGGGGGAGATTGTTGGAACACCCTAATTTGGATTTGGGTCAGGATCACTATGTCTTTCAGTTTATTAGATTGACCCATCAATGTATAGCTAAGGGTCATAGGTTGTGCTAATTCAGAGGCTCTCAGAGATTGAAGAAATCAGCCAAGAGAAATCAGTCAGAGAAAATAGAATTCAACATTAAGCTTAGGTCGACGATCGTCGAGCTCCGATCGAAGATCGTCGAGCTTAATCTTTGCTGTAACGTCGAGCTCTGGTCGACGCTTTATCTCAAGCTGCGGTCGACGCTTTATCTAAAGCTCAGGTCAACGCTTTCCAAGCTCAACTATGCTGGAACGTCGAGCTCCGCTCGACGCTAACCTATGCTGGAACGTCGAGCTCCGCTCGACGTTCTCCGAACTCCGTTCGACGATTTCTGCCAGAACTTTGAACGCAAGTTTCCAGGCGGATTTTCAGGATATTCTTTGGTCCAATCAAAGCCAACTGACAATATTCAAATACAGCTTTATTACAGGACTATTACAGGAATGTATTTATGAATATTATAGCCGTTGGAGTATCAAAAAGGAAGCAGTAATAAGTGCTGAATTAAAAATGCCCGTTACTCTTCAATCAGGATAAATATACAGAGAAACAGAGGAACAATATACGACATAAGAAAACCAAGAATAGAGATAACCTGTACAGAAAAGTTCTCTTCTCAGATTTACTGTTCCAGGAAGCCTGAAGAGACAACTACTCTACATCAGTCTGAAGGCTTACTGGAAGTTCCTCATCAAGGCTTCATCATTTACTCTCCAAGACAACAAACATTTCAGCCATTGCTGAAATCATCATTTGCTGGAGCAGTCATCCACTGAAGGCCTATCACCCTGTGCAAAGCTTCCACTCCTGAACCTACTGCCAATCTCAGGGGGAGCTTTGACATCAACAATCCACTTGTGCTTCTCTCATTTGATTGAGAACAGAGAAGACATCTTCACCTTTTTCTTTATTCTTTTCCCGCTGTAAAAGGGTTCTTGAACTCCCTTCAAAAGTTCTCCATCTGGTTCTGAGAGCCTTGTCAAAACTCAGTGGTGGCAAGACACCTGATCAAAAAATCTAGGTTTGGTTTTTGAGCACCTTATCAAAAGCTCATTGGTGTCAGGACACCTGATCAACTCATCCTGAGTGGATTCCTACCAAGGGTGGTAGAAGAGTGGACGTACCCAAGTTGTTGGGGAACCACTATAAAATTCTTGTGTCGTCTGGATTGCAATTTTTATTTCTTGTATTCTTGTTGTGTGTGTTTGCTCTAATCTCTAGGATAGATCCGAATTTCAGAGACCATCAATCTGTCCAAGCAGGTATAAATAAATGTGAGCGAAATAGTGGAAGCAAGTAGTGCATGAAATAGATGGGCATCCAAAGCCAATAACAAAAAAAAACAAAATAGATGTCAAACACAAAATAGAAGACAAAAACAAACAGCAGGACTACAAACCACTTGCCACTTAATTCATCATCATTAACCTAACACTCTCTCATTCTAAATAAAACACAGTAAATACGGATGCATGCTACAAACTGGATGGTGTCAGCCAGGCTTACGCAAGGGGAAGTCAAAGAAAAAGAAAAAATAAGACTTATAATACATAAATCCACTTGAAATTGTAGCCAAGGGAAGGAGAATGGTTGGAAAACATGGGGTTGGGGAAATCTTCAGTCGGCCGACTACTAGAGATAGGGATGAACTCGGCGAAGTGGGCCGATAAGGCGAGATTTTGAGGTCTTGTATTGGTTATCCGGTACCGGAAGTCAAAAGGGTTTCGGTGCAGGACCCCTTTTTTTTCTTTTTGACACCTGGGTCTTAGGTCATGAATCGCCGCTTTACGATTACACCTTCACTCCCTGAAGGGTCATCACCGTGAAATGCCGATTCTGCTGGCCGATTCGATCAAAGAAAAGAAGCAATAGTAGAGTAAACACAAAATGTAGTAAAACTCTAGCCATAAAATCCACAATAAAAATCACATCAGAATAATAATATCTCCATGAAAGGAGTGTCCAAAGAATAATATATCAGAGTACTAAAATATGGGCTTATGTTCGGTACATCATGTCCTCACTACAAATCACTCATGTGGAAGCAAAAATAGAACATCTACTCAAGGTCGAGACTCACGGTCCTGGCTTTATGAAATCCTGAACAAGACTACCCTATCTCCAAACGGTTCGACCTTCGAGGCTGCTCCTCCATGTTGGGCTCCACGATCCCCTAAATAATGTGATCAGAAAATCGTTAGTCTATAAGACTAAGTCCTATCATCCCCTACCCCTTCCCCCATGGCTCCTAAGTACCGAGCGGAGAGGAAGAAAGGGAATGACATGAAGGTGGAGATTAAATTAAAAGAAACAGGTGGCAGCAGAACTAATCTAGCAATTCTATAATAAATAATGACAATAAGACGAAATATGAAAAGTAACCTTCATATATGTGAGAATACATATGCCAAGGGGTCTTCTGCAAGGCTCCCATCATATAAAGATTCTCATACCAATTTATACGTTGGGGTGTCGGTTATTAACAACAATATATAAATAAAGAATTTGTCCTTAATTTATAAATTTGCCCACACAAGCTTATAGACCAAGGTGTCATTTTGCAAGTCCTAATGTATAAGCATCTCATTCCACTTATACCTTAGGTGTCAGGGGTTAAATGAATCGATTATGCTATGACATGCTAGTGGGTATGATGTATCATGCAAGTGCAACACACACACCCGACTCTGAGCACACAGACCTTTAGTTACCACTTTCTGGAGCCGTAACCTCCCAGGATACCTCCGTAGTGGCAGGCAGAAGCGGTGGGTTGGGCCTCGCCCACCTCTAAACCAGTAAAGCACTACCGGTCAGACCTATCGTACGCCTCAACGCTTGGTGCACGAAGCGGACTCCTACGTACTCTTGCCGGCTGGCATACCGGACTTCTGTTGGCGAAGTGCTAACCACACTTGCCGAGTCAGCGTATTGGCATCGGTGCATCGACCCTCCAATATCGATGACCCACCACCTTAATTTTCTTTCCTTTTATGCACATGAAAATTTAATGTATTCAATAAACAAAACCGAGCTGAAGCTCCCCAGACTAAAACATCCATCTCAAACAATCGAGCCGAAACTCCCCGGAACAAAACGTCCGTCTCTTAACTATCCAAGCCGAAGCTCACAACTATCTTCCTGTGCTATCTGTGTTTGTGAAATGTGCAACCCTATTTTTACGTTAACCCTGGGCTACCCCTGGTATACCCCGTGAAGGGCTCTCAAAGGGCACTAAGAACTATGATGGTAGCTAAAGCCATCTTTCCCTTTCGTAAGGAACTTATTGTTATTGGTTGATTCCCTTACCAATTACCTTCTCGTGTTACGATAGACTAACCTAGTGTGATTTTTAACATTCCTCTCTTCGGGGAAGACGATCTTTCATTGAACCCGAGCGCCTCTCAATTCTAGCCAACACCACTTATCACTAACCTTCCCATCTTTATATGGTGAACACTTTCACATCCATCCAATTTTGCAGATTAACTAACTCAAACACTATGCCCCATCATATCCTATGACTATTAACACAAATTGTTAATTGTAGACTATCCTATGTTATATGTCGAACCGGATAGAAAATGATCCAATACTCATCCAAATGCCCTAACTTATTTACTGGAGAAATATCATGATATAATTAGCCTATAATCAGAAGGTTATAATTTTTCCTAATTTATCTAGCATTTAATTAATTTCCACAAAAATTCCAAGGGCTACCGGTTTGAACATGAACTGCCCTAAGTACTCATGCAAGATGTCCAAAAAAATTATTATAAATACTATATAATCTCAATATGGTAAATCCAAAGTATCATAATTTTTCTATCATCAAAAGGGCACTAAAACTATTTTAGCAATATTTTCTATCTTTCATTATTTATGAATCAAATACGGAGAATATCCATCTAAAAATTATAAATTAATTATACTATGAAGATAAAACCTTAAAAATAGCATTGGCCAAGTTTCATAATTTTTCAGCTAGTATTAATCTCTAAATAAATTAATTATCAAAAATCTCCATAACGTGGACTTGTAAAGAAAGTGCCGTAAATAAAATTCTAAAAATCATGAATAAATGTCTACATGCATAAAATAGTCTGAAAGTCTCAAATACTAAGCCTCATAATTTTTCAATAGATATATCATCCATAATTAATTTTTAAACCCTAAAAACCCTTTTTAACATTTGTGAATGAAGTACTAGATTTAATCAACTAAAAATTATACAAAAATTCAGGAGCAACCATTCTGACCTGAAAAATTTATTTCAAAGATTTGATGGGGTTTTAATGAATAGAAAGATCTAAATAATTAAACGTCAATTAGGGCTATAACAAACTTTACAAATGAAGTGTTAGAGATAAACATCATAAAATTCCAGTAAAATTGCTATATGCTCTGCCTATTCCAAAACTCACTCTACCCGAGTTTCACAGCTTTTAGATAATGTTTAGTTACTGGTTTTACTTATTTGAGATTTTACCCCTAAACTAAGGTTAAGGTTTTGAGGTATCTACCAATCTCCAAATCCTCTGATATTCCACCCAGATGATTTATATTATGATAACGTCGACTCTACTGAATTTCAAGGCAATACAATGACATTTGCCCCCATGTCCTTCACAACCCTCAAAACCCTCCCTTTAGGGTTTGAGTTTGGATCCTAGGGTAAATCAGCACTAAACCACACCATTTTTTCAAAGTGGGTTATAGTGGTCCTACCAAGTCAGTGGTCAAAATAACAGTCTCTATTGAGGTGATTTGACCACTCAAACATCGAAAATAGCTCTTTGACCTAAATAGCTCAATAAGCGTATACCTAGAGTTGGATAAATACCTAACAAAAACATCTCCAAATGAGATGAAAATTTTACGAGAGCCCTAAAATGCCCTCTAAGACAACCAACCCAAATTTGGGGAGTTTTAAGATGTTTAGAACACCTAATTAATTTATTCATAGATTATTAAAATTCTACAAATACTATAGAAAAGTTTTCTCCAAAAAATCGCATTTTTGTATATGTTCTAGGTATAGGTAAGATTGACCGCTATCCAAAATTTCAAGTCATTTGGGTGGCTGGATTGGTGGGGACACTCAAAACAAGATCTGGTCAAGCCTAAGTATAGAGCCCACCAAAATGGGTGGTGTGATTAGACCACTTACTCAAATGGGTTCAAACAAATTTTAAAATAAACTAGACTTCACGGGCTACAACTATCATGACAGGCTATTATTCCTAAATCAGCCTTTAAGGGATGTATTTAACGACGTCAAAATGTGCAAGTTAAAGGTAACAAATAACAATATTATATATAAAAATATAATAATTAAGTATTATGGTTACTGTTCATCTTCTCAAAAGACACGAACCAGCAACCCTAAAAATGTCATAAATCTATAGCTTTGCATGAGCCACTGCCGGCCATTTTGCCACCTCCCTGGCCAGCCACCGCCAACACCACCTCCGTCGAGGTGATGGCTATCAGTCGGCGGTGGTTTGGCTGCCGGAGGTGGTGGATTCCGGCGAACCCGACCACCATGAATTTTGGAAAAACCATGGAAACTCTCACCCGATCTAGCTCGTTTGAGCCCGTTTTTCTCTCCTAATAATTCCTAAGATCTATCCATAGAAGAAGAGGTAGAGGTGGACCTTGTTCGCGGTCTAGAGACGAGCCGATCTTCGAAAAGTCATTGGCGCTGTGGTGGCATCGCTGGAATTCTCCTACAACACAGTACAAAGTTCCAATCCATCGGGTCAGGGTGGGAACTTCATCTCTAAGTCTAGGGAGTCTTTTAAGAATGCTAGATGGGGGAGAGGAAGGGTCGTGGCTTCAAGCCATTTATGGCAATGAAGGATAATTTCGGCCATGCCTTGGGTTCAACGTTTCCAGCCTTGAATAGCCTTGAAAACCCCTTGAACTTCTCCTATTTCAACAAGGTAGATGAATCCATTCTTTGGAAATGAAGGGAGAAGTCCCTTGGCCTCCCTTGGCCATGAATGGCTCTCTTTCTCACTTTCTCTCTCCTCCATTAAAGGGCACATGGCGTTTTCTCTCTCCTCATTATCATGAACGAATTTGTTCATCTCCCTAGCCTATTGGCAGCCAATAAAATAATTATTATCAATTAAAAGAAAGTTAGCCCAAGTGGGGGAAAATGGGCTTGAGCTTGGGTTAACCCATTTGGACTAATTTGACTTAACCTTAAAGTAGAGTTGACCATGGTGACATGACCATTTGGGTTGACCCCAATGGGTCCTTGATGACTCATTGGCCTCCCCTAAGGTCTATGTAGGGTTGGCTTGGCACCTTGGAGGACACTTGACCCTTAGTAAGGGCACTTTGACCACTTTGGGGCTAGAGTTGACTTTGGTCAACTTCGCCTCTAGGGCTGACCCTAATGGGTCCTTGATGACCCATTGACACCACTTTAGATCTAGGGAGACTTGGGCAAGGTTGGTTGGGCACATTTGAGGCCAACTGCCCTTAGTTAGGGCCCGTTGCCCAATTTAGGCCTATGGTCGTCCAAGGTCAAATTGGCCACTTTGGGTCGACTCTAATGGACCGTTAAGGCTCTAGTGGACCATCTAATTGGTTAGTGATTTTGTGGAGGGGGTTATGGAGTCATGGTGAAGCCCTATGGTCAACCCCAAGGTTTGGTGATGAGGTTGTGCCATAGGCAGACTAAGGTGATTCTCACCTTGGCCTCCGATCACTTGGCCCTTTTTCGCTTCCAGGGATTTTTTCATTACCTAGTCATGACCAAAACCACTCTTAGGGGTCTAGTTGGAAATGGGATGTTACATTCGGGATGAGAGGGATTAAATGGGTGTCGGGACACGAGGGAGAGAATGTTGTCGGGACGGGAGGGAGAAAGAAATCAAAGAGGTGCGAGAGAGTAAGTGCCGGATCGAGCAGGAAATGAAAAGGTGTGACAAAAATTTAGGTCAATAATCCTGGCAACACTATTTATAACTCTGGCTATAAAAAAATTATTAACCACGGTTTTTGCAATCGTGGCTAATATTCGTGTATTAGCCACGATTTTTAGTCCCCGACCACAAAAAGTGTAGCCAATTCTCACTTTTCTAGTAATGGTTCATCATAGGAAGGAGGGATTACCTTAGTGTTACTCTAAACAATGTATTCATTATCGAATTCTTTATGACGTTTCCCCATAAAGCACATATTTTCCTCATCTTCACTACTTTAGACAGATGTGCTTGACTCACCAAAACAAGCATCATCCCATGTTGACACCTTCAACACTTTCTTCTTTCCCTTATCCATACTTTGTCTCTCTTTTTCTTCATTTTGGAGCTTTGCACAATCTCCCTTTATATGTCCACATTTATGACTGTGGTAGCACTCAGGTGCAAACTTTTCTTCGTCACTCTCATTCCCCTTCGGGTTTGATCCATCTCCGTTCTCTTTTGCACCTTTCTTCAGAAATTTTCTAAATTTCCCTTGACTCTTAGGATTCTTCATGAATATTCTAAATTCTCGAACAAAGAGGCTCTCTTCATCTTCATCATTGGACTATTTTGCAACCTTCTATTCCTTTGCAGCTTTCATTGTTAGTGCCTTCTTTTTCAGTTCCCTGGGATACTCCTTGGCTTGTATTTTAAGTTAAAGCTCATGGGTATTCAGGTTCCAAATAAGGCTCTTTATCTCTAGGGTGCTAATGTCACGTCATTCGGTAATAACAATCACTTTTGGGTTGAATCATGGAGGCAGAGATCGCAGGATCTTCCTCACCAAGTCTCCATTTGAAAAAGACTTTCCGAGAGATTTAGAGGCATTGACGATCCTTGTGAAGCTAGTGTACATGTTATTCATCTCCTTTTCAATATCTATTCGAAACGTTTCATATTCAGATTCTATTCGAAATAGCTTCGATTCAATCACATGCGAGGTACCTTAATGCGTTAGCTCAAGTAATTGTCATATATCTTAAGCACTTTCACAGTTCCAAATTCTATTAAATTCAATTTTTTCTAATGCATAAAAAAGAGAGTTCATAGCTTTAGCATTGTTAGTACATTTCAGTTTATCATTGTCATCCCACATATCGCGCGGTTTTCTTAAGACATGTTCTCCTGCAATGGTAGTGGGTGCAGTGTACTTTTTTTCAATCATAGCCCATACATCCATGCTTTGAGTCAATAAAAATATCGTCATTTGCGTTCTCCAGTCATTGTACTAACTTCCTTTAAACAAGGGTGGTCGACTCATACTTTGTCCCTCCAGAAAAGCGTGATTCGCGTTGGCCATCTTACTTCAGGATTTTAATCCTTTTAGAAGTAACCTTGCTTTAATACTACTTGTTAGATCGGGTGACTAACCTTAGAGGGGGTGAATAAGTTTTTCATATTAATTCAAAATAAAAAGGAGTTTTACCAAGGAAAACTAGTTCTAGAGGATACTAAATAGCGTTAGCTTGCTAGCGCCCGACGGTAGGTCACAGAAGTCATTTTAGTTCATAAAACTTCACCTTCTAGAGACTCACAGAACCTTCAAAGATCTACCAGCATACTACCACAAAATTAAGAGAAAAAGAAACTAGCAATAATTTTGTTCAAAAATAACGAAGTTGGTTTACAATCAAGAACAACAAGATTGATGACGTATATTTTTACTAAAATATGTTCATTATTATTATTATATTTATATTATAAATTATATGTATTTACTCTTAATTTTAATATAATTATCTAATTATTAATATATCATAATTATTTATACTAATATCATTTTATTTTGTTTTGTGACAGGCCTGGGGTGAATTCGGCACGATACGATGTAAAACGCCCGCTGTCAATTTCTGCACGAGAAATATTTCCCATGCAAATAAGTTTTGTATGCATGTTGCTTTCCCACCACCTTTTCTCTCTCCTCCCCATACATGAATTATCCTTTCTTATTATTATCTTTACATGAAATATATGTATGCATGGTGATTGATTTTTCATTACTATCAATACATGTAGCCACCTTTCCCATGCAAGTATCTTTATAAAATTCTTTCATGTAGCATCTTCTTATTTTATTTTTATATAATCCTCCCCCATAAATACATCATGTCATGTTGCCATAAATTTTATTATTTACATCTGGCCGGCCACATTCCTTCCCATGTTTTATTAATAGTAAATTCCATTTAATTTGGTCGGCCACCCCTTTCTCTCCTCCTCATTTATTTTCTTTTATTTTATTTCTATTTTATATAACATTAAATCTACTCCCTCATGCATTCACCTTTTCAACTCCCTCCACCTTTTCATTTCCCCACATTTATTCTCACCAATTAAACCATATGTCCTTTCCTTTTCTTCTTCATCTAGATCCTTCCATGGTTGCTATAAAAGGAGCATGAGGCCAAGGCTTATGGAGAGGGAAAAAAGTTAGAGTTGGAGAAGAGAGCAAGTTCAAGAGAGAGAGAGAGAGAGTTCTAGCTTATATGAGAGTTTCTTTTATGTTATTTTTTTATGCTTTAATTTTCATTGTGTTATGTACTTTTGTTTTTTCCCTTCTAATGAAAATGCAAACTTTTTATTTCATTGTTGTTGTTTCCTTTATCATGAGTAGCTAAATCCTTTCTTAGTACTTTATTAGTTTGTATTGGGATTAAGATTTAATTATAATCTTTCGTCTCTATTTTTTGAATTTCTCATTGCGATTTATTTCCGATTAAAATTTGGCGGCGGGTTTAAATTGCTAGTATATAAAATTATATTATCCGATTGGTTGTCTAGTTAGCCGAGAGGCTCGTGAATGTCATGGATTGCTCGGAAATAAAGAGATTTTGATATTCTTCTTTGAGAATTGAGAATATCAAATCTTTTGGATTTGGGATTTATCATTCATGCAATTTTAAATTACTTTATAATTTTAAGAGATTAAGTTTGAAATGTTTTTAAAATTAGGCGGTAGTTGTCTCTAGCGAGTTGCTATTGTATTTTTCAATCCCCCAATCGAAAAGGATTCCCAAGAATTAGAACGTATCTTTTATAATCGGATTCCCAAGAACACCCAATCAAGTGGTAAGGTTTTTAAATTGCGAATTTTCTCGTTAGTCAACTCTCTTCGTTTTTACAAAAAACAAAACTAATTTTCGCTCGATAAATTATTAGTTCCACCTTGTGAGTAGAAGAACTCAAAAGACCCGAGAAATACGACACTTGATCATACTACAAGCGATAGGTGCACTTGCCTACTGCAACAATCAGATTTTAAGCATCAAGTTTTGTGCGTCGTTGCCAGGGAGGTAATTTTTGATATTTTGAAAGCAAGGTTCTATTACTCTTATCATTTTCTTATTTCTTTTTCATAAAAATTTTGATTTTTAAATTTTTATAATTAAAACTTCTAGCGAAAGGGCCGTGTTGGGTGTTCATCCTACAAGACCGCATAGTACCACCAGAGCCCTTCACCGGGTATTCCTTGGGGAGTCCTAGATTTTTTTTTTATAAATTTTTAATCTTAAAATTTTTATGTGTGGTGTATAACCTGAGGGAATCCGTCACCTCTTTTTGATTTGGACCCGGAAATCGAGCGAACCCTTCGGCACTGCTTACGATTTCGAGTTCGGAATTTTCAAGATACGGAATCCTTAGGAGACACTCCTAATCCTTCATTAATTCTCTCTCTGTCACCATCGTCTTCTTCTCCTTCTTCATTTAGTTCTTCTTCTCATTCTCCTAGATCTCCTTCTTCTTCTTCTTCCAATATGGGTGAGCCAAATGCGGTCGAACAACAGACTATGTCCTATTATGCCCGTCAAAACTTGGATGAGGCTCAATCTAGTATTGTTCGCCCCACTATTGCCCCCAATAATTTTGAGTTGAAGCCAAACATCATCCAAATGGTACAAAAATATGTACAATTTGATGGGCTTCAAGATGAAGATCCAAACGCGCATATTTCTAATTTTTTAGAAATATGCAACATTTTTAAAATTAATGGTGTATCCAATGATGCCATCCGGCTAAGGTTATTTCGATTTACATTGCGCACTAAAGCCAAGCAATGGTTGAATTCTCTACCAAGAGGATCAATCACAATATGGCTCAAATGACGGAAAGATTTCTTACGAAATACTTTCCGCCGGCTAAAACGGCTAAATTGCGTAATGATATTACTTATTTCTCACAACTTGATTCGGAAATGTTATATGATACTTGGGAGCGTTTCAAGGAATTGCTTCGTCGATGTCCTCATCATGCAATTCTGGATTGGTTACAAATCCAAACCTTCTATAACGGCCTAAATTCTCAAACTAGGCAACATATCGATGCGACCGCTGGTGGAACACTTAATAACAAAACACCAGCGGCTGCCCAAGAGCTTATAGAAGGTATGGCTTTGAATACCTATCAATGGAGTACACCTCGGTCTAAACCGCCTAAACCGGCCGGGATGTATGAAATTGATACGTTGTCCAATCTATCTATCCAGGTTGAGATGCTAAACAAAAGATTAGAAGAGATGTCTGCTTCCTTTTCTACACCTACCTGGGATCCTACTTCTTCCCCCTCTCCCACTACATTGGTGAAAGTTCACCTAGTGTCAACTACCTTCACCTATGGGGGGGGGGGATAGGTGACTTGCAGTGTATTTGCGGAATTAAAAGTGTACCTGCAGATTCAAAACAAGACACACAACACAGAGAATAACACAGGAAATTTATAGTGGTTCCCCGATTTGGGTACGTCCACTTTCCCCCTTCGACCTATCTCCCAATCCAGAGACGACTCGGTCACTTCACCAATAGGATTGAAATCCAATCCTTGCACTATCGGAAGGAACCCTTCCACACGTAGGAGTCAACGCTCCCATAACACGGGTTGCACCCAACCCTACAACTAGGAACCAAATGTTCCTTTACAATGAAAACGAAATCAGAGTGTATAAGAAATACAAACAACTTGAAGATCTAGGTGTCCCTTTTCGTTAGTCTACTTGTTCTAGTAGGCAACGAAAAGTCCACAACCCTAGATCTTAATTAGAGAGAATCTCCCCGAGACCGGCGGCGGCGACGAGCGGCGGCAAGGCTCTCGGTGTTGGCGGCGGCAACTAAAGACAGCAGCAAAGCACTGGAGATTCAATCTTCTTAGCGAAGTCGGCAAGGTCTTCCAACGGTCACACTAGGATCGATCATCTCGATCGATTCGGACGGGGATGGATTTCCCTATCTCAAATCAAGAGACAAAAGATCTCTGGTTAGACACGTGAGACGTTATGCAAGACTTGGCTTCTATCACCGTGGATTTGGAGAAGATCGAGATCAGCAATGGTGATCACTGTCCGAGCGGCGGCGACGGAGAAGGTTCGCAAGATTAGGGTTTGACGGCCGCTTCCTTTCGTATTCTGTATTTCGTGATTTACTGTACACCAATACTTGTGTATTTATACATTAGGTCATAAAGATGACCGTTGTGGGCCCCACCAAAATAAAGACTGAAGTCCGGTTCGAAATACCGTATGAAACCTGGACCGGTCCAGGAAATGTCGGAAATTTGCCCAAGTCAAATTCGGCGAGAATCGAATGTGATTCTCGACGAATCGGCGAGAATCACTTACGATTCTCGCCGAATTCTACTTAACGAATTCTGGCATCACAGGTTATACAGGCCGGGGAGAATCGGAGGGAATCACATTAGATTCTCGCCGATTCGTCGAGAATGCAAAGACATTCTCGACGAATCGGCGAGAATCACTTAGTGATTCTCGATGATTCTGCCTTAGAGAATTTTCTGGCGGCGTTGAGTCAGCTGGACTCAACCGGCGAGAATCATCTAGTGATTCTCGATGACTCGTCGAGAATCACAAGTGATTCTCGACGAATCGGCGAGAATCACTTAGTGATTCTCGACGATTTACACTTGGACGATTTCTCCTCTTTCAACCCGTGAGCTGGTCTTTGGCCCATCCTTGCTCCTTGTCTGCTTTTGCTTTATTATAGCCCTGTACTTGAAATTAAGTACACCCCAATAGAGAGAGTACACGTAGGCCAACACACTGATCTGCTCAACGAGGGATTACGTCGCACAGACCCGTGTATATTGACCCACTACACCCTGATATTGGTGTGTACTTAGCGTGGAATAACTGCAAGCACAACTTAAAAGATTTCATCAAACACATTGTCTATTTACCTTAGCTTGTTTAGGGGCTTCTTCAAATCAGGTACATTATGGATACAATACCCAACAATCTCCCCCTATTTGAAGAAGCCTAAACCCTGTAAGCTAAGGTGAATAGAGCAAATAGGAATGAAACTCATAAACTTAAAATTGAGTTGAGAGAGATATTCATTACCAATTACTTGAGAGCAAACTTGGAGCCACCTTAGCCTTAGTCGAGAGGGTAATCTCCCCCTTTTCGGCTTCTGCAAATCGGGGTCTGGTGCATATGACCCCATGCTCCCCCTCAGTTCTTGCACCTATGCTTACCCTTGAGTGCCTGGCAGATGCTCCCCCTAGATGCACGAGCCATGAGCTTCTGTAGTCTTCATTCCTCATAGTTGAGCATCCCCAATTCAGTTTTGAAGAGACTGAACTTGGCCTCGTCTAAGGGCTTAGTGAAAATATCTGCAATCTGCTTGTCTGTGGGCACATAGCAGAGAGAGATGTCCTTGTTCTCCACATGCTCCCGAATGAAGTGGTAGCGTACTTCAATATGCTTCGTTCTGCTGTGCGATACCGGATTGTTGGCAATAGCAATTGCACTTGAGGAGTCATAATACATTGGTATTTCCTTGAACTGGAGGTCATAGTCGGCTAACTGGTTTCTTATCCATAGGAGTTGTGCGCAACAACTGCCAGCCGAGATGTACTCAGACTCTACAGTGGAGGTTGCTACACAATTCTGCTTCTTGCTGTTCCATGAAATAAGCCTTCTTCCGAGGAATTGACACGTCCTGGAGGTGCTTTTCCTGTCATCCTTACTTCCTGCAAAATCAGCATCTAAAAACCCTATTAGCTCGACATCATTGATTCTCGGGTACCATAAGCCAAGATTAGTGGTACCTTTAAGGTATCTAAGAATTCACTTTGCAGCGACATAATGAGATTCCTTAGTGTTCACCTGATATCTGGCACAAACACATGTGGAGAACATGATATCCGGTCTACTCGCAATAAGATAGAGCAGAGATCCAATGATGCTTCTATATTTGGTTTCATCAAAAGGTTTCCCTTTCTCATCCTTATCCAGAGACATGGTGGATCCCATTGGAGTCCTCATAGAGGTTGCATTCTCCATTCCGAATTTCTTGAGGAGTTCATTTGTGAACTTCGTCTGAGAAATGAAGATTCCTTCCTCAGACTGTTGCACTTGAAGTCCCAAGAAATACTTCAGCTCTCCCATACTGCTCATTTCAAACTTTCCTTGCATAAGTTTGGAAAACTTTTTGCAAAGATTGTTGTCCGTTGAGCCGAATATAATGTCATCAACATAGATTTGCACCAGCAAAATCTTGCCTTTGACTTCCCTGAGAAACAATGTCTTATCTATTTTTCCTCTAGAGAACTTGTTCTCAAGAAGAAAACTAGACAATGTCTCATACCAAGCTTGAGGAGCTTGTTTTAGGCCATATAGCGCTTTATTAAGAAAATATACATGACTAGGATAAGTAGGATTGACAAAACCTGGAGGTTGAGCAACATATACTTCCTCTTTCAAATCTCCATTCAAGAAAGCCGATTTCACGTCCATCTGATATACTGTGAATCCTTTGTGAGAGGCATAGGCTCGGAATAGCCGGATTGCCTCGAGCCGTGCAACTGGTGCAAACGTCTGGTCAAAGTCAATCCCCTCCTCCTGTCTGTATCCTTGAGCCACCAGTCTGGCTTTGTTCTTGATGATGACTCCACGTTCATCCAACTTGTTTCTGAAGATCCACTTGGTGCCAATCACATTTTGCGTCTTCGGTCTGGGAACCAGCGTCCAGACTTTGCATCTTTCGAATTGATGCAGCTCATCTTGCCATCCCAAAATCCATGATGCGTCTTTGTTCGCTTTGTCGAACTTCTTTGGCTCCACCTGCGACAGAAAGCTAAGATGCAAGATCTCGTTAAGAGTACCTCGGCGAGTTCTGACACCATCTCGGGGATCTCCAATGATTTGATTTCTGGGATGATCCCTCACGTGTCTGAGCTCTAGAAGTCTTGCATCAGGAGCTTCGACTACTTCTTGGGCATCTCCTTATTCTAAAGGATTTGCCTCATTTTGATCTTCAACTTCTCCGATCGGCGTTGATGTGGAGACCTTGACATATTTTGGAGTTGCATCTTTCTCGGGATCATCCAATTGTAACTTTTCGAGTCTGGCACCTGCAGCTTCAGGAAGAAAACTAGAAGTCTTGCAATTAAGCAAGCTTCCTTCATCAAATACAACATTTATTGATTCCTCTACCACTAGGGTTTTCTTGTTGAAAACTCTATAAGCCCGGCTGTGGCTACTATAACCCATGAATATGCCTTCGAAGCATTTTTCACCAAACTTAGTACGAGTGTACTTCCCATTATTCAGTACATAACATTTGCAGCCAAAGATCCTCAGATAGGACATGGTTGGTTTCTTGCCTTTCAGTAGCTCATAAGGAGTCTTACGATGGCTCTTGTTGATTAACGCTCGATTTTGTACATGACAAGCCGTATTGACAGCCTCACCCCAGAAGTATTCTGGAAGAGAAGCGTCATTCAACATTGTCGTGCAAGCCTCAATGAGTGTTCTATTCCTCCTCTCTGCCACACCATTTTCTTGAGGAGTGCAAGGGGAGGAGAACTCATGAAAGATACCAAGCTCTTCACAGAACTCTATCATAGCCCCAGACTCAAACTCTGTTCCGTGGTCACTTCTGATTTTGACCACTGAGCAGTTAAGTTCGTTCTGTATTTGCTTGACAAAACTGGTGAAGATGTCAAACGTATCAGACTTGCGCTTTAAAAAGAACACCCACGAAAACCGAGAGTGATCATCTACAATTACTAGCGTATACGACTTCCCTCCTAAGCTATGAACTTGCATTGGACCAAACAGGTCCATATGCAGAAGATAAAGACATCTAGAGGAGTCTTTGTCTGAGATGCCCTTAAAGGTAGCCCGAGTCTGCTTGCCCATCTGACATGCAGGACATGGACTATCTTTAATGCACTTAATAATGGGAGCATCCCTTACTAAGTTTTTGGAAAACAGCATATTAATTATCTTGTAATTAATGTGTGCCAATCTCTTGTGCCATTGTTCTCAAAGAGAAGCACTGCTGTTGGGTCTTGTTTCCACAATGACCTTAATTTGAAGAAGTCCTCCTAAAACTAAGGTGAATTGCAGTTGTATTTGATTTTGTGTTTGAGTTATGTATGCAGGACTATATTGCCAAGTGTAGACCAATGTCAGTCTACAATGGGTCACCTAACACAGGACCATACAATGTAATCCCTCATTATGTGATCCATGGTGTTGACTCATGTATAGCCTCTCTATTGGGATGCACTTCATTTCATAAGCGCATGGACAAATGGAACCTTGAAGTGTTGCTGATCTTTAGTAGGAGAAATGAGTTCTCAAGGAAGAAATTTTTCTAAGTCTACATACTCGAGTAGATAGCTTCATATACTCGAGTAAGTAACTTAGTACTCGAGTAATCCAAAGGACATACTCGAGTCTTCAGATTCTTCCTCTTACTCGAGTAGGCACTATGATACTCGAGTAGCTCATATATATACTCGAGTAGTCCAGCCAAGTACTCGAGTATATCCTTTACACGAGTATGTTAGTTTGCAGACTCGAGTAGTTCCCTGATATACTCGAGTGAATGACTTTGTACTCGAGTAGCTTGATTCTCTTACTCGAGTAGGTTTGTGATTACCCGAGTAGTTTCCTAGTTACTCGAGTAGTTATATGTATACTCGAGTAACTGAGTTTCTATACTCGAGTAGATCATGTATATACTCGAGTAGTCCAGCCAAGTACTCGAGTATATCCTTTCTTCCAGCTCAGAATTATTTTCTAACTACTGGACTCGAGTATGTCCTCATGTACTCGAGTAGTTACTTCTCTTACTCGAGTAGATATTCTGTCACTCGTGTATATCTGTGTTTTTCCCAGAATATTTCTAAGTCCAGAAATTACGGCCTATTTCAAATCCTCTATTATGATTGGTCCACGTATACTTAATTAAGTATTGACCATTACAGAAGTCCTATAAATATGTCTTGTCAAGTCGACAAACCCAAAGAAAAAAAATAAGTTTCTGAATCTAATTTTATCGGCGACATCGGAAAGCCGACAAGTTCACGCCGACAAAACACTGATCATCTTCTTCATCGCCGGTCTTCTCCGATACAGAGATTCAGCTAAGAAGTTTCAGAAGATCAAGCTATTCTCAATCGACAGATCCAGTTCTTGATCCCGCTGATTCTAGTTTTCAGATCCAAGAGATTTCGCCTCTGTCTTCCTCGATCTATTTTCCGCGGATCCCTAAAAGCTGAAGAAGGAAGAAAGATTTGAAGATCCAGATCTGAACGGTTCTGTTTTTATATTTGTTTATATAACCTTTCATTATTGTAGGAGTCTTGACTCCGAGTCCTGTAGGAGTTTTTCTCCGAGTACTGTAGATCCGGTTTGGATCGAGTGGTAGGAAGGTTTTCTTCCGAGTGTAGATCCGTTGGGATCGAGATTTGTAGGAATGTTATTCTGAGTTGTAGGATCATTTTGATCCGAGATAGTGGAGTAGCCAAGTCTAGTGGTTTACTAGATTGGTGAGGTGAAAGTGGATGTACCCAGGGTTGGGGAACCGCTATAAATCCTGTGTTCTCTGTGTCATTGCTTGATCTGTGCTGTGTTAATTTTTTATTCCGCATTTGGCGCGCATTTCACCTATTCCCCCCCTCTAGGTGATTTAGGTTGACAACTTAGTTCTCTCAATTGGTATCAGAGGGAGGTTGATCGTTAAAAGGTTAACACCTTGATCTGATCCCTCCTAGTTGTCTTTCTGAGTTAATCAAGCATGGACAGAGCTAGAGAATTTTCTGAGCTTCCAGTGTGCAATAAGGCAAACTTTCCCATGTGGAAAGAGAGAATAAAACTTTACATGGAAGCTGTTGACCCCCGCTTATTCATGATAGTGGAGGAAGGCCCTTATATCCCTATGATTGCCTCCACTAGTGATCCTACAAAGAAGGTGCCAAAGAAGTTGATGGACCTTGATAAGGATGAGATTGCACTTGTCTCCTTAGACAAGAAAGCCAAGAACATCATTGCAAGTGCAGTCAATGATTCTATGTTGCAGAACCTCATTCACTGCCAATCTGCCAAGGAGATGTGGAGATCTCTAATCATCTTGATGGAAGGTACAGAAGAAGTAAGGGATGATAGAAGATCCCTTCTGAATCAGAAGTATGAAGCCTTCAAGCAAGGACCAAAGGAAGCTATTGCTGACACATATGAAAATTTCTTCAAGATTATCAATGGGTTGAGGAACTATGGTAGAGTGTTCACAGATGGTGAACTAAACGACAAGTTTCTAAGATCCTTGACAAAGGAATGGGACAACAAGATATGTGCCATCAGAGAGTTTGGAAGATTAGCAGAAACTGACCCTCAGAACCTCTTTGGAAAGCTTATGTCATATGAGTTTCAAATCAATAATAGAAAAGCTGAAGAAGAGTGCAACAGCTCCTCATTCAAAGATAAGCTAGTTGCACTAAGGGCAGACAACTCAAGAAAGGACAAAGCCGCTTCCACTCAAGGAGACTATGAAGAAGAAGAGTCCGAGCCAAGCACCTCAGGCTCAGATTCATCAGATGAAGAGTTTCATCTTCTCTCCCGACAATTCAAGAAGTTTCTTAGCAATACGAAACAAATGAGAAAAAATGATTCCTCGTCCAGAAAATCACGTCCTGATGGTGATCGTCATAGCAGACATGACAGGTATAAATCTAAACCGAACAAACATGTTTCATCTAACGTTGTTTGTTATTCCTGTAGTAAGCTAGGGCATATAAGCACTGAGTGCCCTCTGAAGAAGAAAGAAGGAAGAGGCATAGAAAAGAATTCCCCTCAAGGGAAAAGGAAGAAAGAAAGAAGCTTCATTGCCAAAAAGCCAAAGACCCTCAGTGACTCTGACTCATCTGAGTCAAGTGCGGATGAAGAAGCCTACTTCGGGCTTATGGCTTTTTCTGACCAAGAGGACAAAGACAACGGTAACTCCTCATATACCGGGAAGGTAAATTCCCACACACCTCTTTCTGCCTCAGATTCTGACTCAAATGGTCATGATGGCTATTCTTCTGGGGAGGATGATTTTGAATTGGTAAATTAGTATCAAGTCTTATTGACTGCATTTGACAAATGCCGGAAGGTACTCAAATCGCAATCAAAAGAGATTTCATCCCTCAAAGAGGTGGAATCAAATCTGAGGGAGGAGATTGACCAATTAACCCCTCTCAGAGATGAAGTTCAATCCTTGAAGGAGGAAATTAAAGACTTCACTGAATTAGTAAATCATAAGGAATCCCTCCGGGATGAACTGGAAGCAAAGCTAGTCATTGAACGAAAGCTGGTTGAAACTCTCACCTCGCCTACAACTTTGCTTCCAATCTCTAATGGAGAAGCTTCCTTCGTGAAAAATAACAGTTTAGGACATAAATCTGCCAAAGGTAAAGGCAAGGCTTTCCCAAGCCAAACCGTTGCCTTACTGAAATATGATCCTTACAATCATGGGCCAAATAAGAAGAAGACACCAAAAGCTAAAACTGGTGTAACAAAGGCCAAGGAGACAAGGAAGCCATGTACTTGTTGCAATCATGAGGCTTCCTCCTCCAAGTCAGTTGCTCTTGTTAGACCCCCTATCCATAAGGTAAAGCAAGAGAACAAGAGAAGGTACAACAGGTTTAACTGTTGGTGTTGTGGCAAGGTTGGTCACTTCGCCATAGATTGCTGGTTTAATCCCGGATATGTTTTAACTCCTCAAGTTGATAATGTGAGAAAGACCACTCATAATGTTAACTCTTATAGGGGGAGGATAATAACAAGAGACCTAGGACCCAATCTTGTTTGGGATCCTAAGGGATTCTAATCTTGTGGATGCAGGTATGTCCATGGGCCAACAAAATTCTTATCTGGCAAATGGACAAGAAGAAGTTCCAGAAAAATTCTTGGAACTAGATGATTAAGTACCTCTGTTGAAAAGCATGATGTGTTTAGAAATTGAAGAAGAATTCCTTATGCATTGATTTAGGGGGAGTTTCTAGTTTCCCCTATTTAAAGAAATCAGAAATGGGGAGAGCAAAAGGAAATGGAATTTAGAGATGATAAAGGAAGAGAAATTTTGCAAATCCAAACGAAGATTTCAGAAAGGGGGAGAAATGCAAAACAATTCTAGTACAGAAATGGGGAGATTGTTGGACAATTATAGTAAAGAAATATAAGACAATGCATCCTCTTTCATGTCATTTTGTTTTAATATCTCTAGCAATTCAACTTAGTAGATGGTGTTTTGACTTCTTCAAAGAGGGGGAGATTGTTGGGTCTTGTTTCCACAATGACCTTAATTTGAAGAAGTCCTCCAAAAACTAAGGTGAATTGCAGTTGTATTTGATTTTGTGTTTGAGTTATGTATGCAGGACTATATTGCCAAGTGTAGACCAATGTCAGTCTACAATGGGTCACCTAACACAGGACCATACAATGTAATCCCTCATTGTGTGATCCATGGTGTTGACTCATGTGTAGCCTCTCTATTGGGATGCACTTCATTTCACAAGTGCATGGACAAATGGAACCTTGAAGTGTTGCTGATCTTTAGTAGGAGAAATGAGTTCTCAAGGAAGAAATTTTTCTAAGTCTACATACTCGAGTAGATAGCTTCATATACTCGAGTAAGTAACTTAGTACTCGAGTAATCCAAAGGACATACTCGAGTCTTCAGATTCTTTCTCTTACTCGAGTAGGCACTATGATACTCGAGTAGCTCATATATATACTCGAGTAGTCCAGCCAAGTACTCGAGTATATCCTTTACACGAGTATGTTAGTTTGCAGTCTCGAGTAGTTCCCTGATATACTCGAGTGAATGACTTTGTACTTGAGTAGCTTGATTCTCTTACTCGAGTAGGTTTGTGATTACCCGAGTAGTTTCCTAGTTACTCGAGTAGTTATATATATACTCGAGTAACTGAGTTTCTATATTCGAGTAGCTCATGTATATACTCGAGTAGTCCAGCCAAGTACTGGACTATATCCTTTCTTCCAGCTCAGAATTATTTTCTAACTACTGGACTCGAGTATGTCCTCATGTACTCGAGTAGTTACTTCTCTTACTCGAGTAGCTATTCTGTCACTCGTGTATATCTGTGTTTTTCCCAGAATATTTCTAAGTCCAGAAATTACGGCCTATTTCAAATCCTCTATTATGATTGGTCCACATATACTTAATTAAGTATTGACCGTTACAGAAGTCCTATAAATAGGTCTTGTCAAGTCGACAAACCCTAAGAAAAAAAAATAAGTTTCCGAATCTAATTTTATCGCCGACATCGGAAAGCCGACAAGTTCACGCCGACAAAACACTATTCATCTTCTTCGTCGCCGGTCTTCTCCGATATAGAGATTCAGCTAAGAAGTTTCAGAAGATCAAGCTATTCTCAATCGACAGATCCAGTTCTTGATCCCGCTGATTCTAGTTTTCAGATCCAAGAGATTTCGCCTCTGTCTTCCTCGATCTATTTTCCGCTGATCCCTAAAAGCTGAAGAAGGAAGAAAGACTTGAAGATTCAGATCTGAACGGTTCTGTTTGTATATTTGTTTATACAACCTTTCATTCTTGTAGGAGTCTTGACTCTGAGTCCTGTAGGAGTTTTTCTCCGAGTACTGTAGATTCGGTTTGGATCGAGTGGTAGGAAGGTTTTCTTCTGTGTGTAGATCCGTTGGGATCGAGATTTGTAGGAACGTTGTTTCGAGTTGTAGGATCATTTTGAACCGAGATAGTGGAGTAGCCAAGTCTAGTGGTTTACTAGATTGGTGAGGTGAAAGTGGATGTACCCAGGGTTGGGGAACCACTATAAATCCTGTGTTCTCTGTGTGATTGCTTGATCTGTGCTGTGTTAATTTTTTATTCCGCATTTGGCACGCATTTCACCTATTCCCCCCCTCTAGGTGATTTAGGTTGACAACTTAGTTCTCTCAACTGCCTTTAGCAACGAGGCATACTGGGGTAGAAGAATCTAAACTAAGAAAATCTAAACAGAAAATATTTCTGCTCCTAATGCCAGTTAATATAGTTTCCGAAGAATCACATGATATTATCAGGCATTTATCCTTGTAGAACTTAACGCCATACCCTTTATCACATAATTGGCTTACGCTGATCAGGTTATGATTTAATCCTTCAACATAAGCTACGTTAGTGATAGAGAGTATATCGTTGGAAATCGTACCGTAACCTCTGGTGACTCCCCGATCAGATCCCCCAAATATGACTTTGGGTCCATTCTCGACTGGAGAGTACTCCCTCAACAGGCTTCTTGTCCCGGTCATGTGACGGGAGCATCCACTGTCCAAATACCAAATAGGAGTTTTGTTGGCCTTTGGACATTCCTGCAAAACAGAATTAATTTGCCTTAGGAACCCAATCGAACTTGGGTCCTAGATTCCTTGTTAGCATACTCCCCCTCGAATGGTTAACTCTACGAGTGGGCGGCCTCGCATTGCTAACATAAGGAGTCTCATTATACCTTGGATTAAACCAACAATCCATGGCAAAGTGACCAATTTTGCCACAGCACCAGCAGTCAAACCTGTTATACTTCCTCTTGGGCGCCTGCTTCACCCTTGAAACGTGGGGTTCAGCCGGGGCAGAAGACCTGGAGGTGGAGGCAACATGATGACCACAGTCACAAGACTTCTTCACCTCTTGGCTTTTCAGTGTAACAGGCTTGGCCTTAGGTGCCTGCATCCTATTATGGCCGCTAGAGAATTGACCATAATTTCCCAAGTGGATTTCCTCATAAGGTGCCTTGAAGACACTCTCACTGAAGTTACGGGGAAAGGTCCACCCATCATACCGGCTCTTCGGCTTTGCAACCGAGGGCCTGAAGTGATGCCCATATGTTGACTCAAAGTCATGTTGGTTACAGGGAAAGCTAGGCTTTCTGAACTCAAGAGGGCTGAGTGGGGCCTTTCCTTTCTCATCAGCAGAGGCTTTCTTGGCAGCCTTATTCTTCCTCTTGTTCCTGTTTCTCCTGGATGAGGAGCTAGATACCCCTACATGCCCCAAGCCGTCTCCTTTGGCTTGAGCAGAGAAGGTATCAACTAATGGAAGAATAGTTTTTGGCATAGAGAAGCTCTTGACGATCTTCCTTTCTGCCGCAAGTAGTTCTTCCAACTTGTCGACTTCCTCCTGCTTAAGATCAAGGAGCTTAAGAGACTCTGAATGCTTTGAAGTCAGGTCCAAGTGCTCTTGTCGGAGGGAGATCAAATTGGTGATCTCTTCCCACAGGGATACACTCTCACCTTTAAGGAATTTAACTTCCTTTTTCTCAGCCTTCAGTTTCTTTCAACATTTCAGGAAAGTATTGAGCAGAAGCTTATACTTATCGAGGAGCTCAGCTTCAAGGGCAGAAGGGCTATTCTCAGGGTCATCATCCTGAGACTCAGGATCAGAGTCAGAGTCGGAGAGAGGGGTGTGAGCTTTTACCTTCCCAGTAAATGGGGGGCATTCTCCTTCTGAGTCAGAGCGACCCATTAGCCCAAAGTAGGCTTCCTCATCATCGCTGGTGTCTAACGTGTTAGATTCACTCAGCGTCTTTTGCTTCTTTGCGATGTAACTCCTCTCCTTCTTCTTGTCTTTTGAGGACCTGTGCTCCTCTCCCTTTCCCTTTTCCCTCTTGCCTTGATGGCAGTCGGCTACGACGTATCCTGGCTTGTTGCAACCAAAGTATATAATGTCAGAAGAGCGGTGTTTGTTCGGTTTGGAAACATACCTGTCAGAGGAATAGTTCTTCTTCTGATCCCTTGAGGAGGAGCCGTTTCTCTTTCTCTGATTCCTCAGCTTGAGGAACTTCTTGAATTCCCGTGTGATAAGGGATAAATTTTCCTCTGACAATTCTGAGCCGGAGGAGCTTGGCTCAGAGTCTTCCTCTTCATCCCTCTTCCACGCACGGGAAGAAGCGGCACCCTTGCCCTTTCTGGATTGAATGGCTTTCAGGGCCACCGTCTTTTCCTTGGCCGCGGCTTTCTCTGCTTCCTCTTCAGCCTTCCTTGTGTTCAACAGAAGCTCATAGGACATGAGCTTCCCGAACAGAATCTGTGGATCAGTTTCCGCAAGTCTGCCAAACTCGCGGATGGCGTAGATCTTTGTGTCTCATTCCTTAGTGAGGGACCTAAGGAACTTATCATTGAGTTCACCATTAGTGAACACTCTTCCATATCCTTTGAGTGCATTGACGATCTTGAGGAAGTTTTCGAAGGTAACTCCGATCTCCTCTTTTGGCCCTTGCCTGAAGGCCTCATATTTCTTATTGAGGAGGGATCTCCGATCATCCCTCACTTCATCTGTGCCCTCCATTAGGACAATCAGACAGCTCCAGAGATCCCTGGCTGTCCTGCAGTTGCTGAAGTTCTGCATCATAGAGTCATCAACTGCGCTTACCAGGATGTTCTGAGCTTTCTTGTCGAGTCCGAACAGCACAATTTCGTCCTTGTCCATTTCTGAAAGCTTCTTGGGCACTTTCCTGGTTGGATCAATGGTGGAGGCCTTGGTGGGAATGTAAGGTCCCTCCTGCACTATCATGAAGAGCCGGGGGTCGACTGCTTCCATGTAGAATCTGATTCTTTCCTTCTAGATAGGAAAGTTTAGTCTGGTGCATACTGGGATTTTGCCGGAGTGCTTGAGTCCGTCCATGGAATATATCGGTCTTCTTCTTGACACTGGTGGTAGGATTCTACTCAAGGTGTGAACCTTTTTTATGAGTAACCTCGCTCTAATACCACTTGAAAGTTCACCTAGTGTCAATTACCTTCGCCTATGGGGGGGATAGGTGACTTGCAGCGTATTTGCGGAATTAAAAGTGTACCTGCAAATTCAAAACAAAACACACAACACAGAGAATAACATAGGCAATTTATAGTGGTTCCCCGATTTGGGTACGTCCACTTTCCCCCTTTGACCTATCTCCCAATCTAGAGACGACTTGGTCACTTCACCAACAGGATTGAAATCCAATCCTTGCACTATCGGAAGGAACCCTTCCACACGTAGGAGTCAACGCTCCCACAACACGGGTTGCACCCAACCCTACAACTAGGAACCAAATGTTCCTTTATAATGAAAACTAAATCAGAGTGTATAAGAAATACAAACAACTTGAAGACTTAGGTGTCCCTTTTCGTTAGTCTACTTGTTCTAGTAGGAAACGAAAAGTCCACAACCCTAGATCTTACTTGGAGAGAATCTCACCAAGACCGGCGGTGGCGACGAGCGGCGGCAAGGCTCTCGGTGTTGGCGGCGGCAACTGAAGACAGCAGCAAAGCACTGGAGATTCAATCTTCTTAGCGAAGTCGACAAGGTCTTCCAACGGTCACACTAGGATCGATCGTCTCGATCGATTCGGACGGGGATGGATTTCCCTATCTCAAATCAAGAGACAAAAGATCTCTGGTTAGACACGTGAGACGCTATGCAAGACTTGGCTTCTATCACCGTGGATCTGGAGAAGATCGAGATCAGCAATGGTGATCACTGTCCGAGCGGCGGCGACGGAGAAGGTTCGCGAGATTAGGGTTTGACGGCAGCTTCCTTTCGTATTCTGTATTCTGTGATTTACTGTACACCAATACTTGTGTATTTATACACTAGGTCATAAAGATGACCGTTGTGGGCCCCACCAAAACAAAGAACGAAGTCCGGTTCAAAATACCGCATGAAACCTGGACCGGTCCAGGAAATGTCGGAAATTTGCCCTAGTCAAATTCGGCGAGAATCGAATGTGATTCTCGACGAATCGGCGAGAATCACTTACGATTCTCGCCGAATTCTACTTAACGAATTCTGGCATCACAGGTTATACAGGCCGGGGAGAATCGGCGGGAATCACATTAGATTCTCGCCGATTCGTCGAGAATGCAAAGACATTTTCGACGAATCGGCGGGAATCACTTAGTGATTCTCGATGATTCTGCCTTAGAGAATTTTCTGGCGACGTTGAGTCAACTGGCCTCAACCGGCGAGAATCATCTAGTGATTCTCGATGACTCGTCGAGAATCACAAGTGATTCTCGACTAATCGGCGAGAATCACTTAGTGATTCTCGACGATTTACACTTGGACGATTTCTCCTCTTTCAACCCGTGAGCTGGTCTTTGGCCCATCCTTGCTCCTTGTCTGCTTTTGCTTTATCATAGCCCTGTACTTGAAATTAAGTACACCCCAATAGAGAGAGTACACGTAGGCCAACACACTGATCTGCTCAATGAGGGATTACGTCGCATAGACCCGTGTATATTGACCCACTGCACCCTGACATTGGTGTGTACTTAGCGTGGAATAACTGCAAGCACAACTTAAAAGATTTCATCAAACACATTGTCTATTTACCTTAGCTTGTTCAGGGGCTTCTTCAAATCAGGTACATTGTGAATACAATACCCAACAATTGGCCGAGCATGTGGATTATATGGGACATCCGAATCGGCCACCCTTTAATCCGGGTATTACAAATTATGGTAATACCTATCACCCGGGTTATAGAAACCACCCCAATTTTTCTTGGAGCAATCCGGGCAATGCTACGCGTCCCCCAAACGCAAATCCACCCGGATTTCCTCCACCGCAAGATCCAAAACCTCCTTCTTTGGAGGAAGTTTTCACCAAATATACGGCAACTAATGATGCAAATATCCGGAACCTCACCGGATCCATCCGTAATTTGGAAAACCAAATTAGGCAAATTGCAAAAATGCTCTCTGATCGCCAACAAGTATCCTTACCAGGCAATATGGAGGCCAACCCAAAGGAGCAAGCGAAGGCCATCATGCTTCGGAGCTGAAAAGAGGTATCCACTCATGAAAAGCCGGTTGAAAAGGAGGTACGCATCTCTTCTTCCCCTCCTCCTACTCCTCAAGTTTCAAATTCTAATTCTAATAAAATTAAGGAATATCCACCGCCTCTTCCGTATCCGCCAAAATTAGCTAAAGAACAACTAGATGCGCATTAAGTCAAATTTTTATCTATGTTTAAACAAATTCATATCAATTTACCTTTATGTGAAGCGATAGCTAATATGCCGAAGTATGCGAAATATTTGAAAGATCTTTTAACTAACAAAAAGAAATTGGAAAGTCTGTCTCATGTTACTTTAAACGCCGAGTGCTCCGCGTTTTTAACAAATAATTTACCTAAAAAAGTAAATGATCCGGGTAGCTTTTCTATTCCATGCATTTTTGGTGATTTATTTGTGAAACGTGCGTTGGCCGATTGAGGAGCGAGCATCAACTTGAGGCCTTTTTCTCTTTTTAAGAAGCTAGGATTAGGCACTCTAAGCCCGACTAGGATGAGTATTCAACTTGCGGATAGGTCCATAAAGTATCCGTTAGGAATAGTTGAGGACGTGCTCGTAAAGGTTGAAAAGTTTATCTTTCCAGTAAACTTTGTCATTTTTGATATCGAAGAGGACGTCGAGGTTCCCTTTATCCTTGGCCGCCCTTTTCTTGCAACCTATCGTGCGGTAATTGATGTAAGCAACGGAAAACTTTTTCTACGAGTAGGTGATGACGAAGTTTCATTTTTCATCACCCCTTCTATGAAAAATACTTCATCCAATGACGACTCATGTTTTTTCTTAGACGTTTCTCAAGACGAGCCAAATTTTCCTTTTGAAAATTTTTCTAAAAATAGTTTTTCTTTTTTTTCGGAACTCCCGCATAATTTTCCACCTAATACAATTATGGCCATCAACAATATTTCTGAAAGTGAGCCAAAATCCAAATCTTTTGAAGAAATTATTTTAGAAAAAGATAAAATTTTAAATTCTTCTTACGAGGAGACACCAACTTTGGAGCTTAAGCAATTACCCGATCATCTCAAATATATATTTTTGGAAAATAATTCTAATTTACCGGTTATAGTCTCGGCCTTTTTAACGAAATCTGAAAATGAAAAATTATTAATCGTATTACAAAAGCACCGTCGGGCTATAGCTTGGCCAATTTCAGATATAAAAGGCATAAGCCCATATTTTTGTATACATAAAATACTTTTAGAAGATAACTCCCGCAATGTCGTTCAACCTCAACGCCGATTAAACCCAAATATGAAAGACGTAGTAAAAAATGAGGTTATAAAATTATTAGATGCGGGGATTATATATCCAATTTCGGATAGCAAATGGGTGAGCCCGGTTCAAGTAGTTCCTAAGAAAGGGGGTATAACCGTAGTAAAAAATGAAAAAAATGTTCTAATTCCAACACGAACGGTGACCGGATGGCGGATGTGCATAGATTATCGCAAATTAAACGATGTCACTCGCAAAGATCACTTCCCATTACCGTTTATCGATAAAATATTGGAGCGCTTATCCGAACATAGATTCTATTGTTTTCTTGATGATCTCTCGGGATATTTCCAAATTCCCATAGCACCTGAGGACCAAGATAAAACAAAGTTTACTTGTCCCTTTGGCACATTCGCCTATCGAAGAATGCCATTTGGTTTATGTAATGCGCCGGCTACATTTCAAAGATGTATGTTGGCTATTTTTGATAAGTACGTAGAAGACATTATGGAAGTATTTATGGATGACTTTTCTGTTTTTGGAGATTCTTTTGATTCATGTTTGAAAAATTTAGAAAAAGTTTTAAAAAGATGTGAAGAAACAAATCTTGTTTTAAATTGGGAAAAGTGTCATTTAATGGTGCGTGAAGGTTTAGTTTTGGGCCATAAGATTTCTTCTAAGGGTATCGAGGTAGATAGAGCAATAATAGAAGTAATCCAACAACTTCCTCCGCCGACTAACGTAAAAGCTATTAGAAGTTTCTTAGGACATGCTGGTTTTTATCGCCGCTTTATAAAAGATTTTTCAAAGATCACTAAACCTCTCAATTATCTCCTTTAAAAAGATACACCATTTTTATTTGACGACGATTGTCTATACGCTTTTAACTTAATTAAGGAAAAACTTATTAACGCGCCGATCATGATTGCTTTGGTTTGGAAACTTCAATTTGAGATTATGTGCGATGCGAGTAGTTTTGCCGTTTGTGCGGTTTTAGGCCAACGTATTTCTAAAAACTTTGATCCAATCTATTACGCAAGTAAGACACTCACTTCGGCACAAGAAAATTACACCATAACGGAAAAGGAGCTTTTACCCATTATTTTTGCGTTTGATAAGTTTCGTCCTTATATCACCCTCTCAAAAGTTATTGTTTTTACCGATCATTCGGCTCTTAAATATTTACTTTCTAAACCGGATGCCATGCCGCGCTTAATTCGTTGGATTCTACTACTTCAAGAGTTCGACTTGGAAATCCGGGATAAGAAAGGAGCCGAAAATCTTGCGGCCGATCATTTATCTCGTTTAGAAAATCCATTTATTGAGGAATTAAATGAAAAATCTTTTAACGACTCTTTTACGGGTGAAAATTTTTTAAATATCAATTCTTCATCTTCTACGCCTTGGTTTGCCAATATTACAAATTATTTAGTGGCACGTATCCTCCCAAAAGATTTTTCTTTTCAACAAAAGAAGAAATTCTTTTCTGATTTGAAAAATTATTTTTGGGAGGACCCATTTCTCTTTACAGTATGTGCGGACCAAGTAGTATGAAGATGTGTTTCGTTTGAAGAAGGTCAAAATATTTTGAAACATGTACATGAAGTACCGACTGGTGGCCATTATCGAGCCAATCGGACCGCTCACAAAGTTCTTAGTGCAGGATTTTATTGGCCTAGCCTTTTCAAAGATGCTCAATCTTTGGTGAGACTATGCGATAGTTGCCAATGGACCGAAAATATTTCTAATAAAAATGAAATGATGCAAAACTATTTTCTTGAATGCGAAGTTTTTTATCTTTGGGGAATAGATTTTGTAAACCCCCTTCCTTCAAGTTGAGGTAATAAATACATTCTAGTTGCGGTTGATTAAGTTTCCCGATGGGTGGAAGCCCAAGCTCTTCCTACGAATGATTCTCGTGTTGTTATTTCTTTTCTTAAAAAATTATTTTCTCGATTTGGCACGCCTAGGGTGATTGTTAGTGATAGGGGTGCGCATTTTTGTAATGCCCAACTTTAAAAAATTTAATTAAAATATCGCGTTACGCATAAGCTTTCCACCGCATACCACCCCCAAACTAACGGCCAAGTCGAAGTTGTTAACCGAGAAATAAAGCATATATTGGAAAAAAATGTTTCTTCTTCTAAAAAAGATTGGTCTTTAAAACTCGACGACGCTCTTTGGGCTTATCGAACGGCTTACAAAACCACCACCGGTTGTACTCCGTATCGATTAGTTTATGGAAAATCGTGTCACTTACCGGTAGAACTAGAACACCATGCTTTTTGGGCCTTAAAATTTTTATATATTGATCCCCACTCTATCGCCGAACATCGCAAATTCCAACTGAACGAACTCGACGAGGGGCGCTCCGACGCATATGAAAATAACAGGATTTATAAAGAGCGAACGAAGAACTTTCAAGATAAAAATTTAAGGCACCCAAAAACGTTTAAACCGGGCGACTGAGTCTTACTTTATAATTCTCGCTTGCGCTTATTTCCAGGAAAATTGAAATCACATTGGTCTAGTCCTTTTATGGTGAAAGAAGTTTTTCCATATGGTACTGTGTTGCTTTCACACCCTGACAAGGGTTATTTTAAAGTTAATGGCCAGCGTCTTAAACTCTATTATTCTGGTGATGTTATTGCCGAGGATAATGAAGTTGTTCTTCTTCCAAACACTTAGTAATTTTTGTTATTCTTTTTTTTTATTTCTTTTGTATTTTTTTTATCTTTGTTCCGACGGCTCCTACGAATTGGTCACTTAATCGTCTGCTTCAACGTTGCTGATTTTTATGATGATTCAAGCCAAGTTTCAAGATGTTCTACAAAGCAAGCATGAGGAGCAGAATCAACCTTCAGACTCGCCAATTCAGGGAAGTGCCTGTTTTATTTATTTTCAATTTCTCTTATTCCTTCTTTTTAACATCGAGGATGATGTTTTCTCCAAGTCTGGTGGGATTGAGTTAGTTTGAATTTTGTGTTATTTTTTTTGTTTTTAGAAAATTTCAAAAAAAAAATCATATCAAATTTAGGTAAAACAAAAAAAATTCAAAAAAAAAAAGTTTTATGTTCTTTCATTATCTCGTATATATATATATATATACAAAAAAAATAAAAAAACCAAAAATAAAAAAAAATTAGAAAAATGAAATCTAATTTCTTGGAAAGGGCGATTTGGGCTTTCATCATATCTCATCCCCTAGTACCTTGCGAACCCTTCACCGGGTAGCCCTTGGGAAGTCCAAGAAGAAGAAAAAAAATATTTATTTAAGCTTATGTTTATGATATTATATTATAAAAACAACACAAAAAAAGATAATATTTTAACAAACAACAAAAATTAGGAAACTTAAAATTTGAAAACCATCAAAAATTATATTCTATCATTATTTTAGTATGTTTCTTTGAGTGTTGTGTAGGCTCATGTAGTATTCTTAATCATTCATAGTATGTTAGGATAGAGTCTAGTTTAACTATATTACTCTTACATATCTTAATTTTGTCATTTTCTCTTTCATAAATTTTGGCATCAGTTTTATTTTAATGAAATAATGATGTTGTAGTTATCTCTTCTAATCTAAGTGTAATAGCTTGCTTATTTTGTTAGACGATATTATTAGACACTCACTCGCAAGGTAGTCTTTCTTGGTGGCTAGAACTTGCCTCTAGCGACTCTCGAAACATTTGCATAAGTTTGTCATGATCTTTTAGAAGTGATTTAGGCCACCTTTTTGATCGTTTTTGCCTTTTTGCCCACCATAAAAATTCACTTTGTTAAACAATTTTGGGCCTTTCCTAGTTTTCTTTGTTAGCTCAGCCTTTCATTTTTCACCAAAGACAAACTATTTATCCCATGATCACACTAAATATTTGAGTTTTATTAAAATTCGGTGATGTGTTTTTTATATTGTGAAAAAAGGGAATTTTCACATTTATATTTCGAGCTATTTTGTTTGAAAAAAATTAAAAAAATAAAGTGAAAAAGAATTTCATTGGCAAATTTTTAAAGAAAAATATTCATGGCCTTATTTTTCAAAAAAAGGAGAGTTTTGTTATAAAATTTTCTTTTTGATTGAGGGTTCTATTTTAAAATTTTATAAAACTCTCACCTTGATTTAGTGTGATCTTTAGCCTTCGTGTTTATCTTTTGATTTCCAAATCATTATCATTTACCTAAGCCAAATTTTATTCCTAATGAAAGCCCTTTTGATCTTTAAGTCATTACCTTGTGTAGTGGAGAGAGTGTGACCAGGCAAGCCTATGGTCACTCTCATTGATGGATTTCTTTGGAGGTTATGTTGGAGTGTTTTGTAGAATAATCGAAGTCTAGCAACATGTTGTTTATTCAATGCACTTATTTTGGTTGAATCGCTACCTTTGTTATGTTTGTTAGGTAGCATGTTGATGCCTTATTTTTATGTTTGTAGAAAATTTACAATCTAAGTATATGCCATAGTAATATTTTTAATCTCCTCTTTATTCTTATCTACATTGATTTCTATCACCGCACTCATTTGTAGCATATTAATTTTGATAGTTTAATTTTTTGTTTTGGTGTTCTTTAAAAAAAAATTGTTAATTTAACTTTTATTTTAAGTCTTGTTTTGCTTGAGGAAAAGCAAAGACTTAAGTCTGGGTGGATTTGATGACGCATATTTTGACTAAAATATGTTCATTATTATTATTATATTTATATTATAAATTATATGTATTTACTCTTAATTTTAATATAATTTTCTAATTATTAATATATCATAATTATTTATACTAATATCGTTTTATTTTGTTTTGTGACAGGCCTGGGGTGAATTCGGCACGATTCGACGTAAAACGCCCACTGTCAATTTCTGCACGAGAAATATTTCCTATGCAAATAAGTTTTGCATGCATGTTGCTTTCCCACCACATTTTCTCTCTCCTCCCCATACATGAATTATCCTTTCTTATTATTATCTTTACATGAAATATATGTATGCATGGTGATTGATTTTTCATTACTATCAATACATGTAGCCACCTTTCCCATGCAAGTATCTTTATAAAATTCTTTCATGTAGCATCTTCTTATTTTATTTTTATATAATACTCCCTCATAAATACTTCATGTCATGTTCCCATAAATTTTATTATTTACATCTGGCCGGCCATATTCCTTCCTATGTTTTATTAATAGTAAATTCCATTTAATTTGGCCGGCCACCCCTTTCTCTCCCCCTCATTTATTTTCTTTTATTTTATTTCTATTTTATATCACATTAAATCTACTCCCTCATGCATTCACCTTTTCAACACCCTCCACCTTTTCATTTCCCCACATTTATTCTCACCAATTAAACCATATGTCCTTTCATTTTCTTCTTCATCTAGATCCTTCCATGGTTGCTATAAAAGGAGAATGAGGCCAAGGCTTATGGAGAGGGAAAAAAGTTAGAGTTGGAGAAGAGAGCAAGTTCAAGAGAGAGAGAGAGAGTTCTACCTTGTATGAGAGTTTCTTTTATGTTATTTTTTATGCTTTAATTTTCATTGTGTTATGTACTTTTGTTATTTCCCTTCTAATGAAAATGCAAACTTTTTATTTCATTGTTGTTGTTTTCTTTATCATGAGTAGCTAAATCCTTTCTTAGTACTTGATTGGTTAGTATTGGGATGAAAATTTAATTATAATCTTTCGTCTCTATTTTTTGAATTTCTCATTGCGATTTATTTCCGATTAAAATTTGGCGGCGGGTTTATATTGCTAGTATATAAAATTTCGCTATCCGATTTGTAGTCAGGTTAGCCGAGAGGCCCGTGAATGTCATGGATCGCTCGGAAATAAAGAGATTTTGATATTCTTCTTTGAGAATTGAGAATAACAAATCTTTTGGATTTGGGATTTATCGTTCATGCAATTTAAAATTACTTTCAAATTTTAAGAGATTATGTTTGAATTTTTTTTAAAATTAGGCGATAGTTTTCTCTAGCGAGTTGCTATTACATTTTTCAATCCCCCAATCGAAACGGATTCTCAAGAATTAGAACGCATCTTTTATAATCGAATTCCCAAGAACGCCAAATCAAGTGCTAAGGTTTTTAAATCGTGAATTTTCTCGTTAGTCAACTCTCTTCGTTTTTACAAAAACAAAAACTAATTTTCGCTCGATAAGTTATTAGTTCCACCTTGTGAGTAGAAGTACTCAAAAGACCCTGGAAATACGACACTTGATCATACTATAAGCGATAGGTGCACTTGCCTACTGCAAAAATCAGATTTTAAGCATCAAAGATCTCCATGACGCCTGAGATCGTAGGCAATGAAATACAAATGTCTCTTTTTGCTTCTATACCGACCCTTTACCTAGACCGGTTGGCTCTCTCCCCCCCTTAGAAAGGTCTTTGAGTTAGCTCTTCAACTTCCTTCTTAATGTGTCTTAGATCCTCACTAGATCCCAAGATCTAGACATCACTCACTTAGATAATTCTCACGAAACCCTTCCCAGATTATGACGATCCCCCAGATGATTTTCCACATACTAGATCACTAGATCTAAACGTCCCTTACCGGGATGATTTCCTAGATTTTGACAACCCCCGATCGATTTCCTTCACACACAAACAAGTACACAATAAAGAGAGTTCAAAGTAAAATACAAACAGTTAAGGAATTATTTTTCCGTCAAACGTAGAACTCCTCTGAGGAACGGTGCATGACCGATGCTCTTGAATATCATTCTTATTGTAGTCCATCAGTTGTGAGTGGTCGTTGAATATTTTGTTCGCCGAAGATCATTGATCACGAGCGGGAGGAAGAAATAATGTGTTTCCTTCAATGGAGATAAGAGTTCGTCATTCTCCAGATGGAGGCCAAACCCTAGAATGAAATATTCTCCTTAGTTGTGTCTCTAGGAAAAGAAATGCACGCTTTTATATGACTTGAAAAAGTAATCTACCATTGGCGGTAGAGCTTGCGCCCGATGGTAGGTCGATGCGCGTGGAGGTGACAACTGTCCAGCAGATTTGGAAAACATTCCAAAGAAAATATTTTTCTACTTTTTTTGCTATCGTGGCACAGTACCACGCTATCACCAGGAGGTATTAGTATCTTCTCGATGAAGGTAGCAAAGGTGATAAAGGTGACTCGACGGTCATCAAGATAACAAGCCTCCAGCGGTATAACTAGCGCCACACAATAGGTTGTTGAGAGCTCATGCAAAGTTAAATTAGAACTAGTGCGGGTGGTAGATCGTAGGTATTAATTCTCTTGTTATTTTGTACCTGTAAACCTGCACATTATACCCAACACAGGTATGATTCAATATAACACGGGATTTGATATTGTCAAACTAAAGAGATGTGAACCATAGGCTCTAACATGCCTATGCTTTTGGGACAAGCTCAGAGGATTTCCCTTGAGCATGTGGGGCCTAAGAAAGAGTTCCATTTATGGATTGAATGCTATTGGGGAAATGGAAGCTCCAATGTGAAGGATGTGATGTGATGTTGTGTGATGATGTGTTATAATCATACAAGCTATAGGGTGCCTTGAGTGAAACCCACGCTGTATACATGCTACAATTGTATGCCCCTTTTATTTAACTACTCAATATAAAAACACATTTTATTTTTGTGACACCTACTACTGTTGTTTCAATGTTAATTTATATTTTATTACATATGCATATGAAGTATTGATCTGCAGGGTTATAGAGTCCCTCGAGGTCTTATAGGGGCGATCAAGACAAGGGGTGTTTGTTATAGATTTTAGGTCACCCTTAGTTGACCCACATTATAAAAAAAATGGGGGTAGGGGTTAGAAGTGGGAGCTAACTCACTAGCCAAAAAGGACTAAGCTTCATGAAGTGAACCTCCTCTTATTATGCTTATTTCCATACTTGATGTGCCTCTCTTTTTATGTTCTAGCTTGCATGTTGAGGTAGCATATGACTTCTCTATATTTTTCTATGCAAGATATCTTGGTTATGGACTTGAATATTTTGTTCTTGTAAGTCCATAAGACCATTTGGACTTCTATGTTTTCATGGACAACAACTAGTCTATGTTTTTGAGAGAGGAAGTTGTCTACCTAAATCACCTAGAGGGGGGTGAATAGGTGAGATGTTCGTCTATTTACGGAATAAAAAAATAAAGGAACTAGCACAGCACAATACCAAGCAATCATAGACGACAAAAGATTTATAGTGGTTCCCCAACCTTGGGTACGTCCACTTTCCTCACCAATCTAGTAAACCACTAGACTTGGCTACTCCACTATCTCGGATCAAAACGATCCTACACCTCGGAACAACGTTCCTACAAAACTCGATCCCAAAATGGATCTACACTCGGAAGATTAAAACTTCCTATAAATCTCGCAGAGAATTTCTCCTACAATAAAGATGTTTGAAATATAACTCAAATAATACAAACAGTGAATTTTCATATCTGAATAGATCGGCCTTGATCTTCCTCTTTGTTCGATGTGGCTTTTTCAGAAAGATCGAAGAAGAACACGACAACCCTAGATCTGAAAACTTCTTTGACTTCTCCCGATCGGATGTAGAAGATGATGAGAAGCAAAACTTTGATCACGATCAGAAGAAGAAAACTTAGATCTGAATCAGGAATCAGAAACTCAGCACGAGCACGATGAAGATCAACGGCGGCGGCGGTGGCTTCAGTGATTCAGACTTTTCCGAGAGGTAATAGTGTCGACGGACGGCGGCTTGTAGATCTCGAAAAACTTATATTCTCTGATAATTCCTTTTCTTTTTCTTATTAGGTTAGGTCTAATCACGTATCCCTTTTATAGGAGACTGATAACGGTCATAATCGTAATTAATGATGATACGTGGACCAATCAGAAAAGAGGAATTCAAATATTACTTTGGAATTCTGGTCTTAGCGATTTTCAGAGAAAGACAGAGTCATATACACAAGAGAAAATGATATACTCGAGTATATGTCTATCTGCTACTCGAGTAACTAGAAGTGAAGCATACTCGAGTGAATGAGTTTCAACATACTCGAGTATCTGGGTTCAACTACTCGAGTGACAGAAAAGATCTACTCGAGTATAAAGAAGTTGGTTACTCGAGTGTATCTACTTAGAGGAATTCTCAGGATAAAAGGATGGTGTTACTCGAGTATAACAGAGGGAGTCAACTACTCGAGTATCTGAGCTATTACTCGAGTGAAGAGAGTCTACTCGAGTATATAGACTTAGAGAAATTCCTTTATACTTCCAGTCCAGGCTTACTCGAGTGTAAATAAAGCATCTACTCGAGGACTACTCGAGTAAGAGAGTTAACCTACTCGAGTATCAAGTAACCTACTCGAGTATACCAAAGGAGTACTCGAGTATGTATACTTAGGATATTTTCCAGATAACAAAGAATCCTTTACTCGAGTATATAACTTAGACCTACTCGAGTAACAGACCATTTACTCGAGTATATATAAATTTACTCACTCGAGTATATGAATATCTACTCGAGTATACACTTATATACTTGAGTAAAAGGGATTTTTCTCGAGTATGCTTAAGTCAACTACTCGAGTACTAAGTCACCTACTCGAGTATATGGAGTATAATACTCGAGTATGTGGACTTAGTAGAACTCTTGGAATTAGGTCTTCTATCCTTCTTTGTCCATGAGTATAAGTGCATTTAGATGAAGTGTATCCCAATAGAGAGACTATACGTGAGTCAACACCTTGGATCACACAATGAGGGATTACATTGTATGGTCCTGTGTTTGATGACCCACTATAGACTGACATTGGTCTACACTTGGCAATAGAGTCCTGCGCACAAGTAACTTAAACACAATATCAAATACAACTTAATTCATCTTAGTTCCGGGTCTGACTTCCCACAAATCTGAGGTATTGTGGAGACAAATCCCAACAATCTCCCCCTATTTGTAGAAGTCAGCACTCTCTTCACTAAGGTGAATTACTTAAAGTAAAGTAGAACAAGGATAGTATAAATGACAAAGTATAAAGCATTGAAAAATACTGAGCAAGAAAACAAATAAACTAAGATAGCCATAATCAGAATTATATATAATCTAGAAATGTTTTAGAAACAGAATATCAATTTCCACAAGATCATCTTTCAGGGATGGGGATCCCTATTCTGTTTTTCTCTCACTTGATGCTGCCTCTCAAAGTATGAGAAAGGTTTTGGAAAGTATGTCTTTGGCCTAGGAGGAGCCTTCGGGTTGTTGAATCCCCATTGCTTGTCATGAAATCTGATGAGTTGTAAATATACCTATATTTTCGTATTTTATTTAAGTCAATTCTGTTTATTTTTTTTCTTTTTTATCAAGTTTTATTCAATAAATTGCTTATTTTTGTAAATATTATTTCTAACTTAGCTTTATTTTTATTCCAGAAAAATTCCAGAAAAATTCCAGAAAAGTCAAAAAAATTGACGGACACGCCCGTGTCAATTGACCGACACTCCCGTGTCACGCCCCCCCCCCCCCCGACGATCGCTGGCCACAGGTTGCCAGCTCGACGTTCGGCGATGATAAAACTAAGCACGACACGCCCCAAGACACGTCCGTGTCAAGGTGCGACACGGGCGTGACCTAGCCACCTGGCCCGATGTGACGCGCGCGATTTTGCGGCCGGACCGTGCCCAGATCGACCTCCCTGACACGCCCCAGTCACGCCCGTGACTGGCACTTGTCACGCCCGTGACCTAGGGCGTGACCGCCACGTTTTCAGCCGAAGTCAACCTTCCAGTCAAGTCACCCGATCAGCTCATGAATAGTGTCGACACGCCCCCCTGTCACGCCCTAGTCACGGGCGTGACCCACCCGAAATTTTGCCTATAAATAAGAACTTCCAGGAAGCTTATTTTGTCCACTTTTTTTGACCACTTTGCTTAGGGGAGGTGCTGCCCAATTGGATTCCATACCTATGTAAGGAGAATTTCTCCCCCCTTTCTCTCTCTTAGTTTGTATTAGGGTTTTTACTTTAATGAAATATGAATTTTTCTCTCTTAACTAGTATGAATAATCCATTTGAATGCGCCTACTTAAGCAATTTTTCGTTCATCTTTTTGTATTTCTTTTATGTTTTTATCTTTTTAGCCTTCGTAACTTAGTTAGATTTAGGGTTTATCGGCATTTCTAGCCGTTGTGCCGTCCATTTAAATTTCATTTTCTGCACTTTTTTAGATTTAGCTTTTCTCCTTTTTCCTATTTTTTCATTCATAAGGGTTTATAAAAACTCATCTAAAAGTGTTATTTTCATTTTCCTTTAACTTAGGCTCTTTAGGATTGTAAAACTTTTTGTCCTTTTTGTTTTATTTTCACTTTTTAGGAGTTTTTATAAAAATATAAGAATGAAAATATAGTCGTTATAATTTTTTGCTCACTTTGTTTTAGCTTTTTAATTTCAAAACTTTTAGTCCGGTTATTTCTTATTTCATCTTTTTATGCATTTCTACCGCATTCTAGCGGTAGAAATGCAGTTGTATTAATTTTTCGAGCACTTCCATTTTGCGTTTATTTGCAAAAAAAATTTCGCTCCGGTTAATTTTTATTTTCACTTTTTATGCATTTCTACCGCATTCTAGCGGTAGAAATGCAGTCGTTTAAATTTTTTGAGCACTTTGTTTTTCTTATTTTTGCAAGTGTGTGTGCGTGTATGAGTTAGGTTTTACTGCTTTATTTCAACTCCTGTAGAGTGCGTGTGTGCGTATGCATTTATTTCCGCCTACTCGTTAAGAGTTAAATGGCGCTTTGCTTTCATTTCCCGCCCACTCGTTTGAGTGGGACTTGTCTTTTTACTGCTTTTATTTTCTTCCTACTCACTTGAGTAGGAAAACTTTATGTGGGTGCGTGTGTTTTATTTTCTGTAGAGTGTGTGCGTGTGTTTTCTTTTCTGTAGAGAGTGTGCGTGTGTTTTCTTTTCTGTAGAGAGTGTGCGTGTGTTTTCTTTTCTGTAGAGTGTGTGCGTGTGTTTTCTTTTCAAGTAGAGTGCGTGTGTGTATGAGATAAATTTACTCCCGCCCACTCATTTGAGCCGGGACTTGCAATTTTATCGCTTTCTCAATTATGTAGAGTGCGTGCGTATAGGTGATAATTTTACCGCTTTATTTATCGCTTTCTTCAATTAAGAAGAGTGTGTGCGTGTGTGCATTTATTTCCCCCTACTCATTTGAGTAGGGCTTGCTTTATTTAATTTTCTTTATGGTTTTGAAGTGTGCGTGAGTGCCTGCATCAATTAGCCTTAAATTTATCTAATTGTCCTATTTTTCGTGTTTTCTCTTATAATTGTTCAGTACTTAATTTAACACTCACGCTTCACCTAAAAACATAAAGCCGTCCCCATACCGATGAGTGGCTAATCTCTTTTAGCCTTCGACATCGAAGAGCATTGGGACATAAAAAATGATTTGAAATAATTAAAAAAACTTTATTTTTAATTTAATTTAAGGACTTAAGGTTTACCCCGGGTTAACGACGCATAGGACCACATAATCGATGTGTGGGCTCTATTTCCGTTATCCATACGTGACGCCGAGAGGCTGCACGTATGGACCGATCCCCCTGGGTAAAGAGAACTGCGTACGCCCCCTCGAAAGAGGAGAAGCGTAGTTCTGCCGGATTGGGTTCCCCACCCAATAGCGGGGTTCTTAGCGTAAAGCAGGCATTAAGAGGAATCCTTCGTCGGTCTAACGATTGGTCGAATAGTCTTAATGTTTAGGTGAGCAATATTCCTAGAGATAAGTGCGCTCATATTTTCGGAACCTCCACGGCCAAGTGCCTTTTATTAATTTAAAAACAAAGTTTAATAATTGTTAAGAATTATTTTAGTCTTAATCCGATTCGATGCCGAGCGTTAACCCGTCATCGAACTAATTTAGCAAAATTCCGCTTTCTTTCTTTCCGCTTTAATTAAACTAAAAAAAAAATCTCACCTTACTGTTAGTAAGATAATAGTGTTCCTGAAAGAGTAGATATAATCAACGCGTCCCCGAGAATAATACGACCTCGGTATTTTCCCGAATACCGAGTACTACTTGCGATAGGTGCGCTTGCCTCCTTTCGTTAGAAAACTCGATCTTCTAACCGGCCCGCGGAATCTGACCATTTCGAACCAACCACAGTAGGTCTCTGTTCCGCGGCCATCAAGTTTTTTGCGCCGTTGCCGGGGAATCCGGTTGTTATATTGAATCCGGGAATCTATTAATTTTACATTATTTTCAAATAAAAAAATTTATACAAAAAAAAATATATCCTTCCCCCTTTTCGTTTTTTTTAGGGTGTATGACCCGTGGACAACCTTCGAGTTCTGAAAATCTTGAATTCGACCCCGAGATCGACCGCTCTCTTGCGCGTATCCAATCTCTCCGTCGAATTCCCTTTTTAGACCCCGCAGAATCTATCGGAGAACCCTCTTCTTGTTCTATGGCCGACCCGAATAATGCCCAACCGGCCGAGCGTACTATGTCTTATTACGCTCGGCCCAATTTGGATGATACGGGGTCGAGTATTGTTCGGCCAGCTGTGGCCAACAATAATTTTGAAAATAAGTCAAGTGTGATTCAGATGATCCAAAATGCCATGCAGTTCGATGGACAGCCGGATGAGGACCCCAATAATCACTTGTCTAATTTTCTTGAGATTTGCGATACTTTTAAAATTAATGGCGTCACTGATGACGCCATTCGTTTGCGCCTTTTTCCCTTCTCTCTTAAGTCCAAGGCTAAGGCGTGGTTACTCTCCCTCCCGCGGGGATCCATCACGTCCTGGGCGGAATTGGCCGAAAAATTCCTTACGAAGTATTTTCCGCCCGCGAAAACTGCAAGACTGCGGGCGGACATATTTTCGTTCGTCCAAAACGACTCCGAGTCTCTTTACGAGACTTGGGAATGCTTTAAGGAGTTTCTCCGCCGGTGCCCGCACCACGCTCTGCCAACGTGGTTGCAGGTACAAATTTTTTACAATGGACTGAATAGTCAGACGCGTCAAATGATTGACGCGGCTACCGGGGGCACTCTGAACAATAAGACCCCCGAGGCCGCCCAGGCCCTTTTCGAGGAAATGGCGGTGAACGCCTACCAGTGGAACGTGCCGCGGGCGCGCCCTAAGCAGGCGGGCATTTTTGAAGTGGATGCCACCGCTCAGCTAGCCCTCCAAGTGGAAAGGCTAACTAAGCAGGTGGCGGAGATGTCTGTTTCCTCCTCCACTCCGCCTTGTTTTCTCCCCCCCTCCAACGTCTGCGTAGTCGACGAATTCGTGGACTATATGGGAAATCCGGTGCGTCCCTCATTTCAAAACAACCCTTATAGTAGCCATTATAATCCGGGTTGGAGGAACCATCCGAATTTCTCCTGGAGCAACCCGAACAACGCGCAGCGTCCCCCTCCCCCTCCTTTTGCGCCAACGCTTCCTCCTCCCCGTCCTATGAAGCCATCCCCGGTGGAGGAAAATTTTAATCGTTATGTCGCGTCCAACGAGTCTAATATCCGGAGCATCACTGGATCGCTAAAAAATTTAGAACTCCAGGTTGGACAGCTGGCGCGACCTATGTCAGAACGCGCCATGGGGGCACTGCCAGGGAACACGGAGCCCAATCCAAGGGAAACCGCCAACGCTATAACCCTCCGTAGCGGTAAGGAGGTGGTCGATCCAAAACGGATCGATCCTCAGGTACATATTTCACCTCCGACCCCTCTTCCCTCTTCTTCGATTACGCAACCCTTACCGATTTTTAACGATAAAACTATTTTAAACAAGGCGTTGCCCTACCCGCATAAGTTAGATAATGAGCGAGTAAACGCGCAATATGAAAAATTTATTTTATTACTTAAACAAATTCATATTAATGTTCCTTTTTGCGAGGCTATCTCGCAAATGCCTAAATATACGAAATTTTTAAAAGAACTACTTTCTAATAAACGCAAACTCGAGGATATTTCGCATATATCTCTCAACGCTGTCTGCTCGGCGGCTCTTACTAGTAAATTTCCCTTAAAACAAAACGACCCGGGACGGTTCTCCATCCCGTGCCTTTTTGGCGATGTATTAGTAAAATACGCCTTAGCAGACTTAGGCGCGAGCATTAATTTGATGCCGTTCTCGCTCTTCCTGCGTTTAGGTTTGGGTACTCCTGCTCCTACCAATATGCGCATCCAACTAGCGGATCGCTCGGTTAGGTTCCCCATCGGGGTTGTTGAGGATGTCCTTGTCCGAGTAGACAAGTTCACCTTCCCGGTGGACTTCGTCATCTTGGACATCGAGGAAGACGCCAACGTACCAATAATACTTGGTCGCCCTTTCCTCGCGACCTCACGTGCGTTAATTGATGTAAGTAATGGTCAGCTTCTCCTTCGGGTAGGAGACGACCAAGTTACTTTTTCTATTAACTCCTCTATGGAAGACTCGTTGCCGAGCGACGATTTCTGCTATTCTTTAGATTCTTTTTATGGAGATAGTTCTTCCCCGGTTTTCGAGTCCGAATTTTTAAACGAAAATATATTTTCGCTCGAAAATTTTTATTGCGATGAGGACGAGTCTACGAACATGCCTTTTGAACCAATTGGTTCAAAAGACATTAGCACTAAAACCTCACTAGAAGAACCGCCCATCCTAGAACTCAAACCATTACCCGAATCCCTAAAATATGCCTTTTTGGGGAAAAATGATACACTCCCGGTAATCATTTCTTCGTATTTAAGCGATTCGGAGACCTCCGATTTATTGGAGGTTTTGCTTAAAGATCGCCACGCAATTGCGTGGCAAATTTCTGACCTAAAGGGGATTAACCCTTCTTTCTGCACTCACAAAATTTTCTTAAACGATAATTGCCGCAAAACCATTCAGCCCCAGCGACGTCTTAACCCAAACATGAAAGACGTCGTGAAAGCTGAGATAATTAAATTATTAGATGCGGGGATTATTTATCCCATTTCTGATAGTGCGTGGGTTAGTCCCATTCATGTCGTGCCCAAGAAGGGCGGTCTAACCGTAGTAGCGAATGAGCACAACGAGCTCGTCCCAACTCGTATTGTTACGAGTTGGCGTGTGGTCATCGATTATCGCAAACTTAATGATGCCACCCGCAAGGACCATTTTCCACTACCGTTCCTTGACCAAATTCTCGAGCGTCTTTCCGGCCATCCTTTTTATTGTTTTCTCGACGGCCTATCGGGTTTTTTCCAAATCCCCATTTCCCCCGAGGACCAAGAGAAAACAACTTTTACCTGCCCCTTTGGCACCTTCGCCTATCGAAGAATGCCATTTGGCCTCTGCAATGCGCCGGCTACATTCCAACGATGTATGCTAGCAATTTTGGCGAGCTAGTAGAAGATATTATGGAAATATTTATGGATGACTTTTCTGTATTCGATTGCTCTTTCCCGGATTGTCTTCGTAATCTTGATCGTGTCCTCCAGCGATGCGAGGACACGAATCTTGTATTAAATTGGGAAAAATGTAACTTTATGGTTCGAGGAGGTTTGGTCCTCGGCCATAAGATTTCGAGTAAGGGGATAGAGGTCGATAAGGCCAAAGTTGAAATCATAGAAAAACTTCCTCAGCCGACAAACATAAAATCCATTAGGAGTTTCTTAGGCCACGTGGGCTTTTATAGGCGTTTCATTCAAGATTTTTCAAAAATAACAAAGCCGCTTACTCACCTCTTGGAAAAGGAATCACCTTTTGTCTTTAGTAGCGATTGCGAGTCTGCTTTTAATTTTATAAAACAAAAACTTATTAATTCTCCGATTCTAGTGGCCCCTAATTGGTCCCTTCCGTTCAAAATCATGTGCGACGCTAGTGATATTGCCTTAGGCGTCGTTCTTGGCCAACGCGTAGAAAAACATTTTCATCCTATTTATTACGCTAGCAAGACGCTCACTTCCGCACAAGTGAATTACACGACGACGGAAAAGGAACTCTTAGCCGTCGTTTTCGCTTTCGATAAGTTTCGCTCGTATCTTACGCTATCTAAAGTTATCGTTTTTACCGATCACTCCGCCCTTAAATATCTATTAGCTAAAACCGACGCGAAGCCCTGCCTTCTTCGATGGATTCTCCTCCTATAAGAGTTTGACTTGGAGATCCGAGATAAGAAGGGCGCGGAGAATCTAGCGGCAGACCACCTCTCCCGTTTAGACAATCCGGGTGCGGAAGCGCTCGTCGAATCTGAAATAAATGACAGATTCCCCGAGGAACGCCTTCTCGCCATTCGTTCATCTTCGTCATCTTCGCCTTGGTTCGCAGATTTTGCGAACTACTTAGTCGCGCGGGTACTTCCAAAAGATTTCTCAAGTCATCAAAAGAAGAAATTCTTTTCCGACTTGAAAAATTTCTTTTGGGATGACCCTTTTCTTTTCCGTATCTGTGCGGACCAAGCGGTTCGAAGAAGCGTCGCGGGAGTGGAGTGCACGCAAATATTGAGGCACTGCCACGAGGGTCCAGCCTGGGGGCACTATCAAGCCAACCGGACCGCTAGGAAGGCGCTAGAGGCGGGCTACTTTTGGCCCACTCTCTTCAAAGATGCGCACAATTTTGTGCGCGCATGCGATAGCTGTCAGCGGTCGAGTAACATCTCACGTCGCGACGAGATGCCCCAAAATATGTTTTTAGAATGCGAAGTCTTCGATTTATGGGGCATAGATTTTGTTGGCCCCCTACCTCCTTCTTATAAAAATTCTTATATTTTAGTGGCGGTCGACTACGTATCACGGTGGGCGGAAGCGCAGGCTCTCCCCACTAACGATGCGCGAGTCGTCGTCACATTTCTAAAAAAATTATTTTCTCGCTTCGGCACGCCTCGCGCTATTGTTAGTGATAGGGGAACGCATTTCTATAATGCTCTAATGGCTAAGACGTTAGCTAAATACAGAGTCACGCACAAGCTTGCCACCCCCTACCACCCGCAAACAAGTGGCCAAGTTGAGGTAGTAAATCGAGAGATAAAACTCATATTAGAAAAAACCGTTTTACTTAATAGGAAAGATTGGTCCGCTAAGCTCGACGACGCGTTATGGGCGTATCGTACGGCGTACAAAACCGCTACCGGTTGTACCCCGTTTCGATTAGTCTATGGCAAAGCGTGCCATTTACCCGTAGAACTGGAGCACCGTGCACTTTGGGCATTAAAACTCTTAAACCTCGACTCTAACTTAGCCGCTCAAAATAGAAAACTGCAACTAAACGAGCTCGATGAATGGCGTGCGAACGCTTACGAGAGCAATAAGTTCTATAAGGAGCGTTCTAAGTTCTATCACGATCGAAAAATTAAAACCCCCAAAATTTTTTCTCCGGGCGATCTAGTCCTTCTTTATAATTCTCGTCTTAAACTTTTTCCTGGCAAACTCAAATCCGTTGGTCCGGTCCCTTCTTAGTTGAAGAAGTTTTTCCATATGGGACCATACTCGTCTCCCACCCGGAAAAAGGCTCGTTTAAAGTAAACGGTCATCGATTAAAGACTTACATAGCGGGCGACCCTGTGATCGAGTATAGCGAAACCATATCCCTCCTCAACTTATAATCCCGCCACTATAGTCAAGCTACGCGACTATAAACAAAGCGCTCCTGGGAGGCACCCCACGTCTATCTTTTTTACGTCTTCATTTATTATGTTTTCTATTTTTCTAATAAATGCAGGGTTTCTAATGGGCTTCCCCGAGCGCGGATCAGGGACGTTTTCTGCCCCCCTTTTTTTCCTTTTTTGTACATATATACCTGCTGTCTTGTTCCTCATACTTAGTATACAACATTGGGGACAATGTTGGATCTAAGTATGGGGGTGTTTTCATATTTTCGTACTTTCTTTTTCAAAAACAAAAAAAACAAAAAAAAAAAAAAAAATAAAAAAAAATAAAAAAAACAAAACAAAACTTCAAAAAAAATTTATAACAAAAAAATATAAAATCCAAAAAATTTTAATTAAAATTTTTTGAAGTTTCATTTTTGAAACTTTGTCTTATTTTTAACTCGGTCCGCGAGATCCGGCTCATCGAGCCATCCACATAACGAGTCATCTCGCGGCTACCTAGTTTGTATTTCTGTAAATATTTTTGTAAATATTTTTGTAAATACTTTTTGTAAATATTCTTTCTCTTTCCCCTCTCCCTTTTTCCCTCTCATCCTTGTAAATATTTTTTTCTTTTTCCCAATTTTTTGTAAATAGAATGAAAATTTCATTAAAAATACAAACAAAAAAATTCACAAAATTTTAAAATACAAAAAATTTCACAAAAAACTTAAAAATCCAAAAAAATTTATTTTTGCATTTTTCTTTCTTTCTTAGTATGTATATATTAAAGATATAAATACAAAAATACAAAAAGAAAAAAAAAGAGCATAACTTCAAAAACAAAAAAAATTTTATGTAAGTTATGAAACAAATAAATCAAACATTTCATTCTTGAGTTTCTTGTTATCCAAAACTTTTGTTTTGAGTTTATTTATATGCGAATTTGATCAATTCTTTGTTCACTATTTGTTTGTTAATTATAGATTGAAAAATCTAAATAGCCGGGGTTAAGTTTTAAAGAATTTATTATACTTTGTTAAAAATAGGGGACTCGCTTTAGGCACTACTTCTAATTTTTCATAGATAGGAGCATTTGTACCATGTTAGAAAATAACGACTATAGAATTCAATTATGCTTGCTTTTAGCTTTCTGAAAAATTGGAACGTACAATTTATAAAGGTTGCTCTCAATTATTTTTCAATTAAAAATCTAGTTCTCTTTTCTCCCCTTACCTATCCTATCATAACCTACTTGGTATGATAAAAATATTTCCCCAAAAAGAAAAAGATCTTATGTCAATGGGAATAAGATTTCATTCCGTAAACATAGACACCCAATAAATTAAAAGATTATACGTTACGGAGTAAGAGGATAAAATTCATTACTCCAACACATATACATTGGGTTATTTTTATTTATGAAGAAGAAAAAAATTTTTATGTTAAGGAAAATAAGATTTCGTTTTCCTTTATCATCCAAATCAAAAAAATTGGAGGTTCGAGAAAAAATAACCTCGCCTCAAAATCCAAGCATCTTCATAAACCAACATCAACCCCCTTTAGCCAATTTCATGACTCTAGAATTAATTCAAAAATCTTTTTGAGAGCATAATTCGTAAATTGCATTATTTCCAATAACACTCCTATAAGCTAAAGTTCGTATAAATCCAAACTATTTTCTGTTAATCTAACCAATACAACTATTGCTTTCTATTTGATTACATCAAGAAGTCTTTTGGCCAAAACTTTTGCCCTGTTTAAACCATCTAAATATTTTTAGGACTTAACTCTTATACCCCGTATATTTTTATTTGATCTTTCTTATAATTAATTTAGCGGTAGCAGAACATAGGGTTTTTCATTATTCCTTATAAGTTCACCTCAAACTTTTGCTCTGGAATAGTAAAAGCTTAAGTATGGGGGTGTTTGATGAGTTGTAAATATACCTATATTTTCGTATTTTATTTAAGTCAATTCTGTTTATTTTTTATCTTTTTTATCAAGTTTTATTCAATAAATTGCTTATTTTTGTAAATATTATTTCTAACTTAGCTTTATTTTTATTCCAGAAAAATTCCAGAAAAATTCCAGAAAAGTCAAAAAAATTGACTGACACGCCCGTGTCAATTGACCGACACGCCCGTATCATGCCCCCCCGACGATCGCCGGCCACAGGTTGCCAGCTCGACGTTCGGTGATGATCAAACTAAGCACGACACGCCCCAAGACACGCCCGTGTCAAGGTGCGACACGGGCGTGACCTAGCCACCTGGCCCGACGTGACGCGCGCGACTTTGTGGCCGGACCGCGCCCAGATCGACCTCCCCGACACGCCCCAGTCACGCCCGTGACTGGCACTTGTCACGCCCGTAACCTAGGGCGTGACCGCCACGTTTTCAGCCGAAGTCAACCTTCCAGTCAAGTCACCCGATCAGCTCATGAATAGTGTCGACACGCCCCCCTGTCACGCCCTAGTCATGGGCGTGACCCACCCGAAATTTTGCCTATAAATAAGAGCTTCCAGGAAGCTTATTTTGTCCAATTTTTTTGACCACTTTGCTTAGGGGAGGTGTTGCCCAATTGGATTCCATACCTATGTAAGGAGAATTTCTCCCCCCTTTCTCTCTCTTAGTTTGTATTAGGGTTTTTACTTTAATGAAATATGAATTTTTCTCTCTTAACTAGTATGAATAATCCATTTGAATGCGCCTACTTAAGCAATTTTTCGTTCATCTTTTTGTATTTCTTATATTTTTTTATCTTTTTAGCCTTCGTAACTTAGTTAGATTTAGGGTTTATCGGCATTTCTAGCCGTTGTGCCGTCCATTTAAATTTCATTTTCTACACTTTTTTAGATTTAGCTTTTCTCCTTTTTCCTATTTTTTCATTCATAAGGCTTTATAAAAACTCATCTAAAAGTGTTATTTTCATTTTCCTTTAACTTAGGCTCTTTAAGATTGTAAAACTTTTTGTCCTTTTTGTTTTATTTTCACTTCTTAGGAGTTTTTATAAAAATATAAGAATGAAAATATAGTCGTTATAATTTTTCGCTCACTTTGTTTTAGATTTTTAATTTCAAAACTTTTAGTCCGGTTAATTCTTATTTCATCTTTTTATGCATTTCTACCGCATTCTAGCGGTAGAAATGCAGTTGTATTAATTTTTCGAGCACTTCCATTTTGCGTTTATTTGCAAAAAAAATTTCTCTCCGGTTAATTTTTATTTTCACTTTTTATGCATTTCTACCGCATTCTAGCGGTAGAAATGCAGTCGTTTAAATTTTCTGAGCACTTTGTTTTTCTTATTTTTGCAAGTGTGTGTGCGTGTATGAGTTAGGTTTTACTGCTTTATTTCAACTCCTGTAGAGTGCGTGTGTGCGTATGCATTTATTTCCGCCTACTCGTTAAGAGTTAAATGGCGCTTTGCTTTCATTTCCCGCCCACTCGTTTGAGTGGGACTTGTCTTTTTACTGCTTTCATTTTCTTCCTACTCACTTGAGTAGGAAAACTTTGTGTGGGTGCGTGTGTTTTCTTTTCTGTAGAGTGTGTGCGTGTGTTTTCTTTTCTGTAGAGAGTGTGCGTGTGTTTTCTTTTCTGTAGAGAGTGTGCGTGTGTTTTCTTTTCTGTAGAGTGTGTGCGTGTGTTTTCTTTTCAAGTAGAGTGCGTGTGTGTATGAGATAAATTTACTCCCGCCCACTCATTTGAGCCGGGACTTGCAATTTTATCGCTTTCTCAATTATGTAGAGTGCGTGCGTGTAGGAGATAATTTTACCGCTTTATTTATCGCTTTCTTCAATTAAGAAGAGTGTGTGCGTGTGTGCATTTATTTCCCCCTACTCATTTGAGTAGGTCTTGCTTTATTTAATTTTCTTTATGGTTTTGAAGTGTGCGTGAGTGCCTGCATCAATTAGCCTTAAATTTATCTAATTGTCCTATTTTTCGTGTTTTCTCTTATAATTGTTCAGTACTTAATTTAACACTCACGCTTCACCTAAAAACATAAAGCCGTCCCCATACCGATGAGTGGCTAATCTCTTTTAGCCTTCGGCATCGAAGAGCATTGGGACATAAAAAATGATTTGAAATAATTAAAAAAACTTTATTTTTAATTTAATTTAAGGACTTAAGGTTTACCCCGGGTTAACGACGCATAGGACCACATAATCGATGTGTGGGCTCTATTTCCGTTATCCATACGTGACGCCGAGAGGCTGCACGTATGGACCGATCCCCCTTTGGTAAAGAGAACTGCGTACGCCCCCTCGAAAGAGGAGAAGCGTAGTTCTGCCGGATTGGGTTCCCCACCCAATAGCGGGGTTCTTAGCGTAAAACAGACATTAAGAGGAATCCTTCGTCGGTCTAACGATCGGTCGAATAGTCTTAATGTTTAGGTGAGCAATATTCCTAGAGATAAGTGCGCTCATATTTTCGGAACCTCCACGGCCAAGTGCCTTATATTAATTTAAAAACAAAGTTTAATAATTGTTAAGAATTATTTTAGTCTTAATCCGATTCGATGCCGAGCGTTAACCCGTCATCGAACTAATTTAGCAAAATTCCGCTTTCTTTCTTTCCGCTTTAATTAAACTAAAAAAAAAATCTCACCTTACTGTTAGTAAGATAATAGTGTTCCTGAAAGAGTAGATATAATCAACGCGTCCCCGAGAATAATACGACCTCGGTATTTTCCCGAATACCGAGTACTACTTGCGATAGGTGCGCTTGCCTCCTTTCGTTAGAAAACTCGATCTTCTAACCGGCCCGCGGAATCTGACCATATCGAACCAACCACAGTAGGTCTCTATTCCGCGGCCATCAAAGTCTGATCTTTATCTGTGAATTCTCATAGGCTTTCCATTCTGAGTAACTGTAGTACTGATCTTTGTGTTCTCCATGGTCAACAACCAACCTCAGAGTATCAAAAATAAGAGATTTGGAGAATGGGCTCCAAATTTCTGCATGAACTACATCTGGTTTGGCTCCAGGTCTGGCTTCAGGAACGGGAGCAGGCTCTCTTCTCGGGGCTGACCGGCTAGCAGAAGCGCCGTCACCATACTTTCTTTTCTTACTAGGACCACCCTGATCAGATGGTTTTCTGGAGGAGGAGGCACCATGATCAGTGTGTCCTTTAGAGCTACCTGGCATATCATCTGTCCAAACATCAACATAGGAGAGAGGAGGGTCTGACATGTCCCCAGCAGGTCTCGGAGAGAATGTAGGGGGCGTCTCTGGAGGATAGATCTGAGTATCTGATGGAGGAGCTTCTGCAAGAGGGTTCAGGCTTTGGGGGATCACAGTAGCGTCCAATTGGAAATCTGGGAAGTTCTGATTATGTACCCATACTGTTGTATCATATATATAAAACTTTAACGACTGAATCTGAGCCAGAGTGTCAGCTTTGATTTCTTTTAACTTGACGTCCAGGGCAGCTTCAGACTTTGCAGCAAACTGGGCGGAGAGTTTTTCAACTTGTTCTTTTACTATTTTCTCCCCCTTGCTGATATCTACATTTAACTGAGCAATAGCCTCGTCTCTGAAGGTTCCAACTTCATTGCATACCTTGATTACATTGGTTTCTGCATTCTTGTCGGCTTAGATCTGATTATTAGCAACTGTTACAGCCTGATCTCTGAGTTCACCGATACTGGTGATAGTATGGTCTAAAGCTTTTCCACCAATCCGAAATAGTTTACGGAGCTCATCTGTATTTGCTTGAATCTCGGCAAAGCCTCTACTCATCTCTGTTTCTAGAGTGGAGACCTTGTCATGGACAGTTTTGAGAGAGTCATCAAAATATCTTCTCTGTTCTGTGAGCATGAGCTCAATCTTGCCGAGAATGTCAGAAGAGGAGGAAGAGGAGGGAGCAGAGGGTATTACAACAGCAGGAGCAGGAGCAATCCATGGAGGAATCTCTTTAATGATGACAGAGCTTACAGCTCTCTTTGTTGGGGGGAAATCTACTGAGTCTTCTGCATCAATGAAGGAGGGGAGAGAGAAGTCCAGGTTCCTCAGAGGTGGTTCTACATGTTCCAGAGACATGTCCTCGTCACTAGAGAATTGGATTTCTTCATGCAGCTCTTCATCTTCAACTGGGGAGTGAGCAGGGGATTGAGAGGGAACTCTTTCTGGAGATAGAGGTACGTGATCTTCTTGGATGAGAGGTTCATCTGATCTCAGTTCCTCAATCAACTTAGCTATATCTTCTTCAGTGGACAGGAGGTCCTCTTGAATCTGAACATCTGAGCTGATCTCTGCTGGTGGAGTAGACTGAACTGCAGGAGAGGGGATTGGATCTCTGAACTGAAGGGACTGGACTGGTGAATCTGCATGCTGTGGCTGAGGGCTAGATGAGGTAGGCTCCCCCTCAACTACTGCACCCGAGGTGTCAGCAGTTTGATGGAGAGGAGGAGATGGGGTCCTGTCAGCCGGGGCATTGAGGCCTATTTGCTCGGCAGAGGCCTTGGATGCTTGAGCAGTATTCTGCATCTTAAACTCCCAACGATGAATTGATGAGATGGACAGTTTCTTCATATGGTGGAGAGGAGTTCCTTTAGCAAAGCTGAACACCTCGGAGTCGATCTCCCGGAGAATGAGGGAGATGATCCTTGCATAATTTGGACTTTTGATGCTTTCCTGAATTTTATCCAATATCATCATGCCGAACTGAAACTTCTTCCTGCAGACTATGGCTTGCATAACGTCGAATAAATTTTGGGATATATCTCTTATGGAATATGTCTTGCACCACAGGACTTTGGCGATGACATCAACTAGGAACTTGCCTTCTGAATTGAACAATGACCGATTCAAGGTTTCACCTCCACCTTCAGGATCTCGACCACAGAATAGGGAAGTACGGTCGGCATCTTCCTTTTCTAGGTCGTCTTCTTCGTCAACCACGGGCATCCGAAGCAGAGTGGCGACCAAAGTTTTATCCAACCGAATCTCAAGTCCTTTTACCTTTGATTTCAGAATTGTGCCATTATGTCTAACCTTCAGATTTCTGTAAAATTCTTCAACATCAAGAAACAGGAGACGGCAGGGTTCTTGAAGAACGAAGGACAATCCGGCGGTGTCCAAGAGAATCAGTAAATTTTTGAAGTCATCCGAAAGGTCTGCAATACCATCTGTCACGAGTTCGGAGCCGATTCCAATCTTTGATGGAGGAGCCATCGTCCAAAGGAGCCGAGCAGCGATGATCGGGAAGAAGGAGTTCGTCAGCTCTGGAATTCGAAACGCCGGCTCCACCGAGAGATTGAAATGTGGAAAAAGATTTTCGGTTTTCTTTCTATTTATATGTAACCCTAATTAGGTTTAGAGAGAGATTAGACAAAAATTTAAATCATACCTGAAGGGGCGCCAACAGTCTCGTTGTGCGAAAAGAGAAAAATAGAATTTTCAAAGTGCAGGAAATCCATATACTCGAGTATATGTCGGAATACACGAGTAAGTGGAAATTGGACATACACGAGTGACTATTGACCTACTCGAGTGAGGTAAGAACATACTCGAGTGGATTTGGACATACACGAGTAAGTGGTAATATACTTGAGTGTCCAAGTACTCGTGTAGATGATCTTAAGTACTCGAGTATGTACTTGAAGTACTCGAGTATGTACTTGAAGTACTCGAGTATATTTCAAAGTACTCGAGTATGTCAAGTGATGTACTCGAGTATATGTCCTTTGAAAAAATATTTTTCTTAAAAAAATTTTACCTCCACCGAGTTCTTCACTTTTGAGCCTGTGGATGAGTCCATCATCACTATTCGTCTTTGTTGAGCATCCCAAGTTCCGTTTTGAAGAACGAGAACTTGGTCTCGTCCAGCGGTTTTGTGAAAATGTCTGCAACTTGTCTGTCTGTGGAGACATATTGTAGATCTATGTCCCCATTCTCCACATGCTCTCGGATGAAGTGATATCAAAGCTCGATGTGTTTTGTCCGGCTGTGGGAGACTGGGTTGTTGGCGATTGCGATTGAACTAGACGAGTCGCAAAACAAGGGAATGTTCTGGAACTTCATGTTGTAATCGTCAAATTGATGCTTGATCCATAGAAGCTGTGCACAATAGCTGCCTGCAGAGATATACTCTGATTCAGCCGTTGAGATGGCTATACAGTTCTGCTTCTTGCTACTCCAGGAGATAAGTCTCCTTCCGAGGAATTGGCATGTCCCGGAAGTGCTTTTCCTATCGTCTTTACTACCTGCAAAATCAGCATCTGAAAAACCAATTAGTTCACTATCATTACTTCTTGGGTACCATAAGCCAAGATTTGGTGTACCCTTAAGGTATCTTAAAATCCGCTTTGCAGCGGCGTAATGACATTCTTTAGAGTTCACTTGAAATCTAGCGCATACGCATGTTGAGAACATTATATCCGGTCTATTGGCGGTTAGGTAAAGCAAGGACCCAATTATGCTTCTGTACTTGGTTTCATCAAAAGGTTTCCCTTTCTCATCCTTGTCCAAAGACATAGCTGAGTCCATTGGAGTCCTCATAGAGGTTGCATTCTCCATTCGGAATTTCTTAAGTAGCTCTTTGGTGAACTTCGTCTGTGAGATGAAAATCCCATCTTCAGATTGTTTCACCTGAAGCCCTAAGAAATACTTCAGCTCTCCCATACTGCTCATTTCAAACTTCCCTTGCATAAGTTTAGAAAACTTCATACAGAGGTTGTTATCCGTAGAGCCAAAAATAATGTCGTCGACATAGATCTGCACTAGCAAAATCTTGCCTTTTATTTCCCTAAGAAATAATGTCTTGTCTATCTTTCCTCTTGTGAACTTGTTCTCAAGAAGGAAGCTATACAGTGTCTCATACCAAGCTCGAGGAGCTTGTTTAAGACAATATAGTGCTTTCTGTAATAAATATACATAATTAGGATGGGTTGAATCAACAAAACCTGGCGGTTGCTCTACGTACACTTCTTCCTTTATGTCACCATTTAGGAAGGCGGACTTTACGTCCATCTAATAGACGGTAAAGCCCTTAAGTGCAGCATACGCAAGGAATAACCTGATAGCCTCCAGTCTTGCTACTGGAGCATATGTCTGATCGAAGTCGATTCCCTCTTCTTGACGGTAGCCCTTTGCAACGAGTCTGGCTTTGTTCTTTATGATTGTTCCATCTTCATCCATCTTGTTCCAATAGACCCATTTTGTCCCAATGACATTTTTGCTCTTGGGTCTAGGAACAAGTGTCCAAACATTGCAGCGTTTGAACTGATTCAGTTCCTCTTCCATGGCTAGAATCCAGGATGCATCCGAGTTGGCTTCCTCGAACTTCTTTGGTTCAACCTGTGAGAGAAAGCTCAAGTATAAATCTTCATTAGTTGTACCTCTCCGAGTTCTGACACCATCCTGGGGATCTCCTATGATTTGGTCCACGGGGTGATCCTTCAGATGTCTGAGCTCTAGAGTTCTTGCATCTGGATTGTCTTCAATCACTGGAGTGATTTCACCATTTGGAGTGATTTCATCATCTGGATCATCTACCTCTCCAATAGGGGTTGGGGTGGTGATATTTATGAATTTATCACTTCCATCTTCAATAGGTTCATCCAAGCTTGTCTCTTTTAACTTTGTACCTGCAGCTTCAATGAACACACTAGAGGAGTTGCTTTGCAGCAAGCTCGTCTCATCAAATACAACATGTATGGATTCTTCTACAACCAGAGTTTTTCTATTAAATATTCTTTATGCCTTACTATGGCTACTATACCCTACAAAAATACCTTCAAAGCTTTTCTCACTGAACTTGGTAGTGTGATACTTGCCGTTGTTAAGTACGAAGCACTTACAGCCAAAGATTCTAAAATAGGAAATGGTCGGTTTCCTGCCTTTTTAAAGTTCGTACGGTGTCTTATCGTGGTCTTTGTTTATGAGCGCTCTATTTTGCACGTGGCATGCAGTGTTGACGGCTTCAGCCCAGAAGTATTCCGGAAGTGAGGCATCACTTAACATGGTTCTGCAGGCCTCTATGAGGGTTCTGTTCCTTCTCTCAGCCACTCCATTTTGCTGTGGAGTGCAAGGAGAGGAAAACTCATGAAAGATACCTAAGCTTTCACAAAATTCTGTCATGGCCCCAGATTTGAATTCTGTTCCATTGTCACTTCTGATTTTGACTACAGAACAGTTATATTCATTCTGGATTTGCCTAACAAAATTAGTAAAGATATCGAAGGTATCTGACTTGTGTTTTAGAAAGAATACCCATGCAAATCGTGAGTAATCATCAACAATAACCAACGTATAATCCTTACCTCCCAAACTTCTAACTTGCAGTGGACCGAACAAGTCCATGTGCAGTAGATGTAAACATCTATTAGAATCTTTGCCTATAATGCTTTTAAAATTACTCCTTATTTGCTTGCCTTTTACGCATGCAGGACAAGGTCTTTCCTTAACTCACTTGACATTCGGGGCATCACGTAATAGGTTTTTAGAGAATAATTTATTGATAGTTTTGAAATTAATATGTGCTAATCTCTTGTGCCATTGGTCACCAAGAGATGCACTATCTTTTGCTAAAAAGCATACTGGTGTAGATGAATCGATACAAATGAAATTTAAGCAAAATATGTTTCTGCTTCGAGTACCTGATAAAATTATTTCCTTATTGGTAACGGATTTTATCAGGAACTTATCAGCATGGAATTCTACTATGTATCCTTTGTCGCATAGTTGGCTTATGCTTATGAGATTGTGTTCCAATCCTTCAACATAAGCTACATCCGAAAAGGATACATTACCGTTAGTAATCATACCGTAGCCTTTAGTGATTCCACGGTCTGAACCTCCAAAGATGACCTTTGGTCCGTTCAATACTGGTGAGTAATTTTGAAGTAGGCTTCTAGTCCCGGTCATATGCCGAGAGCATCCACTGTCCAAGTACCAGATTGGCATTTTAGCGGTCTTTGGACATACCTGCAATCATAATCACTTAGCTTTAGGAACCCAAACGATTTTGGGTCCTTGGTCTCGAGTTAGAATACTCCCCCTACGAGGATTAGCCTCATGAGTGGTCATTCTCATGTTGCTAACTTGAGGAGTTGCAGCATATTTGGGATTGAACCAGCAATCGATGGCAAAGTGACCAACTCTATCACAGCACCAACAGTCAAAGTTGCTGTATCTTTGCCTCATCTTCTCCTGCTTGACTACCTTGAGAGGATGTCCAACAGGGGCAGCATTTTTAGATGTAGAAGCTTCATGATGATGGCACGTGCATGGAGTCTTCTCCATCTTCGGCTTTTCTACAAAAACTTTCACTTTGGGTGCCTTCTTAATATTATGACCATGAACATAAGGTCCATAGCTCTGAAGTTGAATCTCCTCATAAGGTTCCTTGAAAACGCTCTCACCAAAGTTGCGAAGGCGAGTCCAACCTTGGTATCTTGTCTTATGCTTCTCAGGGATAGGCCTATTAAAGTGACCATAGGTGGATTCGTAGTCATGATCGTTCGTAGGAAAGATGACTTTCTTGAACGCGACTGGCTCCAAAGGAGCTTTCCCTTTCTCTTCGGCAGAGGCCTTCTTGGCCGCCTTATTTCTCCTCTTGGCCTTGTTTCTCCTAGAAGATTTACTAGGAGCTCCTTTGTGGCCTAGACCGGCACCACTTGCCTTAGTTGAGAATTCAGCAATCATAGGAAGTACAGTCTTAGGCTTCGAGAAGCTTTTTACAACTTCTTCTCAGCCAAGAGTTGTTCTTCCAATTCCTTAATGATTTTCTCTTTAAGGTCAAGGTGCTCGAGAGCCTTGTTGTATTCTTCGATAGATTTATCGAAGTCTTCCTTGAGAGAGTCAGTCTTAGAGACTTCTTCTCTAAGGTTGCTCTCTGAAGCTTTTAGAGATTTTATCTCATTAGCTTGAGTTTGCACGACTTGGCGACATTTGTCGTAAGCCTTGAGTAACTCCTGATATTGCATCATGAGTTCTGATTCATCCTCAGAGGGATAGCCCTCTTGTTCATTGTCATCATCAGAGTCAGAAAGAGGGGTGTGAGATTTTACCTCCCCAGTGAACTGGGGGACTTGTTCATCGTCCGTTAGAGACATTATCCCAAAGTAAGCTTCTTCCTCTCCGACACTCGACTCGGATGAGTCAGAGTCACTGAGAGTTTTGCTCTTCTTAGCTAACAAACTCTTTTCTGTCCTCTTCCTGTTGTAGGACTTCTTGTCTTCTTTCTTGCCGCCATCTTTCTTCTTATGTGGGCAATCCGCAATGACGTGACCTGGCTTGTTACAACAATAACAAACAATATCAGTGGAATAATGTTTATTCGGTTTCGAGCCATACCTGTCGTGGCTGCTTGAGCTCTTTTTATGATGATCACCATCATTGTGTGATCTTCTATATGAGGCATCCCTGCCTGTCCATTGCTTCTTTTTGTTCAAGAATTTCTTGAACTGCCTTGAGAGTAGAGAGAACTCTCCATCAGATAGCACCAAGCCAGAAGAGCTTGGTTCAGACGAATCTTCATCATCAGCTTCAGGAGCTGGGGCAGGAGAGCTAGCCTTAATCTTCCTTGAGCTATCTGCCTTCAGAGCAAGAGACTTCTCTTTGGATCCGGACCTGCTCATCTCTTCTTCAGCTTTTCTAGAATTGATTTGAAGCTCATAGGACATTAGCTTTCCGAACAGATTTTGCGGGTCCGTCTCGGCTAACCTTCCGAACTCCTGAATGGCGCATACCTTGTTATCCCATTCCTTGGTTAGGTATCTTAAGAATTTGTCATTCAGTTCTCCGTTGGTGAAGACTTGGCCATAAACTCTTAGGCCGTTCACTATCTTGAAAAAGTTCTCGAACGTGTCAGCTATGTCTTCCTTGTGACCTTGCCGGAAGGCTTCATACTTTTGATTCAGAAGGGATCTCCGATCATCCCTCACTTCCTCAGTACCTTCCATCAGAGTCACCAGGGATTGCCACATCTCCTTGGCAGATTTGCAATGGATGAGATTCTGCAGCATTGAGTCATCGACTGCACTTGCTATTATATTTTTGGCTTTCTTATCGAGGGAGACAAGTGCAATCTCGTCTTTATCCAAGTCCATCAGCTTCTTAGGAACTGGTTTGGATGAGTCTATAGTAGAGGCAACCATAGGAACATGCGGACCTTCTTCAACAATCATGAAGATCCGAGGATCCACAGCTTCCATGAAGATCCTAACTCTTTCCTTCCACATAGGAAAATTATTCTTGGTGCAAATGGGAAGCTTGGCAAAATCTTTAGTCTTACTCATGCTTGATATTTCTCAAAAGACAACTCGGGTGGGATCAGATCTAGGTATTAACCTCTTAACGATCAACCTCCCCCTCTGATACCAATTGAGAGAGGAAGTTGTCTACCTAAATCACCTAGAGGGGGGTGAATAGGTGAGATGTGCGTCTATTTGCGGAATAAAAAAATTAAGGAACTAGCACAGCACAATACCAAGCAATCACAGACGACAAAAGATTTATAGTGGTTCCCCAACCTTGGGTACGTCCACTTTCCTCACCAATCTAGTAAATCACTAAACTTGGCTACTCCACTATCTCGGATAAAAACGATCCTACACCTCGGAACAATGTTCCTACAAAACTCGATCCCAAAATGGATCTACACTCGGACGATTAAAACTTCCTACAAATCTCGGAGAGAATTTCTCCTACAATAAAGATGTTTGAAATATAACTCAAATAATACAAACAGTGAATTTTCAGATCTGAATAGATCGGCCTTGATCTTCCTCTTTGTTCGATGTGGCTTTTTCAGAAAGATCGAAGAAGAACACGTCAACCCTAGATCTGAAAACTTCTTTGACTTCTCCCGATCGGATGTAGAAGATGATGAGAAGCAAAACTTTGATCACGATCAGAAGAAGAAAACTTAGATCTGAATCAGGAATCAGAAACTCAGCACGAGCACGATGAAGATCAACGGCGGCGGCGGTGGCTTCAGTGATTCAGACTTTTCCGAGAGGTAACAGTGTCGACGGACGGCGGCTTGTAGATCTCGAAAAACTTATATTCTCTGATAATTCCTTTTCTTTTTCTTATTAGGTTAGGTCTAATCACGTATCCCTTTTATAGGAGACTGATAACGGTCATAATCGTAATTAACGATGATACGAGGACCAATCAGAAAAGAGGAATTCAAAAATTACATTGGAATTCTGATCTTAGCGATTTTCAGAGAAAGACAGAGTCATATACACGAGAGAAAATGATATACTCTAGTATATGTCTATCTGCTACTCGAGTAACTAGAAGTGAAGCATACTTGAGTGAATGAGTTTCAACATACTCGAGTATCTGGGTTCAACTACTCGAGTGACAGAAAAGATCTACTCGAGTTTAAAGAAGTTGGTTACTCGAGTGTATCTACTTAGAGGAATTCTCAGGATAAAAAGGATGGTGTTACTCGAGTATAACAGAGGGAGTCAACTACTCAAGTATCTGAGCTATTACTTGAGTGAAGAGAGTCTACTCGAGTATATAGACATAGAGAAATTCCTTTATACTTCCAGTCCAGGCTTACTCGAGTGTAAATAAAGCATCTACTCGAGGACTACTCGAGTAAGAGAGTTAACCTACTCGAGTATCAAGTAACCTACTCGAGTATACCAAAGGAGTACTCGAGTATGTATACTTAGGATATTTTCCAGATAACACAGAATCCTTTACTCGAGTATATAACTTAGACCTACTCGAGTAACAGACCATTTACTCGAGTATATATAAATTTACTCACTCGAGTATATGAAGATCTACTCGAGTATACACTTATATACTTGAGTAAAAGGGATTTTTCTCGAGTATGCTTAAGTCAACTACTCGTGTACTAAGTCACCTACTCGAGTATATGGAGTATAATACTCGAGTATGTGGACTTAGTAGAACTCTTGGAATTAGGTCTTCTATCCTTCTTTGTCCATGAGTCCAAGTGCATCTAGATGAAGTGTATCCCAATAGAGAGACTATACGTGAGTCAACACCTTGGATCACACAATGAGGGATTACATTGTATGGTCCTGTGTTTGATGACCCACTATAAACTGACATTGGTCTACACTTGGCAATAGAGTCCTGCGCACAAGTAACTTAAACACAATATCAAATACAACTTAATTCATCTTAGTTCCGGGTCTGACTTCCCACAAATCTGAGATATTGTGGAGATAAATCCCAACAGTTTTTATGTTTAACCTATTTTTAATCTGAGTTTTGAGATGGGTAGATATTAAGGTATTATCTTTTAATACTCATGTTGTGGAATCTATATGTTGTGGGCTACCAGCTAGACCCATACTATTTTATCATTACAGGGGAGGTGTTACAGTCGGTGTGTTAAGTATCTTCCTATAAGTACTAATTTATATGGAAAGTTACTCGAGTGTCCATCCTTTTTACATGGAAGAGGCAAGTCCTTGTGCATTTTTGTTCCCACATAATTATCGGCCCCCTCTGCACACGACCACTAATCGTGCACAGTCATTTTCCCATTACAACAAGCATTTAGTGATACCACTCCTCATGTGAATTTCTTTGTGTATGATCATTGGCTCCCTCTTTGTGCATGACCAGTGGTCATGCACGTCTAAATGAAAAAAATGATTCGAGAAACACACAAGTGTATGCACAAGTTAATTTCAGCATGACCACTGGTTGTGTGAGGAAAAACCTTTTCCCACCAAAACCTCAATTTTTCATTCTAGTATATATTCCTTCTCGTATGAGTACGACCTTTTCTTTCATGCATGACTACTAGTCATGCGCCTACTCATTCAATCAGCTAATCTACTTCAGCCTATAAATAGTTGGTTCGCGATTTCTTAGGAGTCCTTTCTGATTTTATGTCTTTTTAGTGCTATTCACTACCGTTCGCATCGCAGTCTCACTCCCGACTAATGTGGAGTGTCGAGTTGTGCGTCAAGTTGTTGGCACAATTATTTGGGAACATGAACGTCTGAGTACCTGGAGAGAGAACCGTGAGATAAAAGCTTTTTCCCATTTATATAAACTGTTTGTTTTTATTTGGTTGGATTGCTTTTGTTCTTTTTAGTTTTCCCTGTTCTAAACTTTTTAGAACAACTTTTAAATTTTATTTTTTTCCCTTAATCTAGTTGAAATTTAAAAGTAGGTTTCCTTGTTTAGAAATATATCATGTATAGTTAATTTTTGCAAAGAAAATTTATCTATTTGCTCATCTAATTCATAATTTATACGAATGTGAGATGCATGTGGTGTGGATCATCTGGTCATACTAGTGATATGTGTTATGAGAGAAGTGTGAAACATAAATATTTTTCTGTACTATATGGGAGATAGGCCCCTCGATCTATTAACATTATACCATCCAACAAGACATCTCCATCTAGGGCACCAAATTATTAAACCATGTGCCTCCATAACAAACATGTTCTGGAAATTATGACTCTCCTCCTTGGATTATGATGAGTAGGATTAAGAAGTTTTTTGTTTTTTCATAGTATTTATCATGCCTTGGAGGATTGCATCATTGTTAAATGATTTATAGTGGAAGATTATGAACCGGCAGTCCGACTCAGGTCTCCGTCCCCTCTTAATGATTGTCCTTCAACTTCTGATGACTTATTTGGGGTGGCCCATTGCCTATTTGGGACAACTATGGATTTGGTAATCAGAATTATGGATGATCAATTTGATCAACCTGCAGAGGAACTTGATCATATTTTCTCTTGTTTAGATATTATCGTTCCTCCGTCTTCTTTTCTAAAATTTTCTACATTTATTTTTGATGACCTTGTAAAATTTATTATACTGGGTGATGATTTGAAGCCTTATGTATTGTTAAAGTAGAATGAGGATATTGTTCTTTATGATGGGTAGAATGAATACTTTTAGCACGATAGTCCGCCAAAGTGGGTTAAGGAGGAGATTGTTGGAAATTGTCTCAACAACACCTCAGTTTTGTAGGAAGTCAGACCTTGAACTAAGATGAATTAAGTTGTATTTGATATTGTGGTTGAGTTGTATATATGCAGGACCTTATTTCCATGTGTATACCAATGTCAGTCTATAGTGGGTCACCAAACAAAGGACCATACAATGTTATCCCTCATTGTGTGATCCAAGGTGTTGACTCAGGTATAGCCTCTCTATTGGGATACACTTCATCTACTTGCATTTGGATTTATGGACTATGGAGTATGTAAGATTATTTCAGTCTAGAATTTTTCAAAGTCAATATACTCAAGTAGTATCCTTCACATACTCGAGTGAGTGACTTAGTACTCGAGTAGATCCTTGGAAATACTAGAGAAGACTCTGTATACTCGAGTATATGAGCTTATACTCGAGTAGATTTCTTTTACTCGAGTAGGTGATATTTTATACTCCAGTAGATGGTTAGTCACTCGAGTAGGCTATGTATTATACTCGAGTAGAGCTTTCTGTATTCAGTCTGAATTTTTCCAAGTTCACATACTCGAGTACTTCCCTGATATACTCGAGTAAGTGACTTAGTACTCGAGTAGATTTATTTTATAGTCGATTAGTTGCTCAGGTACTCAAGTGAATCCTTTGTTTCTATTTGAGTAGGTTGTCTTCTCTGCACTCGAGTATTTTCAATTCTTGTACTCAAGTATGTTCTTCAAGTTTTCTTTTCTGAGAAGTATTTTTTTGTTTACACTCGAGTATATTTTCCCATACTCGAGTAGGTCTTATCTTACTAGAGTAGTTGTTTCCTGCTATACTCGAGTAGTTTCTCTAGTCACTCGAGTAGTTCTTCCCAAGATACTTGAGTAGTTTCTCTCTTTGTACTCGAGTATATTCCTCTCTTATATACTCGAGTAGCAGACCTCTTATACTCGAGTATATCATTTCTCTCGGGTATATTGGTTCAGATTTTTAGGAATATTTCTAAGTCCAGATTAAATGAGTATTTTGAATTACTCTTTTCTGATTGGTCCACGTGTCAGTAGTAAAGATTAGTATGATCGTTGCAGCTCGCCTGTAAATAGGTCCTTTCCGATTTGACCTAAACAACAACATTTTTTCTTTTAAGAACACAAGGAATATTAAGGAAGAATTTTTCCAAAAACCTAATTTCTCTCAGCCGCCATTACTGGTTTCAAAAAGAGCTCTGAATCGTCCTTCTTACAGCCGTTGCTGCCGATCTCTAAGTCTCTAGCGATCAAGAATCAAGAAGAATCATCTGATCACTTTGTGCTTCATCGATCTCTTATATTTTTATTTGATCGTGGTGATTCCAGATCTCAGATCCGTGGATTTCTGTCAAGACTTCTTCAACTTTTTTTATCCAAGCCGAAAGCTCTCAATGAAGAAGACAAAGCCAAAGATCCAGATCTGTGTTATTTTGTTTGTATTTTTCCTTAAACAATTTTTTTTTATAGGAGATTTATCTCCGAGTGGTAGGATGTTCTATCTTCCGAGTGTAGATCCGTTTTGGATCGAGTTTTGTAGGAATGTGGTTCCGAGGTGTAGGATTGGTTTGCAATCCGAGATAGTGGAGTAGCTGAGTCTAGTGATTTGCTAGATTGGTGAGGAAAGTGGACGTACCCAAGATCGGGGAAACACTATAAATCTCTTGTCGTCTATGTGATTGCTTGCTTACTTAATTGTGCTAGTTGCTAAATTTTTTTTCCGTATTAGACGCACATCTCACCTATTCACCCACCTCTAGATGATTTAGGTGGACAACTTATATCTTTCAATTGGTATCAGAGGGAGGTTGATCGTTAAAAGGTTAACACCTTGATTTGATCCTTCCCAAGTTGTCTTTAGAGAAGTATCAAGCATGAGTAAGACCAAGGATTTTTCCAAGCTCCCTATATGCACCAAGAACAATTTTCCTATGTGGAAGGAAAGAGTTAAACTCTTCATGGAAGAAGTTGACCCTCGGATCTTCATGATTGTTGAAGAAGGTCCGTATGTTCCTATGATTATATCTACAATAGATCCAACAAGACAAGTCCCAAAGAAGTTGATGGACTTGGATAAGGACGAGATTGCACTTTTCTCCCTCGACAAGAAAGCAAAAAATATTATAGCAAGTGCAGTCGATGACTCGATGCTGCAAAATCTGATTCATTGCCAGTCTGCCAAGGAGATGTGGCAATCTCTGGTGACTCTGATGGAAGGCACTGATGAATTTAGGGAGGATCGGAGATCCCTTCTAAATCAGAAGTATGAAGCCTTCAGGCAAAGTCACAAGGAAGCCATAACTGATACCTTTGAGAACTTTTTCAAGATAGTTAAAGGCCTAAGAGTTTATTGCCGAGTCTTCACAAATGGGGAACTGAATGACAAATTCTTAAGATCCCTGACCAAGGAATGGGATAATAAGGAATGCGCCATTCGGGAGTTCGGAAGGTTAGTCGAGACAGACCCACAGAATCTATTCGAAAAGCTTATGTCTTATGAGCTCCAAATCAAATCAAGGAAAGCTGAAGAAGAGATGAGCAGGTCTGCATCCAAGGAGAAGTCTGTCACTCTGAAGGCAGATAGCTCAAGGAAGACAAAGGCTAGCTCTCCTGCCCTAGCTCTTGAAGCTGATGAAGAAGAATCATCTGAGCCAAGCTCCTCTGCCTCAAAGCTATCTGATGGAGAGTTCTCTCTACTCTCAAGGCAGTTAAGGAAATTCTAGAACAAGAAGAAGCAATGGAAAGGCAAAGATGCCTCCTGTAGAAAATCACGCAATGATGGTGATTGCTATAGAAAAGGCTCAAGAAGCCACGACAGGTATGGTTCTAAACCGAATAAACATTATTCGACTGACATCATTTGTTATTGCTGTAATAAGCTAGGTCACGTCATTGCGGATTGCCCCCACAAGAAGAAAGAGGGTGGCAAAAGAGAAGAGAAGAAGTCCTACAGTAAAAAGAGGATAGAAAAGAGCCTGTTGGAAAAGAAGGGCAAAACCCTCAGTGACTTCGACTCATCTGAGTCGAGTGCAGAAGAGGAAGAAGCCTACTTTGGGATAATAGCTCTAACTGATGATAAAAAAGTCCCCCAGTTCACTGGGGAGGTAAAATCTCACACCCCTCTTTCAGAATATGATGATGATGATTAGCAAGAGGGCAACCCTCTAAGGATGAATCTGAACTCATGGGACAATATAAGGAGTTACTCGAGGTTTACAACAAATGTCGCCGAGTCGTGAAAACTCAACTAAAGAGATAAAGTCTCTAAAAGCTACAAAGAACGCCTTAAGAGAAGAAGTCTCAAAGACTGAGTCTCTCAAGGAAGAATCAATAAATCTATTGAAGAATATAACAAGGCTCTTGAGCACCTTGACCTTATGGAGAAAATCATCAAGGAGTTGGAAGAACAACTCTCGGCTGAAAAGAAACTTGTAGAAGGTTTCTCTAAGCCTAAGACTATACTTCCTCTGATTGTTGAATTCTCAGCTAAGGGCAAGGGTGTTGGTCTAGGCAACAAAGGTGCTCCTAGTTAATCCTCTAGAAGAATGAAGGACAAGAGAAAGAATATGTATGCTAAGAAGGCCTTGGCTGAGGAAAAAGGGAATGCTCCTTTGGAGCCAGTCTCATTCAAGAAAGTTATCTTTCCTGCGAACGAATTCGACTTTGAGTCCACCTATGGAAACTTCACTAGGCCTATCCAAGAGAAGCCTAAGTAAAGGTACCAAGGTTAGACTCGCCCTCGTGACTTTGGCGAGAGTGTCTTCAAGGCACCTTATGAAGAGATTCAACTTCAAAGCTATGGACCTTAAGCTCATGGTCATAACATCAAGAAGGCACCAAAGGTAAAATCTATTGTGGAAAAGCCTATGAAGGAGAAGACTTCATGTAGTTGACATCATCATGAAGCTTCTTCCTCCAAGGATGCTAACCCTGCTGGACCTCCTCTCAAGAAGGTCAAGCAGGAGATTATAAGGCAAAGATAAAATAGATTCGACTGTTGGTGCTGTGGTAGAGTTGGTCACTTTGCCATAGATTGTTGGTTCAATCCTAAAAATGTTGCAACTCCTCAAGTTAGCAACGTGAGAATGACCACTCATGAGGCTTATACTCATAGGGAGAGTATTCTAACTCGAGACCAAGGACCCAAACGTGTTTGGGTTCCTAAGGCTAAGTAATTATAATTTCTGGTACGTCCAAAGGACATTACAACACCAATCTTGTATTTGGACAGTAAATGTTCTCTGCATATGACCGGGACAAGGAGCCTACTCAAGAACTTTTCACCGGTGTTGAACGGACCAAAGGTCATCTTTGGAGGTTTAGACCGAGCAATTACCAAAGGCTACGGTATGATTACTAACGGTAACGTATCCTTTTCGGATGTAGCCTATGTTGAAGGATTGGAACACAATCACATCAGCATAAGTCAACTATGCGACAAAGGATATGTGGTTGAATTCCATGCTGACAAATGTTTGATAAAATCGGTTGACAACATGGAAACTATTTAATCAGGCACTCGAAGCAGAAATATTTTCTTTTTAAATTTCATCTGTATTGACAAATCTACACCAGTATGTCTTTTAGAAAAAAGTAGTGCATCTCTTGCTGACCAATGGCATAAGAGATTAGCACATATTAATTTCAAAACTATTAATAAACTATTCTCTTAGAACTTAGTACGCGATACCCCTAATGTCAAGTGAGTTAAGGACAGCCCTTGTCATGCTTGTATAAAAGGCAAGCAAACAAGGAGTTCATTTAAAAGCATGATAGGCAAGGATTATAATAGAAGCTTATAGCTTATTCATATGGACTAGTTAGGTCCCCTGCAAGTAAGAAGTTTGGGAGGTAAGGAATATACGTTGGTTATTGTGCATGATTACTCGCACTTTGCGTGTTTGTTCTTTCTGAAACACAAGTCAGATACCTTCAATATTTTAACTAATTTTGTTAGGCAAGTCCAGAATGAATACAACTGCTCTGTTGTCAAAATCAAAAGTGAAAATGGAACGGAATTCAAGTCTTGGGCCATGACAGAATACTGTGAAAGTCAAGGTATCTTTCATGAGTTTTCCTCTCCTCGCACTCCACAGCAAAATGGAGTAGCTGAGAGAAGGAACATAACACTCATAGAGGCTTGCCGGACTATGTTGAGTGATGCCTCACATCTAGAGTACTTTTGGGCTGAAGATGTCAACACCGCTTATCACGTGAAAAATTGAGCTCTCATCAACAATAACCATGATAATACTCCTTACGAACTTCTAAAAGGCAGGAAACCAACCATTTCATATTTTAGAATCTTTGGTTGTAAGTGCTTCGTACTTAACAATGACAAGTATCACACTACCAAGTTTAGCAAGAAAAGCTTTTAAGGTATTTTTGTAGGTTATAGTAGCCATAGTAAGGCCTATAGAGTATTTAATAGAAAAACTCTGGTGGTAGAAGAATCGATACACATTGTATTTGATGAGACGAGTTTACTGCAAAGCAACTCTTCTAGTGTGTTCATTGAAGATGCAGGTACAAAGATAAAGGAACTCGGCCTGGATGAACCTACTGAAGATAAAGATGAAAAGTTCATCAAGATCGCCTCTACCACCCCAAAAGGAGAGGTAGATGATCAAGATGAAGAATTTATCCCAGCTGAAGATGTAACTCCAGTGGCTGAAGAGATCCCAGATGAATGGACTTTAGAGCTCAGACACCTGAAGGATCATCCCTTGGACCAAGATCATAGGAGATCCCCAGGATGGTGTCAGAACTCGGAGAGGTACAACTAACGAGAATTTATTCTTAAGTTTTCTATCACAGGTTAAACCTAAGAAGTCCGAGGAAGAAAACTCGGATGCATCCTTGATTCTAGCCATTGAAGAAGAGTTAAATCAGTTCAAACGTTGCAAAGTTTTGACACTTGTTACTAGACCCAAGAGTAAGAACATTATCGGGATGAAATGGGTCTACCGGAACAAGATGGACGAAGATGGAACTATTATAAAGAACAAATCCAGACTCGTTGCCAAGGGCTATCGTCAAGAAGAAGGAATCGACTTCGATCAAACGTATGCTCCAGTGGCAAGACTGGATGCGATCAGGTTATTCCTTGCTTATGCTACATTTAAGTGATTTACCGTCTATCAGATGGATGTAAAATCCTCCTTCCTGAATGGTGACATAAAGGAAGAATTGTATGTAGAGCAACCACAAGGTTTTGTTGACTCAACTTTTCCTAATCATGTTTATTTACTTCAGAAAGTATTATATTGTCTTAAACAAGCTCCTCGAGCTTTGTATGGGACGATGTCTAGCTTTCTTCTTGAGAACAAGTTCATAAGAGGAAAGATAAACTAGACAGTATTTCTTATGGAAATAAAAGGCAAGATTTTTCTAGTGCAAATCTATGTCGATGACATTATTTTTGGCTCTACGGATAACAACCTCTGCAAGAAGTTTTCTAAACTTATGCAAGGGAAGTTTGAAATGAGCAGTATGGGAGACCTGAAGTATTTCTTAGGGCTTCAGGTGAAACAATCTGAGGATGGAATTTTCATCTCACAGACCAAGTTCACAAAAGAGACACTTAAGAAATTCAGAATGGAGAATGCAACCTCTATGAGGACTCCAATGGCCTCAGCTATGTCTTTGGACAAGGATGAGAAAGGGAAACCTTTTGATGAAACCAAGTACAGAAGCATAATTGGGTCCCTGCTCTACCAAACTGCAAGTAGACCAGATATAATGTTTTCAATATGTGTATGCGCTAGATTCAAGGTGAACTCTAAGGAATCTCATTATAGTGCTGCAAAGCGAATTTTGAGATACCTTAAAGGTACACAAAATCTTGGCTTATGGTACCCAAGAAGTAATGATAGTGCACTGATTGGATTTTCATACGCAGATTTTACAGGAAGCAAAGATGATAGGAAAAGCACTTATGGGACATAGATCTACAATATGTCTCCACAGACAGGCAAGTTGCAGAAATATTCACTAAACCGCTTGATGAGACCAAGTTTTCGTTCTTCAAAACGGAACTCGGGATGCTCAACAAAGAATAATAGTGATGGTGGATTCATTCAAAGGCTCAGAGTTGAAAAAATCGGTGAAGGTAAAAAATTTCTCCAAGAAAAATAATTTTCAAAGTAATATACTTGAGTAAGTGCACTCACATACTCGAGTACTTGGTAATTTACCCGAGTAGATAAACTTACATACTCGAGTAAATGAAAATATACTTGAGTACTAGAATTATATACCCGAGTACAAGAATTATATACTCGTGTAAGTAAAAATATACTCGAGTACCAACTTTACATACTCGAGTACATGGAAACATACTCGTGTATGACGAAATATACTCGAGTATACGGGAATTCCATAACTTAAATTTTTTTTTTCTATATTCGCACACCGAGACTCTTTCCGCTCCCTTGCAGGTATGATTTAAACTTTAAATACCTCCTTAAACCTAATTAGGGTTATATATAAATAGAAAAATCGGAAAATCCTTTCCACGATTTCCATTCTCTCGACTAAGCCGTCGACGATTCGTCTTCCAGAGCCCGCAGAGCTTCGTCTTCCCCGTTTCAGTTTTATAGAAATTCGGTGATGTCCCCCTCGAAGATTGGGATCGGCTCGAAGCTTGCTTCTGAAGGGATAGCAGACCTCTCGGATGACTTTCATAATCTCTTGATCCTGATCGATACCGCCGGACTCACCTTCCTCCTATAGTCTCCGTGTAAGGTTCTTCTTCCCGATGTTGAAGAATTCTACAATAATTTGAAGATAAAGCGAAATGGTATTGTACTGAAATCCAAGGAATTCTATAATAATCTGGAAAAGACCTCCATAGCTACTCTGTTACGATTGCCTGTTGTAGATGTAGAGGATGACTTAGGTCCTAAAGATTCCGACAGAACAAGCTTATTCTGTGGAGCAGATCCTGAAGCCAATTCCTTTAACAGAGCAGATTTCAATACAGAAGGTAAATTCCTGGTGGATGTAATTTCTAAAGTAATTCTGTGCAAAGCCTATTCGATCCGAGAGATATCCATGCATATGTTTAATATTATGCAAGCTATCATCTGCCGAAAGAAGTTCAAGTTTGGAATGTTGCTACTGGACAAGATCATGGACAGTGTAAAACATCCTAATTTTGCTAGGATTATTTCTCTACTCCTCCATGAGATTAATCCCGAAGTTTTCAATTTATCCAAAGGAACTCCCCTCCACCACATGAAAAAGGTCTCCATTTATTCTATCCAGAGATATGAGATAAAACTTCAGAACACTGCTCAAGCATCTAAAGCTCATATTATCAATGAAGATATCCCAAGAGAACCAAATATTTCAGATGATAGGATTCCATCTCCACCTTTACATCAAACTAGTGACACCTTGCATGCAATAGTTGAGGGGGAGCCTGCTTCATCTAGCCCTCAGCATAAGAATTTAGTATGTCCATCTCAGCCAGCTCAGATCAGAGATCCATCCCTTTCTCCAACAGATATTCTCTCAGATGTACAAGTTCAAGAGGACATCCTCTCAACTACTGCAGATATCGACAGATTCATTGAAGAGCTAAGATCAGATGATCCCTTGCATCCAGAAGTATCAGTTGTTGTCTCTCCTGAGAATCAACTACCTGAAAATCAGTTTCCTGCAAAGGACCCATTGCTATCAAAGCATCCATCTCCCTCTCCCTCCCTTGCTAAGTCTCCTGCTGAAGAACAAGATCAGCATGAGAGTTTCCTCCTGTCCGATGACGAGGACATATCCCCAGAGCATGTTGATCCACCTCTGAGAACACTGAATTTCTTTCTCCCTTCTTTCATAAATCCAGAAGATTCAATTGAGATAGTACCTATAAAGAGAGTTGTAAGCTCAGTTGTGATTGAAGAATTTCCTCCATGGGTAGCCCCTGTTCCTCAAGCCCCTGTTTTATCCTCTGCTCTAGCCTCTTCTCCCCCTAGTTATTTTGATATTATAAGTAAGATTGAGCAGATGCTCCTAGAACAGAGAAATTACGTTGATGATTCTCTGAAATCAGTAAAAGAAAAGGTCTCTACTCTTGAATCTGAAATAAGTAGAGGCTTTGCAGAAATTTAAGTAAATACTGATGAGTTGAGAAGAATGTTTCAGTTAAGTGGAAAAGCAATAGACCATACTATCACTATTATAGGTAAAGTAAGGAACCTAGCTGAAATAGTGGCATACAATAAAATTCAGTTGGACAAAAGGGCTGAAGCAAACGTTATGAATGTTTGTGAGGAAGTTGGAACTTTCAGAGATGAAGCTATTGCTCAGCTATCTGTAGAAATCAGCAAGGGGGAGAAAATAGCGAAAGAACATGATGACAAAATCTATGCCCAGTTCTCTGCCCATTCTAAGGCTACTTTGGATGGAAAAGTTAAAGAAATGAAAGCAGATATTCTAGCCCAACTTCAGTCAGTTAAATTCTATATATATGATACTTCAGTTTGGGTGCATAATCAAAACTTCCCAGATTTCCAGCTTGATCCTACCATCATTCCCAAAAGTCTAGATCCTCTTAAGGAAAATCCTCCTTCAAATGGTCAGGTTCATGTTAACATTTAAGAGGCTGTGCCAGTCTTCTCTCCCAGACCTGCTGGTGAGATGTCTGAGCCTCCTCTATCTTATTCTAATGTTTGGAAAGATGATATTCCTCGTAGCTCTTAAGGAATTTTTAATCAAGGTCTTACTCATCTAGAAGACCTGCTGATCAGGGTGCTCCCAGCAAGAAAAGAAAGTATGGTGATGGCGCTTCTGCCAGCTGTTCTGCACCTAGGAAAGAGCCATCCCCAGTTCCAGAGGAAAGACCTGAAGTAGTGCATGCTGAAGTCTGCAGTCTTACCTCCAAGTCTCTGATTTTTGATACCTTGAAGCTGGTGCCAGATTTTGGAGAACATAGAGATCAGTTCTACAGTTCCTCTGAATGGAAAGCCTATGATGTATCCAAGATAAAAATCAGATTGCATGACAAGCGATGGGGATACAATAATCCAGCTACTCCTCCAAGGCCAAGAACTTACTTTCCTAAACCTTTCAGCTAGTTGGAGAGGCAAAAGCTAAAAAGGGAAAAATTTCAAAAAGAAGCTTATCCTTGAGTGAATGATGATGTGGAAATGGAAATCTCTATTATATATAACTCTGACTATGGTTATCCTTAAATATTATTTCTTTGCTAAAGTAGTTTACTGCTTTATTTATCACTAATATATGCTATCATTATTCTTTTTACTCTAAGTAATTCTCCTTAGTGTAGAGTGTGGTCACTTCTACAAATAGGGTGAGATGGTTGGAAATTGTCTCCACAACACCTCAGATTTGTAGGAAGTCAGACCTTGAACTAAGATGAATTAAGTTGTATTTGATATTGTGGTTGGTTGTATATATGCAGGACCTTATTGCCAAGTGTATACTAATGTCATTCTATAGTGGGTCACCAAACACAGGACCATACAATGTAATCCCTCATTGTGTGATCAAAGATGTTGACTCAGGTATAGCCTCTCTATTGGGATACACTTCATCTATATGCATTTGGACTTATGGACTAAGGAGTATTGAAGATTTTTTCAGTCTAGAATTTTTCTAAGTCCACATACTCGAGTAGTATCCTTCACATACTCGAGTGAGTGACTTTGTACTCGAGTAGATCCTTGGACATACTCGGAAGACTCTATATACTCGAGTATATGAGCTTATACTCGAGTAGATTTCTTTTACTCGAGTAGGTGATATTTTATACTCGAGTAGATGGTTAGTCACTCGAGTAGGCTATGTATTATACTCGAGTAGAGCTTTCTGTATTCAGTCTGAACTTTTCCAAGTCCACATAATCGAGTACTTCCCTGATATACTCGAGTAAGTAACTTAGTACTCGAGTAGATTTATTTTCTACTCGAGTTATTGCTCAGGTACTCGAGTGGATATTTTGTTTCTATTCGAGTAGGTTGTCTTCTCTGTACTCGATTATTTTCAATTCTTTTACTCGACTATGTTCTTCAAGTTTTCTTTTCTGAGAAGTATTTTTATGTTTACACTCGAGTATATTTTCCCATACTCGATTAGGTCTTATCTTACTTGAGTAGTTGTTTCCTGCTATACTCGAGTAGTTTCTCTAGTCACTCGAGTAGTTCCTCACAAGATACTCGAGTAGTTTCTCTCCTTGTACTCGAGTATATTCCTCTCTTATCTACTCGATTAGCAGACGTATTATACTCGAGTATATAATTTCTCTCAGGTATATTGGTTCAGATTTCCTGGAATATTTCCAAGTCCAGATTCAACAGGGATTTTGAATTACTCTTTTCTGATTGGTCAACGTGTCGTCAATAAAGATTAGTATGACCGTTATAGTTCGCCTATAAATAGGTCCTTTCCAATTTGATCTAAACAACAACATTTTTTCTTTTAAGAATACAGAGAATATTATGAAAGAATATTTCCGAAAACCTAATTTCTCTTAGCCGCCATTACTGGTTTCGGAAAGAGCTCTGGATCTTCCTTCTCACACCGCTGCTGTCGATCTCTAAGTCTCAAGCGATCAAGAATCAAGAAGAATCATCCGATCACTTCATGCTTAATCGATATCTGATATTTTTATTTGATCGTGGTAATTCTAGATCTCAGATATGTGGATTTCTGTCAAGACTTCTTCAACTTTTTCTGTCCAAGCCGAAACCTCTCAATGAAGAAGACAAAGCCAAAGATCCAGATCTGTGTTATTTTGTTTTTATTTTTCCTCAAACAATTTTTTTTTTGTAAGAGATTTATCTCCGAGTGGTAAGAAGTTCTATCTTCCGAGTGTAGATCTGTTTGGGATCGAGTTTTTTAGGAACGTGGTTCCGAGGTGTAGGATTGGTTTGCAATCCGAGATAGTCGAGTAGCCGAGTCTAGTGATTTGCTAGATCGGTGAGGAAAGTGAACGTACCCAAGATCGGGGAACCACTATAAATCTTTTGTCATCTGTGTGATTGCTTGCTTACTTATTTGTGCTAGTTACTAAATTTTTTATTCCGCATTAGACGCATATCTCACCTATTCACCCCCCTCTAGGTGATTTAGGTAGACAACTTATATCTTTTAGAGATACTTTTTTATGAGGAGGTTTGCGCTTCTTCATTTAAAGAGGAGGATTGCGCATCTTCATAAGTAACGTGCTTGTTCAAAATGATAATATATTTTTAAAAGTAATTGTAGATATTTCTAATTAGGTAGAAGAGTAATTGATCTATCCCCATATCGGTACATGCTACCAACATAGATATTATAATTGCTACCTGTTCACTTTTTATTTAATCCTCTTATAAGCTAGAACTGTTAAATTCAGAATAAGTCATGTTGGGAGGACAATAACCTCAGTAGTTTTTTTTTGCAGTTTTATTTTTCTAAGTCTAGATTAATTAGCTTATTTTTTTGTTCGTATGATTTGTTTTGATGACATTATTCTTAGTGCAGTTTCCGGTGAAATTGAGAACATTCATTAGCCGAGCAGGAGATAGGTGAAAATCAGCTTCAGATTTGGTCACTACCAAAATGCCCCAATTTGGGGCATTGGGTAACATGTTTCTATCGTGCTTTATTTTCCTGCATTCCTCATGATTCATTCGCATATAAATTTGTATTAAGGACAATGCATCATTTAAGTCTGGGGGATAGATTATGTTATCTGATTGCTTGAACACACACCATTTTGAATTTTATTAGTGCTTTCTTTTTCAATTTTGCTCCATATTTAAAAAAATTAAATTTCTTTTCGCTCATTGCATTTTTTTCTCACACACACAACGTGATGATGAAAATTATTGTAATTTCCTTTCTTTTATATTTACTTTTCAGTGTGAAGGTTTGATTAATTTATAATCAAAAATAGAATCTAGTAGTGGATAGTAGACTCGTGCAGTGCTTCTAGTTGAGTACATGTGTTCTCAGGTAGAAATAATTTATAATTAATTTTTCTTCATATGTTAATTACACAAAATTTTTTTTATTATCGTTGGTTTTTTATCCACTCTTCATTAGAACATAGTCTTGTCCAACTCTAGTGTAAAGTTGTGTATAGTGTTACTATTAGCATATTAAAGGATCATGACGAAGGGGTATCCTTTCTTGAACTTTAGAACTCACCCCTAGCAATCTTCATAGCATGTAGACATAATAGTGATTAACTTTACTATAGGATTTAGGCCTTCTCTTGTATATAATGAGCTTATTTATCCAAACCTACATTTATTACCTTTGTTAACACAATTTTGAGTGTCTCACCAAAATTTTATTCATTCACCCCCACCATTTTATCACCATTGCTAAAATGCTATCCTATTTACACACTTAATTTTTTGAGCTTTATTTTGTATTTTTCATGTTTTAAAAAATCTTGGAGTTGTATGTTGTGAAGTGGTGGAAAGTTAGAATAATTTATGTCTAGGTGCTGATTTAGAATGAAATGTAATAATCTGAAATGAAAAAAAATCTACAAAAAAAAGAAGAAAAGAAAAAGAAAAATGTTTTGGTTTAGGCTTTGGAGAGTGACCCCATATAAAAAATCATGTTTTGGGGTGTTACTCTATTCCTTGTGCGGTTGTGATTTTTATGTAATGCTCACAATTTTTGTTTAATTGTGATAAGCCCTCATATTTATCTTTACTTTATCTCACCTTAAAGCCAACACCATCCTAAATTAAGTCATAATGATAGGTAGAGTTGATTAGTATTGAGTGTAGTGGAGAAATTGTGATCGGGATAGCCTATGGCCATCATGATTGATGGATTTCTTTGGAGGCCACCCTGGTAGTTGTGTATCTATATAACCAAACTCTACATCACTACTTTCGCTTATGCGATGCTTAGGACATATCGTTGTGTTCTTCTATCAGGAGTGGATATTTCCATACGATAACTTGTTTAAATAAAATGTAAATAGATTATATGTTTAGAAAGTATTTCTAACTTATTCATACTCTCTATGGGAAAGAAACTTCTCTATTCACTACTTGTAGTTCAATTTTTTATTTGTAATTAGCCTTTTTACTCCTAGCAGGTAGATGGATTGCTCAAGACGAGCAATATTAAAATTTCGATTTTTTGGTAAGCGAATATTATATAGTATTTTGTTCTCTATGTTACGACAATTTTCATATTACATCGCTCATCATATTGTCATTTTCATATAAAAATCATTTAAATTGATTTGTGGATCCATTAAGCACAATTTAGCTAATTAGAGTGTTCTTGTGCATTTCATGCTATGCGGGGTCTTCTCACACCCTCTCTTTATGTTTTTAAAAATTTTGTGGACTCGGGGTGTGTTCTCTCTATGTGTTAGTTGTTTTCCTGTATGTACTAATGTGTGTGGAAAGTTCCTCGAGTATCTCTATTTTGTTTCAAGGAGGAGGCTAGCCAACATGCATTTTTTCTCACACGATTACTGGCCCCTTGTGTGCACGACCACTTGTTATGCACGATCATTTAACTATCATGACAAGTTTTAAATGAGGCCACTCCTCATACTGATTTCATCACACAACATTATTTTCCCCCTCTCTGCGCATGACCATTGGTCGTGCACGGCTAAATAGAAAAAATGACCCTAGAAATGCATGAGTGTACACACGGAAATTTTTTGGCATGACTAATGCTCGTATGAAGCAAAAACTTTTCCCCAAAACCTATATTTTCCACCAGTCCAAGTTCTTTCTCACATGAGTACGAGCATTCCTTTCTCACATAACCATAGGTCATATTCCAACTCGTGCGATCAACTAAATCTGCTTCGGCCTATAAATAATCGGTTAGAGATTTCTTTCCAGTCCACTCCCATTTTAGGACATTTTGAGGGCCACTTTTGCCATTTTTCTTTGGTCTTCACCCCCTAAGATCCTCCCCATCACCCAAGCTTCAAAGATCAAGATTTACTCCAAGGATTCAAGCTCTATTGAAGGTGTGATTGTGGACTTTAACGTGATCATTACAGAACCACTAAAAAGATGGTCGATATGTACTAACAACTTCTTTGACCCTGGACGAAAGCCAAGGATCATGCTAGGAGACTATTTACATCCTTCACTTCCGAGGAGGAGACTCAAGTAGCATTTGTATCATTTTCGTAATTTTTCTCCTTGATTAGGTTTCTTTCTCTATAGATTTCTACACATTTAGGGATGGTGGAGTTTGTTGAACTTAACATGCACTTATATTTATTTATGTGTTTGCACTTAACTGAAAATTATTATTCTTATGTTCATGAGCCTTTGTTTTGGGGTGGTGTGACTGTGACTTCTATAGATTGTTTTTGGTCATTGCATTTGCATAATGCAATGAGTGAAGTGGAGGATTGCGACCCGCGAAGGTGGGAAGAGAAATGCTGGTTGGGGCCGTGATTTAATTGATAGAAATTTAATTATAAGGGTTAATGAAAGCGAATGAATTGATTTTATTGGTGGAGTTATGATTGCAAATAAGAAAGAAAAGTATTGTGGGTCGCTAGCACTGCTTTACAACAAGGTGGATTGCATGGGTTATTAGCACCGCTTTGCTAGGTAAATTTATGTATGCAAGTGCAAAAGTCAAAGTGAGGGTCAAAATCATCTCTTTATAACGTAAATGGATTACACAAGCCATCATCACATCTTTGCAAGGCGAGTGGATGTGTGATCAAGTGAGTGGACGTTAAAATGTTGTGCGAAATGGAGGGTTGTATTCACCTCTTCAGAAGATCAATTTCAGATTATCATAACACAATTATTATCTAAGATAAACCTCAAGCAACTCCTAGCAAACAACAGATTTCATAGAAATAAAGTATAAACTTGAATCATGTGTTTAGAGTGCATACATCATCAATATTAGGCTGACAATAGCCACAAAAATCTAATACACAGAGATAAAGTAAAGGATATAACCAAATCTAGAGGGTCGTTGAAGATTCACAGTAGAAATCACTGAGTTGTCAGTTCACATCCTAACTCGGTCTCAAACAATTGTCCGGGGTCCAAAAGAACTCTCACCTTCTTCCAATGTACCCATCTTCTCTGTCTCATAGTCCGGTCGCATCCAATGCAATATTCTCTTTCCTTAGCGATAAATAGAGGAAGAAAAAATCCATATTGAAGCCTTCAAATGATGCAAGGTGGCCACGGGAAATGCCCTAGGTGAAGAGGAAGAAAAAATGGAGAAGATTCTCCTTGGGAAGAATCTTGCATCTCAAAAGACGAAACTCTTGCTTAGGGCAAAAATTTGCACTTAAATAAATCTGTGAAAAATTAGTCATGCACAGGCAATCACACGATCATGCAAACGAATGTGTGTTAACCAATTCTGTATAATTTATAATTTGAGAAACATTGGGCCCGTGCGATTTACCCATGTATGGTTGAAACAACCGTGAAAAAAGAAAACATATGTCTCCAATAGACTAGTGATTTTTAGGTTTCAAATATAGCTCGTGCAATTTTTTTCTCGCATGTTTGAAGATAACCGTATGAGAAAGAATCACATGGGTAACAATTAATTATAAACTTCCTAGACAAAAGAGGTTTCTCATGCATTTTGTTCACACGCGGTTAGAACATCTGTACGCAAAGGAAACACTCGAGCTGGGGAAGGTCAGCAAATCTTGTGTTAAGACTATGCACAATAGCAGAAATCGTTTGTGAAGGATTTGTACCATCATGCAAAAGATACGTTTTGACATCACAATAATCACAATGATAAAACATAATGCATGGGGAAACTCCTATGAGTGATAAGAAAATGAACGATCGTACGAATTATATAGAATTTATTTAAGGACTTGAAACCCGCCCACCTACATTCAAAGCAAAATCTCTGGTGCCAATTACCGCTGACAAGCAAAACATTTGCCTAAAATGAAAGAAAAGGGAATGGGGAGCACTTTGTGCACACCCCAACAATGGTTGTGCGTGCAATTGCACACTAGCAAGGGCTAAAAAGTACACTTTTTATGTAAATTTCGGTTTTTTTGAAATATGAATGATTATTTTATAAAAGTGAAGTGTTTGATGATAAAAACAAGCCTAGATTAGTCCCGAAATCACTATATAAATTGGAATAATCAAATTGGCACTTGAATGGTTTCTTTTCATGATAGACAATTATATGAGTTTTATAACCACCCCTAAAGCCCGCACTATCACTTATTCTTCCGCACAAACTCAAACATAACAGAAGTTTAACAAGAGATCTCCACCACTAAATTGAGCTTGAGAGAAAGATTTTTTCCACTATGAACTACAAAATTCCACAATGTCTTTGTTCGACGTAGAACCTTCCATATAAGGAAATTATGCATACCCCCTTGGTGTGAATATCTTATACGTGGTGTAGCCATTTAGTTTCGTCCACCGAAACACCATATTCCTTGCCACTATGAACTACAAATTTCCCCATGCAATATCATATAGATTTCTACACATTTAGGGATAGTGGAGTTTGTTGAACTTAACATGCACTTATATTTATTTATGTGTTTGCACTTAACTGAAAATTATTATTCTTATGTTCATGAGCCTTTGTTTTGGGGGGGTATGACTGTGACTTCTATATATTGTTTTTGGTCATTGCATTTGCATAATGTAATGAGTGAAGTGGAGGATTGCGACCCGCGAAGGTGGGAAGAGAAATGCTGGTTGGGGCCGTGATTTAATTGATAGAAATTTAATTATAAGGGTTAATGAAAGCGAATGAATTGATTTTATTGGTGGAGTTATGATTGCAAATAAGAAAGAAAAGTATTGTGGTTCGCTAGCACTGTTTTACAACAAGGTGGATTGCATGGGTTATTAGCACCGCTTTGCTAGGTAAATGGATGTATGCAAGTGCAAAAGTCAAAGTGATGGTCAAAATCATCTCTTTATAACGTAAATGGATTACACAAGCCATCATCACATCTTTGCAAGGCGAGTGGATGTGTGATCAAGTGAGTGGACGTTAAAATGTTGTGCGAAATGGAGGGTTGTATTCACCTCTTCAGAAGATCAATTTCAGATTATCATAACACAATTATTATCTAAGATAAACCTCAAGCAACTCCTAGCAAACAACAGATTTCATAGAAATAAAGTATAAACTTGAATCATGTGTTTAGAGTGCATACATCATCAATATTAGGCTGACAATAGCCACAAAAATCTAATACACAGAGATAAAGTAAAGGATATAACCAAATCTAGAGGTCGTTGAAGATTCACAGTAGAAATCACTGAGTTGTCAGTTCACATCCTAACTCGGTCTCAAACAATTGTCAGGGGTCCAAAAGAACTCTCACCTTCTTCCAATGTACCCATCTTCTCTGTCTCATAGTCCGGTCGCATCCAATGCAATATTCTCTTTCCTTAGCGATAAATAGAGGGAGAAAAAATCCATATTGAAGCCTTCAAATGATGCAAGGTGGCCACGGGAAATGCCCTAGGTGAAGAGGAAGAAAAAATGGAGAAGATTCTCCTTGGGAAGAATCTTGCATCTCAAAAGACGAAACTCTTGCTTAGGGCAAAAATTTGCACTTAAATAAATCTGTGAAAAATTAGTCAAGCACAGGCAATCACACGATCATGCAAACGAATGTGTGTTAACCAATTCTGTATAATTTCTAATTTGAGAAACATTGGGCCCGTGCGATTTACCCATGTATGGTTGAAACAACCGTGAAAAAAGAAAACACATGTCTCCAATAGACAAGTGATTTTTAGGTTTCAAATATAGCTCGTGCAATTTTTTTCTCGCATGTTTGAAGATAACCGTACGAGAAAGAATCACATGGGTAACAATTAATTATAAACTTCCTAGACAAAAGAGGTTTCTCATGCATTTTGTTCACACGCGGTTAGAACAACTGTACGCAAAGGAAACACTCGAGCTGGGGAAGGTCAACAAATCTTGTGTTAAGACTATGCACAATAGCAGAAATCGTTTGTGAAGGATTTGTACCATCATACAAAAGATACGTTTTGACATCACAATAATCACAATGATAAAACATAATGCATGGGGAAACTCCTATGAGTGATAAGAAAATGAACGATCGTACGAATTATATAGAATTTATTTAAGGACTTGAAACCCGCCCACCTACATTCAAAGCAAAATTTCTGGTGCCAATTACCGCTGACAAGCAAAACATTTGCCTAAAATGCAAGAAAAGGGAATGGGGAGCACTATGTGCACACCCCAACAATGGTTGTGCGTGCAATTGCACACTAGCAAGGGCTAAAAAGTACACTTTTTATGTAAATTTCGGTTTTTTTGAAATATGAATGATTATTTTATAAAAGTGAAGTGTTTGATGATAAAAACAAGCCTAGATTAGTCCCGAAATCACTATATAAATTGGAATAATCAAATTGGCACTTGAATGGTTTCTTTTCATGATAGACAATTATATGAGTTTTATAACCACCCCTAAAGCCCCCACTATCACTTATTCTTCCTCACAAACTCAAACATAACAGAAGTTTAACAAGAGATCTCCACCACTAAATTGAGCTTGAGAGAAAGATTTTTGCCACTATGAACTACAAAATTCTGCAATGTCTTTGTTCGACGTAGAACCTTCCATATAAGGAAATTATGCATACCCCCTTGGTGTGAATATCTTATAGGTGGTGTAGCCATGTAGTTTCGGCAACCGAAACACCATATTCCTGGCCACCTAAGACTCAGACCATGCCAATGTTATTGAGGCACTCTTGATCTTCTTTATATTCAGTAGAGCACACCACCATGAAGAGGAGAACGATCTATTACTTCTCTTGGCATTTTTGGCAGTTTCCCTCCAAGAGAAGATGAATCTGAGTGGATGTACCATTGAAAAACTTAAAAAATTATTTTCCAGTAAGTAAGGTGGTGGTTAGAAGGTTGGAAGGACACCAAGGAGTTCACTGTCCTCCGACGGGTTGATTGATGATGATGCTTTGCCATGGTGAAAATGGAATGGGGTGGTGGTGGAGATCAAGGCACTATGTTGTAATAACCATTGATCCCAAGGAAGAAGACAAAGTCATGGCCAAACATAACAACTACAAGACTGATTCTCGGCATAACAAATCGTAACTACTTGCGCCATCATTTTTGTTGTAGGGATTTTGGTATGACTACATCAAAGACATCCACTCTGTCTTATTGAAGTGCAACGCACTATCCGAACCTCAGATAGTGAATAAATCAAACTAATATGTGACATATAATTATGAAAGATAAATGCAGATTCTTTGTTCAAGTTATTTGACGACCTTTTGTTCATTTACAAAGAAAGCGTCCAACAACAAAGTTATAGAGGGAAGTGAAAGCTCTCCAAAATGGGGTGGCACTCTTTTTCATCCATTTTATAGAGAGAATTTTACACTTAGGGGTGCAATTGAATAAATTTTATTTTTCTCCCAAAAAATATTATTTTGGGCCTAAAATTTAGAGAGCCTATAAATATTATTTCCTATCTTTGGTAAAAATTAAAATTTCTTGGTATAAACATTCTTATAGTTTTTGGTAAAATACATTTGTGTGACGATAAATAATAATTGAAATATTCAATACTTATACTATTACAATTTGTCTGAAATTTTGTTAGGTCGTTTGGTATGACTTAAGGTCCTAATTGCCGAAATTTGGTGTTATTCGGACTTATAAACTTTGGTTATCACATTAACAAGATTTGACTAATATTGTCACACCAAACAATTGGAGAAAGTAACTATGTCCATAATTCATTTATAGTAAAGTATTTTTATATGAAATTTATGTCGTATAATTTTATTTCCATTTATCTTGTACGATTGGAATCTGAATTAACTTGGTTATGAATTATTCCTTGTATAAAAATGGTGAAGGTGTTCCTTTAGTGTCACCTTGAACAAACAAATGATGATGTTACTTGTTCATCTATGATAAGGGCTTAACACCATTTTCTTTGGTGTTATGACGTCTGAAATTTGAGGTCGCTTGTCATTTTAAAACTGATATTCTTGATCATACTTGTCTAATTAATTGGTTATGAATATGAATAATTGTTCTCCAAAAATACTATTTTGCTGGCTATGTGAATAATACTTATTTACATGTTCTAGATTCTTTAGTCATGAATAATCACATGTTGAGTTTGTTATTTATATTTGTAACACCCCAACTTTGACAGCAGACTGCCGTCGGGCGATACTGGGTATCACCTGATAGAGATAATAATATAGAGTTTGTCGAGCTACACTTGACGCACTCATCGTGTTCGACGAATGAGGTGTTGTCTCCTTTCGTCAAAAGTCGAACAGAGTTCGATAAAAATGATGAACAGCATTCGACGACAACGTCGAACGGCGTTCGACGACAACGTCGAACGGCGTTCGACGAACGTCGAATGGAGGCCGATGTGCGTGGTTCTGTTATATGTCATGATCCTAGTTCAACGAACGGTTATCTATGTTCGACGAACATCGTACGTATTTGCTCGAGGATCATCGGCATTTGTTGGCTTATCAATGTGGTTTCAACTAAAATCTTGGTCGTTGCTTCGTTTTGATGGATTGATTGTGTGGCTAGGGTTTAATCAATAAAAACATATGTAGTGGTGTTGGGATGAAGAAATCATTATTTCCTTCTCACACACACTCTTTCTCTTCATTTCATCCAAGTTCTAGAGAAGAGAACTAACGACTAGAGATAAGGGTTTGGGATGATCTATGTGAAGGAGCTGAAGGAGATCTTGTGGTCAAAAGCTAGATATGAGGCCAGATCCGAAAAGGGGAAAGTGACTCGCTCACTTCCATCCGCGTAGAATAGCTTCGCAATGGATCTAAATTGAACTACAAGGGTAACGAGTTTCTCTTGGACAAGTGAAGTCCTCAATATGCATACTTGCATGGATCCCCTTGCCAAAAGGTGAAAAAGGGTGGATTCCAATGGGTAGATCGGTTTGATCCCCATATATTCCAGCATATAGATCCGGAAATGTGGAATACGGAATAGGCATGCTATGAGAACCCATTCGGACGGGTTCGTTGGATTGGTGATTTTTATTTTGCATGCTGGAGAAGTCTCTATGGATATGCGTTTGATGTACGTGTGAAATACGGAGTCTAGGGGTATGTAGGATGCTGCATCAAAGTACTGGAAGCATTTCTAGGAAAAGTCCTAGAAAAGATCACGGTCTAGAGAACTGTGGATATAGCCGGGCGACAGTAACTATCGCCGGCGATAGATCCCAGGGAGCTACAATTTTTTGAGGCCTGTCTCTAAGAGACCTAGGGGCCATTATATGCAAAGCAGTAAGCTTAAATTACCCAGCATTGGCGGGTACCAGCCGGAATGGTAAAGTATGATGAGTTGTACCGTAGAGGACAACTACTGTGCCATCAAGTTAAGTACCTCTGAATGACTTGGTCGTCATGTTAAGTACCTCTGAATTATTAGTCGGTCATCAAGTTAAGTACCTCTGAACGACGTAGTCGTCAAGTTAAGTACCTCTTAACGACAAAGTTATCGTCAAGTTTAGTACCTCTGAATGTTGGTGTTACACGGGGGAGGCTGGTACACCGAAAATGTGCCCTGATAGCACGGGGCGTGTGGCTGTTGAGCCTATATCTGTGTGAATGGTTCTTAAATTGCATATTGTACATGCCACGGTATATATATGATGCCTTGTTTGTAGGGATGGAGAACTACCGCCCCGAGTAAGGGGTGGGATCGTTATAGACGGGAGGCAAAATGATGACTGTTGCTTTATTTTCCATATTTTGGTGGGCCCTTTTGTGCAGGTGCTGGAGAGCCAAGTGGGAAGTAGCAGGCTGAAGCCCTAATACTGCGAGTGGCTGGCCCTTAAAGGCCCAAAGTCAAAATTTACTATTTTCATGTGTGGCCATCCTGCATGCGGATGTATAAACTCACTTTTTGTTAAATGAAATAGTTGTAATAAGGCTATGACCAAAATATGTGTTATATGTATATATATATATCATTCATATTTTGTAGTCAACATTCTTAATACATATGGGTTCATAAACTAAAATTCTTTCGCTAGAATGTTGTGAGTTACCGCCCATAATTGAACTTGGATTTGGAAATAATATGTAATCTCCTTACCTGTGTACAATATATGGCATCAGGACCTGGTCGGAAATTCTTTCATATGCTATACGACAGATGGGGATGTTACAAAATTTGAATCAGATTTCGTTCTCGTTTTTTCTTATTTCAATTCGTGGTCGAATTGTTTTAAGGGGTGGTGAGCACGTGTATGTTCGCTACCGTGATAAAATAACTGAACCCATTAATGTCCACTTAGGAATGAAAATTCACATGTTTGTGGAACTGGTATGTTTCTGTGATTGCTTTTGGCAATATTCATAGTTTCTTAATTGTGTGTTTCATATTGTAGGCAACTAGAAGTGGTGCGGGGCAGCAAGAACCCCAACGATCGGTGTAGAGTAATGCACCAAATGAGGTGCTAACACCTCCTCCTTCGACAGAGACTATACGGTTAGTTTTTGAAGCCGTGTTTGCAATGATGAATGTATAACCAGGGTTCAGAGATAACATCTTATTCCTACAATGGTTTAAGAACTGGTGGCATAGATTAGAGTGTAGTGATGAGACAAGTGGTCGTTGAGCTAGTGGCTGCAAGGAGGGAAATGGAGAAGCAACTGAAACACGTGATGAGTTTCAATCCCCCTGTGTTTATGGGTACTAGAACCCCTACACAAGTCTAGGATTGGATCTCAAGAATAAAGAGGGTCCTGATGGCAACTGAAACAAAAGAGTGGCAAAAAGTCATTGTGACTACCTTCTTGTTGGATGGTGAGACAAGACTTTGGTGTAATGAGCTAGAGAGGCACCAGTTTGTTGGTCGGCCGTTGAGCGAGATCTCAATGGTGGAGTTCTCACGGTGTTTTCTAACGAGATATGTTCCATCGGCACAGCAGATTATAATGGAGAAACAATTTCAAAGGCTAAATAAGGTGAGAGGTCGGTGGATGACTACTTGCCCAAGTTTACGAGATTGGGAAGATATGTAGGCTTTACGTTTGCAGATGAGGTGTAAGACCCTATTTTCTTTTTCTTTTTAAACACCGGGGTCTTAGGCCCAGGATCGCCGCTTTGCGGTGACACCTTCACTTCCTGAAGGGTCGTCACCACAAGGCGCCAATTCTGCCGGCCAATTCGATCACAGAAAGATAACACAAAAAATGAAAAGCAAGTCCACAGAAATCACATGTATAGAAATAAAAGTCTCCACAAAGGAAGTGTCCATAGAATAATACAAGCAGTCATGCACGGGGACCCCGTACGAGCAACATTCATCGTGGGTGCATCATTTGTCGTGGGGGAGACTTTCATCGTAGGTTCGACATTTTTTGAGGGGCGACATTTGTTGTGGGGGCGACATTTGTCGAGGTGGGACATTTGTCATGGGGGCGGAATTGGTCGGGAGCGGCGACAATGGTTGAGGGCAGCGACTTTGGTCTGGGGCAGCGATATTAGTCGGGGGATGCAACATTGGTCGGTGGAGACAACATTGGTCATGGACGGCGATATTGGTGGAGAGCGGATGCATTGTCGTCGGGGGTGAAATTTGTCGTAGGGAGCAACATTAAGTGTGGACAGATATATTGGTCGTTGATGATATTGTTCGGGGTTGGTTATGGTTTGAATGGTAAGTAGATAAGTGTTACTGTGATATTTGTTCAAATACTAAAGAAGCACACTTATTTAGTTGTCCATACACCTCACTTTACAGTTAAACATTTATCCTCCCAAATAAGCACACTTAAACTTAACCCTTAAAATCAAGCAATGAAATAAATAGCAGTTAGAACATGTAATTAAACAGCTAGTTTTCCCTATGGGGCATTCATTAATATCCTTCAATCATTATTGTTAATGAAGAATGGAACTAATAATTAATTCTCCTAATAATCAAAACTGCAATTTATATAAAAACTATAACATGCAGCAATATTTAAAGCTAGTCATAAGAACAGAATCCTGACGTGCATTTGGTTTCCTGCAGAAAAATTAGCGATCATTTTTAAGATGATTAAAAGAAAAAGAAAAAGTAACCCGCATAGTGAATGTTAGGTCATTCAAAACTCATAAGAGCAAGTAGAATATCAAAAAAATCTCAAAGTAGAGAAGCTAACTGTAGTGAAAAATATGAATGATAAATCAGATCCCATTTTCAAGCAGAAAACTTTTGAAGACAGTTATTCAATTTTTTGTTGGTGATAACTCATCTATGTATGTTCTTATATAATGGCACTGGGAGGGGTTATATAAAGGTAGCTATTTAAGTAGAAAAATCGAAGTTTTTGCTGCCTTTAAATCAAATAACATACAAAATGAGCTAAAATTTTTGGAAACCAAAAATTAAAAAAAATGAATCATGAAAAAATGATTCAGTATAAAACCGATATAAAACTTTTGAAGATACTCCCTATACTCCCAATACTCAAAAGAGAAATTCTTACAATGCTTGAGAAAAGCAAAAAAAATTTTAATTATGTGTTTTATAATCAGGAAACTTAATTAAAGAGAAAGCCAATGAAGTGCTTGAAGAGAAATACCCTGAATAGATAACTAAAAAGAAATTCTCTTCTGTCTGAAACCGATATAAACTTGTGAAGCTACTCCCTTTTCTCCTCATACTCTAAAGCGAAATTCCTACAATGCTTGAGAAAAGCAAAAAACTTTGTAATTATGTGTTTTATAATCAGGAAACATAAATTAAAGAGAAAGCCAATGAAGTGCTTAAAGAGAAATTCCCTGAATAGATAACTAAAAAGAAACTTAAACTTAAACTTAAACTAAAGATAATTGGATTGAGTTATGAAGCTGCCACTGATTCTCAAGTTCTATAATCAGGAAAAAATGACACAACAATGAAGTGCTTGAAGATAACTAAAAATGGAAGGGAAAGCAAAAAAAAACTGAAAAACTGAATAACAATAAAACAGTTAGGGTGTGCACAACCAACCCATAATGCAGAGAAAGCCAAAAAAAACTGAAAAGCTCTGTTTGCACAGTGGATGAACATGAAGAAATTATGAGCATGAAGAACATTACCGGCGAGAGAATGAAGACAAATGTTAAGAGCATGAAGAAATTACGGCGAGAGCACTATAAAGAAGGATATGGTGTATTCTCTGCACCGTGGATCACCTATTGGCGGGGATTGGAGGTAGGGTTATGGAGAAGTAGCATCGTGGAGAAGAAGATTCCACGGTGGAAGAAGGATGATGGAGAGGCGGGAAAAGCTTTCCACGCAAGTAATGGCCGAAATTGTGAAAAGCTAACCTCTGTTTGAGTGGCGAAATGGTTTCAGTAAACTGTTAGAGTGGAGACACAGAGAACACATAAATATTATGGTGGAGATGTAAAAAAACCACGGAAAGCGGGAGAACCTGCAGAGATGCTCTTTCTCTGTGGAGAAGATTTGAGGCAGGAGAACTTGAATAGGAGCACAGTGGAGGAAAAATGGCACTGCTCCTAGGGTTATACCACTTTGGGGAAGGATCATCGTGGATTTGAGGCATGACGCGACGGGACGTTGGTGGAGTGCAATGAGGAGAAAGAAGGACGACGTAAAGGCGAGAAGGCGCTGGCGGGAGTTGCTTTTGGCGGGATTTGAGGCACTAGCGAGATTTGAGGCGCTGTCAAGACTGCTGGACTGGCAGGATTTGAGGAGGGATATCCCAAAATGATGGCATGATTTAAGCGATAAAATTCATCTTTATTAAACCAGAAGACCAAAAAGCCTTAAATTAAAGCACAAAACCTGTTTAAATGAGGGAATTTTGGGAATTAAAAGTTACACCATGAGACAATTAAGGGTTTGCTTATATAATAAAGATAAAAGCTACTGAAAGTAAGGGCTTATGCATTATACATCATAATCCTCACTACAGGTCACTCATGCAGAAGGATATTTAACATCTACTATAAGTCGGGACTCACAGTCCCAGCTGTCTGAACTCCTGAGCTAGACTGCCCTATCTCCAAGCGGGCCGACCTCCAGGGCTGCTCCTCCATTCTCGGCTCCACGATCCCCTAAATGATGTGGTCCAAAAACCGTTAGTGATAAAGACTAAGCTCTATCATCCCCTACCCCTTCCCCCATGGCTCCTAAGTATCGAGCGTAGAGGAAGAAAGGGGAGGACTTGAAGGTGGAGAATAAATCAAAAGTAGGTGACAGCGGACCTATGCTAGCAATTCTATAATACATGTGGAAGTAAAGTAAAGTATGGAAAAATAAAATTAACTTATGTGCGGAAACGCATAAGCCAAGAGATCTTCTGAAAGGCTCCCATCATATAAAGTGTCCCATACCACTTATACGTTGGGGTGTCGGTTATCAAACAGCAACATATATATATAGAAATTAACCTTAATTTATAAACTTGCCCACACAAGCTAATAGACCAAGGGGTCGTTTTGCAAGTCCTATTGTATAAGCGTCCCATTCCACTTATACATTATGTAGCACCCCAAAATGTTGTAGGAGCGACGGGGATCACTTTTGGCCAAGACAAGGTTTTGGTACAGGTGACACGGGCCCCGACACGGGCGTGTCGGAGGCCGTGTCGGGCGTGTCGAGCTCGGGCCGCCGAGCTGGCCGTGTAGTCTACCAGTTCAGGTCAACGATGGTCGTGTGGAGGAACACGGCCTAGGACACGGGCGTGTCCCAGGCCGTGTCACACCTGGGCTGTACGGCCGGGTACACGGGCAGTGACACGGGCACGAACACGGGCGTGTCTAGTTTGACACGGGCATGTCTGATGCCGTGTCACCAAGCCGTGTACCTCTCTGACTGCAAAATATTGGTCGATTGCACACGGGGGGCGTGACACGGGTCCTGACACGGGCGTGTCGCAGGTGACACGGGCGTGTCGCAGGTGACACGGGCGTGTCGGTGGCCGTGTCACACGCCGTGTTGTTGGTTTTCAATTTTGGTCGAGACGGCGAATGAGCTACACGGCCAGGCACACGGCCGTGTGTGAACCCGTGTTCGGCCCAGTTTTTGTGATTTCAGATCTAATCCTGGCCGTTCGTTTCCTTGGCTTTGGATCCAACGGTGGGGGGCTGCTCCTGGGTGGTTTTAGCCAGGAATAGGGTTTTGAAACCCTTATTTCACTTGGGTACTCTCTCTCTAAAATCTAGAGAGAAGGGAGAGCTTGGAGGAGGAAGAAGGAGGTCAACTCCGGCGGCCGGTGGAGATTCGGAGCTCCAAAATGCGAGCCGTCTTCGGATCCGCGGAGGCAAGGAGATTGCGGTGCTTTTCATCCGCATAGATTTTATGGCGCCGCGGAAGAACGCAAGGGTAACGATTTCTCATCCTTGGGCATGTGAATCCCTCTTTTCCTTTGCATAGGAAGCCCTCTCTCACGAGTGAGCGAAGAGTTGGAGCGTTCCTTGGGGTAGATATGTAAAGTCCCCCTTGTGTAGAGTCCATATGTGAAAATGGACATAGGCATTGTGTGTGAAGCCTATCCGGACAAGTAGAGCCAGATCGGTGATGTTGCATTGCATATGAACCGGGGAAGACTCCGGGTGTTTGGGCGTTTTTCGGGTTTTCTACGTGGTAGATTGCATCAGGGAGCCTTGGAGATTAACTCCAAGGTGCACCCGGAAAACTGGGCAAAAGCGGGTTTTGCCAACACGGTGGCCGGGGAGCCAACGTGAACATAACCGTGTTATGTGATTATTGTGGTGGAAACGGGACTCGGTGAGTCTTGGCCTGCGCATATGGCTTAAATTGTCGTTGTGGTGTGAGCACGGGTAAGCGGAACCGTACCCGGTCTATGTCGTTCGGTAGGACCGTTGGCATGGATGAGGGTCTTTGGCGGTCTATGGCTTAAATTGCCGTTACCAAGGCCAGGAAGGCAAAATGCTCATATAGATGACCGTCCAAGAGGCGGTGGTGGATTGGGAACGTCTATGGCTTGAATTGACGTGACGTTCGCCGGTTCGCCGAGAATGTGCCCTGAGTGCACGGGGTGTGTGGCCGTGCGAGCCCACGCCTGTGGTGAAGTGCAAATACTTTATATAATTGCCTAAGCTAATAAAGTGTAGGGAAAGAGCATTGCGCCCCGAATGTGGGGGAGGGATCGTTATAATTTGGTCAGCATTGCTGACCGTTGCTATTGTTTGCCACCGAGCGGTGGTTTGTGGCTTGCAGGTGCTGCAGAGCAGAGCGGGAAATAGCGGGCTAAAGCCCTTGTTGCTGTGCCGGCCCTCGAAGGCCTAATTGCTTATGTTTCTTTCTCGTTTTTCATGTATGGCCGGCCTGCGAGCCGAAGTATGAAAACACTGCTTTTGATGACAAGAACTACCCGGTGCATGACCTTGAGATGGGAGCGGTCGTTTTTGCTCTGAAGGTCTGGCGCTATTATCTTTATAGAGTCCACTGCGACATCTACTCCGACCACAAAAACCTGAAATAAGTGGACACGCAGAAGGAGCTAAATATCAAGCTGAGGCGCTAGGTGGAGTTCTTAGCAGACTATCAGTATGAGATGCACTACCATCCAGGGAATGCAAACATGGTGGCCGATGCGTTGAGTCGGAGAGCTGCCACTTCCGAAGCCGGGCCCCAGGTCATGTCCATGGAGCTAGTCCGGTCATTCAAAGATATGTAGATATCCCTAGTGTTTGAGGATGATCCAGAGCTGTATAGGGAGTATCTGGCATCGATGGTGGCCATAGATGATATTCGGGATCGCATTCGGGACGGACAAAGGACAGATGTATGGGTAGAACTGATATTCCGAGCCTTGGAGGAGGGTTCGACAGGAGATTATTCCCTGAGAGATGGATTGCTACATTTCAGAGGCAGAGTATATATACCCGCCGGAGGCCAGATCCGAGAGGATATTATGACGGAGGCGCATTGCAGCCGGCACTCTGTGCACTCGGGGATCACAAAGATGACTGCTGATTTGAAGAAGATGATGTTTTGGCTAGGGATGAAGAAGGAAATTACATACTTCGTGACCCATTGCGAGGCATTGTCAGTTGGTGAAGGCAGAGTGTAGGAACCCCGCAAAACTGTTGCAGCCACTCCCGGTGCCGGAGTGGAAGTTTGATGATATAGCTATGGATTTTATACATGGGCTTCCCCGGTCTCGGACCGGGAATGACTCGATCTGGGTGATTGTTGATCAGTTGACGAAGGTGGCCCGCTTTATACCAATCAGGAAGGATGACTCGGTGGGAGTGTTGGTACGGAAGTTCGTGGAGCAGTATATCCGATACCATGGCGTGCCCAGGACGATAGTGTCGGACTGCGATGGACAGTTTACATCCAGGGAGTGGCGGTCAATGCAGGCATATCTGGGCACCCGATTGACTTTTAGCATGGCCTTCCACCCTCAGATGGACAGGCAGACAGAGCACACCAACAGGACGTTGGAAGATCTACTATGACTGTGTATACTGGACCGAGGGGAGCCGTAGGATAAGATGTTGTCGTTGGTCGAGTTCTCCTATAATAATAGCTACCAGTCCAGCATCAGGATGGCGCCTTATGAAGCCTTGTATGGAAAAAAATGTAGGACCCCGCTTTCTTGGGTTCAGGACGAGGATCCGAAGGTTTTGGGATCGGATTTTGTTGAAGACACCGAGGCACATGTGAGACTGATCAGAGATAGGATGTTGGAGGAGCAGAGCAGACAGGCTAAGTACTATGACGCCCGGTATCGTAAGGTGGAGTTTCAGGTAGTGGACCGAGTGTTCTTTAAGATCCGGCCCATGCACAGAGTCTCACGAGTGCGCGGTCGGAGGAAGAAGCTCAGCCCTAGGTATATGGGCCCTTAACGGATCCTGGAGCGGATCGGGCCCCTAGCCTACAGGCTAGAGTTGCCACCAGAGCTGGCAGCTCTACACGACGTCTTCCACATTTCTTTGCTGAGAAGGGCTCTACTACGCCCGAAGCAGCGGATTTTTACCACCAAAAGGCCGGTAGCTTCAGAACGATCTGTTCACTTGGAGCCGGTGCGGATCGACGACAAAGAAGTACGGATCTTGCGCCGTAATATGATCCCCTTAGTCAAGGTTTTGTAGAGAAACCACGGTCCGGAGGAGCACACCTGGGAACCGTAGGACCTGATGAGGCAAAAATACCCGGAGTGGTTCAGTCAGATATACCTCACCACCTCTTGGTATACTATAAATTACCTTTTTGTACTAAACCAGTAGGACTAGATAAGGAAAAATGGAGAACCTAGGCATGCGTAGGAAAGTAGGGGCTAATCATTTGTTTATTGGGGAGATTGTCTTCGTTTATCAAACAAGTAGTCGCTTGAACCCAATAAAAAAAACAGTATGGGATGTTACAAGTTTAATTTATTTCGGTAGAAATCCCCGTAGGCTCAACCTCAATTTCGGGGACGAAATTTTTGTTTTGTTTATTGGGATTTGTAACATCCCATTTCCGGCTAGACCCCTAGGAGTCGATCTGTCGTGACAGAACCCTAGAAGCCCAAGAATTGAAGTACATCGACCGAGATTTTGGGTCACGGGTTGGTCATGCCCGTGACCTATGTGTCATGCCCGTGACCGAGGGCATGACTCCTTCGACGATCGTCGATCTCCGTGAGACGATCGTTGAATTTGCAACTCAGGCCTGTGACGCCCGTGACATATGTGTCACGCCCGTGACCTAGGCCGTGACTCCTTCGACGATCGTCGATCTTCGTTAGACGATCGTCAAAGTTGCAAACCAGGCCTATCACGCCCGTGACATATGTGTCACGCCCGTGACCGAGGGCGTGACTCCTTCGACGATCGTCGATCTCCGTGAGACGATCGTCGAATTTGCAACCCGGGCCTGTCATGCTCGTTACATATGTGTCACGCCCCTAACCTAGGGCATGACTCCTTCGACGATCGTCGATCTCCGTGAGACGATCGTCGAATTTACAACCCAGGCCTATCACGCCCGTGACCCAGGTGTCACGCCCGTGACCCAGGTGTCACGCCCAAGACCTAGGGCGTGACCCCTTCGACGATCATCGATCTCAGCGGGACGATCGTCGAAGTATAGAATTTGCGTCATGGCCCTATCACGCCCGTGACCAAGGTGTCACGCCCGTGACAAAGGGCGTGACCCCCTTCGGCGATCGTCGATCTCAGCGAGACGATCACCGAGCGCAGAATTTGCATACTTGACCCTATCACGCCCGTGACTTATGTGTCACGCCCGTGACCTAGGGCGTGACGACCCTTCGACGATCGTTGATCCCAGGTCGATGATCGTCGAACTCAGAATTGGCCACCCGGGCCTGTCACGCATGTGACCTATGTGTCACGCCCGTGATCAAGGCAGAAACGTCAGCCAGGCTGGAAATTTCTGTAACCGAAGTCATAATCAATTCTGAGTATTAGAATTCACAGCAGGAGTATTTATGAGCCGTTTCTATCTCTAATTATTTAATAGAAAGGGAGAGTGAGGTCCAATAGGAAATCGCCACCTGGATCAGCCATTTCATCTTCCACCTTTTCCTCTTTTCTGCATCATAACTGAAACGTTATTAAGAAGAAACATTCGTGGCCATGAATGTTTCATCCTTTCCCCTCCCCATTGGGAGATCTATAAAAGCCCCCTTAGAGCAAGAGGAGAAGGTTACACTCTTGTCCAAACAAATTCAGATTTTTGTTCTTGCTGTTTAGAAGTTCGGGAACGCCACCCACCGCGCCATGACAATTCGACGTTCATCTCATCTTCAAACCGCGAACAATGTCCTCCTCTACTTCTTCTCTTATGGGTAGATCTTAGGATCTTAGAAATGAAGTTCATGCTCAAAGGAGCCGGACCTACCTCGTGTTTTCATGGAAAACCATGAAAAAATATTGTTTTGAGTTCGCCGGAAACCGCCACCTCCGACGGCCAAACCACCACCGATCGATAGCCATCGCCTTAACGGAGGTGGGGGTGGTGGTGGCTGGCCAGGGAGTTGATCGGATAGCCGGCGACGGATCACGGAAAGGTTACAGGAAAAATTGTTTTCTGTGTTCTATTTTCGGATTCATGTAGAAGATGAACAGTAAAATCAATTTATAATATATAAATTTTGTATATAATATATAATGAAAATATATATTATTTGAGTATATATTGAGGCTGCAAAACGAGGCACTTAAATACCGATTTAGGAAAAATAACATGTCACGAAAGTCGTAAACCTTGGAGTCTAGATTTATTTAAAATTGCTTTCAACTCGTTTGGGTAAGCGGTTTGACCGCAGCACCCGTTTTAGTGGGGGCTGTACTTAGAGTTGGGAAGAAATTAAAATGGATGTCCACTCTTCGTCCTTTGTCCAAATAACCTGAAATTTGGACAGAGGGTTACCCTTAGCCATATTTAGAGGCTGACCAAAAATGGGAATTTTTGGAGACATTTTGCCTAAAGTTTTTGTTTTATTTTAATAATGTTAGAGGAAATTATTTATGTGGTCAAATAACCTCCAAACCCTCCCAAATTTTGGTGAGTAGTCCCTGGATATAAAACCTAGCTCTGTACAAAATTTCAACTCATCTGGATGAGTTTTGGATAGGGAGTCACCTATTCTTAACTAGGCAAAAGTAAGACATTTTTGAGTAAAAAGTGCACAAGAGGTTGGAACGGTCAAATCACCTCAACTGAGGCTGATACTTCGACCATTTACTTGGGAGGGTTATTATAACCCACTTGGAGAAAATGGTGTGGATTAGGGTTGGTTTACCCTAGGACCCAAACTCAAACCCTAGATGGAGGGTTTTGAGGGTTGTGAATGATATGGGGGCAATTGCTCTCGTATTGCCTTGAAACTCAGAAGAAATGATATTAGCATGATAAGAATCGTCTGGATGGAATCTTGGAGAATTTGGAGACAAGTAGATGCCTCAAAACCTTAATCTTAGATTTAGGGTAAAATACTAATTTAGCACAATCCATCACAAAACTTTATCTAAAGACTGTGAAACTAGGATAGAGTAAGTTTTGGAGTGGGTAGAAGCTATAGAGATTTTATTGGAATTTTTTGATGTCTATTTCCAGCACTTCATTTGTAAAGTTGATTATAACCCCAATTGATGTTTTAATTATTTGTACCTTTCTGTTCAAGGAAATCTCATGAAATCTTGGAAATAAATGTTTTAGTACAGAATGGTTACCCTTGAATTTTTGTATAATTTTTAGTTGAGTAAATCCAATACTTCCTTCACAAATGTTAAAAAGGGGTTCTATGCTTTTGAAATGAATTATGGATAATAATTTATGAAACTGGGCCAGTGCTATTTTTAAGACTTTATCTGCATATTATAATTTATTTATAATTTTTGGAAGAATATTCTCTATACTTGGTTCATAAATAGTGGAAGATAGTAAATATTGCTAAAAATAGTTTTAGTGCCCTTTTGATGATAGAAAAATTATGATACTTTAGATTTACCCTATTGAGACAACTTACTATTTATTATAATTTTGTTGGACATCTTGCATGACAACTTAGGGTAGTTCATGTTCAAACCGGTAGCCCTTGGAGTTTTGAGGAAATTAATTAAATGCTAGATAAATTAGGAAAATTACCACATTCTGGATTTAGGCTAATTATATCATGATAAGTCCCAGTAAAAAATTTAGGGCATTTGGATGAGTTTTGGATCATTGCATAACCGGTTCGACATATAGTCTAGGTTGGTCTGCATATAACAAATTTGTGAATTGCAATAGGACATGATCTGAGAAAGTCGTTGGAGTTAGTCATTTTGTCTGGGTGGACAATTGTGAATGATATCACAATAGGATGATATGAAGAGTAGAAAGAAGTAGTGAGCTAGAGTTAAGAGGTGCTCGGGTTCGACGAAAGATCGTCTTTCCCGAAGAGAGGAAGGTTAAAAATCACCCTAGGATAGTCTATCATAATATGAGAAGGGAATGAGTAAAGGGGATCAACCAATAACAATAAGTGCCTTACGAAAGGGAACGATGGGCTTCCGCTACCATCATAGTTCCTAGTGCCCTTTAAGAGCCCTTCACAGGGAATACTGGGGGCAGTCCTAGGTTAACGTAAACTGTAATAACAAACTGACAAGAGTAACTTCATATTTAGGGTTGCACCTTTCACAAACACTGTTAGCACAGGAAGATTGATGAGGGCTTCGGCTCGGTTGGTTAAGAGACGGACGGAATGGTCCGGGGAGCTTCGGCTCGGTTGGTTAAGAGACGAACGTTTTGGTCCGGGGAGCTTCGGCTCGGTTTTTGTGTGTTTACGATTAAATTTGCATGTGCATAAAAGGAATGAAAATTAAGGTGGTGGGTCTTCGGTATTGGAGGGTCGATGCACCGACGCCAATACGCTGACTCGGCAAGTGTGGTTAGCACTTCGCCAATAGAAGTCTGGTGCACAAGCCTGCAAGAGTACGCAGTCGTCCGCTTAGTGCACCAAGCATTGAAGCGTACGATAGGTCTGACCGGTAGTGCTTTACTAGTTTAGAGGTGGGCGAGGCCCAACCCACCGCTTCTGTCTGCCACTACGGAGGTATCCTGGGAAGTAACGACTCCGAAAGGGGGAGCTAAAGGTCTGTGTGCACAGAGTTGGGTGTGTGAGTTGCACTTGCATTTTTCATCATACCCACTTGCATATCATAGCATAATCGATTCATTTAACCCTGACACCTAAAGTATAAGTAGTATGGGATGCTTATACATTAGGACCTGCAAAATGACCCCTTGGTCTATAAGCTTGTGTGGGCAAGTTTATAAATTAAAGTTAATTTCAATATAAATATATGCTGCTGTTTGATAACCGACACCCCAACGTATAAGTGGTATGGGACACTCTATACGATGGGAGCCTTGCAAGAAAATCTCTTGGCTTATGCGCTTTCGCACATAAGTTAAGGTTACCTTTCCTACTTTCTATTTCTGTCATATTTATTATAGAATTGATAGATTAGTTTCGCTGCCATCTATTTCTTGATTAAATCTCCACCCTCATGTCCTTCCCTTTCTTCCTCTCCGCTCGGTACCTAGGAGCCATGGGGGAAGGGGTAGGGGATGATAGGGCTTAGTCTTTATGACTAACGGTTTTCGAACCGCATCATTTAGGGGATCGTAGAGCCCAGCATGGAGGAGCGGCCCCAGAGACCGGTGCGCTTGGAGATGGGGCAGTCTAGCTCCAAAGTTCATACAGCCTGGACCGTGAGTCTCGACCTTGAGTAGTTTCTATTTTTGCTTCCGCATGCGAGATTTGTTGTGAGGATATGATATACCGGGCATAAGCCCGCATTTATAGTACTCTAATTATTGTTATATTGTGGACACTCCCTTCGTGGAGTTTTATTTCTATATATGTGATTTTCAGTGGACTTGCTCTTACTTCAAATATTGTGCTACCTTTCTGTGATCGAATTGGCCGGCAGAATCGGCGCCTTGTGGTGATGACATTTCAGGATTCGAAGGTGTCACCGCAAAACGGCGATTCTGGGCCTAAGACCCCAGGTTTTAAAAAGAAAAAAAAGGTGGTCTTACAAGTGGTATCAGAGAAAAACATCGATCTAAAAAAGGTAACAGTCCACTATCCCTGGATCACCCCCGCACGAGTTTAGTTTGGTGACAAACTAAGCAGCGGAAGTAGTGGTGTGCCCATATGGGGATCACATATAAATTGTCCACTTTTATTAAAGATTGAATGTTTTCTCAGTATGGGTTTTTGTTACGCAGCCTCCAGCATAGCCTATGCCACAAGGTGGAGTTCAACAAGCTCAGGATGTTGCACCACCTCCACCGGTCCCCACTCCTTTCCTTCAGTCAGACATGGGACAGACTCTGACTGCCATTCTTGAGGCTTTCAGGGCCAAGCAGGTTCCTATCCCGCAGCCAAATACGGGGGCCAACCCGCTGAGCATCTTCCGAGGGCTTTCTCCCCCGTCCTACTTGGGGACAGAGTCGGTGGTTCGGACGGAAGAGTGGCTGGATATTGATAGTTTTACTTTCAAGACAACCTAAACACCTAGAGGGGGGGGGTGAATAGGTTTTAAAGCTTATTAACACTTTTTGGCAGAATTCAATTACAGAATTAAAACACACAGCACAGCAGTCACAGAAATTTAATCATCACAGATTGCACACTGTTTTATAGTGGTTCCCCAAGGTCTGGGTACATCCACTTTCCCCCTTCACCTATCTAGCAGTATGCTAGATTTGGCCAAACTTCCTCTTTACTCAGATCCACAGATCCTACAGCTCAGAACCTGAAAAGATTCCTACAACTCAGGCTCAACAGCCCTACCTCAGCTTTATCACAAATCCTATAACTCAGAGAAGAACCTTCTCCTACACTCAGTCAAACAGCCCTACCACTCAGAGATCAACTCTCCTACACTCAGCCTTTATAACACAGGCTTACAACTCAGATCTGTATTAACAGATCCTACAGAAATTAGAAAAGAAGTTTTTAATGTCTTGTCTTTATTGAGAGAGAAAAGAACAAGACAAATCTTAATCAGCTGATGAAATCAACTGAATCTGAACTTTCTTCAAAGCTTCTTGAATCTGAACTTAGTTGAGTTGATTTCAAAACAGCTTCTTAAGAAACCAATGACGGCTTCCTTCTTCTTCTTCTTCAAGTGGCTGGATCCCTCTCTATCCAACACCTTTGATGATACTTCTGAATTCTTGAAAGAACTCTTCTTAGACAGATCCTGAGATCATCTTCTTAGATCTTCTAATGAAGATCTTCTTTAGTGTATTACTCCTTCTTGATTTGTTTTCTCAAATTGATTGCCAAAATCCAATCTCTTCTTACTTCTCTCTGAATCTGTCTATTTATAGATCTTCTTCATTGTAACCGGCTGATCCGATTTCTAACTGACTTCTGACAAGTCTGACAGCTTCAGTTAACCTGTCATAACCCACAGCGGTCAAGTCTTCAAACAGATCCTGTGCCTTAGTCTAGGACAGCAAAGTGTTGAGACAGAATGTCAGAAAGTGTCGAGACCAACTATCTATATGTGTCGACACAAGTGACTTTGGTGTCGACACAGCCTTTGATGATGTGGACTAGTTTGCCTTTAAGTCGACACTGCTTCTTCAGAACTTCATCTTGAGAATGAGTCGACACAGAGAATTTGTGTCGACTTAACACTTCATCTTTCTTCAGAAAATAACTTGGTCTTGACTTGGCAGTGTGTCGACACAAGTTCTGTGTGTCGACACAGTTGTTGTGCATTCAGAACTCAGTATGTGTCGACTCTGCCTTCAGGTGTCGACATAGTTGATGTCGACTATCTTTCTGTGAGTCGACACTGCTTCTCAGTGTCGACACAAATATGGTCGACTATCTTTCTGAGAGTCGACACTGCTTCCCAGTGTCAACACAAATGTGGTCGACTATGTTTCTGTAAGTCGACACTGCTTCCTTCAAGTGTCGACATAATTATTCTGAAGTGTCAACACAATTTCTTCAGGTGTCGACATATGGACTTAGAATAATTTCCTGTATTCTTTAATACTTCTTCACCTGCACATGTAAACTTAAAACAACATCAAATACACCTTGATGTATATCATTAAGCTAAGTTAGGCTTCTTCAAATCAGGTACACATTTTCCAATGTACCCAACAATCTCCCCCTATTTTGAGAAGTCATAACCCTTTTAGTTAATGATATACACCATTTATAACAAATATAATATGATGATGTATGACATTACAGAAATACTTAATATAAACAAAATATTAACAATTCATCACAGAGTGAACATGAATATATGATTCTAAACAAAATTTTGTTTATAACTGCGTAATGTTTGATTACAGATGTTTATATTGAATGATTAAACAAAACATTACAAAACACTTTTGAAAGAACTTAGAACTAAGACTGATCAGGCTCTTTTATGACAATTCCTTTGCCAGATTGGATTTGAGCCTTCACAGGAGCTTCAGCAACTTCAGCTAGCTTCTTGCCTTTTAGCTCAGCTTTCTTCTGTGCTTCTTCCTTGAGCCTTTGCCTTTCAAAATAATGAAAGGGCTTTGGAAAGTACTTGCTTGGCTCCTGAGCATCTGGTGGCAGCCTTCCCAGCTTGGCTTTTCTCCTGAACTATACTATGGCTTCCTGCCTAGCTTCATACTTTTGCCATTCCATTTCATTATACCACTTTCTTCTTTCATGTACTTTGTCCTTTACATCCTTCCATGCAGTTAGTATAATATTTCTTGAAGTAGGGCTCCACTGCTCAAAATCTGGCTTAAGTTCAGCCTGCTATCTAAATCTTTTCTTTGATAGTTGAGCATCTTGCTGTTCTTGCAAGTTGGCATCAGGCTTATCAACTTTTTCAATAACAACCTTGGTAACCTCCTTTGGAGGACTATACATATCCTGAACTTGCTGATCAATCATATCAAAATCAGGAGGAGGGTAAATGACTTGGGAAATCTCAGGTTGATTGCCTTCAAGTAGACCTATTTGAATTCCGGACTCAGCCACCATAGCATCATCACACAAAGGTGGATATCCCAATGTGGCTCGAATACTATTTGTCACCCATTTGGTGTGCTCTGAGCCAGCATGAACTAACAACCTCTCCCCCTTTATGACTTCTCTGCTAATATGATCTCTTAGATCATTCTTTTGAAATCTGATCTGGCCATCTAGATAATTTACACCTTCTTTAAAATATGGTTTCAATTTTTGTTGTTTGTCAGATATGTCCTTCTGAGATATAGTGATGGCAGTCTTAACTGATTCAATGGCTTCTTGAAGTTTCTTATCAAACTCTTCCATCTCCTTTGCTCTTGCTTCAGTCATCCCTGTAGTAGCCTTTGTGAACTTTTCAAGAATTTCATGGTGAGATTCAGTCAAATTATCATTCATCCTTAGCTGATTCTCCAAAACATAACCTTGCTTTAAAGCAATATCATCCACTTTAGTGAGGATAGACTGTTGTTGTTTAGCCAAAAACACTACAGCATTACCTCCCTTATGGAAGCAATCTGTCATCTCCTTCTTATTCATATTTACTTCAAATCTAATAGATTTAATATCTTGAGCAAAGTCAAATTGAAGGGATTTATTTCTCTCATCAACATACTTTTCAACAGCCAATCTGTGTTCATCCAACTTAACTTGCAAGTCTATCATAAACTTGTTATAATTAAATTCAGAAGGAGATTGGAGAGGTGTAGTTTGTAGAGTCTGCTTATAGCTTTTGCTCCTTCTCTTAAAGACCTTGAGCTTTTTCTTCTTAGCCAGTCTGGCTTCTTCATTCTCAGAATCAGATGAACTTTCAATTTGAACTCTGTCAGGAGAAGTAGGAGGAATATCTGTCTCAGTGCCATGTTGTTCAGCCTCAACATTCACAGGCTCCCCCTCAACTACTTTCTCCTTCTCAACTCCTTGTTCTTTCTCAGCTTCTTGCTCTATCTCCATATCTAGTGCCTTCTCATTTTCTTGCTCCTCCTCTATTCTATCAGTAGCAATTTCAATATTAGGAAATAACTTATCTAGAGTGTATTCCTTCTGAACTTGAACAGATGTTGAATCATCCAGATCTGCAATATTCAAATCTTTTGATAAATCAATTTGTTCTTCCTCTTACACTTGTTCAGACATTTGCACCTCCTGCAGTTGTTCAGTATGTGGAATTTCCTGGGTAGGAGAATGTACTTGCTCCCCCTGTACCTGTGCAGGAGTAAAAATTTTAGGAATGTCCTTGGCAGGAAAACTCACTTGCTTTCCCTTTACCTGTTCTGAAGTAGATACATTCTGGGTAGGAGAGTGAGCTTGCTCCCCCTGCATTTGAGCAGGAATGGTTTCATCTTGAACAGACTCAGGCTGATCTTCAACCTGCTTTCTCACTTGCTCTTCTTGATGCTGGGCAGTGCCTAGATCATGTGTAGGGGATCTCACAGGGGTGTCCTGCCTGTTCTCATCATGCATATCTTTAGACAGCACCCTATCCCACCTTGAAAATAATCTTATATCCATGTTCCTCATGTGATTAATTTTTGTCCCAAGCAGTTGTTGCATAACTTCAGGGATCACTTTAGTCAGGTATAAACTCACAATTCTAGCCAGATTTGGCTTCTTGATTCCTTCCTTGATCTTATCAAATACTACCGCTGACCAGTTAGTTGGTATTGTAAATACAATTCTGGTCATTAGGCTGAACATATAGGCTGAAATCCTATCATGTCCACCTGGTTTGCACAAAATTACTTTCCCAACTACTTCAGACAAAAATTTTCCTTGTTGATTTATTCCTTTTCTGTTGAAAGCAGCTCCAATCTTCAGGGTTGGATCCAATCCACACCATTGGAGAGCCTCCCTTGACTTAGAAGCTGGGACCTCTTCTTCATTCTCAACTATAGGCAATTGTAGAATCTTTCACAAACTTCTTGGTGTGATTTTCACCTTTGTCCCATGAACTTTGGATTTTATCTTGAGACCAGCTGAATCCACTGATGCAGAGGTAAAGAATTCAAGCACCTCCTTCTTCCATATTTTTGAAGGTTCAGAAACTAGAAACTCTATTCCAGATTCAGAGATTAGAGTTATAACCCTTTGAATATCTGTCGGGGCATCAGCAAAGGCATTGCGTACCAACTCATATCCTTCGTTGATGTTATCTTCAACCTTTGGTGCCATTGATCAGACGAGAAAGCTGGAGAGAAGAGAGAGAGAGAATGTCAACACAGGGTTTCAGTCTCGAAAACCTTGTAAGCGTGTCGACAGAATAAGTTCTTGACCTATTTATACCTTCTATTGAGAGAAGATCAAAAGGCGGGCAAAACAGTCTATAAGTGTCGACACAGATGGAGTGTGTCGATACAAACTTCTATTGTCTTGACAGCAAGTCTGTCTACTATTTGTCGACACCAATTGTGGATATGTCGACACCTGAGAGACATAGTAGAGCATCAGAAATTCTGTGTCGACTCTTAGGATAAGTGTCGACACAAAATCTGTAAGTGTCGACACCACTATTCTGGTGAAGTCGACACTACATTCCTGGATGAGTCGACTATTTGATTCATAAGTATCGAAACAAATTCTCTGTGTCGACACATATTCTCTGACTAGTCGACATGACTTTACTGAGACGACACATTTTCACTGAATGTGTCGACATAATTTTACTTAGCCAATTTCTGTTTTTGTCAATACCACTTGATAATCTAATGCCACTTGTAAGTTTGTTGATAACCTAATCAATGGACAGCATGCCTAATTTAATTTTAAATTTATTGAATTTTGTTTCATCCAGTGGCTTAGTAAATACATCTGCTATTTGATAATCTGTTTTAACAAATTCCAATGAGATGTCTTCTCTTTCTACATGTTCTCTAAGAAAATGGTATTTAATTTTCATATGCTTAGTTCTACTATGAGAAACAGGATTATTAGCAATTGAAATTGCACTCTTAGAATCACACAAAAGAGGTGTTCTACTTACTTGAATACCATAATCTTTAAGCTGATGTTGTATCCACAATAGCTGTGCACAGCAGCAGCCAGCAGCAACATATTCTGACTCAGCTGTGGATATCGCCACACTGGTCTGCTTCTTACTACTCCATGATATCAATCTTCCTCGCAAGAATTGACATGTACCTGTTGTACTCTTTCTATCCTCTCTACAGCCTGCAAAGTCTGCATCTGAATAACCTGTTAGTAGAAAATCTCTATTCCTAGGGTACCAAAGGCCTAGATTAGGTGTGTCCTTAAGATATCTCAGAATCCTTTTGACTGCAGTATAATGAGATTCTTTACGGCAGGCTTGGTACCTAGCACAAACACATGTAGCATACATAATATCTGGTCTACTAGCAGTGAGATATAGTAGAGAGCCAACTATCCCTCTATACAAAGATTCATCAACAGGTTTACCTGCATCATCTTTGCATATAGGCATACTTGTTCCCATAGGAGTTCTCATAGTGGAGGATGACTCCATACCATACTTCTTAATTAATTCTTTGGTGAACTTAGACTGGGATATGGACAGGCCATCATCAGTCTATCTTACTTGGAGTCCCAAGAAGAACTTAAGTTCCACCATACTGCTCATCTCAAACTTCCCTTGTATAAGTTTGGCAAACTTTTTACAAAGGTTGTTTTCAGTAGATCCAAAGATTATGTCATCAACATAGATCTGAACTAAGATGATCTTACCTTTGGATTCCCTAAGGAATAGAGTTTTGTCTATTTTTCCTCTTGAAAATTTATTCTAAATAAGGAAAGTAGACATGGTTTCATACCAAGCACTTGGGGCTTGCTTTAACCCATACAAAGCTTTCCTAAGCTTATAGACATAATCAGGTTTAAGAGGATCTACAAAACCTTATGGCTGCTCTACATAGACTTCCTCTTTTAAATCTCCATTCAGGAATGCTGATTTCACATCCATCTAGTACACTTTGAAGTCTTGATAGGCTGCATAGGCAAGGAACATTCTGATTGCCTCCAGCCTTGCTACTGGGGCAAAGGTTTGATCAAAGTCAATCTCTTCTTCCTGCCTGTATCCTTTTGCAACCAATCTTGCTTTATTCTTCACAATTATTCCACTCTCATCCAATTTTTTCCTATAAATCCACTTTGTGCCAATTATGTTGTGGCCTCTTGGTTTAGGAACAAGCTCCCAGACATTGCACCTTCTTAATTGATTCAGCTCCTCTTGCATTGCATCAGTCCAGTGCTGGTCTTGGATGGCTTCTTCAAACTTCTTAGGCTCCACTTGAGACAGGAAACTTGAATGCAGGTCTGTGCTTTGATTTCTTCTTCTAGTCTGCACTCACTATCTTGGATCACCTATAATCTGATCAGCTGGATGATCTCTTAAATGTCTTATAGCTGGAGGAAGGTTCCTTTCTGGTTTAACATCTCCAGCTCCTTCTTCAAGCTGAACCTCTTGGTTTTCATCAGCATCTATTGAGTTTTATACTCCCCCTGGACAGTAGCCTTCATTTTCCAATGCTCTATCTTCCTTTGATGCTTCAGCAATGGAGAGCTTGTCCATTCTTTTGCTTATACCTGTTGAATCATTTGATCTACAAGACAACTCACAGTTGATTAATCTTGTTTCATCAAACACAACATGTACAGATTCTTCAACAACTTGAGTAGTCAAGTTGAAGACTCTATAGGCCTTACTATTTATGCTGTACCCAACAAATATCCCATCTTGGGATTTGGCAGCAAACTTAGTTAGGTATGTCTTGCCATTGTTAAGTATATAGTATTTAAAACCAAAGATCCTGAAGTAGGATAGATTTGGTTTTCTACCTTTCATAATCTCATAGGGAGTCTTTTTGTGGTTCTTGGTGATAGAAGCCCTATTGATCACATGACATGCAGTGTTAACTGCCTCAGCCCAGAAATATTCTGGAAGAGAGGTGTCACTCAATAGAGTTCTACCAGCATCAATTAATGTTCTATTCTTTCTTTCAGCAATGCCATTTTGCTGTGGTGTTCTAGGTGAGGAGAACTCTTGGAAAATCCCAAAGTCTTCACATAACTTTGTCATGCTTTCAGATTGAAACTCAGTACCATGGTCACTTCTGATTTTGACCACTGTACTATTCAGTTCATTCTGAATCTGCTTCACAAAATTAAGTAAGACACTTGGGGTTTCTGATTTCTATCTCAGAAAGAACACCCATGTAAATCTAGAATAGTCATCTACAACCACAAAAGTGTAGACCTTCCTACCTAGACTATGAACTGGCATAGGACCAAAAAGATCCCTATGCAAGAGGTATAAGCACCTCACAGAATCCTTGTTTTCAAGGTTATGAAAGGAGCATTTTGTCTGCTTGCCCTTTTGACAAGCTGAGCATATCCCTTCCTTTATACACTTAACTTGAGGACCATTCCTTACTAACTCTTTACTAAAGAGTTGGCCAATTGTCTTGTAGTTAAGATGAGCCAATCTCTTGTGCCACTTGACACAATGAGAAGCATTATCATCAGCTACAAAACAGATGGAAGAAGTCTTGCTCTTACATACAAAATTAATACAATATACATTTCTCTTCCTATATCCAGTCAATATAATCTCTTGATCACTTGACCTTTTGATATGACATCCATCCTTAACAAATGAAATGTCATATCCTAAATTACTCAGCTGGCTTATGCTTATTAGATTGTGTTTCAAACCTATTACATAAGCCACTTGGGTGATAGTAATTAGGTTAGTAGAAATGTTACCAAACCCTTTGATGATTCCTTTTTCAGATCCACCAAAGATCACTTTAGGTACATCTTTGACAGATGTATACTCCTTCAGCAGCCCCTTTGTTCCAGTCATGTGCCTGGAACAACCACTGTCCAAGTACCATATAGGGGCATGGCCACTTGGACTTTCCTGTAATACAGATTTACTTACCCTTAGAACCCAAGCAAGTCTTGGGTCCTTGGTTCAGGTTAGCATTAAAAAAGCTACAATTATCTCTTCTAACAGATAGACTATTGTCCTTTCTAACACTTGTGTTATGTCAGCAGTCTAATGCAAAATGGCCTCTCTTGCCACAGCACCAACATTCAAACTTATTGTATCTAGTTCTAGATACACCCTTGACAGAGGAATTTCTGTCCATTACTGGTGCTGCAGCAGCTTCACCCACTGATTTCTTATAACCATTGGGTTTATGAACATAGGTAGGCCTGTTGGCATTTACACTCTTGTTTATCAGAACATTAGTCTTAAAATGACCATGAATATCTTCATGATCATATTGGTTAGAAGGCACTTGCACCTTTCTAAACTTAATAGGGACTGAAAAGTTCAGTGGCTTGACATGAGCTTTGCCTTTCCTCTTGAATTGGGCTGCCCTGGGGTTATCTTTGAATCCTAATCCTGCCTTACCCTTTTGAGTAACAAATTCATCTATCAAGGGTAAGACAGACTTTGGCTTAGAGTAACTTGCACTAACTCCTTTTCTATTCTTAGTCTGGCCTCCAGACTCTTCACTTGATCATTGGTATAATTGATTGTGCCCATCTGAATAATGGTTATATTCTTTAGTTTAGCAATTTCATTTAACTTCTGATCAATTACTTTTTCAAACTCAGTTGCAGCTACCTTTAGATCAGCAATTTCCTGAGCCTGAGATTTAACCAGGTTTTTGCTTTTCTTAAGGGCCTGTAACAAGTCCCTATACTTATCTATCAATTGATAGACATCTCCTTCAGATTCATATGGATCTACATCACTTGATGCAGATGTAGCTGATTCTGCACTTGTACTATAAACAGATTTTATTGAAGGACATAGTACCTTACTAGGACCAGACTGATTCTGGTACATGTCTTCTTCTAATCCTTCCATCAGTCCCATGCACTGATGATCTTCTTGTTCATAGATGGAGTCTAGCAATTGCATGAACTCCTCTTCTTCAGTAGCAGCATACAGTCCAATATATGCTTCAGCTTCAGATTCTGATTCTGAAGTTGATTGATCTGTTAGGCTCTTTTCCTTCTTTGCAACAAAGGATTTTTCCTTCTTGCCCTTTTGATAAGTCTTCTTCTTGTCTGATGACTCCTTTCTCTTATTAGGACAGTCAGCCACTACATGTCCAGGCCTATTGCAATAATAGCTGACAATCTTTGAAGTAGTGGCCTTGTTGGGCATTGTTCTGCTCTTCTCTTTCCTTGATGACTTTTTCTTCTGATAATAGTCATCAACTTGCTGTGATGAGGAGGGCCTAGACTTCCACTGCTTCTTCTTTAAGAATCTCTGGAATTGCCTTGTAAATGCAGCAAAATCTACATCTGACTCACAGCTTTCTGAACCCTGATTATCTGAATTTTCAGAACTAACTTCTGCAACTTCCTTAGGAGGAGATGGTGATATCCTCCTATTCTTTCTAGTGGCTTCTGCCTTGAAGGCCACTGTCTTCTCTCTATGCTCTCCTTTTTAATTCTTTTCCTCCTCCTTCCTCACCATAAGTTACATTTCATAGGATAGCAACTTTCCAAATAAGGTTGGAGGAGAAATCTCTGCCAGTTTAGCCACTTCTCTTATGGCACAGATCTTTGTGTCCCAATCCTTTATCAAGGATCTTAAGAATTTGTCATTCAGTTCATAGTTACTGAATACTCTTCCATAGGACTTTAACTCATTCACAATTCTATAGAATTTCTTATAGCATTCAGTTATGCTATCTGTTTTTCCTTGTCTAAAACTTTCATATTCCTGGTTGAGCATAGACTTCCTATCCTGTCTTACTTCTTCAGATCCCTCCATGTAGACAATCAAGGTGTCCCACATCTCTTTGGAGGTCTTGCAGTGAATCAGATTTTGAAATGTAGAATCATCTATGGCACTCACAATAATATTCTGAGCTCTCTTGTCCATGGTTGCCAAAATGATTTCATCCTTGGTCATTTCAGAATTAATCTTTGGAGTTTGAATATTAGCATCAAGAACTGATACCTTCATTGGAATGAAGGGTTCTTCCTGAACTGTGATGTATATCCTTGGGTGAGATGCTTCCATGAACAATCTGACTCTTTCTTTCCAAATTCCAAAGATTTCCTTCCTGCAGATGGGTAACTTCATTGACCCTAACTCCTTGTGATTTTCTCCACAACCCATCTTCTTGAATCTTGATTCTGCCATTCAGATCTACCTCAGACTGTTAAGTCCTTTTTTTGAGGAACCTCCCTCTGATACCACTTGATAGTTTTACTTTCAAGACAACCTAAACACCTAGAGGGGGGGGGGTGAATAGGTTTTAAAGCTTGTTAACACTTTTTGGCAGAATTCAATTACAGAATTAAAACACACAGCACAGCAGTCACAGAAATTTAATCATCACAGATTGCACACTGTTTTATAGTGGTTCCCCAAGGTCTGGGTACATCCACTTTCCCCCTTCACCTATCTAGCAGTATGCTAGATTCGGCCAAACTTCCTCTTTACTCAGATCCACAGATCCTACAGCTCAGAACCTGAAAAGATTCCTACAACTCAGGCTCAACAGCCCTACCTCAGCTTTATCACAAATCCTATAACTCAGAGAAGAACCTTCTCCTACACTCAGTCAAACAGCCCTACCACTCAGAGATCAACTCTCCTACACTCAGCCTTTATAACACAGGCTTACAACTCAGATCTGTATTAACAGATCCTACAGAAATTAGAAAAGAAGTTTTTAATGTCTTGTCTTTGTTGAGAGAGAAAAGAACAAGAGAAATCTTAATCAGCTGATGAAATCAACTGAATCTGAGCTTTCTTCGAAGCTTCTTGAATCTGAACTTAGCTGAGTTGATTTCCAAACAGCTTCTTGAGAAACCAATGACGGCTTCCTTCTTCTTCTTCTTCAAGTGGCTGGATCCCTCTCTATCCAACACCTTTGATGATACTTCTGAATTCTTGAAAGAACTCTTCTTAGACAGATCCTGAGATCGTCTTCTTAGATCTTCTGATGAAGATCTTCTTTAGTGTATTACTCCTTGATTTGTTTTCTCAAATTGATTGCCAAAATCCAATCCCTTCTTACTTCTCTCTGAATCTGTCTATTTATAGATCTTCTTCATGGTAACCGGCTGATCCGGTTTCTAACTGACTTCTGACAAGTCTGACAGCTTCAGTTAACCTGTCATAACCCACAACTGTCAAGTCTTTAAACAGATCCTGTGCCTTAGTCTTGGACAGCAAAGTGTTGAGACAGACTGTCAGAAAGTGTCGAGACCAACTGTCTATATGTGTCGACACAAGTGACTTTGGTGTCGACACAGCCTTTGATGATGTCGACTAGTTTGCCTTTAAGTCGACACTGCTTCTTCAGAACTTCATCTTGAGAATGAGTCGACACAGAGAATTTGTGTCGACTCAACACTTCATCTTTCTTCAGAAAATAACTTGGTCTTGACTTGGCAGTGTGTCGACACAAGTCCTGTGTGTCGACACAGTTGTTGTAGATTCAGAACTCAGTATGTGTCGACTCTGCCTTCAGGTGTCGACATAGTTGAGGTCGACTATCTTTCTGTGAGTCGACACTACTTCCTAGTGTCGACACAAATGTGGTCGACTATCTTTTTGTGAGTCGACACTGCTTCCCAGTGTCAACACAAATGTGGTCGACTATCTTTCTGTGAGTCGAAACTGCTTCCTTCAAGTGTCGACATAATTATTCTGAAGTGTCGACACAATTTCTTCAGGTGTCGACATATGGACATAGAATAATTTCCTGTATTCTTTAATACTTCTTCACGTGCACATGTCAACTTAAAACAACATCAAATACACCTTGATGTATATCATTAAGCTAAGTTAGGCTTCTTCAAATCAGGTACACATTTTCCAATGTACCCAACAGATATCATGTACGAGATGTTGACGGGGATACGATGTCCCTGGGAGGAGAGGGTGGCTCTAGTTGTCTCTTGCCTGGAATCCCATGCCAATAGGTGGTGGAAGATGCTGTTGGACACGATATTTGCTGATAGGGAGGTTGCGTAGGTTACCTGGGAAGAGTTCAGGGCCGCACTGCTGGAGAATTTCGTTCCGCAGTCGGCAAGGGATGAGTTGGAGGACCGGTTCTTACAGCTGAAGCAGGGCACCCGGACGGTGGTGGAGTACCATCGGGAGTTCGACCATCTGGCTCGATACATAGATTCCTACGAGCTGGATGAAGCAGGGTACATCAGGAGGTTCTATAAGGGCCTGCGGGAGGACTTGAGGGAGGCTTTGTTGTTTGTATCTGACGGACCTATCTCCCGGATTTTGGAGATGGCAAAAAGGATTGAGGCTGACTGGCACACCAACCGGGGCCGGAAGCGGCCAGCAGAGGATCAGGGACGGAGAGTCAGAAATGACCAGCGGCGAGGTGCTATACCAGAGGGGAGGAGGACAGAGGACCAGCCTCATCAGGAAGTGAGGCAGGAGCCGAGGGAGCAGGTGATATTGGCCCCTCAACCTCTTTTGATACAGGAGATGCCGAGACCCGGGGGAATGGCGTATCCCCCACCAGAGTGCTTCCTTTATCATCAGATTGGGCATATTCGGAGGAACTGCCCCATGAGGGGGGCACCACCTCCAGCACCACAGGGTGGCCCACCAGCTCTACATTACGGAGGCCGAGGATGCGGACGCGGTCGTGGATACCAAGGGGGAGATTGTAGACAGGAAAGGGAGCAGGTATATGCTTTGGACCTTGCGCAGCCTCGGAATCCGGAGCAGGTCATAGCAGGTACGCCGCAATGCTTCTTTATTTTCATAGAATTTCCCTTCTAGTTGTTAAAACTGAGAACCGCACTAGATAGATTGACAAGGAAAGAAAATTCTTTATAGAACCCTAAGACATCTAATCACCCCAGGTATAGTCTTCATCAGCGGCAAGCCTGCCCGCACGCTTTACGATACTGGAGCTACTCACTCCTTTGTGTCGGAGACATTCGTAGAAGGACGGGAAGGTGTGGAGCGATTCACGGGCTCGAGGATGAGGGTGCGACTACCGGATGGATCTGAGCTCCTTACCACGGATCACTGCAATATGGAGGCAGAAATTGGTGGAAAGGCGTTCGAGGCTCTAGAGATGATTTTGAACCTGATGGACTACGACCTGATCCTGGGCATGGTATGGCTGCACTGGAACCATGCCTAGAATGATTGCCAAGCGAAGAGGATCACCGTGAGACACGGGGACTCTTTCATTGTCATCGAAGGTATAAGACCTGCCTCTCGTATACTCTTATCTTCAGTACAGGCCGTCAACCCCATCTGCAGGGAGACGAGGTATACCAGGTGCTGTTCGAGCTGACCGAGGAGAAGGATTGGATTGCCAATATACCGGTGGTTTGTGGTTACGCCGATGTGTTTCAAGAGAAGCTGTCAGGATTGCCTACGCACAGGGAGAAGGATTTTCAGATTTAGTTGGTGCCAGGGGCTAAGCCGATATCCAGGGCTCCCTATCGGATGGCCCTGAAGGAGTTGGCGGAGTTTCGGACGCAGTTGCAAGAGTTGGTGGAGGCGGGATTTGTTAGACCTTGTTCCTCGCCATGGGGAGCCCCAATCCTATTTGTGAAGAAGAAGGATGGGACACTTTGCCTGTGCATCGATTATCGAGCACTAAACATGTTGACCGTCCGGAATACCTATCCACTCCCACGGATAGACGAATTGTTCGACCAGCTGGAGGGAGCCCATTATTTCTCGAAGCTCGACTTGAGGTCAGGATACTACCAGCTGCAGATCCAGGAGGAGGATATCCCGAAGACGGCCTTCAGTAGAAGATATGGCCTGTATGAGTTCACTGTGATGCCCTTCGGGCTCACGAATGCACCGTCGGCGTTCATGAGCCTCATGAATCGGGTTTTCGAGGCCTACTTGGATGTGTTCATCATAGTATTCATAGACGACATCCTGATCTACTCTAGGATGGAGGAGGAACACACTCGGTATCCGACACCTTCTTTGGAGAGGTTGCGGGAGCATCGCCTTTATGCGAAATTCAGCAAGTGTCAATTTTGGTTGAAGGAGGTGGCTTTCCTAGACCACATTATCAGCGGAGCCAGGTTGGCAGTGGATCCGGCAAAGATTCAGGCAGTTCGAGATTGGCCGCAGTTAAAGACAGCCACCGATGTATGAAGTTTCTTGGGACTTGCCGGTTATTACCGGAAGTTCGTGGAGGGGTTCTCTCAAATTGACCTCCCTCTCACATCTTTGACAAAGAAGGAGGCACCTTTCGTTTGTACCCCGCAGTGCCAGGCGGCTTTCCAGGAGCTGAAGGACCGACTCATCTCAACCCCTATTCTGGCCCTTCCATCTGGAAAGGAAGGATTCCAGGTGTATACCGACGCATCATACCAGGGGATGGGAGCGGTGGTGATGCAGAATGTACACGTCATAGCATATGCCTCCCGCCAGCTGAAGACCCATGAGAAGAACTACCCGGTGTATGACCTTGAGATGGGAGCGGTCGTTTTTTCTCTGAAGGTCTGGCGCCATTATCTTTATGGAGTCCACTGCGACATCTACTCCGACCACAAGAACCTGAAATACTTGGACACGCAGAAGGAGCTAAATATCAGATAGAGGCGCTGGGTGGAGTTCTTAGCAGACTATCAGTATGAGATGCACTACCATCTAGGGAAGGCAAATATGGTGACCGACGCGTTGAGTCGGAGAGCTGCCACTTCAGAAGCCGGGCCCCAGGTTATGTCCATGGAGCTAGTCCGATCATTCAGAGATATACAGATATCCCTAGTGTCCGAGGATGATCCAGAGCTGTATAGGGAGTATTTGGCATTGATGGTGGCCATAGATGATATTCAGGATCGCATTCGGGACGGACAGAGGACAGATGCATGGGCAGAACCGATATTCCGAGCCTTGGAAGAGGGTTCGACAGGAGATTATTCCCTGAGAGATGGATTGCTACATTTCAGAGGCAGAGTATATATACCCGCAGGAAGCCAGATCCGAGAGGATATTATGACGGAGGCGCATTGCAGCTGGTACTCTGTGCACCCGGGGATCACAAAGATGACTGCTGATTTGAAGAAGATGATGTTCTGGCCAGGGATGAAGAAGGACATTACGTACTTCGTCACCCATTACGAGGCATGTCAGTTGGTGAAGGCGGAGTGCAGGAACCCCGCAGGACTATTGCAGCCACTCCTGGTGCTGGAGTGGAAGTTTGATGATATAGCTATGGATTTTATACATGGGCTTCCCCGGTCTCGGACAGGGAATGACTCGATCTGGGTGATTGTTGATCGGTTGACGACGGTGGCCCGCTTTATACCAATCAGGAAGGATGACACGGTGGGAGTGCTAGTACGGAAGTTCGTGGAGCAGTATATCCGATACCATGGCTTGCCTAGGACGATAGTGTCGGACCGCGATGGATGGTTTACATCCAGGGAGTGACGGTCAATGCAGTAATATCTGGTCACCCGATTGACTTTTAGCACGACCTTCCACCCTCAGACGGACGGGAAGATAGAGCTCACCAACAGGACGTTGGAGTATCTACTACGACTGTGTATACTGCACCGAGGGGAGCCGTGGGAGAAGATGTTATCGTTGGTCGAGTTCTCCTATAACAATAGCTACCAGTCAATCATCAGGATGGCGCCTTATGAAGCCTTGTATGGAAGAAAATGTAGGACCCCGCTTTCTTGGGTTCAGGACGAGGATCCGATGGTGTTGGGATCAGATTTTGTTGAAGACACTGAGGCACAGGTGAGACTGATCAGAGATAGGATGTTGGAGGCGCAGAGCAGACAGGCTAAGTACTATGATGCCCGACATCGTCAGGTGGAGTTTCAGGTAGGGGACCGAGTATTCTTGAAGAACCGGACCATGCACGAAGTCTCACGAGTGTGCGGTCAGAGGAAGAAGCTCAGCCCTAGATATATGGGCCCTTACCGGATCCTGGAGAGGATCGGGCCCCTAGCCTACAAGCTAGAGTTGCCACAAGAGCTGGCAGCTCTATACGACGTCTTCCACATTTCTTCGATGAGAAGGGCTCTACTACGCCCGGAGCAGCGGATTTTGACCACCGAAGGGCCGGTAGCTTCAGACCGATCTGTTCACTTGGAGCCGGTGTGGATCGACGACAAAGGAGTATGGATCTTGCGCCGCAAGAAGATCCCCTTAGTCAAGGTTCTGTGGAGAAACTACGGTCATGAGGAGCACACTTGGGAACCGCAGGACCTGATGAGCCAAAAATACCCGGAGTTATTCAGTCAGGTATACCTCACCACCTCTTGGTATACAATAAATTACATTTTTGTACTAAACCGGTAGGACTAGATAAGGAAAAATTGAGAACTAAGGCATGCGTAGGAAAGTAGGGGCTAATCTTTTGTTTATTGGGGAGATTGTCTTCGTTTATCAAACAAGTAGTCGCTTGAACCCAATAGAAAAAACCGTATGGGATGTTACAAGTTTAATTTAATTCGGTAGAAATCCCCGTAGGCTCAACCTCAATTTCGGGGACGAAATTTTTGTTTTGTTTATTGGGATTTGTAACATCCCATTTCTGGCTAGACCCCTAGGAGTCGGTCTGTTGTGACAGAACACTAGAAGCCCAAGAATTGAAGTACATCGACCGAGATTTCAGGTCACGGGTTTGTTATGCTCGTGACCTATGTGTCACGCCCGTGACCGAGGGCGTGACTCCTTCGACGATTGTCGATCTCCGTGAGACGATCGCCGAATTTGCAACCCGGGCCTGTCACGCCCGTGACATATGTGTCACGCCCATGACCTAGGGCATGACTCCTTCGATGATCGTCGATCTTCGTGAGACGATCATCAAAGTTGCAACCCGGGCCTATCACGCCCGTTACATATGTGTCACGCCCATGACCGAGGGCGTGACTCCTTCGACGATCGTTGATCTCCGTGAGACGATCGTCGAATTTCAACCCGGGCCTGTCACGCCCGTGACATATATATCACGCCCGTGACCTAGGGCGTTACTCCTTCGACGATCGTCGATCTCTGTGAGATGATCGTCGAATTTGCAACCCAGGCCTGTCACGCCCGTGACCCAGGTGGCATGCCTGTGACCTAGAGCGTGACCCCTTCGACGATCGTAGATCTTAGCGGGACTATTGTCGAAGTGTAGAATTTGTGTCATGGCCCTGTCACGCCCATGACCAAGGTGTCATGCCCGTGACCAAGGGCGTGACCCCCTTCGGCGATCGTCGATCTCAGCGAGATGATCGCCGAGCGCGGAATTTGCATACTTGACCCTGTCACGCCCGTGACCTATGTGTCACGCCCGTGACCTAGGGAGTGACGACCCTTCGATGATCGTCGATCCTAGGTCGACGATCGTCGAACTCAGAATTTTCCAATCGGTCCTGTCACACCCGTGACCTATGTGTCACGCCTATGACCAAGGCCGAAACGTCAGCCAGGCTGGAAATTTCTGTAACCGAAGTCATAATCAATTCTTAGTATGAGAATTCATAGCAAGAGTATTTATGAGCCGTTTTTGTCTCTAATTATTTAATAGAAAGGGAGAGTGAGGTCCAATAGGAAATCGCAACCTGGATCAGCCATTTCATCTTCCTCCTTTTCCTCTTTTCTGCATCATAACCGAAATGTTATTAAGAAGAAACATTCATGGCCATGAATGTTTCATCCTTTCCCCTCCCCATTGGGAGATCTATAAAAGCCCCCTGAGAGCAAGAGGAGAAGGTTACACTCTTGTCCAAACAAATTCAGATTTTTGTTCTTGCTGTTGAGAGGTTCGGGAATGCCACCACCGCGCCATGACAATCCGACGTTCATCTCGTCTTCAAACCGCGAACAAGGTCCTCCTCTACTTCTTCTCTTATGGGTAGATCTTAGGATCTTAGAAATGAAGTTCGTGCTCAAAGGAGCTGGACCTACCTCGTGTTTTCATGGAAAACCATGGAAAAATATTTTTTTGAGTTCGCCGGAAACCGCCACCTCCGGCGGCAAAACCACCGCCGACCGATAGCCATCGCCTCAATGGAGGTGGTGGTGGTGGTGGATGGCCAGGGAGGTGATCAGATAGCCAGCGACGGATCACGAAAAGGTTACAGGAAATATGGTTTTTTGCGTTCTGTTTTCGGGTTCATGTAGAAGATGAACAGTAAAATCAATTTATAATATATAAATTATGTATATAATACATAATGAAAATATATATTATTTGAGTATATTTTGAGGCTGCAAAACGAGGCACTTAAATGCCGATTTAGGTAAAATGACATGTCACAAAAGTCGTAGCCCTTGGAGTCTAGATAAATTTAAAATTGGTTTCAACTTGTTTGGGTAAGCGGTTTGACCGCAGCACCTGTTTTAGTGGGGGTTGTACTTAGAGTTGGTCAGAAATTAAAATAGATGCCCACTCTTCGTCTTTTGTCCAAATAACCTGAAATTTGGGCACAGGGTTACCCTTAGCCATATTTAGAGGCTATCCAAAAATGGGAATTTTTGGAGACACTTTGCATAAAGTTTTTGTTTTAATTTAATAAAGTTAGAGGAAATTATTTATGTGGTCAAATAACCTTCAAACCCTCCCAAATTTTGGTGAGTGGTCCGGAGATATAAAACCTAGATCTGTACAAAATTTCAACTCATCTGGATGAGTTTTGGATAGGGAGTCAATTATTCTTAACTAGGCAAAAGTAAGGCATTTTTGAGTAAAAAGTGCACGAGAGGTTGGAATGGTCAAATCACCTCAACTGAGGCTGATACTTCGACCACTAACTTGGGAGGGTTATTATAACCCACTTGAAGAAAATGGTGTGTATTTGGGTTGGTTTACCCTAGGACCCAAACTCAAACCCTAGATGGAGGGTTTTGAGGGTTGTGAAGGATATGGGGGCAATTGCTCTCGTATTGCCTTGAAACTTAGAAGAAATGATATTGACATGATAAGAATCGTCTGGATGGAATCTTGGAGAATTTAGAAACAAGTAGATGCCTCAAAACCTTAATCTTAGTTTTAGGGTAAAATACTAATTAAGCACAATCCTTCACAAAACTTTATCTAAAGACTGTGAAAAACTAGGATAGAGTACGTTTTGGAGTGGGTAGAAGCTATAGAGATTTTACTAGAATTTTATAATGTCTATTTCCAGCACTTCGTTTGTAAAGTTGATTATAACCCCAATTGATGTTTTAATTATTTGTACCTTTCTGTTCAAGGGAATCTCATGAAATCATTGAAATAAAAGTTTTAGGACAGAATGGTTATCCTTGAATTTTTGTATAATTTTTAGTTGAGTGAATGCAGTACTTCCTTCACAAATGTTAAAAAGGGGTTCTATGCTTTGGAAATTAATTATGGATGATATTGTTGCTGAAAAATTATGAAACTGGGCCAGTGCTATTTTTAAGATTTTATCTGCATATTATAATTTATTTATAATTTTTGGAAAAATATTCTCTGTACTTGGTTCATAAATAATGGAAGATAGTAAATATTGCTAAAAATAGTTTTAGTGCCCTTTTGATGATAAAAAAATTATGATACTTTAGATTTACCCTATTGAGACAACTTACTATTTATTATAATTTTGTTGGACATCTTGCATGAGAACTTAGGGTAATTAATGTACAAACCGGTAGACCTTGGAGTTTTGAGGAAATTAATTAAATGCTAGATAAATTAGGAAAATTACCACATTCTGGATTTAGGCTAAATATATCATGATAAGTCTCCAGTAAATAATTTAGGGCATTTGGATGAGTTTTGGATCATTGCATAACCGGTTCGACATATAGTCTAGGTTGGTCTGCATATAGCAAATTTGTGAATTGCAATAGGACATGATCTGAGAAAGTCGTTTGAGTTAGTCATTTTGTATGGTTGTACAATTGTGGTTGATATCACAATAGGATGATATGAAGAGTAGAAAGAAGTAGTGATAGCTAGAGTTAAGAGGTGCTCGGGTTCGACGAAAGATCGTCTTTCCCGAAGAGAGGAAGGTTAAAAATCACCCTAAGATAGTCTATCGTAATATGAGAAGGGAATGGGTAAAGGGGATCAACCAATAACAATAAGTGCCTTGCGAAAGAGAACGATGGGCTTCAGCTACCATCATAGTTCCTAGTGCCCTTTGAGAGCCCTTCACAGGGAATACCGGGGGCAGTCCTGGGTTAACGTAAACTGTAATAACAAACTGATAAGAGTAACTTAGTAATTAGGGCTGCACCTTTTACAAACATTGTTAGCACAGGAAGATTGATGAGTGCTTCGGCTCGGTTGGTTAAGAGACGGACGGAATGGTCCGGGGAGCTTCGTCTCGGTTGGTTAAGTTACGGACGTTTTGGTCCGGGGAACTTCGGCTCGGTTTTTGTGTGTTTACGATTAAATTTGCATGTGCATAAAAGGAATGAAAATTAAGGTGGTGGATCTTAGGTATTGGATGGTCGATGCACCGACGCCAATACGCTGACTCGGCAAGTGTGGTTAGCACTTCGCCAACAGAAGTCCGGTGCGCCAGCCGGCAAGAGTACGCAGGCGTCCGCTTAGTGCACCAAGCATTGAGGCGTACGATAGGCCTGACCGGTAGTGCTTTACTGGTTTAGAGGTGGGCGAGGCCCAACCCACCGTTTCCGTCTGCCACTACGGAGGTATCCAGGGAGGTAACGGCTCCGAAAGGGGGAACTAAAGGTCTGTGTGCACAGAGTCGGGTGTGTGAGTTGCACTTGCATGTTTCATCATACCCACTTGCATGTCATATCATAATCGATTCATTTAACCCTAACACCTAATGTATAAGTGGTATGAGACGCTTATACATTAGGACCTGCAAAACGACCCCTTGGCCTATAAGCTTGTATGGGCAAGTTTATAAATTAAGGTAAATTTCAATAAAAATATATGCTGGCTGCTGTTTGATAACCGACACCCCAACGTATAAGTGGTATGGGACACTCTATACGATGGGAGCCTTGCAGAAGATCCCTTGGCTTATGCGCTTTTGCACATAAGTTAAGGTTACATTTCCTACTTTCTGTTTCTGTCATATTTATTATAGAATTGCTAGATTAGTTCCGCTTCCATCTCTTTCTTGATTAAATCTCCACCTTCAAGTCCTTCCCTTTCTTCCTCTCCGCTCGGTACCTAGGAGCCATGGGGAAGGGGTAGGGGATGATAGAGCTTAGTCTTTATGACTATCGGTTTTCGAACCGCATCATTTAGGGGATCGTGGAGCCCAGCATGGAGGAGCAGCCCCAGAGACCTGTGCGCTTGGAGATGCGGCAGTCTAGCTCCGGAGTTCATATAGCAGGGACCGTGAGTCTCGACCTTGAGTAGTTTCTATTTTTGCTTCTGCATGAGAGATTTATAGTGAGGATATGATGTACCGGGCATAAGCCCGCATTTATAATACTCTGATTATTATTATACCATGGACACTCCCTTCATGTAGTTTTATTTCTATATATGTGATTTTTAGTGGACTTGCTCTTACTTCATATATTGTGCTACATTTCTGTGATCGAATTGGCCGGCAGAATCGGCACCTTGTGGTGATGACCCTTCAGGACGTGAATGTGTCACCGCAAAGCTGCGATTCTAGGCCTAAGACCCCGGGTTTTAAAAGAAAAAAAAAGGGGGTCTTACACACTATGTGATTCAAGGTGTTGACTCATGGGTTGCCACTCAATTGGGATACACTTCATATTCAAACACTTGGACCATGGGCTGAAGGTTGGCTGCTTTAAGAATAAGATTTCCAGAAGTTCAAAATTTTCTAAGTCCACTTCTCGAGAGGCCTAAGATTAGTTCTCGAGAAGTAGAGCTAAAAGCTCTCGAGAACATCTGTTAATTCTCGAGAAGTTGAGCTACTAGTTCTTGAGAATATCTGCAAGTTCTCAATAAGCGCATATCATGTTCTCGAAAACATCTGTTAGTTCTCAAGAAGCGCATACTAGTTTTCGAGAAACATCTGTTATTTCTCGAGAAGCTCATCCTAGTTCTCGAGAAGTCTCAGTATACATTTCTCGGGAAGTTAACTTCTAGTTCTCGAGAAGTTTATGTAGTTCTCGAGAACAAGCTTTAGTTCTCGAGTACTATTTTCTTAAGTTCTCGAGATGCTTCTAATTTTTCCTGAACAGACTCAACGCCATTTTGTCTCGAGTACTAGCCTAAGTCCAGAATTCAAAGTTCTCGAGAAGTCAGCCTGTTCTCGAGAACTTTCTCATACCTCTCGAGAACTGATGTTCTATTCAGGAAATTTTTCTATGTCCGATTGACGAGATTTTTGAAATTACATTTCGTGATTAGTACACATGTTGTCATTATTGCTAATTCTAACCGGTTGGGTAATCCTATTTAAGGTCTTATCAACAAGAACAAATATACCCATACGCGAAAAAACCCTAATCTCTCTCAAATTTTTCTTACGGTCGTATCTCTCTCTCTCTCAAGATCATTTCTCACAGCCGCCATCGCCCCACTGTTCGCAGATAAAAAAGAAAGCAATTTTCGATCAAGAAATATTTACTTTTCAAGGATTCTTCTTCCTCTCCTTGATTGAGTAGATCTCCATATTTCTCAAATGAAATTTTCAGTGGATCTTCTTCAACATTTCTGAAAAAGCAGCAAGTTCAAAAGAAGACCTAAAGTCAATTTTTTCCAGATCTGAAGAAAAATATTTGTTTGTATTTTTTAAACCTTTTTGTAAATCTTGTTGGAGCGTTGCTCTTCGAGTTGTAGGAAGTTGTTATCTTCCGAGTGTAGATCCATTTGGATGGAGTTTGTAGGAACTTGGTTCCGAGGCGTAGGATTGTTTTCAATCTGATATAGTGGAGTAGCCGAGTCTAGTTATTTGCTATATCAGTGAGGTAAAATGGACGTACCCAATATTGGTGAACCACTATAAATCTTCTTGTCTTTCTATGATTGCTTGATTACTTGTGCAAGTTCGTTAAAATTTTTATTCCGCAAATAGACGCACGATTCACCTATTCACCCCCCCCCCTCTAGGTGATTTAGGTTGACAACTTTACACTTTCAATATCTTCATCAATAGTGTTCTTGTATAATCTAATCCTTGCCTTCCATAGTGCAAATTTATTTAGATTGAACACAAGAGGTCTAGTGTTTGAATACTATTTATTTTGTGTCATGATAAGAAAAACAAACTAGAGAAATTTAGATCTATTAGGTCTTGTGGTTCAGGTGTTAGCATGTAAAACAAAAGAACCAACCTCTTATACCAATTGAAAGTCCTCATATATCAGTTGAAAGTAAACCTCTGATATCAATTGTAAATGAGGGATAGATCTAACTTTACTCTAGAGGGGGTTGAATGTAGTATATTAAAAAACTTTATTTATTTTTATAGCAGATTTACAAATAATGATATATATGTATATATATGTATACAGAGAAAATCATGGCACACAAATAACAAGAATAACAATCACAAATGACATAAGGATTTTTATAGTAGTTCCTCAATAAATCTGGGTAAGTCTACTCTTCTACCACCCTGGTAGGTATCCATGATATAAAAATTATGTGGAGAAAATGGATTATGCGTGGAGAAGAAAAATTTATGGAGAGAGAAGGTGAAATTGTGGTTGTGAGATGTTCTCCGATTCTATATTCGAGGAAGGCAAGTGTACCTTATCACATATTGTATAGGATATTAAGTTCAATATCAAGGTCATATTATCCGGGGCGGTTTGATTACTTCTACTTCAAGGAGTTACCATTATCTTATCAAATAAAAGTTCTTTTTGGGCTTGCTTACTAAATTAGAGAAGAGAGAAAATTACTTGCAAATAAAAAAAAGGATAAACAATGATTTAAGCGGAAGTACTCGATCTTGAATTTCTTTGGCAAAATTAATCAAGAAAGCAATCACAAACTTTAACTTAATAAAATAAAGATACCTTGACCGTGGGGGTTCCAAAAGCTTGAACACGCTTCTCTCGAAGAAGTGCCCAACTGAGGTTAGGAAGATCCGACCGAACTCTCGTCCCGCATCCGAATACCTAACACTCGCTTTAAGTAGTGAACCTTGCTAATGGATTTGACTCCAATCCGGGAGATTTAATTCATTCTCTCTCGAGAGGTGCGTGAAACTCTCTTTACTCTTGAGCGCTTACTTCAAGCTATCGGCCTCTCGGCTATCCAAGAATGAAAACATTAATGGAGACTATATATCGATAATATAGTTTCATTTGAAATAAATCAAGAGTAAATCGAAGGCCTATATTCTAAAAAGAGAAAGAGAGTTAGAGCATCATAACTGATCAACTCATCCTCAGATCATCAAGATCGAGTACTATATGGATTTAGTTACTCATAATTGTGTAGTAAATGAAAATCATGTTAAGAATATGCAAAATAAGAAAGAGAGAGAGAACAGGAGTAACAAACTATATTATTCTTATTGAAAGGAAATTACAAAAAGGGCATAAAGACATTACAAGGAGAGCTTACAATATGATTACAAGTGTGATAAAAGAGATTGCAAGAAAATTAAAGCATGAAAACATTAATCTAAAATACTCTAAAAATAAACTCTCAATTACTCTCTAGAAGGCTTAAATGAAGGAGGAATGATTTTAACGCCCCCGATTTTTCTGCGATTATTTTAATCCTCGTTTCGTGTTACGTCGACGCGTTTTCTTGGCTTGTGCTATCTGTGGAGTGTGGTATTAACTCCTTAAAACTGGGTGCCCTATTTTGTAGCCTATTGGCAAGATCTCCCTAGCAAGCCGAGTCGTTTAGGGTGACCCGGTGTGGCCTCTCGGGAGATGCTTGTGTTTTCGCTTCGGCAGGGTATAACTCGAGTTCTGTTCGTCGAAAGTTAATTTCAACTTCGTCGTTGTGTTCGTAGCGTGGATATATAACTACGGTGCGAATTTCGTCAAATTTCGAGGTAGTTTGGTATTCGCGTCGCTTTGGGTGTGCCATTAGTAAAGACTAGAAGAAATTCTTTTTTTTATAAGGAGCAGGCGGTTTGGTTCGGTTTTGCTGAACAGATGCCTTAAAGCTTATATAAAAGCCTTATTAAGGAGTGGCGGGCCCATTACTCCTTCCTCCTTCTTCCCGAGACCAGAAGAAACCGCTGCTCCTATTCGCGGAAAATAGAGGAGAACCGCTGGACCTGCTTTCCCTTCGGGCGACGATTCCGGGAGTGTTCGTGGATGGATTTCGATTCCAAAAGAGGCGTTGTCTTGCTCTCGCTCAGATCTTCATTTCGACGGTAAGAGGTTTTATTTTCGTAGAGTTTTAGGAGACTTGGATTTCCGGTTCTTGTGCTTTTCCGCCATTAAAGTGCGGGTTTGCTTGTTAGGTGCTGCTCCTTCTAGTGCAGAACGAAGAGGAGGGAAGGCTGACCATGCTTCGCCGGAAATCGAGGCAAGTGGTATTCTTGCCCTTGTCATTGTTGTTCTTTTGATATTATAGAATGTTTCCCGATTAACCCTAGGGTAGAAACCAAGCTTATTCTCTTTTACCTTGCTGAATTTAGGGCTTAGATTCGCCTATGAACCCCCCCTCCTTGTGCTGTTTTGCTCAACCCGATGGTTGTTTTAGCCATCTAGACTCCAGATTTGTAGTTCTAGTTGGGTGCTTTTGCGGGTGGAGCCGAGAGAGAGAGTGAGGGAGGTTGTTGTGGTAGGGCTCTGGTTAGAACCAGTCTTGGTAGACTCTCGGGTTTTGGTGTCGAGTGTGGTGCACACACTCAAAGCCAAAAGCCGCCCGAACATGGCGTTGAGTGTGGTGGACACACTCAAAGCCATAGTTCGGTTTGTTCTTTGCGGCTGAGTTGTGGGGTGTTTGAGTGAAAATTTTCGTCTAAGTCAAATTCGACGAGAATCTTCCTTGATTCCCGCCGATTTCGACAGGATTCCCACCGATCAGCAAGAATCATCCTTGATTCCCGCCAATTCGGCGAGAATCATCCTTGATTCCTGCCGATTCGGCGAGAATCATCCTTGATTCCCGCCGATTCGGCGAGAATAATCCTTGATTCCCCACGATTCGGAGAGAGTCATCCTTGATTCCCGCAGATCGTCGAGAATCCTTCTGGATTCTCGCCGATTCGGCGAGAATCATCCTGCATTCCCGCAAATTCGGCAAGAATCATCCTGCATTCCCGCCGATTCGGCGAGAATCAGTCGGCATTCCCGCCGACCTCCTCTTGTTGGCGTTGGCATAGGGTTTTCCTGCGGAAATGAACTTTGGCGTAGAGTGAGTTGACCTCACTCAACGCCAAAGCTGCTTTGGCGTTGAGGGAGGTAGACTTACTCAACGCCACTGTTGGAATTTGTGGTTTTTGCTGAAGGCGTTGAGGGAGTGGACCTCACTCAACACCATAGCTCTTTTGGCGTTGAGTGAGGATAGCTCACTCAATGCCAGAGCTGTTATTGCGGAGGGCATTGAGTGAGTGACTCTCACTCAATGCCATGGCTATTCTGGCGCTGAGTGAGGCTAACTCAGTCAACGCCAAGGTATGGTTAGGCACTGAATGGGTCCCACTCAATGCCGAGCCATGTTGAGTAACTTCAACATTATTTCTTTTTACTCGATTTACGTTCCCGAGTGAATTCCTTGTTTATTTTTGTAGTTTCCTTGTCGGCCATGTTTTTCTTTCTTAATGGCCGAATCGTGGGTCGTGGTTAGTAGTGGTGGTTTGAAGCTCTTCAAGGGGGAGGTGTTGTGTAATTTAGCCAAGGCCACCCTTATTCTTCTATCTTGCTCTAGGTACGGGCTGGGCAAGGCGGTGGAAGGTCCCTTGTGCATAAACATATAGACCCTTGAGCTTGTTGGCTTGGAAATGGTTGTTGGGGGACTGAGTTTGCCACCAACCCGGATCCATGCTGTTTGTTTTAGCAACTACCATCTCCCACAGATTAGGGTGTTAGAAGTTTCTTCCTTGGTATATTGCAGCACTTTGGGCTCTTGGTAGCCTAGTAGACCCTGCAGGATGTAGTTTTTGGGTAGGGTTGGTGCTGTTTCCTCGCACGTAATGCATTCCTTGTTGTCTTGCCTGGGGCAGTTGTGAATTTTTCTACTGTGTGTTTTCCTCTTTTATTCATTCCCTGGTTGACACTTCCAAGCAGTTTTTCCTTGTTTTGCTTGCTGAGGTATTCTTTCTTCTTTTGAATGCCTCAGGTTCTGAGCAGTAGCTAGTTTGGTGGTTAGGTTGCGGTGGTGTTGCTGGTGGTCTCTTGGACTTTGGAGATCTTGTCGCTTTGTTAGTGAGGTAGTTTTTCAGTACTTTTCTTACAGACAAACATATTTGCCCGTGGGTTCGTGTCAGGTTGTTGGCGCCCACCGGTAGTTTTTACCTTTGTACTAGATATATTACTTTTGCTGCTACCATTTTCTGGAGATAGTCTACTTGCTCTCAGGAGGATTTATGCTAGGTTGCTAGTTATTTTAAAACTACAACTATTATTATTATAAGATTATTGCATGATAACCATGTTTTATAAAGGAAAATCACTATTTTCCAAACAACGTATAAAGATCGTTTTCTTATATATAATATAAATTAAATATAGAGTCTTGAATGGCATAAGTGGTCCTCTTAGGGCTCTTATGCACTTCTTAGGATGCCAAACCTGAATAAAGTATTTTTCCGCAGCGATTAAGTATAATTTTTTAACTGTGGACTAGGTGATCCACTGAGTCGAGTGATATGACCTCTTTTATATAACTGATTTTCTAATCATTAAACTCATAAATTTCTTTCATTAAGTGTAATAGATGGTTTTGCCTGAGCGTCAGCTATTATCCCCTGCTTGACGTGGCATCATGACGCGCGTTTTCTCATACTCTGATAATTATTTAATTCGGAGAAAATACGGGTTGACAGTTGGTATAAGAGGGAGGTTGCTTGACAAGTTAGTCAGGCAACCTTCCTTTGATTGCTTTAGTAGTTCAGCATCATGTCATTCACACACCAATATGTCATCAGCATGTCTTGGCAAAAGCATGAAACCTATACTCATAGCATAACATAAAGTATATGGGGCATATTATGTAGTATGGGATGCATAATATGTGTTCGTATATGGATCCACCATAGGGGCAACATGTGAGGGTTATGTAGTACGGGTTGCATAACCTCACCACATGGCTGCGACTAGCACGTTTTCTTTTCTTCGTTGTATGCGAATGTTATATAGTATGGGATGCATAACATTTTCATGCGTACGCCGCTCATAACATGCATTATGGCTTTTTTAGAATGCATAGCACAAACATGCATATCATAACATTGCATAAGGACAACATGCCAAGCTAAAGACTGGCAGGATGACATATGTACACACATAAGTTTTCGAGTCAAAAATAATATAAAATCATGCATTCCCGATCTAGGCACAAGAATTAGTATGGTGGTGGTTAACCATCCTAGGTTAGGGCATAACATCAATTTTTGTAAAATGATAAACTCCCAGAGCAAGTTTAGCAGCTTTAAGTTCCTTTCTATATATGTATTGTCTGTACTAGTAGTTGGGTCTAGCTGTTGTACTAGGATCTAACTAGTGTTGCTATGACTTTAGAATGGCAAGACATACTTCAACTAGATCAACTCCCCTGTCTGAGGGTGAGTCATCTGGAGCACAGAATGATGCAGTAATCGAAAGCTTGCGGCAGAGTAGTGATTCCTTGAGCAGGCAGTTGGTGGAGGTGCGAGCCCAGATTCAGTCTTTGGTAGCAGTTGTGGCAGGTCAGACTCAGGGAGTGCAAGGCCCTGCACGGGGGATTGTTGTTCCTCACCCTCCTGCACCCTTAAGACCTCTAGTGGTGGTGCCAGCGGAGATGGCCTTCATCTCGCAGTTTCAGCAGCTGAGCCCTCCCACTTATGACGGGAAGGCAGATTTCATGGTGTTAGACGTCTGGCTGATCTCCATGGAGGAGATGTTCTCGTACTCAGGGATTGCAGATGATCAAAGGGTGATGATAGCCGCCTATCAGCTTAAAGGATTGGCTAAGAGTTGGTGGCTGAGAGAGAAGGAGAGCTTTGTAGATGGATGCTCTTGGGAGGTGTTCAAGGAGATGCTATTGAGGAAGTTCTTACCCTCGGTCGAGCGTGACCGCCTCATGAATGACTTCCTCCATCTGAAGCAAAGGCAGCTCAAGGTGGGTGAGTATGAGATAGAGTTCAGTAAGCTGAGCCGTTTTGCCCCAGGATTGATCAGCATTGAGGCTGATCGAGTTAAGCGGTTTCTCGGTGGTTTAAGGAGTGAGGTGCAGCAGCTGACCAGTGCTTATGGGTCAGATACTTATGTAGGAGTAGTGGAGGCTGCTCTGAAGGTGGAGGCTATTGAGACCGCGAAGAGCAGAGGACAGCAAAGTAGGAAGGATAAGAGGAAGTTTGTGGAGGAAAAGAAACCCCAGGTACCCGGTACGGTTCCTGGGAAGAAGAGCAAAGCGGTGTGCAGTTTCTGTGGCCGGTCAGGCCATCCTATCGAGAGATGTTTCAAGAGGGCAACAACTCAGAGGAAGGAGAAGGTTCATGCGATTTAGGGTGCTCCTATGAGAGATGTCTCATGTTCTATTTGCAAGCGACCCGGGAATGATGCTACCCAGTACTGGTCCAAGGATAAGGTCTGTTTTCAGTGTGGGCAGAAGGGACACATCAAGTCTAGGTGTCCTCAGGTCCAGCCTGCTCTTCATGCAGTTCCTCTTCAGGCATTACCTCCGCCCCAGCGCGTGGACAAGGGAAAGGGAAAGCTGAACGTGATCTCTTCCGAGGAGGCTGAAGCTTCGACTCAGGTCATCACAGGTTAGTTATCTTCCAGCATGAATGTTTTGTTCTTGTCTTACTAGAATGTTTGTAGTATTGTTGTGGTATTTCCTTAGTTATATATGTTCCTATATGGAAGTTTAAGGTGGAGAACCGCTGGGCGTGGGTTTTGTTTGACTCCGGCGCTACACACTCGTTCGTGGCTAGAGCCTTTATAGAGCGACATCGATTGACTTTAGATTGAGTTCGGGATACCTTTCGTGTCAAGTTCCCCTCTGGTGAATCTGTGTTGTCAGATTTGGGCATGCTAGATTGCCCTGTTTTGTTGGGGGAATTCCTTGCGAAGGCAGACCTGAAGATGATTGATCTGGAGGACTTCGATGTTATTTTGGGCATGGACTGGCTGTCTAGGTATGATGCAGTCATTCAGTGTAAAGGGAAGCGCTTGGAATTCATCACGGACGACGGTCAGCCTGGAAGCGTGTATGCAGATCTGAGCCAGGATTCTTCTATCATCTCTGCGGTATGTGCTCATAAGCTTTTTCTTTCGGACTGTTTTGCTTGTTTGGTCTCGGTGGTTGGGACCGTTGTTAGTGTACCGCGCTTAGAGGAGATTCCAGTTGTTCGTGAATTCGCCGATGTTTTTCCCGATGACCTTCCTGGTCTTCCACCCGAGCGGGATGTTGAGTTTGTGATCGATTTGGAGCCGGGTATGCATCCTATTGCTAAGGCGCCATACCGGATGGCCCCTCGAGAGCTAGAGGAGTTGCGAGTCCAGTTAGACGAGTTGTTGGCGAAAGGGTTTATCAGGCAGAGTTCGTCGCCTTGGGGTGCTCCTGTTCTATTTGTGAAGAAGAAAGATGGGTCAATGCGGCTTTGCATCGACTATAGGGAGTTGAACAAAGTCACAATTAAGAATAGGTACCATCTACCGAGGATCGATGATTTATTTGACCAGTTGCGCGGTAGCACAGTCTTCTCCAAGATTGACCTTCGTTCAGGCTATCATCAGCTTAGGATCCGTGAGACAGATATTCCCCGGACTGCGTTTAGATCGAGGTACAGACATTTTGAGTTCTTAGTGATGTCATTTTGATTGACCAACGCTCCATCAGCGTTCATGGATATGATGAACCAGGTGTTCAAGGGTTTCCTAGATAAGTTCATGGTGGTCTTCATCGATGACGTGTTGGTTTATTCTCGCAGTGCTGAGGAGCATGAGCAGCATCTGCGCTTGGTTCTATCGGAGTTGAGGAACCATAAGTTATTCGCCAAGTTAAGCAAGTGCGAATTTTGGTTGCCTCAAGTCTCGTTTTTGGGCCACGTGGCGAATGAGGATGGGATCTCGGTTGACCCGGAAAAGATCACAGCAGTGATGGATTGGAGTAGGCTGGGCACGCCCAAGGAGATCAGGAGCTTTCTAGGATTGGCCGGCTACTACAGGAGGTTTGTGGCGGGTTTCTCTACCCTAGATGCACCTTTGACTAAACTGACTCAGAAGAATGTGTCTTTTGTTTGGAGGGAGAAGTGCGAAGAAGCCTTCCTGGAGTTAAAGAGGAGATTGTGCACTGCTCCCGTTCTGACCTTCCCTACCGAGGGCGTGGATTATGATATATACGTGGATGCTTCGCATGTGGGTCTGGGATGCATATTATTGCAGGTGGGTAAGGTGATTGCCTATGGGTCAAGGCAACTGAAGACTCATGAGAAGAATTATCCTACGCATGACCTCGAGTTTGCAGCGGTTATTTATGCGTTGAAGCTGTGGAGACACCTACTTTATGGGGCTTAGTGCAAGATCTTCACCGACCATAAGAGCCAGAAGTACGTGTTCACGCAGAAGGAGTTAAATCTGCGCCAGCATCGGTGGCTAGAGTATGTGGCCGATTATGATGTAGAGATCCAGTATCATCCAGGCAAGGCCAATGTGGTGGCCGACGCCTTGAGCCGAAAGACGGGAAATATCTTTAATCTCACCACCGATCGTTTAGTGGAGGAGTTCCTCCTTATGGATATATCAGTGAGATGCTGTGGCTTGCAGAGTAGTTTGTCAGTGGCAGAGCCGTCTTGGATTTCTTTGACCAGACTTCACCAGAAGGATGACCCGGATCTTCTACACTTGTACTCCAGGACTGAGAGAGGAGAGTTGCCGGATTATTCCATCGATGATGCGGGAACTTTGAAGTACCGCGGCAGATTTTGCGTCCCCACGGTTGGAGACATTCGGGGTATGGTTTGCAGAGAGGCTCATGGATCCAGCGTTGCCTACCATCCAGGATCTACAAAGATGTATCAGGACTTAAAGCAAATTGCCTGGTGGTATGGCATGAAATATGATATAGCCCGATTTGTTGCGGAGTGCCACACTTGCAAGCGGGTGAAGGCAGATCATGGAAGGACTGGTGGTAAGTTGACTCCGTTAGAGATCCCGACTTGGAAGTGGGAAAGTATATCTATGGATTTCATCACGGGTTTACCGCGATCCCCTAGGGGATTTGATTCCGTTTGGGTCATAGTGGATAGACTAACGAAGTGTGCTCACTTCGTGCAATATAAGATTAATTACCCGATGAAGAAGATAGCAGAGTTGTATTTGAATTAAGTCATCCGACTGCACGGTGTGCCGGTTAGCATCATTTCTGATGGAGACTCCTGATTTACTTCTCGTTTTTGGCAGACTCTGCAGGAGGGTTTGGGTATGGATCTGAGGTATTCTACTGCGTACCACCCGCAGACTAATGGGCAGACGGAGCGGGTGAATCAGATATTTGAGGATATGATCCGATGCTACGTTTTAGAACATGGTGGAGCGTGGGACGAGCTGCTGCGACTTATGGAATTTGCATACAACAATTGTTATCAGGAGAGCTTGCAGATGGCTCAGTTCGAAGCCTTGTAGGGGAGGCGCTGCAGAACTCCGTTATTTTGGGTTGAGGGTGGTGAGAGGGCATTGTTGGGTCCTGATGCGCTCGAGGAAATGGAAGTCATAGTGAAGCTTGTTCGAGAGAAGCTTCGTATAGCTCAGGAGAGGTACGAGAAGAACGCCAATCAGCGTAGGTCTACCTTGGAGTTTTCTGTAGGGGACCTTGTATTTATTAAAGTTTCCCCGATGGTTGGTGTAAAGAGGTTTGGTAAGAATCGGAAATTAGACCTGAGGTGTGTGGGTCCGTTTAAGATTTTGGAGCGGATTGGCGTGTCAGCTTACAGGTTGGATTTGCCAGCAAACTTCCAAGGTGTTCATAATGTTTTCCATGTTAGCGAATTGCGGAAGTGCGTGCGCAGCAGTGGGCAAGTCTTGGACGTTGTGACCCAGTTGGAACCCAACCTCTCTTTTGTTAAAGTGACGGTCCATATTTTGGATACTCAGGAACGGGTGCTGCGAAAGAAGTCTATTCCGATGGTGAAAGTTCTTTGGAGGAATCAGGATTTGGAGAGCGCGACTCTGGAGTTAGAGTCGACTGTGAGGGAGGCTTACCCTCAGCTGTTTCCCTGATTAGTTTGGTTTGTTTTTTATTCTTGTGATGTTTGGATTATTACTTTCCTTCTATAGTAGAAGTATGGTGCATAAAGTTTCGGGACGAAACTTTCATTTAGGGGGAGTGACTGTAACTCCACAGAATTTTCTGTGATTATTTTAATCCTCGTTTGGCATTACGTCAACGCATTTTCTTGGCTTGTGCCATCTGTGGAGTGTGGTCTTAACTCCTTAGAACTGGGTGCCCTATTTTATAGCCTGTTGGCAAGATCTCCCTAGCAAGCCGAGTCATTTTGGGTGACCCGGTGTGGCCTCTCGGGGGATGCTTGTGTTTTGGCTTCAGGAGGGTATAACTCGAGTTCTATTCATCGAAAGTTAATTCCGACTTCGCTGTTGTGTTCGTAGCGTGGATATTTAACTACGGTGTGAATTTCGTCGAATTCCGAGGTTGTTTTGTTTTCGCGTCGCTTTGGGTGTGCCATTAGTAAAGACTAAAAGAAATTTATTATTATTATTATTATAAGGAGCAGGCGCTATGGTTCGGTTTTGCTGAACCGATGCCTTAAAGCTTATATAAAAGACTTATTAAGGAGTGGCGGGCCCACTACTCCTTCCTCCTTCTTCCCGAGACCAGAAGAAACCGCTGCTCCTGTTCGCGGAAAATAGAGGACAACCGCCGGACCTGCTTCCCCTTCGGACGGAGATTCCAGGAGTGTTCGTGGACGGATTTCGATTCCAAAAGCAGCGTTGTCTTGCTCTCGCTCAGATCTTCATTTCGACGGCAAGAGGTTTGATTTTAGTGGAGTTTTATGATACTTGGATTTCAGGTTCTTGTGCTTTTCCGCCATTAAAGTGCGGGTTTGCTTGTTAGGTGGTGCTCCTTCTAGTGCAGAATGAAGAGGATGGAAGGCCGGCCAAGCTTCGCCGGAAATCGAGGAAAGTGGTATTCTTGCCCTTGCCATTGTTGTTCTTTTGATATTCTAGAATGTTTCCCGGTTAGCCCTAGGGTGGAAACTAAGCTTATTCTCTTTTACCTTGCTGAATTTAGTGCTTAGATTCGCCTACGAACCCCCCCCCCCTCCTTGTGCTATTTTGCTCAACCAGATGGTTGTTTTAGCCATTTAGACTCCAGATTTGTCGTTCTAGTTGGGTGCTTTTGCCGGTGGAGCCGAGAGAGAGAGTGAGGGAGGTTGTGTGGTAGGGCTCTGGTTAGAACCAGTCTTGGTAGACTCTCGGGTTTTGGTGTCGAGTGTGGTGCACACATTCAAAGCCAAAAGCCGCCCGAACATGGCGTTGAGTGTGGTGGATACACTCAAAGCCATAGTTTGGTTTTTTCTTTGCGGCTGAGTGGTGGGGTGTTTGAGTGAAAATTTTCGTCTAAGTCAAAATCGACGAGAATCATCCTTGATTCCCGCCGATTTCGACGTGATTCCAACCGATCGGCAAGAATCATCCGTGATTCCCACCGATTCGGCGAGAATCATCCTTGATTCCCGCCGATTCGACGAGAATCATCCTTCATTCCCGCCGATTCGACGAGAATCATCCTTGATTCCCACTGATCGTCGATAATCCTTTTGGATTCTCGCCGATTCGGCGAGAATCATCCTGTATTCCCGCCGATTCAGCGAGAATCATCCTGCATTCCCGCCGATTCGGCGAGAATCAGTCGGCATTCCCGCCGACCTCCTCTTGTTGGCATTGGCTTAGGGTTTTCCTGCGGAAATGAACTTTGGCATAGAGTGAGTTGACCTCACTCAACGCCAAAGCTGCTTTGGCGTTGAGGGAGGTAGACTCACTCAACGCCATAGTTGGGATTTGTGGTTATGGCTGAAGGCGTTGAGGGTGTGGACCTCACTCAACGCCATAGCTGTTTTGGCGTTGAGTGAGGATAGCTCACTCTACGCCAGAGCTGTTATTACGGAGGGCATTGAGTGAGTGACTCTCACTCAACGCCATGGCTGTTCTGGCGCTAAGTGAGGCTAACTCACTCAACGCCAAGGTCTGGTTAGGCATTGAATGGGTCCCACTCAATGCTGAGCCGTGTTGAGTAACTTCAACACTATTTCTTTTTCGTCGATTTACGTTCCCAAGTGAATTCCTTGTTTATTTTCGTAGTTTCCTTGTCGACCATGTTTTTCTTTCCTAATGGCCGAATCATGGGTCATGGTTAGTAGTGGTGGTTTGAAGCTCTTAATGGGGGAGGTGTTGTGTAATTTAGCCAAGTCCACCCTTATTCTTCTATCTTGCTCCAGGTACGGGCTGGGCAAGGGGGTGGAAGGTCCCTTGTGCTTAAACATGTAGACCCTTGAACTTGTTTGCTTGGAAATGGTGGTTGGGGGACTGAGTTTGCCTCCAACCCGAATCCATGCTGTTTGTTTTAGCTACTACCATCTCCCACAGCTTAGGGTGTTAGAAGTTTCTTCCTTGGTAGATTGAAGCACTTTGGGCTCTTGGTAGCCTAGTAGACCCTGCAGGATGTATTTTCTGGGTAGGGTTGGTGCTATTTCATCGCACGTAGTGCATTCCTTGTTATCTTGCCTTGGGCAGTTGTAACTTTTTCTACTGTGTGTTTTTCTCTTTTATTCATTCCCTGGTTGACACTTCCATGCAGTTTTTCCTTATTTTTCTTGCTGAGGTATTCTTTCTTCTTTTGAATGCCTCAGGTTCTGAGCCGTAGCCAGTTTGGTGGCTAGGTTGCGGTGGTGTTACTGGTGGTCTCTTGGACTTTGGAGATCTTGTTGCTTTGTTAGTGAGGTAGTTTTTCAGTACTTTTCTTACAGACAACAAATTTGCCCGTGGGTTTGTGTACGGTTGTTGGCGCCCACTGGTAGTTTTTACCTTTGTACTAGATATATTACTTTTGCTGCTACCATTTTTTGGAGATAGTCTACTTGCTCTGAGGAGGATTTATGCTAGGTTGCTAGTTATTTTAAAACTACAACTATTATTATTATAAGATTATTGCATGATCAGCATGTTTAATAAAGGTAAATCTTTATTTTCCAAACAACGTATAAAGATCGTTTTCTTATATATAATATAAATTAAATGTAGAGTCTTGCTTGGCATAAGTGGTCCTCATAGGGCTCTTATGCACTTCTTAGGATGCCAAACCTGAATAAAGTATTTTTCCGCAGTGCTTAAGTATAATTTTTTAACTGTGGACTAGGTGATCCACTGAGCCGATGGATACAGCCTCTTTTATATAATAGATTTTCTAATCATTAAACTCATAAATTTCTTTCATTAAGTGTAATAGATGTTTTTGCCTGAGCGTCAGCAGTTATCCCCTGCTTGATGTGGCATCATGACGCGTGTTTTCTCATACTCTGATAATTCTTTAATTCGGAGAAAATGCTGGTTGTGACAATGATGATCCTTTCCCCCCTTCCTTCATGCTTATTTATAGGGCCAAAACCAAGGTGGTAGAGTTGGAATTTTGCATGAGGATGAAGCTTCCATGAAGCTTCCCTTGGTCAAAATGCACATGTTGGATATATAGTCAAAGGTGGCTAGCCTCTTTCATACTTAGGAGAAAAAAATCTCATCGGACCATTGTGTCTTCATACCATTCTTGAATATAGTTCAACAACACCGTGGCATGATTGACCTCGACATTTAGTTTGGAATGCCAAAACTGAAGGCGTGTTCTCTTATAATTAAAAATGCAATTTGTCCCGAGATCCTTGGTTCTTGCTCAAAGACGAGAATCATTCCTGCAAGAAACCTGCTGAACAGCAACTTCGACGGAGGATTCTTGAAGCTACATAAATCTGATGAAGGAGTGTAACTATGCGTTGGAAAGGTATTTCCAAGGGCTACAACTTTCATGTTCAGCCCAAGATCTGATTCTGGCCGCAACATGCCCAAATGTGTCCACAAAGTTCGCTGCGCGCAGAAAATATAGTAAAATAGGCATGGTCAAGATAGAATTATAAAAAGATACGATTTAGCGAATAAAATTAACATTATAAATATATTTATATTAGATTATTTAGATTTTTATATTAATAATTTAGGTCAAATTATGCATCATCAAATTCCCCATACTTATTATCTTGCTTGTCCTCAAGCAAAGTAATAAAAACTAGCTAACATAAAATTAAGTAATCAAAAAGAATTAATCATGCTACACATGAGTACACTGCGAAATTCTAAGTAGGGAAGAATGAAAAATTGATCTAAAGCTTTTACTTAATTATGAAAGATCATTTTTAAAAACTTTACTAACCAAAATTAATCATCCAAAATTTGGACCTAAAAGTCTTTAAATGAATTAAAGCAAAGTAACGAAAGAGTAGCGCATTAAGTTGTTACTATACCCTAAGAGACAAATTATAATCATATCAATCTAAAACTAAGAATCTAAATTCGTACCCAAAAACTTAGCTAATCTATTCTTTTTCTCTACTTAACTAAAAATAAACCTAAGAGCATGAATCAAAAGGACTTTGTAGGACTGAATCTTGGACTAGGTATATGATTTGGAATGGAATTCAAAGATAAAATCAGTGGCTAATAATCACACTAAACCAAAACATGAGTTTTATAAAAACAACAACAACCAAAAGACATGAAGCACATGCAACAAGTTATAAAGATTTTTTTTTCTTTTATCACTTTTTTTTAAACAAAAGGCCGTAAGAATTTTTTTTTCTTTTGAAATTGCCCAATCAAAACATAATTTTTTATCATTTCTTTTTTTGAGCATAGTCATTCATTTGAATTTCTCCCAATATCTCACAAAATTAAACCTATCATAATTGTGAAATTTAAATAAAACTCTAAAGATTAGTGTGATCAAATAGGTTGGAATATTTGGCTTTGGTGAGATAAAAAGTCGATGTAACAAGTAAAACATGGAAAAAGGCTCAACAGAGGCAAACTAATGATTGATTTAAAAGGTTGGAAAGAAGGCTCAAACGAAAAATAAAATGGCCTAAATCTTTATCATGCTCCCAAATTCATCTAAAGCAAGGTTTGAAAAATTTCGAAAAAGGTAAGTTCTAGATAGTAAATAAAGACTAATGAAATCTTCATGAGTACAAGAATAATAAGCTTCTAGGATAATTCTCATCTGCTACACGAATCCAAAGTTATCTTTTAAAAATTTTCTAAAAACCAAAAGGAAAATTGAGGATGAATAATTTATAAGAGAGTAAAAAGAATAAAAGATGAAAATCATAGAGAAGTGCAAGTTTTAGAAAAAACATTTAAAATGAACTTGCTACCCAGAATTAGAACTCAACATAGGTCAACACTTTACTCGTACAACATAATTAAGAAGAAAGATTAGGAAAAATTAAAATTAGCTATGTTTATATAGATTATTTTGAGAATAGCAAAACATAAAGTAAGGGGTACTATTGATTCTACCATAATTAGTCTAATTAGAACTAAATATTATTTCTATGATTTTTTTGCTTTGTGCTTAAAAAAAAGATAAAATAATTTTGTGATTTTCTAAAATATGAAAAAGACTAAAATAAAGGAAGACTCCCCCATACTTAAAATTAAACATTGTCCTCAATGAAGAAAGGAGGGGAAGGAGAGAGAGAATTTTTTCAAGAAAACTGAAATGAAATAAATTAAAACAGGTACTTCCCAAGATTTGTGAGTTGTGAGTGGCTGGGCGATACTGCTCCCCTATACTTGTGCTGTGGGACTTCATGAAATATCATCTTGAACTTTTGGTGGAATCAGCAATGTTGGAGCAGGCGATCGCAAAACTTCAGCTTGTCGGAATTGCCCGGGGAAAAAGTAAAAAAAAGAACAATAAAAACAAAAAAAACACAAAAAAAGAAAACAGAACAATAACTTGGGTTGCTTCCCAAGAGCGCCTTTTGTTTAAAACATCATCTGAGCTCGACGCAACAAAAAATATTGTTTAAAAGAAATTGTCCAAAAGAAGTCCAAAATATGTTGAAATTATTACAGACCAAATTCAAATAGTTTATCCAAGTTCAAACATCAATGTCCATAATAAAACAAAAAAATAAAGATAAATAAAACAATTGGTAATGAGAGCATCATTGTTAGGGCAAAAAGTCATGCAAATCATTCTTCCCCAGATCGTCTCCCGGCAAATATAATTTTAGGCGGTGACCATTTACTTATAATTCTCCTTTTTCCTGGTGGGAAATAAGAACCGTCCAATATGGCCAAGCCTCTTTAACAATAAAGGTGCCAGACCATCGCGATTTTAATTTTCCCGGAAAGAGGTGAAGGCGAGAGTTATAAAGAAGGACGAAATTGCACGACGAATTTTTTTTTGGAAATTTAATATTTTTGTCGTTATAAAACTTTCTTCGCTCTTTATAAAGCATATTACTCTCGTATGCGTTTGCGCGCCACTAATCGAGCTCATTCAGCTGAAATTTATGTTGATCGACAACTAAGGTAGAATCTAAATTCAAAAATTTAAGCGCCCAGAATGCACGGTGCTCTAACTAAACCGGAAGGTGGAAAGCCTTGCCATAAACCAATCAAAATGGCGTGCAGCCGATGGCTGTCTTATATGTTGTTCGATAGGCCCTTAGAGCATCATCTAGTTTTAACGCCCAATCCTTCCTATTTATGGAAACAGTTTTTTCTAAAATACGCTTCAATTCTCTATTGACAACCTCGACTTGACGGATCGTTTGGGGGTGATAGGCGGTGGAGAGTTTGTGCGTTACACCATATTTTGCCAAAATTTTGGCAAACTGCCTATTGCAGAAATGGGTTCCCCTATCACTAACTATAGCGCGCGGCGTGCCTAATCGAGAGAATAATTTTTTTAGAAAATTAACTACGACTCGTGCATCGTTGGTGGGGAGCGCATGCGCTTCCGCCCACCTTGATACATAGTCGGCAGCAACGAGAATGTATTTGTTTTGATAAGACGGAGGGAGGGGGCAAACGAAGTCTATGCCCCAAAGATCAAAGATTTCACATTCTAGAAAAATATTTTGAGGCATCTCGTCCCTACGTGAGATATTGCCGGCCCGCTCGCAGCTATCGCATGTACTCACCAGGGTGTGAGCATCTTTGTAAAGCGTGGGCCAATAAAAGCCCGCCTCGAGCACCTTCCTTACGGTGCGGTTCGCCTGATAATGACCACCTGTTGGTCCCTCGTGGCAATATCGTAAAATCTATAGGCCTTCCTTACTCGAAACACAACGTCGCACAACCTTGTCCGCACAAACATGAAATAAAAAGTGGTCTTCCCAAAAATAATTCTTTATGTTAGAAAAGAATTTCTTCTTTTGCTGATTTGAGAATTTTTTTGGCAAGACCCGGGCTACTAAATAGTTATCCAGATCAGCGAACCAGGGTGCCGAACAATTCTAAAGATTTTCTAAAGCAAGGAGGCGCTCATCGGGGAATTTATCATTAATATCAGACTCTATTAATGCTTCACTAGCAGGATTCTCTAAACGCGACAAATGGTCGGCCACCAAATTTTCGGCACCCCTTTTGTCCCGGATCTCCAAGTAAAACTCCTGTAAGAGGAGGATCCATCGCAAAAGGTGGGGCTTGCCGTCCGCTTTACTTAATAAATATCTAAGCGCGGAGTGATCCGTGAAGACTACAACTTTTGAGAGAGTGATGTAAGACCTAAACTAATCGAAAGCAAACACGATCGCTAGAAGCTCCTTATCAGTGGTGGTGTAGTTGGCTTTTGCAGTCGTGAGTGTCTTGCTCGCATAATAAATTGGGTGGAAGAATTTATCCAACCGTTGACCTAAAACAGCGCCGACGGCAATATCACTTGCGTCACACATGATCTCAAATGGGAGCGACAAATCTGGCGCGACTAGGATCAGAGATTTTACTAATTTTTCTTTAATTAAATTAAATGCTACAAGACATTCATCGTCAAAGAGGAACGAAGATTCATTTTCAAGAAGATGTGTTAACGGCTTGGTGATTTTGGAAAATTTTTGAATGAAGCGCCGATAGAACCTTGTGTGGCCTAAGAAACTACGAATCGCTTTAATGTTCGTTGGTGGGGGAAGTTTTTCAATTACTTTAATCTTAGCCCGGTCGACCTTTATCCCTTTTCCCGAAATTTTATGGCCGAGGACTAATCCCTCTCGGACCATAAAATGACATTTCTCACAATTGAGGGCTAGATTGGTCTCCTCACAACGAATAAGCACACGCTCAAGATTTTTTAAACAGTTTTTAAATGAATTACCGAAGACCGAGAAGTCGACCATGAAGACTTCCATCACCTCTTCTACTAACTCGTTAAAAATTACCAACATACATCTCTGAAATTTAGCTGGCGCATTGCATAACCCAAATGGCATCCTTCCATACGCGAAGGTACCAAAAGGACAATTGAAGGTGGTCTTCTCTTTATCCTCGGGTGAAATAGGAATTTGGAAATATACCGAGAGACCATCGAGAAGACAATAGAAAGAGTGACCGGACAGGCGTTCTATGATTTGGTTGATAAATGGTAACGGAAAATGGTCTTTTCGGGTGACATCATTATGTTTTCGATAGTCGATGCACATTCGCCAACCCGTAACAGTACCGGTTGGAATTAATTCATTGTTTTCATTCGCGACCACCGTTACACCGCCTTTCTTCGGCATAACTTGTACTGGGCTAACCCAAGTACTATCGGAGATGGGATAGATGATTCCCGCATCTAGGAGTTTGATTACCTCAGCCTTCACGACTTCTTTCATATTAGGATTAAGTCATCGTTGAGGCTGTAAGGAATTGTGGGAATTCTCTTCCAAGAAGATCTTATGGGTACAGAAGGAGGGGCTAATCCCCTTTATATCAGATAACTGCCATTAAATTGCGTGGCGATGATTTCTTAACACTAGAGCCAACTCGGAAATTTCTGAGTCACTCAAATAGGCAGAGATGATAACGAGAAGTTTGGTGTTTCTTTCTAAGAAGAGATATTCGAGATGAGGGGGAAGTTGCTTCAACTCTAAGTTGGGTGGTTCCTCGTAGGAGGTTTTGATTTTTAGGGTTTCGATGTGTAGTGGTTCAGGTGGTGTGGGGCGAGAGACTTCTTCTAAGCAGAAGCGCTCGGCGATAATGGGTTCATTATACGATGAAGATATATACTCGGGTAGTGCAGAAGATTCACCTTCGAAGAATTCTTTTAGGTAAAAGCAGGAATCGTCATTAGCTAAGGTATTACGCATCGAGGGATTTATACTAAAAGTGATTTCATCGTCTCCAACCCGAAGGAGGAGCTTTCCATCACTAACGTCAATAATAGCGCGGGAGGTGGCAAGGAAGGGGCGGCCGAGTATAAGGGGTACTTCGGTATCCTCTTCGATGTCTAGGAAAACAAAATCCGCCGGAAAGATGAATTTGTCTACTTTTACGAGCACATCCTCTACTATCCCTACCAGATACTTAACTAATCGATCCGCTAACTAGATACTCATTTTGGTGGGTTTTGGAGATCCTATACCTAATTTTTTAAATAGAGAGAATGGCATGAGGTTTATGCTTGCTCCTAGATCACCTAAGGCGTGTTTTACTAACGAATTACCAAAAAGACATGGGATGGAAAACCTTCCCGGGTCATTTACTTTTTGCGGTAATTTGTTAAGTACAACCGCAGATCATTCTGCGTTAAGGGAAATATGTGAAATATCCTCAAGCTTTTTCTTATTAGAGAGCAGCTCCTTGAGATATTTTGCATATTTTGGCATGTTAGAGATAGCCTCGCAGAATGGGACATTAATATGAATTTGTTTAAAATTTCTAAGAACTTTTTATAACTCTCCTCGGCACACTCATTTTTTAACTTAGTAGGATAAGGAATATTTGAATTAGAGGCACGCGACATAAACGTAGTAGGTTAATTCGAAGCTAAAATAGGAGGGGGAGGAGTAGAATAAGGTACCATAGGTTCGTCATTTTTTAAAGCTACCTCCTTTCCGCTGCGGAGTGTGATTGCATTCGAGCTTTCCCTTGGGTTTTGTTCGGTGTTTCCTGGCAGAGTTCCTTATTGTCGCTCGGAGAACATCTTCACTAACTGGCCCACCTGATTTTCTAAGCTTTTAATAGACCCGATGATGTTCCTGAGATTAGATTCATTTGTGGCAAAGAACTTGGCGAAGATATCTTCAAGCTAAGAGGGCTTCGGTTGTTGCGGTGAAAAACTGGGTGGATTTAAATTAAGGGGGGGAGCTGGATTATAAGCTGGATTTAGATTTTGAGGGCACTGAGCATTCCCTTGGTTGCTCCATTAAAAGTTTGGATGGTTCCTATAACCCGCATTATAGGTGTTGTTATACAGTGCATTAATCGGGTTATAAGAATGTCGAGGCACGTTTCCCATGAAGTCAACCTGTTCTTCTAAAATAACATTATTATTATTAGCCCAAGGAGTGGTGGAGGAAGCAGTCATCTCCGCCACTTGCTTAGTTAGGCGCTCAACTTGGATGGCTAGATTTGTAGCTGCATCTATTTCAAAAACTCCCGTTGGCTTAACTAGTCATGCTCGGGGTGCATTCCATTGGTATGCATTCATGGCCATTTCCTCAAAAAGCTCTTGTACGGCCTCCGGGGTTTTGTTATTCAACGTCCCCCCAGCGGCTGCGTCGATCATTTGTCTTGTTTTGAAATTCAAGCCATTATAGAAGATTTGCACTTGTTTCCAAGTGAGAAGTGCGTGGTGTGGGCATCTATGCAATAGTTCCTTAAAGCGCTCCCACGTGTCGTAGAGAGTCTCCGAGTCTATTTGTATATATGATGCGATATCAGTGCGTATTTTTGCGGTTTTTGCAGGAGGAAAGTACTTTGTAAGAAATTTTCCTACCATCTCGGTCCATGTAGTGATGGACCCTCTAGGGAGAGAGCCCACCCACTGCTTGGCCTTTGACCGTAAAGGAAATTGAAAAAGACATAATCGAATGGCGTCATACGTGACACCATTGATTTTTAATGTATCGCAAATTTCGAGAAAACTTGAAATGTGGCAATTTGGATCCTCGTCCGGGAGACCATCGAAGTTTACCGACTGCTGGACCATTTGTATAATGCTGGACTTGATCTCAAAGTTATTGTTCGCCATTGTAGGGCGGACAATACCTGATTGTGTACCCTCACAATTTGGCCGCGCATAATAGGACATGGTCCTTTGCTGGGCCTCATCTGGGTTGGGCGGATTAAGATCCATAATTTCTGTGGCAAAGTCTCCGATCGACTCTTCGATGCCTAAATGCTATTCCGGATCACGAGAACGGAGACGACGCAAAACGGTGCGCTCTATCTTAGAATCAAAAGGAATATTCGAAGAGCTTCCTCTGGTAATACACTAAAAAGAAAGAGAAGTGGAAGAGAGATAATGAGAAAAATTATAAAGAGAGCGAAAAAAGAAGAAGATAAAATTCATTGCTATCCACTTTTCGAAATATCAAAACTAGTGTCCCCGGCAACGGCACCAAAAACTTGATATAAAAATTACGTGGAGAAAAGGGATTATGCGTGGAGAAGAAAAAGTTATGGAGAGAGAAGGTGAAAGTGTGGTTGTGAGATGTTCTCCGATTCTATATTCGAGGAAGGCAAGTGTACCTTATCACATATAGTATAGGATATTAAGTTCAATATCAAGGTCGTATTACCCGGGGCGGTTTGATTACTTCTACTTAAAGGAGTTACTATTAACTTATCAAATAAAAGTTCGTTTTGGGCTTGCTTACTATATTAGAGAAGAGAGAAAATTACTTGCAAATAAAAAAAAGGATAAACGATGATTTAAGACGAAATACTCGATCTTGAATTTCTTTGGCAAAATTAATCAAGAAAGCAATCACAAACTTTAACTTAATAAAATAAAGATACCTTGACCGTGGGGGTTCCTAAAGCTTGAACACGCTTCTCTCGAAGAAGTGCCCAACTGAGGTTAGGAAGATCCGACCGAACTCTCGTCCCGTATCCGAATACCTAACACTCGCTTTAAGTAGTGAACCTTGCTATTTGATTTGACTCCAATCCTGGAGATTTACGTCATTCTCTCTCGAGAGGTGCGTGCAACTCTCTTTACTCTTGAGCGCTCACTTCAAGCTGTTGCGCTCTCGTCTATCCAAGAATGAAAACAGGAATGGAGACTATATATCGATAATACAGTTTCATTCGAAATAAATCAAGAGTAAATCGAAGGCCTATATTCTAAAAAGAGAAAGAGAGTTAGAGCATCATAACTGATCAACTCATCCTCAGATCATCATGATCGAGTACTATGAGGATTTAGTTACTCATAATTGTGTAGGAAATGAAAATTAAGAATATGCAAAATAAGAAAAAGAGAGAGAGAGAGAAGAGGAATAACAAACTATATTATTCTTATTGAAAGGAAAATACAAAAAAGGCATAAAGACATTACAAGGAGAGTTTATAACAAGATTACAAGGGCGATAAAAGAAATTGCAAGAAAATTAAAGTATGAAAATATTAATCTAAAATACTCTAAAAATAAACTCTCAATTGCTCTCTAGAAGGCTCAAATGAAGGAGGAATGATGATCCTTTCCCCCCTTCCTTCATGCTTATTTATAGGGCCAAAACACAGGGGGTAGAGTTGGAATTTGGCATGAGGATGAAGCTTCCATGAAGCTTCCCTTGTTCAAAATGCACATGTTGGATATATAGTCAAAGGTGACTAGCCTCTTTCATACTTAGGAGAAAAAAAATCTCATCGGACCATTGTGGCTTCATTCCATTCTTGAATATAGTTCAACAACACCGTAGCATGATTGCACTTGACATTTAGTTTGGAATGCCAAAACTGAAGGCGTGTTCTCTTTTAATTTATAATGCAATTTGCCCCTTGATCCTTAGTTCTTGCTCAAAGATGAGAATCATTCATGCAGGAAACCTGCTGGACAATAACATCGACGTAGGATTCCCGAAGCTACATAAATCCGATGAAGACGTGTAATCATGCGTTGGAAAAGTATTTCCGAGGGCTAGAACTTTTGTGTTAAGCCCAAGATCTAATTCTGGCCGCAACATGCCCAAAAGTGGCCACTAAGTTCGCTGCGCGCAGAAAATATAGTAAAATAGGCATGGTTAGGATAGAATTATAAAAAGATACGATTAAGCGAATAAAATTAACATTATAAATATATTTATATTAGATTATTTAGATTTTTATACTAATAATTTAGGTCAAATTATGCATCATCAATCCACTATAGGTTTTTGACCAGGTGCCCTACCACCATAAGATCAATTTTCTAAGGGAGATCTAGCAACCCTTTGAGATTTTGACCAGGAACTCAAAAAACAAGCTTATTTCTTTTGATCGGGTGACTTATGAACCAAGAGATAACTTTTGAAGGGAGTTAAAAACCCTGTGCATAGTTTTATAAATAAACTATAAGGATTTGATGTTGTCTTCTCTGTAAAGTATCTATGAGAATACTAGTGGTTGATGTTGCAAAAAGCCCCCCTGATTTTGATAGAGATTGTGATCAGGAGAGGGAGACTTTTCTTCCAGGTATATGCCATCTTGTATGCTTCTGCACTCCAGTAGATATTTTAGATAGATATGGTTTAGGATGTCTCTTGGGATGAGTTTGAGGCAGACTATCTGTATATCTCAATATTTATCCATGTTGTATGTTTATTTCTTGAAACCTCAATCTTCTGTTTATATATTGTCTGTCAGGGAAGAATTCAAATATTTGAATTAAACAATTCTTAAGAATTATAACTGCCTTGGTAATTAATAAGAATTAAACTCTGTGATAAATCCATATTTAATGTTATTCATTACGAATAATTATCATTAAAAATTAGAGTGTAATTGGCCGTAATTAAGCTTTTGAAATCATTCTGCCTCTAAATATTTAAACTGCCTGATCGTCGAACTGAGTAAGGAATTCGTCGAACTGAGCATGCAGTTCGTCGAACTCAGCCTAGAGTTCATCGAACTGGGCTATTATTAATTGAGCTTATACTTTCGTCGAGCTGAGCTCAGAGTTCATCGAGCTGAGCTTGTTTTTTGTCGAGCTGAGCTTCTCTTGAATCTTCTTGAAGCAATAACCCTGTAAATAATCCTATAACCCAAGTCTATACAAGTTGGGTAAAACTTAACATCTTAACATAAATAGTAATCCTAGACCAAATCAGGAATAGGGTGTTCCAACACGTGTGGTCATCCTAGAAGAAGGTCCATATGAAATGCGAAGAGAAGAAGAACTTCAGGCCACTGAAGATGAAGTTAAAAAAGCTGAAGAGAGGATGCCAATAGCTATCATACACTTAAGAGACCATCCTAGATATTTCATTGTTGGGGATGCAAGCCAGGGTGCATCCACAAGGAACAGAAATCACAACATTGCTATGTATTCAAGCTTTCTGTCTCAGATAAAACCCAAGAAGTTTGAAGAAGCCAACATAGACCCATTTTGGATAGTGGCTATGCAAGAAGAGTTGAACCAGTTAAAAAGGTGTACTGTCTAGAAGTTTGTTCCCAGACCTCAAGGACATAACATCCTAGGAACCAAATGGATATACATCAATAAACTAGATGAGAATGGTGTTATAATAAAGAATAAAACTAGACCAGTTACTAAAGGATACATGCAAGATGAAGGTATTAAATTTTATCAAACCTTTGCACTAGTATCTAGACTCAAAGCCATAAGGGTATTCCTTGTATATGGTGCTTACAAAGGATTTATGTTCTACCAAAGGGATGTAAAGTCATCTTTCCTAAATGGTGACTTAAAATAGGATGTCTATGTTGAGCACCCATAAGGTTTTATCAACCCGTCTCTCCCTAACCATGTATTTCACTTAAGAAAGGAATTATATGGGTTGAAACAGTCCCCAAGGGCTTGGTATTAAACCATGTCTAACTTTATCATTAAGAAACAATTGTCAAGGGGAAGATAAACAAAACATAATTTCTCAAGGAAGTCAAGGGTAAGATAATTTTAGTCCAAATTTATGTTTATGGCATAATTTTTCGGTCTACTGATGATGGCCTATTCAAAAAGTTTACAAAACTTATGCAATGGAAATTTAAAATGAACAGTATAGGTGAACTCAATTATTTCATTGTTCTTCAAGTTAAACAGTTTGAGGATGGCCTATTCATCTCACAATCTAAGTTTACTAATGAGTTAATTAAGAAATTTGGAATAGAGAGTGCCTCCTCTATTAAAACTCCTATGTGGTCAAATATGTCTATATACAAGGATGAGAATGGGAAACCAGTTAATGAAACCTTGTATAGAGGCATAATTGGCTCCCTCCTTTACTTGACTGGTACTAGGCCAGACATTATGTTTGTTATATGTGTTTGTGCTAGGTACCAGGCTTGCCTGAAAGAACCTCACTATACTACAGCTTAGTGGATTTTAAGATATCTCAAGGGCACAGCTGATATAGGTCCTTGGTACCCTAAGAATAATTTATTTGAACTAACAGATTACTCAGATGAATATTTTGCTGGTTATAAATGTTGAAACCAACTACCTGACTTCACCTAGAGTTTGGACCTTAAGATGCAGCTCACACTTACTCTTCCAAAACTCCTCTTTCGATGTGAGTCTTGAAATTAGAAGCAGACTGTAGGCTTCATCTTGGAGGTCCCACCTATTACTCAGTAAAATTGGAATTCTTCCCCTCCCTAGCTAGTACTGAGTTAGGTGCCTTGGAGGAAGAGAGAAATGGGGTTTTGATGATCACTCCAAGGCACCTTATCAGTCTATTTATAGGCCTCTGAGTTTGGCCTGTGAATAACCAAACTGGACCGTCTTGAGATTACTAAAATACCCTTTTAGAGGTCTGCCAACAGCCATGCTCTACTGTTCTGAGAGGCTTTACGCAGACCCCCAAGGGCAAAAGGGTAAAATTATCTGTTGTAAAAGTGTAAAACCCATCTTTGGGGTTAAGAAGATAAACTTTCCTTTTCTCAAGTGGCGAGATGGTAAAACTTGTATCGAACGAGAGGTGCCTCCCGGCTCGCCCTGCGAGTAGTCCATCTCGCTACGTTGGGTTGGGATATACTGCGAGTACCCCCGTCTCGCGTGTCCTCTGTGAGAGCCCTCTTGCCTCCTTGCAATTCCCTGCTTCTTACTCGGTAGTTTTTCTCTATTGCCTCCTGTGTGCCCAAGGTTGTACACAATCCCCACTCTTTTCTAGGTTTCTTCAATCTCAGAAAGAAGAGTCCAACCGAGACTTACGATGCCGGAACTTATTTATGAGGTAATCTTTTGTGGGACCCCCTTTAGGGCCTATAAATATGTGATACCTATTTGAGCGTGGAGTATTCCCCCTCTTTCATATTTCCCTTAACATCTTTCCTCGTCACTATGTCTCATAGTCAAAGCTTTCACAAATATCTCGCGAGGGTCCGTAAACAAAACAAAGCTAATGTGGCTGCTCTGGCCCCCATTTTGTCTCGCACTCCTGCTCCTTCACCTTCATCATCTCGCCTTAAAAGGAAGAAAGTTGCTAACCCCACATTCTCGGCCGATGAGATTACTTCGGCCTCCTTGGAAGTCTGTACTTCTCCTCTCGCACCTCTTGAAGAAACACAGGTGATTTTCGGCTCGTTCCCTCCCCTTTACTCTCATTTTCTTGCCTATTCAGCACATGCTTCTGCAGGGAGGTCTCGCCCATTCCTTCCCTCCTGAGGACCCAACTTAAAAAACCGACTCCCATCACATAGGCTCTAACTGACCTCAACAATCCATCCCCCCTGCTGCGAAGGATGATGGTTCTCGCAACATGTTGGGACCTCTCGCAACCCTGGTAAATGAACTAAAACTTACCCTTCTCGCTTCATATGGACATTAATTTCCCTTCCTGGTGTTCGGGGCCATTGGACAACCTTTTTATCCAGGTCACTCGCAATTTCCCAGCATTCCTGCGAGAACTTTACTCATCATGACCTCCAGTCACTTCTCGTATAGGTACCCAGATTGACTCGGCAGCAGAGGATTTATCTAGGCCACCCGCCTTCTCGCCTCCTCCTCACCCATATGAGATAGAAGAATATTTGGGCAATCCCATGGATACTGTGCAGATGAATCGCAGGACGACCGAGATGTTTGGGAAATATGCGCATATCATCAGCGGGATGGAACAGGACAAGCAGGTCTCTGACAGGCGCATCGACTGGCTGGAAATTGAGTTTGCCCGCCTCTCCTCCGAGATCGATGCCTGAATAGAGATAGATGAGACCGCCCCCAAGCTATTCTGAACAAGGTCGACCAGTTCCATCATCTCGCACGCCACAGTGTTGAAGCTACTCATGCTTTCCACGTTTCCGGTCAGCCTCCATGTGCGGGGTCTCACCGCGGAGTGTGCTGGAAGTGGCATAAGAACTTAAGGAATTCTAGCTCGTCTCGCCTATTTAGTTTTTGCCTTGTAATTTTATTGCTTTTTACCATTTGCCATCTTTTCTAATTTTAGTCTGACTCCTGTAGACATGATGTTCGCCTTTTGCGAGGCGCTTAATAATGTTATCCTGTTCATATTTTTTATGTTGGGTAAAATTTGTCTCCCCCTTTTTTAATTATGGTGTGATGGAGCAATCCTCTTGAGGTTTCGCGCTTCGAGATTAGGAAAGAAGATGAATTGTCGACTCATCCTTTCATCTTCGTACTGATATTTTCCCGCCAATCTCCCTGTTTCTGGTATTCGCTATAAATACCCCCTACTTACCTAAATCGAGAAGAGTTTATACATGTGTTGCCTTCTCCTAATGCACCCTAGATCTAGGCTTCTTGCTCCCTTTGTCTCGCCGTTTCTTCTCACCAAACTTTTTCCCCTCTCCTTGCTCCTTTCGTCTCACCCAACATGGGAAAGAAAAAGACAGAAAAAACTGAGTGCGAGGGATGCAGCCTGTGCGGCAAACGATTCGCAGACTACGAATTTTCTCCTGGCAAGATCTCTAAGGAGGAGTACGACCGCTTCTTTCATGATTTTATGGCGGAGGGGTTCGAGTCACGGTCTTCGAAGGTGGGCGAGTCGATCAATACGTTCTACTCCCATGAACTCGCCTTCCCCGTCCATCACTTTGAGGCAGGGCTGAGACTTACCTTCTGGTCAGAGGTTAAACAGGTGTTGAAATATTTCAGGGTCGTCCCTGCGTAGCTGAACCCTAACGCTATCTCAGCTTGGGTTGCGTTCTCCTGCTATATGCGCCGCGAGCGCATTGAATTCGGCCTCAATGTCTTCCGCAAGTTATTCATCCAATTTGCCAACCATAATGGCATTTCGTATTTTACAGGACATGGTTTGAAGGTGTGCGAGACCCCCAACAAAAATCATCACTAGCTCACCCGCTTTGTCTTTATACACGGTAATCTGGGATGCGTTCCACTCGCACCAGTGTTGCCTTTCAAAGCGTACTACGAGACCCATATGGTCGGGGGCACGGACAAAGACCTCTTCGAATTATTTATAATGAAGAACATCGAGGTCACCTTCTTACGGCGAGACCTCGACTCGCTCCTTCCTATATTTACTGGAGAAGGTAACCTCATGCTTCTTTAGCCTCATGTTTTCCCTTCCTTAATTCTGTCATTTCTAATCACCAGGGTGTTTATTCAGGAAAGCAAAATCTCCCCCGCTACCCACCTTTTTTGAGTAATGATGGGGTGTCAAAAGATGTCTCACTTGCAAATATGGTGGCCGAGGATACGAAGGAATCACCGGCTCCAGCCTCCAAGAAGAGACCTGGAGATGATACTCTTACTTCTTGGCAAAGTTCTGAGAAGAAAGCTAAGAAGGTCGTGATGTTCCTGAAGGGGAACAAGGTGATAGTCTCGAAAGAGAAGAAAACAATGTCAGGAACTCTGAGTCCCATCTCTATTGTAAGCTCAAAATCACCTCGCCAACCAGTCATCAAACCGCTCTGCGAGACATCACCCTCCAATACTTCTGCCCAACCGAATGGATCCCAACTGACAGGGTCTCCGTCTCACAATGCTTCCTCCTCAAGCCGCCCAGTTCCCTCCTCCCACCAAAATTTCAATCAGGGTAATGTGGTAAAAGATGTTGTCGGCGACCCCGTCTTTGTGTTAGAAAAGGACGTGAAACGAGTTCGATATCTACTCTCCTTCCCTCATGGAAGGATCAATAGCCTCCAAACAACCACACTTTTTCCCTCTCCTACGGCCTCTACGGCGGACCGGGAACAGAACTTGCTGATAAGGACTCCTCGCGATACCTAGGCATGGGGTCATCTTTAGCTCAGCTACGTGCCTTGGAGCTCTCGCACCGAGTCTCACGCCGCCTTATAGTTAACAACAAGAAATGGAAGGATGCCGAGGCGAGCCTGGCGGTGGTGCGAGAGAAGTCTAATGGTCTAGAGAAGAGGTTGGCACTCCCCGAGGATCTTCTCGCAAAGAACCAGGGCGGCGACGTGGTAAGCCTTTTTTTAGCTTTACCTTCATCCAGTCCCTTCTCGCATTTGCTTTTTGTTAAATGATGGACTTTTTGTAGGATGCCGAGATGGCAGATCGAATGCGGTCGCGCATAGCTGCCCTAGAAGAGGAGAATAATTTCTTAAAAGTAAAGATGGACAACCTTCTGGATAGCGCTCTGCCTCCCTCTTACTTGAAACCCTCCCAGGCTCCCCCACGTTCTCATTACTCCGTCGATGAAATTGACAAAATTTGTTAGGATGCTAACATCAAGATAACCAAGCTGGTCCTCAAGATGATGAGGGAGCTGGGAGTCGTCTGAGATGATGTCGAGTCCGTCACAACTCGCGACCTCATCCCCGATCTTTACGGTGTGGCGGACGAGGATTTGCCTTCTGGCGAGGAGGACTAGATTGACGGCGGTGCAACCTGGGTCTTCCTCCCCTCTTTTTTATCTTCTGAAATTGTAAAGTACTTCTCCAAGGAGGAGTACTCTTTTGTAATGATTAATTACAAATGCAATTTTTTCTAATCTCTTCATTGTGTTCTTTTTACCTCGGTATTTTGCTTTATTCGTTACGGACGACCCACACTTTTTTTGCTATCTCGCTAGCGAATCTCTGTAGTACGTGAATAGTAAGGCTTCTCTCCGTGCGATACCATTCGACTTCTTCCTGCGCCTCGCTGCAAGACGAATCTTGAGAGAATGCGCCTTAGAGACTACCCCTTCTCATTGGGGGCTGTCCGCTCTTAATTTTCAAGTGAGATCCCTCTCTTATCAGCGAGTGTTTACTCATTATGGGCGAGACCTCCCTTGCTGAGTGCTGGTCAAAGATGCCCATCTTCCTTTATGTTGTATCAATCTTCTTTTCCCATAAAGGTATTTATTATTCATCGACTCTCCATTCTCTGATAAGTTTAAATATTTTTCTCTAAGGGATCTCAATATTTATTCTACCACTAAGTGAGCCTATAGTCCTGTCAGCTTGATGAGAGTCTAGTCAGCGTATCTTCTCAGGGCCTTGCCATTCAACCTTCCACCGAGTGAGCCTATAGTGCTGCCAACTTCATGAGAGCCTGGTCAGCGAGTCTTCTCAGGGTCTTTCCATTCAACCTGCAACCGAGTGAGGCTACAGTCTTGCAATCTTAATGATAGCCTTGTTAGCAGTTCTTCTCGGGGCCTTGCCATTCAACCTACCACCGAGTGAGCCTACAGTCCACCCATCTTGTTGAGATCCTAGTCAGCGGGTCCTCTCGGGGCCTTTCCATTCATCCTGCCACTTATTGAGCCTACACTCTTGCCATCTTGATGAGAGCCTGATCAGTGGGTCTTCTCGGGGTCTTGTCATTCAACCTGCCACCGAGTGAGCCTACAGTCCTGCAAGCTTGATGAGAGCCTGGTCAGTGGGTCATCTCATGGCCTTGCTATTCAACCTGCCACTGAGTGAGCCTACAGTCCTGCCAGCTTGATGAGAGCCTAGTAAGCGAGTCTGCTCGGGGCCTTGCCATTCAATCTTCCACCGAGTGAACCTACAGTCCTGCCAGCTTGATGAGAGCCAAGTCAACGGTTCTTCTCGAGGCCTTGACATTCAAACGTTTTATTCTCTTGCCATGAAAGAAATCACCTGGAATATCATTATATCAGAAGATCAAAACAAACTTATAGGTATTGAAAAATGGAAGATGCTAAGGATAGAATCTCTTTAAGTCGTCACTGGTTCGAGCACAATTAAGTGGCACCTAATCTATATTCTGGACATGATACCCTCCTGATTTCAGGACCTCTTTCACCATGATGGGACCTTCCAAGTTTGGATTGAGTATTCATACCAAGGCACCTCTGCGCCCAGCATCAACCTTCTTAAGAACCAAGTCACCTTTCTGGAACTGCCTAACCCTTATATGTTTTTCAAAGTATCTCGCCATCCGACGCTTGACTTCTTCCTGCTGGATCAATGCTAATTCCCTGAGCTCTTCCAATAGATCAAGAGAGAGCTTCTGTTCCTCCTCATTCACTTCCTGCCACCCTTCGTCTCCTTTCTTCACAGCGTCTACTCTTAGAGATTCAACCTCAAACTCTATGGGTATTACGACCTCTGAGCCATGGGAGAGTTTAAAAGGAGTCTCTCCCGTGGTGGTGTTCGGGGTGGTCTTCAAAGCCCATAGAACTGAAGGGATCTTTTCTACCCAACTTCCCCTTAGTTGTCCACCTTCTTCTTTAAAAGGTTTACGATAATCTTTTTTGCTGCTTCCACTTGCCCATTACTTCGGGGATGATGAACCGAGGCAAAGCGGAGATCAATGCCCAGATGGACACAGAAGACCACTAATTCCTTGCTCTCGAATTGAAGGCCATTATCGGTGATATTGGCCAATGGAAGCCCATGCCAGCATATGATTTCTCCCAATACGAAATTTATGATCACTTGTGACATCACTTTTGCCAACGCCCTCTCCTCGAGCCACTTTGAAAAATAATATATCATGACCTACATGATATTCCTTTGGCCGCTGGCTTGGGGGAAAGGACCCACCAAGTCTAACACCCATATGGCGAAGTGCTAGGGAGCTATGATTGTTCTTAATCTTTGGGCGGAAAGGACTTGGAGAGGAGAGAATTCCAGACACTTTCTACATCTCTTCGCAAATTCCTCTGTATCCATCCTGAGGGTAGGCCAAAAATAGCCTTGTCGTAGCACCCTCCCCTCCAATGTTCGGCTCCCTGAGTGACTCCCACACTTTCCCGAATGAATTACCTCTAGAACCCTTGGGGCCTCTTCTTTAGATACACATAAAGCCAACAGACCCAATAGGGTCTTTCGATATAATGTCCCATCCTTTAACAGGTAGTACGCCGATTTGTACCTGACCCGCTTCTTATCGAAGTCCCCCTCGGGAAGACATCCCGAGGTCAAAAATATGATGATGGGATCCATCCAAGACCCTTGCTGATCCACTTCCATCAGTTCTCCTTCTTCTATGGATGGTCTAAAGAGCTCCGGCCCCCACTCCTAGGTACAAGTACAAACCCTCTCCGTCCCTTGGCCCTTGGAGTAATGGTGTTTGGGTGAATTGTTGTTTTAGAGCTTGAAAGGCTCCCGCACATTCAGTAGTCCATTCAAACTTATTGCCCCTCTCAACGTTCGGAAGAACGACGAACATTTTCTCCGGTCCGAGAGTTAAACCTGCTTAGCCCAGCCAGCTTGCCGGTAAGATATTGGACTTCCTTTGTGTTCCTTGGAGATTCCTACTCTAGGATGGCACTTACCTTATCTGGGTTGGGCTCTACTCCCGAGGTGGTGAGGAGATGTCCAAAAAATTTTGCCCTCTGGGCTCCGAAGACGCACTTCAACGGATTGCGCCACATCTTGTATTTTCTAAGGGTCATAAAGGTTTCCTCTATGTCTAGAACACGAGACCCAATGTTCCAGCTCTTGACCATCAAGTCATTCACATAAACCTCGAGATTTTGCCCCTTCTGCTCCTAGAATACTCGATCCATCATCCTTTGATAAGTCGCCTCTGCATTCTTCAACCAAAAGGGCATCATGTTGAAGTAGAAGCACCCGTCTTAGGTGACAAAGGTGACGTCCGGCGGGTACATGTGTATTTGATGGTACGTTGAAAATGCATCTAAAAAATTCATTAGTGAAAAACTGACGGCTGAGTCAACCAGTACGTGGATTCGAGGTATAGGATAACAGTCCTTGGGGCATGCCTTATTTAAAAGGGAAAAGTCAACACACATCCTCCACTTTCCCCCTCCCTTCTTTACAGTTACAACGTTACTCACCCACCCCGGATACTTGCTTGAAGATATGAAGCCTGCCTTGAGCAGCTCCTCCACTTCTTCCCTGATGGGCCCAACCATCTTTGTCACGATGGATCTTTTCTTCTATTGTATAGGACGAGCATTGGGGTCGAGGTTGATATGGTGGCATGCCACATCCCCGTCAACCTCGAGCTTTTCAGCGGTTCTCCAGGCAAAGATGTCGACGTTCTTCTACACGCATGCTTTGATATCGTCCTAGTTCTTCGGACTGAGCTCCCCACTAACTTTTCTCTTCTCCTTTTTCACTTCTTTGGTGAGGATCTCCATCTCCAGCACCTCCTCCGCTGCTATCAATCTAGATGATTCTTCCTCTTTTTCTTGTTCCCCCCACGTCTCCTCTCGCTCCATAGCCTCACGATCTTCAGCCTCGTGCTCCGCAACGGTCGCAACCTCCTCCCTCAGAAACCTTCCCACCTCCTCATCGGTTGGGATTCTCTTTTCTAACACCGAACTCCCTCTTTTCCTGACCTGAGACTCTACTCCGAGTGACTCCCCCACTTCCTTCATCTTTCTTTTTCCCTTCCTCTCATTACCTTTCTGTGCTCCCTCCACCTCCGTCTCTCCTTCCTCCCACTCGGCCTCAAACTCTTCCTTCTCTCCTGCCATTTTTAGCTCCACCGCAATGCCTCTCTCCACTCCCAGCTCTTCCTCCTCTCCTACCATTTCCGGCTCCACCGCAATGCTCTGTCCACTCAAATCTCTTCCTCCTCTCCTGCCATTTTCGAATCCACCGCAATGCCTCTCTTCACTCCCAGCTCTTCCTCCTCTCTTGCCGCTTCTGGCTCCACCGCAATGCCTCTCTCCAATCCCATCTCCCCTTCTATGGCCTCCTGCTCCCATCACTCCATCCTTTTCTCCATTTCCTCAGGCTCTCCCTGCCACGATATGGTATTGACTGCTGTCACATAACACTCCATGACCGAATTCGGATCTCCTCGTAATCTTGTCTGGGTACCTCCTCCATTAAGCTTCAGGCATTGATGAAAAGATGATAGGACACATCTGAAGGCCCTGATCAAAGGGCGCCCGAATATGGAATATTTACTACTGAGGGCATCCACTATAACAAAACGACAATTCCTGGAGATCCCCCCTAGAGTTACCTGGAGTCCCACTCCCCCCTCGACCTCCTTTTTTTCTCCCGAGAATCCGAACAACGGCCCGTCTGCTTCCACCACCCTTCTAGCATCCACCCTCCTTTCATTGAAGGCATTCTTGAATATTACATTTATCGAACTCCCATTGTAAACTAAGATCCACGACACCATGAAATTTTTAATGACGGTCTGGATCACTAGTGCATCACAGAAAGGTTCCTCGTGATCTGACATATCCTTTCGAGAGAAGGTGATTTTCTAATCTTGGGGAGGGGCTTATGATGTCGAGGCTACGCTCGGACGGTACATGGTATGAATGCTTTCCTTATTGGTAGCCTCAATCTCCACTCCAATATAGATCACACTGATCCCTCCTCGATCTCCAACATCAGCCCGATCTACACAATAGTCATCCTCCTTGGCCCCCGTCATCTCCACTATCCGCACTGGTAGTTGTTGTTCTCCTGCTCCTCTATCTCTCTTCATTTCCAAAGACTCTAGGAAAGTAGCCATTGTGTGACCCTCCTCCTCATGGATGTAACAATACGGTAACGCTACCTCCTCCTCCCATCTCCTCTCTGGATGATCTCTTCTTCTTCCAGCCCCTACTCCTACTCTCCCTCTTCCTCTTTATTGACTGATGGCCATATCTTGTTGCGGCTGGGGTAGGGGTGGTCTAGGTCCATATTCCTACCGTGCTGATTAAACCTTCACGACCCTCCTTGGTAGTTCCTTCCCCTTTGGGTAAATCCCCTTCCCTTCCCTTGAATCGGGCCTCCTTGTTGCCTCCAACCCAACTCCAGGTATGCCTTTGTAACACCCCATAAATCTCGAAAGCCAAAGTGGGATTCAGGTTGGGTGACACGGCCTGAGACAAGGGCTTGTCTCAGGGCGTGTCAGGTGTACACGGCCTGGGACACGGGCGTGTTCCAGTACGTGTCCCCTTTTCTCGAGACGTCGACTTGAGTTCATCAGAGCCGATCCTTTATAGGTTTACATGTCCTAGGACACGGGCGTGTACCAGGGCGTGTCTTGCTCGGGAGAAGTAGCGTTGAGTGGCGCTGGGAGAAGTGGCGTTGAGTGGAGCTGAGAGGAATGGCATTGTGTGTGGAACACGGCCTGTGACACGGGTGTGCCACAGGGGTGTGTTGTGCATGTTTGGCACACGTCTAGGGACACGGGCGCGTGTCTTAGCCGTGTTGTTCTCGGGTGATTTGGGAGATCGTGTTATCGGGGTAACACGACCAGATACACGGCTTTGTGCTGGGTGACACGGGCGTGTCAGGCTTGACACGGGCTTGTCGATACCCATGTTCTAGTTTATTTTAAGTAGCGCCTCAAGAACATGGCCTGTGCCACGGGCGTGTCACAACCCGTGTTCGGCCCAGGAAAATAAATTTCAGAGCTGATCAGAGCCGTTCATTTTCTTTGACTATGATCTAATGGTCTGGGCACTTCCCTGGGTTGATAAGGCCAGGATTTAAGAGGAGAAAGCTCATTTGAGTTTCATCTTTCTCTTTCTAAAGCTAAGAGAGAGGAGATCAAGAGAAGGAAGAAGAAGGGGAATCCGACGACCGGTGGTGCTACAGTGGTCCAAATCGCGAGCCGAGTTCGGATTTGCGAAGGCAAGGCTGCTGCAATGACTTTCATCCGATTTTTTTCTCTCCATGGCTCCGAGGCGAATTCCAAGGGTAATGATTTCCATCTTGGACATGTGAAGTCCTACTTTCTTGCATTTTCATAGGGAAAACCCGTCCCCGCGAGTGTGTGATGGGTTGTGGTGTCCCTTGGGGTAGATATGTGAAGTCCCCCTTGTTATAGTCCGGAATCGGAGTACGATCTAAGCATGCTGTGTGAAGCCCTTCTGTACATGCTGGTCTAGATTGGTGATGCTTGTTTGCACATCAGAGAAGAATACGTGATTATTGCTTGTATGCATGAAATCCGGGGTGGATACCTGTGGCTTGGTATCGCAGGAAGTACTGGAGGAAGTCCAAGAAATCGTGAGAGTTGGGTTCAACTCTTGTGGCCGTGAGTTGTCACTTTGTATGGTGCTGAGTCGTTGGGCTTCAACTGTATAAATAGGGCTTCGTGTCGAACAGGAAAGGTGAAACCGACCCGCGCCTTTATTTGTGGCCTCAGGTACGATGTACTTGGTAGTGGCAAGGCGGTTTGAGCAACGGGGGGCGGCTGATCCGTACTTGCGTTATGTAGGCTTGACATGAGAGCGCTAAGGCATTGGGCTTTCGTCGACGGCATAATGAGAGTCGTGGGCCTGCGTGCCAAACTAAATGCTCATTGGTGGGATCCGGTGTTTTCGGTACACCCGAATGTGCCCTGAGTGCACGGAGCGTCGGGCAGTCGTGCCGACGTTTGTGATATGCATTGACTGTGCGGTCGTTCACGTCTTGCGTGTTTTACTATACATACTGTTGAAATTTCCAAGCAGGGATGGAATTCTGCTGCCCCGTGATAGGGGCAGGGTCGTTATAAATTGTCAGCTAAATACTGACCATTTCCCTATTTACCACCGCTTGGTGGATTGGTTCTTGCAGGTGCAGGAGGTGCATGTCCGAGCGGGACTTAGCAGACTGAATCCCAAGCTGCGCTGCTGCCCTCGAAGGCTTTATTTTTTTTCTTCTTGTTCATGTGTGGCTAGCCTGCATGCTGATTTCTGTAAACCATACCTTTGTTAAGAGAAATTTGTAAGGCCTTAAGGCCAAATACTTGGGTTGTATAAATTCCTATGTTGTTAGTGGACAGTTCTTGTTTTTCTTGAGTTCAAGGTTTCAACCGTGAAGCTTCCGCTAGAATTCTTTGTGTTAGGATTCGTTGGGTTATATGATATTATTTAGTAGCGTCTCCTCCTGTTTGTGGAATATGGTGTGGGGCCCCGGCCGGACCCTCTATTATATTTTTCTTGACGGGTCGAGGTGTTACAATTTGGTATCAGCTTGTTGGCTGATCTCTTCCGAACTTGCAGACGAATTCTTTTGAGGGGAGGCGAGCACGTGTTAGTGCTATCGTTATAACACTTAACTTGAACTCAAGAATGTCCACTTAGGAATGCAAATACACTTGTTTGTTGAACCTGTGTATTCTTTTTGTATGTTTGCCGTTTTACTTGGTCGCTAAATTGTGTGTTTTACCCATATAGGTGACTAGAAGTGTTGTGGGTCAATCCGAACCTCAACATTCTGTAGAAAGTGCGGCACTAGCTGAGGTGCCCACACCTCCTCCATCCGCTGAAATGGTACGTTTCATCACGGAAACGATACTTGCTATAATGAATGCTCAGCAGGCTGGACAGGCACATCCTGCAGTGGTGCCAACGCATGCTGGGGTACGACAAGAACCGGTAGAAGCTGTATTTTATCCGCGGGTAGCAAATTAACAATTTAAGAAATTTCTGAGCTTCAATCCTCCGCAATTTACTGGGGCAAGTTCACCGGCCCAAGCAGAGGATTGGCTTGCAAGGATCAAGAGGATCATTAAAGCTATCAAGGTTGAGGAGGGACAGATGGTTATGTTGGCCACTTTCCTACTGGAAGGAGAGGCTCGTTTATGGTGGGATGAGATTGAACTCCATCACTTGGCCGGCAGGCAACTTGTAGAGGTCTCGATGGACGAATTTTCTCGGTTGTTCTTGGCACAACATCTACCAATGCAGCAAAGGATATCGATGGAAATGGAATAACAACGGTTAAACCAAGGAGATCATAGTGTGGATGAGTACCTACATGAGTTCACATGTTTGGGAAGATATGCGGGTACAATCTTTGCCGAAGAAGAGCGTAAGACTAATAGGTTTTATGCGGGACTGCGAGATGAGCTGCGGTATTTGCTCTCGAGTTCTGTGAGTCAGGGGTTTAAAGCCTTAGGCTGTATGGCTCGGTCATTGGAGACGGACATGAGAAAAGGGCAAGCAAAAGGGACCTTTGCTGTGACAAAACCAGAGTTCAAGCCGCCGCGTTCATAGAAGTTTGGGTATCGTAAGAGATGGGTAAAGAAGTCCAAGTCTACGTGATAAGCTCCTTCTGCGACTGTGACAGAGACATTTGGGTATGGATTTCGTGCTTATTTTACGTGCGGGAAGTTGGGACACTTCGCACGTGATTGCCGAGTTGGTCCTCCAAAGGGTGATAAGAAGACGGGAGCGTCTTATGCGGAGAAAGGGAAGAATGTGGTGGAGTCTTCTGCCTCGCACGCGCAACCCAGGGTCTTCAACCTTGGATAACCGGAGGCCATTAAGCATGTCGATGTCGTCACATGTGCACGCAGTTTTTAATGTTATTTTATACTGTGTGTTGTGCTTGTTTAATTGTGATGTTATAGGGTTTGTCCTTATACGAGAGTATCCGGCGCGAGCATTGTTTGACACAGGTGCTTCCCATTTGTTTTTGTCTGAAGATTTCGTCTTTCGTATCGGGGTACCTATCCGGACCACGACAGACAGTGTAAAGTTGGTGTTACCTAACGGATGTTTGATGTGCGCGGATAAATCTTGCGGTCTTGAGGTCAAGATAGGGAGTCGGGAGTTCAATGTGGAAACATTAGTATTGCCGATCAAGGAATTTGATATAATCTTTGGTATGGACTGGCTTTCAGAGCAGCGTGCCTGTATAGATTGCACTTCAAAAGAGGTCACACTCGGGTATAATACCAAACAAGAGACCAAGTTCATTGGTATACAAGGGATGAGAGGAATGTTGTTATCTACTCTCCAATTCATTAAGGCAGTTCAGAAGGGTGCGGAGTTATTCTTCACACTCGTAGAGGCGGTGGCGCTGAAGGCCAGTTTGAGTTAAGTGCTGATTGTGTCGGAGTATGCTGATGTGTTTCCAAAGGAACTTCCGGGGTTACCTCCCCAAAGGGAAATTGACTTCGCTATCGAACTGGTACTAGGTGCAAAACCTGTGGCCCGTTGGCTATATTGGGTAGCGCCAAAAGAGATGGCTGAACTGAAAGTTGAGTTGCAAGAGCTGTTGGAGCAGGGATACATACGCCCAAGTATGTCACCTTGGAGCGCGCCTGTTCTTTTTTTTGAAAAAGAAAGACGGTAGTTTGCGGCTATGTATTGATTATCGTGAACTAAATAAACTGACGGAGAAAAACAAGTATCCGATTCCGCGGATCGATGACTTGTTTGATTAACTAGCGGGCTCAACTGTCTATTCCAAGTTGGATTTTAATTCCGGGTATGACTAATTGCGGATTATGGAAGGTGACATTCCTAAGACAGCGTTTGGAACACACTACGGTCATTATGAGTTCACAGTGATTCCGTTTGACTTATGTAATGCGCCTTCGGTATTCATGGATCTCATGCATCGAACATTCCGCGAATACTTGGATCTATTTGTGATCGTGTTCATTGATGATATCCTCGTGTACTCACAGTCGGATGAAGATCATGCAAACCATTTGCGGTTGGTATTGCACACCTTGCGGAGGAATAAGCTGTACGCCAAGTTCAATAAGTGTGAGATCTGGCTCTCATCTGTGGCTTTTCTGTGCCATGTGGAAAGTGGAGAGGGAATAGCGGTGGATCCGGCAAAGATAAGTGTCATTCGTGATTGGCCAGTGATATCTTCGGTGGCCGAAGTCAGGAGTTTTCTTGGACTGGAAGGCTACTATAGACAATTTGTGGAGAACTCCCGGATTGCTTTGTCTTTGACTACGTTGAAATGAAAAGATCAGAAGTTCGTTTGGACGCCAGAGTGCGCGCGAGCTTTTGAGGAGCTAAAGAGTCGTTTGACCACGGCGCCTGTTTTGACGTCGCCATGTTGTACAGATGGTTTTGAGATATACAGCGATGCGTCAGGAAGCAGCTTAGGTTACGTTCACCTGCAGTTTGGCAAGGTGATCGCTTATGGCTCACATCAATTGAAAGTGCATGAACATAATTACTCCGTCCACGACTTGGAGTTGGCGGCGATGATCTTTTTTCTGAAGTTGTGGCGGCACTATCTTTATGGCGTGAAGGTAGATATTTATACAGATCATAAAAGCCTAAAGTATTTGCTCGATCAAAAGGATTTGAATATGCGACAAAGGAGGTGGATGGAATTCCTAGGGGATTATACCTTCGACATTCACTACGTTCCCGTAAAGGGAAATGTGTTCGCTGATGCCTTGAGTCGTCGGACTCCGGTGCGGGCAAGTTGGTTGCGGATACATGATGAGCGTCTAATCCAGGAGTTGGAGGCATTGGAGATATCTTGTGTTGAGAGGGATTCTTTGGCCTTTGCACGCTTGAAATAGATGGAAGTTCAATATGACCTTGCGGACAGAGTTCGGCGGGCAACGAAGTTGGATGAAAGTCTCCAGCGCTATGCAAATGAAGGGTCTGGTGACCAATTCTCCTGGGATGACGATTAATTACAGAAGGATGTCCGATTGTGCGTCCCTTGTGCGGGTAAATTGCGAGAAGAATTGTTATATGAAGAGCACTTTACAAAGTACTCAATTCACCCTGGGAGCACAAAAATGTACAAGGACATGAAGAAATTGTTCTGGTGGCCAAGTTTAAAGAAGGACATAGCCGAGTATGTGGCTCAATGTCGTACTTGTGCTTTGGTAAAGGCAGAATGTCAACGGCCAAGTGGTTTCCTGAAATCATTGTCGGTTCCGCAGTGGAAGTTTGAGGATATTTCTATGGATTTCATGCACGGATTGCCGAGATCTCAACACGGAAATGACTCAATCTGGGTTATTGTAGACCGGTTGACAAAGGTTGCTCACTTTCTACCAAACAAGCGAGATGATTCTGTGGAAATTTTGGCAAAGCTCTATGTGGAGTAGATTGTTCGATTGCACGGTGTTCCCCGAAGCATCGTGATTGACCGAGATGGGCGATTTACTTCGAAAAATTGGAAGCTAATTCATCAGCTATTGGGCACGAAGTTAGCATTCAGTACAACCTTTCATCCGCAAACGGATGGCCAAACTGAATGAACCAACAAAACAATGGAGGATATGCTCTGTATGTGCGCCCAGGACTTTGGTAAGAAATGGGAAGATCACCTTATTATGGTGGAGTTTGCCAAAAATAATAGCTTCCAAGCGAGCATCGGTATGATACCGTTTGAAGCTCTGTATGGTCGCAAGTGCAGTACACCGCTAGCTTGGGAAGAAACTTGCGAGTCCAAACTGTTGGGACAAAAGGAAGTCGAGGATACTAACTCAACAATACGCTCTATTCGAGAGAGGCTACTAATATCCCAGGATCGGCAAGCCAAGTATTACACTGCTAAGCACCAGAATATGGAGTTCGCGGGGGGTGACTGGGTCTATTTAAAGATTAAACCATTCAAAGGCATATCTCGGATTCGGCGGATGAAAAAGCTAAGTCCGCGATACCTTGGTCCGTTTGAAGTGGTGGAGCGAGTTGGGGAAGCTTTGTAACACCTCTACCCGTCAAGAAGAATATAATAGAGGGTCCGGCCGGGGCCCCACACCATATTCCACAAACAGGCGGAGACGCTACGAAATAATATCATAACCACGTATCCTAACACAGAGCATTCTAGCGGAAGTTTCACGATTGAATCAATGAACTCAAGATCAAGAACACTGTCCACTATAACATAGGAATGTATACATATAATCACAGAGTCTGGCCTTAAGGCCTTACAACAGTTTCTCTTAACAAGAGTGTGGATTACAAACATCAGCACGCAGGCCGACCACACATGAACAAAAGAAACAAAACAATGCCTTCGAGGGCAGCAACGCAGCTTTGGGCTTCATCCCGCTAAGTCCCGCTCGGACCAGCACCTCCAGTACCTGTAAGAACCAATCCACCAAGTGGTGGCAAACAGGGCAACGGTCAGCATTCAGCTGACCAATTATAACAACCCTGCCCCTAGCACGGGGCAGCGGAATTCCATCCCTGCATAGCAATCTTCTAATATGATATATAGCAATTCAAGCAAGACGTGCACGCCCGCACAGTCACATATCATAAACGTCGGCACGACGGCCCGACGCTCCGTGCACTCAGGGCACATTATCGGTGTTTCGTAGTTCCACGGCCACACCACCGTTCAGAGGTCCCAGACATAACGGTCCAATATGAGCATTCTAGTCTGATCGGCTCACAGGCCGTCGACTCTCGCTATGTGATCATAACAGGGTCTTAAGCACCCAAGGTTAGATAACCATAACGCGGGTACAGTCCACCTTTCCCGTTGCTCAAATCGTCAGACTCAAGCCTGGACTGACGCGGGTACAGCTTCACCTTGCCCGTTCCACCACCAAGGCATTTGCCTAGTTGCAGCCCCACGGCTCAACGGCTCAACCTCACACAAAGTAGCAACTCACGGCTACAGGAGAGTCCAACTCTCATAATTTCCTGGACTTCCTCCAGTACTTTATCCATCATGCCTACAAGCAAGAATCACGGAGTCTTCTCCGATATGCAAACAAGCATCACCAATCCAGACCATGTCCAGATGGGCTTCACACAGCATGCCTAGATCCGTACTCCAATTCCGGACTCTAACAAGGAGGACTTCACATATCTACCCCAAGGGACGCCACAACCCACCGCACACTCGCGGGGAAGGGTTTTCCCTATGCAATGCAGGAATTAAGGACTTCACATGTCCAAGCAGGAAATCGTTACCCTAGGAACTCGCTTCGGAGCCATGGAGAGAAATTTAAGACGGATGAAAGCCTTCGCAGCAGCGTTGCCTTCGCAAATCCGAACTCGGCTCGCGATTTGGACCACCGCAGCACCACCGGCAGCCAGACCCCACTTCTTCTTCCTCACCTTGCCCTCCCCTCTCTCTTAGATGTAGAAAGAGAAGATGAAACTCAAAAATGAGCCTTTCTCCTTCCTTTCCCGGCCTTATCAGCCTAGGAATGATCCCCAGCCACAGGATCCTCTTTAAGGAAAATGAACAGCCAAGATTTGCCTGAAAACATTTATTCTTTTGGCCGACACGGCCTGTGACACGGCCGTGTCACAGGCCGTGTACCCTTAAGCGGCACACGCGGCACTCGCACCGACTGAAACTACCAGAACACGAGCATCGACACGCCCGTGTCGAACCTAACACGCCCGTGTCGGTCATGCGACACGCATGTGTCACACCTGTTACACGGTACTCAACGAGCGCTAAAACCAGTCAGAGCAGTACACGGGTAGGCACACGCCCTTGGACACGCCCGTGTCAAATCGGACACGGCCGTGTGGAAGGCTTGGTTCCGGGCGGTGTACATTTCTGACTCGGTACGGCATTTTCTTGAGTGACACGCCCTGGGACACGCCCGTGTCAAAGGCCGTGTCTCAAGCTCGACTATCGTCGACCTCCGATCGTCGACTAACCCGAACACGCCCTGGGACACGCCCGTGTCCCAGGCCGTGTACCTCGACACGCCCTGGGACACGCCCGTGTCCCAGGCCGTGTTAAGCAACATGCACCTCAATTCCAATTTTGAGTCCACCTCCTCCCAAGAAATTCCACCACCACCTCCATCTTAATTCCCCTCTTCTTCAGTTTTCCAGCGATCGCAGCTACCTCCATGGGGGGCTTCGGGCCAAATCCCGGGTGGTATCAGAGGGAACAAGGGCTTGGCTGTGTCAAAGCCAGAGGTTCAAGCACCTCGCCCTAGCAAATCGTTCTACTAGAAGAAAGGGGGCAAGAGGTCCAAGCCGTCTGGGCAAGTGACTACGACCGTTGTGTCGGGGGCGACATCAAGGCCGGATTCTCGTACATGCTATAACTGTGGCCGGGTGGGGCATATAGCCCGTGACTATCGGGTTGTTCAGCCCAATGGGGAAAAGAAGACGGGTAGGTCTAATGCTGAGAAGGGCAAAGCGGTGGTTGATTCCTCTGCATCCCAGGCACAGCCCCGAATCTATCAACTTGGCCAGCAAGAGGCGATTAAGCAAAGTGACGTCGTCACAGGTACGAGTGATTATAGCTTACTTGCTTACGTGCTATTGCTTGTGGTTATGTATAGCTTGTGCATGATGTGTGTGTGCTGCAGGCTTTATCCTGATTCGGAATAATTTGGCGAGAGCCCTATTTGATACGGGTGCTTCACATTCTTTTCTGTTTGAGGACTTCGTATCTCGAATTGGGGTGCCGAGTCATGTGACGGTTGATAGTACAAGGGTGCTATTGCCGAATGGCTGTGTGATGCTTGCGGATAGGGCTTGCGATGTGGATGTTCAAATAGGAAGTCGGGATTTCGGTTTGAGTGCAGCTGTGCTACCGTTATCGGAGTTTGATGTGATCTTTGGTATGGACTGGCTCTCGGAGCAGCGTGCCTTTATTGATTACAACTCCAAGGAGATCACACTGGGCCAGAATACCGGACTTGTGACGAAGTTCGCTGGTATGCGAGGAGTTGGCGGGACGTTGTTGTCTGCGCTCCAAGTCAACACTGCTGTTCGGAAGGGCGCGGAGTTATTCTTCACGCTAATTCAGGCTGTTGAGCCAAAGGCCAGTGTCGGTGAAGTTCTGGTTGTGTTAGAGTTTGCCGATGTGTTTCCTAAAGATCTTCCTAGGTTACCACCCCAGCGGGAGATTGACTTCTCTATTGAGTTGGTGCCAGGTGCGAAACCTGTGGCCCGCTCACCATATCGCGTCGCGCCAAAAGAGATGGCTGAATTGAAAGTCGAATTGCAAGAGTTGTTGGAGCAGGGATATATACGCCCAAGCATGTCACCTTGGAGCGCGCCTGTTCTATTTGTGAAAAAGAAAGACGGTAGTTTACGGAAAAAGTGCACTTTTTTTTGTAATGACCCGGGATTTGGCCCGAAGCCCCCCATGGCATCGCTACCGGGCTGCAGCCCAAGCACCCCAACCCCTCTCCCTCCACAGGCGGGTTGTTGGTGGCCACAACCTCCCTTTGATGAGGCAAACTCGATAGTCAAGCCCGTACTACGGGGACTTCCCAGGAGGTCACCCATCCCAGTACTTCTCCGGCCCGAGCACGCTTAACTATGGAGTTCTTTCAACTCTCATCACCAATTCAGCTGCATGATGTGTTCCATTAATCGGAATTGAGTGGCACGTACATACGCATTCAAATTTAAAAATAAAAAACAAATTAATTTCAAATTTTAAATTTCTAATTTCAAATTTCAAATTTCCTAATTGACACTCCTCCCCCTTTTATGTGGCACGTACATACGCATTCAAATTTAAAAATAAAAAACAAATTAATTTCCTCGGAATTGAGTGGACTGCATGATCGGAATTGAGTGGACTGCATGATGTGTTCCACATCTCGGTACTACGAAAAGTATTCAAAGACCCTGCTCAAGTGATTGAGAATGATCGGGTGTCGGTTGAGTATGGGCTAATGACAAACGTGAGGCCCATTCGGATCGAGGATCGAGCCGAGATACAGTTGTGTAACAAAACGATCAGGATGGTCAAAGTCCGGTGAGATAATTGTGGCCGAGAAGAGCTAACATGGGAGCGAGAACAGACCATGCGAGCCGAGTTTCCCGAGTTATTATTGTAACCTGTTGGCTCGTTTGTCTATGTGGTAGAAATATATATGTCGCATTATCATATATTGTGTTATGTTTTTATCTCCCTACTGCATCCAAATTTCGGGACGAAATTTATTAAGGAGGGGAGAATTGCAACACCCCAGAAATCTCAAAAGCCAAAGTGGGTGAAAGTGAGGGTAAGATCTATCTCAACTCTAGAGGGGGGGGGGGGGTGAATAGAGTATTTTAAAATAGTTTTTCACAGTTGAAATAAACAGCACATATAAAATTCAATTTATGATATAGTGTAGAGTGCTAGTAAGAAGTTAAAAACTAAGAAGTAAAAAGCACAGCACACAGCAAACTAATCACACAACAAAACTAGAACACACAAGGAAATATAGTGGTTCCCCAAAAACCTGGGTACATCCACTCTTCTACCACCCTTGGTAGGAATCCACTCAGGATGAGTTGATCAGGTGTCCTGACACCAATGAGCTTTTGATAAGGTGCTCAAAAACCAAAACTAGATTTTTTGGTAAGGTGTCTTGCCACCACTGAGTTTTGACAAGGCTCTCAGAACCAGACAGAACTTTTGAAGGGAGTTCAAGAACCCTTTTACAGCAGGAAAAGAAAAATAAGAGTGAAGGGTGTCTTCTCTGTTCTCAATCAAAAGAGAGAAGCACAAGTGGATTGATGATGTCAAAACTTCCCCTGAGATGTAGAAAGGTTCAGGAAAAGAAGCTTTGCTCTAGGGTGATAGGTCTTCAGAACTTTGATCTCCAGCAAAGAATGGTTTCAGCAAGAAGGCTGAGAAATGAGGTGTCTGGAGTTCTGAGATGAGATTGTGAACACTTTTCAGTTAGCAAGAAGATTTTTGAAGTCACAGTTCTTCTGTTGTTCTTCTGCTATCAGTATTCTCTATTCTGTATGTTCATTTTTTTTCTTGTCAATCTGTGTATGTTTTCTCTTGTGTATTCTGTATATCTTAAAAACACAGAAAAGAGGAATTAAAACTTTCTGAAGTTTTCTTTGTCCAAATTAGCCGTTAGGAGTCATAAATGTCTTCCAAAAAGAGTCATGTCTTCTAGAGGAAAGTCCAGCAAACATTCTCTGAATAATTCCTTGAAACTTGCTCCAGAATAAAGACAAACGGCTGGGAGATCTTCTGACATAAATGCTGATAATATTCAAAAACATTCCAAAGAACAGCAGCATTTGAATTCCTGAAAGCGTCGATCTCTCTAAAAGAAAACGTCGATCTGAGCTCGACGAGCGTCGAACTGAGCTCAGAGATGAAATGAGACAAGCAGAAAGAAAACGTCGATCTGAGCTCGAAGAACGTCGAACCGAGCTCAGCGACCTGGGAAATAACTTGAAGGAGGGATCGTCGAACTGAGCTAGAAGATAGTCGAGGGGAGTTCGACGTCTAAGCAGAAGCTAGCCAAAAGCAGATAGTCGATCTGAGCTCTAAGATCGTCGACCGGAGATCGACGATTTATTGAAGTTGAGCTCAGAGAGCGACGAACGGAGTTCGACGATTCGTCGACCTGAGCTCGACGTAAATTGCCTTAGACTTAGCTCTTCAACCTTGATCTTGGAATGGTCTTGGGGGCAGCTCCAAACCTAAGTTCTAAGCCCTAAACTCATTCTAATGTTGACCTTCTCAACTATACAACTAGGTCAACTGGGATTCCTAAGACAAGCATAATGATCCTTACCCAAATTAGTAATAGGGTGTTCCAACAATCTCCCCCTATTTGGGTTAGGATTACTATTTACAGACAATCATAGGGAATGAAAAGCATACAACAATACAGAAGCTAATACAAAATTGCAAAGAAGATATATAGCAGCAAAACAGATCACAGATAAATAGCAGCAGATATCCAAAGGTGGATGAAATGTTTAGCTTACACAGTTCACTTCCTTTCAGTTCCCTTTTTAAACAAAATTTCTCTATTAGGATTCTGACTTTCTTTCTTTGACCTTCTATCATCCTCTGCACCTAGAGAAGTTTGAGATTTGGGCCTTGGAACAACAGCCTCAGGGTGCAGTTTCATATAGTCTTCTGGATTGAAGAATTTCCTTGATGCATATCTTTCTAGTTCTTTCTTTCTCTGCTCTGATAAAGTAGTTATGTTTGAAGTATCCTTACCTTGTTCTCTGGCCGTTTTTATTTGATCAAGGGCAGCCAATTCTTTCTTTCTGGCTGTCCAGGACACAGGGTTGTTCTTAGGATCTTCAAATGGAACAGGAGGTTCATATATGTTGAGAGATTCAGAAGCAGGAGAAATCCTTGAAGCAACTGTGTCTTTCAGCTTGAAAGGGAAAGGACCTGAAGTAGAGTCAGAGTGGCCTTGTCCTTCCCTTTGATAGGATCATTGTCCTCTTTGATTCCCTCTATAATTACCCCTTCTGGGTTGATATCCTCTTTGATGTTGTCCCCTTTGGTAATATCTAGGATAGGATTGAGAGGAGCTTTGTCTTGAAGCTTGAGAGGATGAGCCTGATTCAGAATCTGGAGGAGGAGGAGGAGGAGGCTGATATTGAGAAGGGCCTTTTTCATACTTATCAAGCTTCCTTCTCTTATTCATGGCTTTCAGTTGGTTCTTGGAGAATTTAATCCATGGCTCAGAGATTGGGCAGTCTGCAGGATGTAGTATGGAATATCATTGGAGTCTTTGGCTTTGGCAGGAGGGACTGACATCATTGCTTTACTTCTAGCTTTTCTCTTCTTGGCAATAGCGCTAGAAGAATCATCAGAATCAGTCCTGTACTGATCACTCTCAGAGCTTTGAGGTTGATCATACAGATCATCAATTCTTCTGATAAGCTCTTCTTGAGCTTTAAGCTTTGCAGAAACAGCAGGAGCAGGAGGAGAGAGAGCAGCAGCAGAGCAGACAGAATCAGCAGCAGACACTAGAGCAGGAGCAGCAACAGCAGGAGTGGGATCTACTAAGTATGAGGCAAGCTCTTCATCAGCAGTCTCAATAGCATCAGTTGCTGGAATCATCTCTATGTCAGCAGTAGCAATTTCAACAGAAAGAGGCACAGTGGCCTTAGTAGCAGCATCAGAGATATCCACAGCCTTCTAGGACTTGATGTAGGAATCAATATGGCTGGGATCACAGATAGATACAGGCACAATGGCCTTAGGCATATCTTCAGCAGGAGTTGCAGGCAGACAGCTGAAATGGACTGTATCAAATATAGATAGCAGCCTCTACAGATTCAGTGCAAAAGCACATCCAAGAGCTGGAGCTGAAGCAGACATATGATCAGCAGCTGGCACATCCACTTCTTTATAAGGCATCTCCCCCTGCCTTGGTTCATAGAGAGGTGAATCAAGGCACCCAGAAGAAGGGATAGCCTGGGAGGAGGAAAGGGAGGCAAGCTTGGTAGACAGCTCCTGGACTTGCTTCAGGAGTGGAGCCAGGGAAGACTCCAGTAGAGAGGCCAGCTTGGGAGCTAGCAACTCATACAGCCTGTCTGCCAAACTAGGAAGATCTACATGCTCAAGTGGGGCTTGAGCAGAGGTAGGAGCAAAGGTGGATGTAGGGATGGTGGCTGAAGCTGAAAATGTGGAAGAAGGTGGAGAGGGAATGGTTGGTTCAGAAGATGGAATAATGGAGATAGAGGAGGTTGAGGTGGAGATAGGGGAAGTAAGAGAGGGTGTGAAGGAGGGTTGAGAGAGAATGTCATGGAGCATTTTTTGAAAGGAGGAGGTTGAGGGTGGCTCAGGAGGAGTAGAGGGTGAATCATCCATGAAGGTATCATCTATAACTGAGAAGGATGGTAGGGTGAAGGTTGAATAGGAAAAGAGAGGATGGAATTCCTCTGAGGTGGATAGAGGAGGGGATGACATAGGTGAGGAAATGGTAATTGGGGATGAGATGATTATGGTGGTGACTGGTGGTGAGGAGGTGACGGCTTGGGTGGATATGGCTGGAGGAGGGGAAGAAGCAGGCAGCTCTTCTGCTGGAGGAGTGACTGAAATAGTCCTTGTTCCTGAATGAAGTGGTGCAGCAGCCCTGGAGGGGTTTATGATCTGCCTATCCCATTTACTGAAGAGGGCACAGGAAAGTCTCTTGGATGCATTGATGAACATGCCAGAGGAGGTTAAAAGGTCAGGGCACCTATTGTGCAGATAGACCCCTAAGATTCTCCCACAACTAACTGCAGTCTTATTGATCTTCTTCTTAATCAGAGTGAAGAAGATGGAGCCCCAGTCAAGGTGTTTCTTATCTAATAAAGCTCCCATCAGGCAGAACTGATATCTGGATATGGTGTCATGAGCTGAGTGCTTGGCCAACAGCACCTTCCCAACTACATCAGCCAGGAATTGAAATTCTATAGCCAGATTTTTCTTCAATAGCTTATGAGGGTTGACTGCATTGTGACCCATCCTATCCAGCATGGAGTCATACTCCTCTCCAGACAGTTCAATGGAGTCTTCTCCAGTACTGAGTTGAAAAACTTATGTTAAAAGAGCCGGGGATAGAAGTACCTGAGTCCCCTTAATGGTGCCGACAACAGAATTCTCAGTCTCGTCTGTTGCGGTATAACACCACTCTTTAATTTCTTCTGAGGCAATCTTCATCCTTGTAGTCATTATTGGAGTCAGCTGTTGTTCTCTGAATAAGTTTAGGATGTCCTTGAAGCGCTGGTCGCTTCCATCGAAGGATTTTATGTCGATATCAAAGCCTGTGTCGAACTTCATCTTAGCAATAGCAGCACTTGATTCAGCCATATTCACCTGCAACAGAAAACCAAAAACGACCAAGCGTAGAGAATTTGGAGGGAAAAGAAGGAAAGTTGCAGAGTATGAAAGCGCAAAAGATAACGACGGTTGGAAAAAAAAATTTATATTAGGGTTCGACGCGAAAAAGGAAAATCGTGGAGCTCAGTTCGAAGAAGCGTCGAACTCAGCTCGATGATTTGGGCTACAGAGGGAATTGAAGAGACGCCAATAGCGTCGAACTCCATTCGACGTTATTGAGAGCGTCGAGCTCCGCTCAACGACCAAGGAGCAGACAGAGGGAAAGCCTAGATTCAACGGCGGCGCTGAACTCAGATCGACGCCTCAAGAACCGTCTATCTCCGTTCGACGTTTTCTGGGAAAACGTCGAGCTCAGTTCAGAGACAGAACTTATTCTACAGACACAAAAAGAGAGGAAAATTTTTAGCCTAGTCTTGGTCTGTTTTAGCTTTACAGAATCTTGTAATTTAATTTAGGCTTCCTCCATCTAACATGCCTAACTGATTGAGGAAGAAGGTGTGTTTCTTTTCATCCAAAGGCTTGGTGAAAATATCTCCCCTTTGCAAATCAGTAGGAATATATTGAAGTTCAATTTTATTTTTCTCTACATTATCTCTTAGAAAGTGATGCCTAATTTCTATGTGTTTTGTCCTACTATGGAGGACTGGATTTTGTGCTATAGAGATAGCACTAGTATTATCACAGAAAATTTTTGACTTCTCTAAGTTGTAACAATAGTCTAGAAGCTGATTCTGTATCCACAATATTTGTGAACAACAACTGCCTGCAGCCATATACTCAGCTTCAGCAGTTGAAGTTGACACAGATGTTTGTTTCTTACAAAACCAAGAGACAAGTCTATCACCAAGGAACTGATAAGTTCCACTGGTGCTTTTCCTGTCTATTCTGCATCCAGCATAATCAGCATCTGAAAATCCACTTAAATCAAATGCTGAATCTTTTGGATACCAGAGACCTAGATTTGGACAACTTTTAACATACCTAAGAATTCTCTTAACTAAGATTAAATGTGACTCTCTAGGGCTAACTTGGAATCTAGCACAAATACATGTGGCAAACATTATATCAGACCTACTAGCTGTAAGGTACAGTAAAGAGCCAATTATTGCTCTATATGTTGTCTGATCAACAGGTTTCCCATGTTCATCAGCATCTATTACAGCATTTGAGGGCATGGGTGTTTTCATACATGATGCATCAGACATACCAAATTTCTTAACCAATTCTTTTGCATACTTGGTTTGAGAAATAAATATGCCTTCAGCATGTTGCTTGACTTGCAGTCCTAAGAAGAAGGACAGCTCACCCATGCTACTCATTTCAAATTTAGAGTGCATAAGCTTGGAAAACTTTTTACACAATTTTGAATCAGTAGAACCAAAAATAATGTCATCTACATAAATTTGCACTAGTAGGGTATGGGACTTATGGGTTCTAATAAAAAGAGTTTGGTCTACTCTCCCCCTAACAATATCATTTTCCAGAAGAAAGCATGCTAGGGTCTCATACCATGCTCTAGGAGCTTGCTTGAGACCATATAATGCTTTATGCAATTTGTAAACATAATATGGGTGAGTTAGAGAGATAAAACCTGGAGGTTGTCTAACATAGACTTCCTCTTTGATGTCCCCATTGAGAAATGCACTCTTTACATCCATTTGATACACTTTGAAACCTTTGTGAGCAGCATAGGCTAGGAATATTCTGATGGCTTCCAACCTTGCAACTGGTGCAAATGTCTGATCATAGTCTATTCCTTCTTGTTGAGAGTACCCTTGAGCAACTAGCCTTGCCTTGTTTCTGACTATAACTCCTTGATCATCCAGCTTGTTCCTGAATACCCACTTTGTTCCAACAATGGGATGATCCTTTGGCTTAGGCACTAGTTCCCAAACCTTGTTCCTTTCAAATTGATGCAACTCCTCTTGCATTGCAATGATCCAGTGTGGATCTTGCTCTACATCTTGTATGGATTGAGGCTCAATTTGAGATAGGAAGCAAGTGTGCATCAGGTTCTGGTTGACCTGATTTCTAGTTTGCACACCAGCTGAAATTTCTCCAATTACTTGGGTGATTGGATGATCTCTTGTTGTTACTAGGTCAACAAGGAGTGTTGATTTTTCACCAGCCTGTGTTGTTGTTGTCTCCTCTAGTGGAACAACAGCTGGCTCTTCAGGATGATTTTCTTCAAGATGTTGAACTTCTTCTTCATCATCACTGCTCTCATTCTTTTCAGCAACTTGCAATTTGTTCAAGTCTTCAGCTAGAGAATGTACCTGCAAAGGTTCTATGGTAGAAGCATTCTTCTCCTTGAAGGACATGTTAGCTTCATCAAAAATAATATGAACAGATTCTTCAATTTTACAGGAAGATTTATTATAAACCCTATAGGCCTTGCTGATCATGGAGTATCCCAGAAACACTCCTTCATCAGCTTTAGCTTGGAATTTTGCTAGATATTTCTTGTCATTGTTATGAATAAAATAGGTGCAACCAAAAACTTTAAAATAGCCTATTTTAGGTTTCTTCCCTTTGAGCAATTCATAGGGAGTCTTGCCCTTCAGTTTGTGTATCAGGCTTCTGTTCAACACATAGTTGGAGGTGTTCACTGCCTCAGCCCAAAAGGACAGAGGTAGGTGAGCATCTGCCAATAATGTAGTTACAGATTCAATGAGTGTTCTATTTTTCCTTTCAGCTACCCCATTTTGTTGAGGAGTTCTAGGGGCTGAGAAAGTGTGCCTGATCCCTTCACTTGGACAGAACTCTTGCATGAGAAGAGAATCAAACTCTGTCCCATGATCACTTCTGATCAGGGCAATGTGAGTGTTGAACTCAATCTGAATGCATTTGAGAAAATCTGTCAAACACTTGAAGTTATCTGACTTCTTCCTCAGAAAGAATACCCAAGTGAATCTTGAGAAGTCATCTACAATCACTAAAGTATAGGATTTCCCTCCTAGGCTTTGTACAGATATGGGTCCAAAAAGATCCATGTGCAACAGGTACAAAATCCTAGGTGAATCACTTTTATTAATTGATTTAAAACTACTTTTAGTTTGCTTGCCTAATTGACAAGCCTTGCAAAGTCCTTCCTTCTTGTAGGGACCAGAAGGTAGTCCTTTAACAAGGTTGTCTTTGGATAGCCTAGCAATGGTTCTAAGGTTAATATGCCCTAGTCTCTTATGCCATAAAACATTAGATTTTGAAATGGAGTTGAACAGGCAAATATCTACTACAGGTGAATGAAAATCCATCAAGTAAATGTTACTTCTTCTGTTACCTGTCAACACAATTGTGTTGTCCTCTGACTTGACCTTGCATATGGCTTTGTTGAATGTCACTTGATATCCTTCATCACACAGTTGATTGATACTTATCAAGTTGTGCTTGAGTCCTTCAACATATGCCACCTTCTTGAATGTGACTGAGCCAATTTGGACTACACCATATCCTTTTGTAGTTCCAAAGCTTGAGTCTCCAAAAATTACTTTGGTTCCAAGCTTGTCTTTGAAGGAAGTGAAGTTGTCCTTGTCCCCTGTCATGTGCTTTGAGCACCCACTATCCAGATACCATTGATGGTTTGATGCTGGATAGGTCTTCACCTGCACAAAAACAGCTTATTTGTTTTTGACCCAATTAACCTTGGGCCTAGGTTGATATCCCTTGAATTCTGAAATAAAGGACATCCCAGGTTGATCCTTATAACCTTCAGGATGGTATCTCCTAGGAGGTACTATCCAATCAATATAGGGATTAAAGCCTTGGGATGTGGAACTTCTAGGATTGAATCTAGATGTGCCATTGAAGGAATGTTCACAGTCCTGATTTCTGTTCGACGATCGTCGAACTGAGGTCGATGATCTTGGGTCAGATCGTCGATCTCTGTTCGAAGATCGATTATGCTGAAGTTCAGAGTTTGGATATCGTCGAGCTGAGGTCGACGATCTGTAGTTAGATCGTCGAGCTCTGTTCGATGATCGTCGAGCTCTGCTCGACGCCATCTGTTGAACTAAATTTTTCTCTGACAGATCTGCATTCTTCCTGGGTACCTCTATTACTCCCTTTCCTTTGTCAGAGACAAACTTGATTGGAGTTGTCAAAATTATAGTTTTGCTGGATGAGGCAGCCAAGCCCAGTGTGCTATTAAATCTAGAGTTCACTGTGCTTGTGATGTCCATCAGTCTGATACTTCTCCCATTTAGGGATTCTTCAAACTTTTTTGCCTTTGATAGTTCACTTTTCAGTGAGGCTATCTCCTCCCTACAGCATTCTAACTCCTCAGAGAGTTTGAGGTTCTTTGAGTTTAGGACACTATGCTCAGATAGTTGATTCCTGAGAGAGATTATCTCCTTCTCAGATTTTAATAGATCTAGACACAGTGTCTTAAATTCATCTTTGAAGTCCTCAGAATTAAAATCAAAAGAGTTGATTACCTGATCTTCATCTGGTTGAGTTTCTGAATCTGATTCTGATTCTTCATCAGAGTTTTGCTGTGAGGCATTGATAGCCATCATGCAAAATTCTTTTTCATCTGCATCATCCTCATCATCACTGGAGCTGGATGAGGCTTCAGATTCTTCTTCAGTCTCACTCCATGTCTCAGCAACAAAGCCCTTCCTTGTATGTTTGTTCTTGCTGGAGGAGGCTTTGTCTGAGCTATTCTTCTTGTAATCCTTTTCTTTTCTTCTTTCTCTTCTTTCCTTCTTGTCCTTATTCTTATTTTCTGGACAGTCAGGCACAATGTGGCCTTGTTTCCTGCAACCAAAGCATATAATTTCTTTATTGTTGTTTGATTTATCATACCTTGGTTTATCATGACCCTTGTATGGTCTCTTTCTGAAGTCTTTTCTGCCCATCTTGTAGAATCTTTTGGCCAGTAGACTTATGAGCTCATCATTTCCTGTAGCTTTATCTTCAGGCTCCTCTTCTACAGCTTTGAAGGCTATGGTCTTTTCTTTCCTTGTGGCTGGAGAGGTAGCCTTTTGTTCTTCTTCTCTATTTTTAATGAGCAGCTCATAGGATTTGAGCTTGCCCAGGAGAGCTTCAGTAGTAATCTCATTTAAACTTCTGGCATCCTTGATTGGCCAGATTCTTGAATCCCAAGTGCTGGGGAAGCACATCAGGATTTTGTAATTCAGCTCAGTCAGTGAGATTTCTTTGTCTAGGGTTTTTAGCTCATTGACAATTAGACTTAGTCTATTGTACATGTCAGCCACTGATTCAGCTTCTCCCTTTTTGAAGTTCTCATATTGGCTTATCAGATGAGATCTTCTATCTTTCCTTTCATCAGCAGATCCTGAGACAATTTCAGAGAGTTTGTCCCAGATTTCTTTGGCTGAGTGGCATTCAGCTACCTTCTGAAAAATTTCATCAGACATTGTTTAGGCTAAGATGTTCATAGCCTTAGTATCTGCAGTCTTCCACTTCTTTATATCTGCATCTGTTCCAGAAGGACGTGGAACAGCACTTGTACTTGAGCTTGCTGGTGGAGTTGGACAAACTGTCAAGACAGAATTGAAAATGTCTTCATCAATAGAATTCATGTATAATCTAATCCTTGCCTTCCAGAGTGCAAACTTAGAAAGGTTGCACACTGGTGGTCTGGTGCTTGCATAATCTTTGTTCTGTGCCATGTCTTTAAATAAAAAGATAGATGAATAGAAAATAATCCCCTTAAGAGATTGATCTTATCAAGGATCTTTTTGGTTCAGGTGTTAGCCTGTATGAGCAACCAACCTGCCTCTGATACCAATTGAAAGTGAGGGTAAGATCTATCTCAACTCTAAAGGGGGGGTGAATAGAGTATTTTAAAATAGTTTTTCACAGTTGAAATAAACAGCACATATAAAATTCAATTTATGATATAGTGTAGAGTGCTAGTAAGAAGTTAAAAACTAAGAAGTAAAAAGCACAGCACACAGCAAACTAATCACACAACCAAACCAGAACACACAAGGAAATATAGTGGTTCCCCAAAAACCTGGGTACATCCACTCTTCTACCACCCTTGGTAGGAATCCACTCAGGATGAGTTGATCAGGTGTCCTGACACCAATGAGCTTTTGATAAGGTGCTCAAAAACCAAAACTGGATTTTTTGGTAAGGTGTCTTGCCACCACTGAGTTTTGACAAGGCTCTCAGAACCAGACAGAACTTTTGAAGGGAGTTCAAGAACCCTTTTACAGCAGGAAAAGAAAAATAAGAGTGAAGGGTGTCTTCTCTGTTCTCAATCAAATGAGAGAAGCACAAGTGGATTGATGATGTCAAAGCTCCCCCTGAGATGTAGAAAGGTTCAGGAAAAGAAGCTTTGCTCTAGGGTGATAGGTATTCAGAACTTTGATCTCCAGCAAAGAATGGTTTCAGCAAGAAGGCTGAGAAATGAGGTGTCTGGAGTTATGAGATGAGATTGTGAACACTTTTCAGTCAGCAAGAAGATTTTTGATGTCACAGTTCTTTTGTTGTTCTTCTGCTATCAGTATTCTCTATTCTGTATGTTCACTTTCTTTCTTGTCAATCTGTGTATGTTTTCTCTTGTGTATTCTGTATATCTTAAAAACACAGAAAAGAGGAATTAAAACTTTCTGAAGTTTTCTTTGTCCAAATTAGCCGTTGGGAGTCATAAATGTCTTCCAAAAAGAGTCTTGTCTTCTAGAGGAAAGTCCAGCAAATATTCTCTGAATAATTCCTTGAAACTTGCTCCAGAATAAAGACATACGGCTGGGAGATCTTCTGACATAAATGCTGATAATATTCAAAAACATTCCAAAGAACAGCAGCATTTGAATTCCTGAAAGCGTCGATCTCTCTAAAAGAAAATGTCGATCTGAGCTCTACGAGCGTCGAACTGAGCTCAGAGATGAAATGAGACAAGAAGATAGAAAACGTCGATCTGAGCTCGAAGAACGTTGAACCGAGCTCAGCGACCTGGGAAATAACTTGAAGGAGGGATCGTCGAACTGAGCTAGAAGATAGTCGAGGGGAGTTCGACGTCTAAATAGAAGCTAGCCAAAAGCAGATAGTCGATCTGAGCTCGAAGATCGTCGACCGGAGATCGACGATTAATTGAAGTTGAGCTCAGAGAGCGTCGAACGGAGTTCGACGATTCGTCGACCTGAGCTCGACGTAAATTTCCTTAGACTTAGCTCTTCAACCTTGATCTTGGAATGGTCTTGGGGGCAGCTCCAAACCTAAGTTCTAAGCCCTAGACTCATTATAATGTTGACCTTCTCAACTATACAACTAGGTCAACTGGGATTCCTAAGACAAGCATAGTGATCCTTACCCAAATTAGTAATAGGGTGTTCCAACAGTGGGATTCAGGTTGGCTGATACGGCCTGAGACACGGGTGTGTCTCAGGGCATGTCAGGTGTACACGGCCTGGGACACGGGCTTGTCCCCTTTTCTCGAGACGTCGACTTGAGTTCGCGAGAGCTGATCGTCAAGAGGTTTACACGGCCTGGGACACGGGCGTGTCCCAGGGCGTGTCTTGCTCGGGAGAAGTGGCGTTGAGTGGCGTTGGGAGAAGTTGTGTTGAGTGGCGCTGAGAGGAATGGAGTTGAGTGTCGAACACGGCCTGTGACACGGGCATGTCATAGGGGTGTGTTGGGCCTGTTTGGCAAATGGGTTGGGACACGGGCGTGTGCCTTAGCCGTATTGTTCTCGGGTGATTTTGGAGATCGTGTTACAGGGGTAACACGGCCAGATACACGGCCATGTGCTGGGAGACACGGGCGTGTCAAGCTTGACATGGGCGTGTGGATACCCGTGTTCTGGTTTATTTTCAGTACCGCCTCAGGAACACGTCCTGTGACACGGGCGTGTAATAACCCGTGTTCGGCCCAGGAAAATCAATTTCAGAGCTGATCAAAGCCGTTCATTTTCTTTGACAAAGATCCAATGGTCTGGGCTATTCCCTGGGTTGATAAGACCGGGATTGAAGAGGATAAAGCTCATTTGAGTTTCATCTTTCTCTTTCTAAAGCTAAGAGAGAGAGGAGAGCAAGAGAAGGAAGAAGAAGGGGAATCCGACAACTGGTGGTGCTACGGTGGTCCAAATCACGAGCCGAGTTCGGATTTGCGAAGGCAAGGCTGCTGCAAAGACTTTCATTCGATTGCTTTCTCTCCATTGCTCCGAGGCGAATTCCAAGGGTAACGATTTCCATCTTGGACATGTGAAGTCCTACTTTCTTGCATTTGCTTTGGGAAAACCCGTCCTCACAAGTGTGCGGTGGGTTGTGGTGTCCCTTGGGGTAGATATGTGAAGTCCCCTTTGTTATAGTCCGGAATCGGAGTACAGATCTAGGCATGCTGTGTGAAGCCCATCTAAACATGCTGGTCTGGATTGGTGATGCTTGTTTGCACATCGGAGAAGTCTCCTTGATTATTGCTTGTATGCATGAAATCCATGGTGGATACCTGTGGCTTGGTACCGCAGGAAGTACTGGAGGAAGTCCAGGAAATTGTGAGAGTTGGGTTCAACTTTTGTGGCCGTGAGTTGTCACTTTGTGTGGTGTTGAGCCGTAGGGCTGCAACTGTATAAACAGGGCTTCGTGCCGAACAGGAAAGGTGAAACCGACCCGTGCCTTTATTTGTGGCCTTAGGTACGATGTACTTGGTAGTGGCAAGGCGGTTTGAGCAATAGGGGGTGACTGATCTGTACCTGCGTAATGTTGGCTTGACATGAGAGAGCCAAGGCATTGGGCTTTCGTCGGTGGCATAATGATAGTCTTGGTCCTGTGTGCCAGACTAAATGCTCATTGGTCGGATCCGGTGTTTCCGGTACACCCGAATGTTCCCTGAGTGCACGGAGCGTCCGGCCGTCGTGCCGACGTTTGTTATATGTATTGACTGTGCGATCGTGCGCGTCTTGCGTGGTTTGCTATACATACTGTTGAAAAATGCTATGCATGGATGGAATTCTGCTGCCCCGTGCCAGGGGCAGGGTCGTTATAATTGGTCAGCTGAATGCTGGCCGTTGCCTTGTTTGCCACCGCTTGGTTGATTGGTTCTTGTAGGTTCAGGAGGTGCTGCTCCGAGCGGGACGTAGCAGGCTGAAGCCCCGCTGCGCTCCTGCCCTTGAAGGCTTTATTTTGTTTCTTCTTGTTCATGTGTGGCCGGCCTGCGTGCCGATATCTGTAAACCTCACCTTTGTTAAGAGAAATTTGTAAGGCCTTAAGGCCAAATACTTGGGTTGTATATATTCCTATGTTTTTAGTGGACAGTTCTTGTTTTGCTTGAGTTCAAGGTTTCAACCGTGAAGCTTCTGCTAGAATGCTCTGTGTAAGGATTAGTTGGGTTGTATGATATTATTTAGTAGCATCTCCGCCTATTTGTGGAATATGTTGTGGGGCCCCGACTGGACACTCTATCATATTCTTCTTGACGGGTCGAGGTGTTACAGCCTGCCCCCTCGGCTCCTCCCTCCTTGTTTCTTGCTACCTCGCCTCTCCCGGCTCTCTTTACTCGACCTCCATCAGCCTCTCCAGCCTCTTGGAAAATTCTGGGTTCACTGCTTCCATTGTTATCTCCTTTATCGCCTTCTCCATAACCCTTTAAACGACAATGGTGCTTTCTAAGTCAAGCTCATTTTAAAGAAACCCTCTCGCAGTCCAACGATGAATGCCATTTGGAGAGCAAATCTTAGCACCTCCCTAATGTCCAAGACTTCTTCCTGGAATCTGGCCACGTATTGGTCTAGTGATTCATTTGCTTTCTGCCGGATCAGAAAGATCGACTCGGGATTCTTCTTTCTTTTCTTTGAGGTTGAAAAATGCAATAGGAAGCTGCTGCTCAAATTTTCGAAGCCATAGATTTACCCCATCGGGATTTGCTGGAACCAGTCCCTTGCTTTATCTTTCAGAGTGATAGAGAAGAGGCGCACTTGAACACGTATTTCATTGGCCTGATGGAGACCGCAACTTTGAACCATTGTAAGTGTTGGAGATGGTTATGCTTCCCCACATAGTATGTCATCTCGGGCTCCCTGAACCCCTCGGGGAATAGAGCTGAATGGACCAACTCATATAACAGGTATTCTCTCTCCACGGGTCTCTCAATCTCCACCCGCGCGACGACGTTTCCTAGCGAGATGACATTCGCAAGGCTAGGAAACAGCTCCGTAACTGCCATGTCTCGCCCGCTTCCTTCCGCCACATTCTCCTTTTTGGGTCGCATCCCTGACACGTCCTCTCCAATCCTGGCCGAGATGAGCTCCTCTTGATGTGCGAGTGCAGGAGCCTGAGGCAAAGGAATCGTAGAGTCCCCATGCTGCGAGATCTCCTGTATCATTTCCATGATGCTCCTAATGGACGCCATGAATTCCTCTCTCAAAACAAATCCTTCCAGGTTCTGAGACCCACTTCTGTTTCCTTCTCCACGATCTCCCGTCATGAAGTAGATTGAGATTCTTCTATGCAGGATGCAGTCCACGCTCACCGCACCAAAAATGTTGAAACCAGCAACCGGACATAACTTAGAGTTCGGACCTGAAGATGCAACTCAAACTTACTCTTCCCAAACTACCTTTCCGACGTGAGTCCTGGAATCAGAAACAAACTGTGGGCTTCAGCTCGGAGGTCCCACCTCTTAACTAGAAGAATTGGAATTCTTCCCCTCCCTTGCCAGTGCTGAGCTAGGTGCCTTGTAGGAAGAGAGAAAGGGGTTTTGATGATCTCTCCAAGGCACCTTATTGGTCTATTCATAGGCCTCTGTGTTTGGCCTGTCAATAACCAAACTGGATTGTCTTGAGATTACTAAAATAACCTTGGAGAGGTCTGCCAACAGCCAAGCTATGCAGTTTTGAGAGGCTATACGCAGACCCTCAAGGGCAAAAGGGTAAAATTACCTGGGGTAAAAGAGTAAAACCCCTACTTGGGGATAAGAAGATAAACTTTCCTTTTCTCCTGTGGCGAGATGGTAAAACTTCTGGCGAGCGAGAGGTACCTCCCGGCTCGTCCTGTGAGAGTCTTGCACTCTGAGTAGTCTATCTCGCTACGAGGGGAATGGATATGATGCGAGTACCCCCCGCCTCATGAGTCCTCCGCGCGCGCCCTCTCGCCGCCTTGCAAATGCCATGCTTCTTACTCGGTAGTTGTTCTTTATTGCCTCCTACGAGCCCAAGGTTGTACCGTAAAGTAGATAGCAAAAGTACTTCTTGTACCAATCAATTTCAAGGGAGAAGGCCGGTTTCTTGGATCAGCAAAAAGCAAACTAGTGTAGCTATTTCCACAGGTAAACCTAAAAACATTTCAGCAGTGAGTTGCATTGCACAACTCTTGTTATTACTATATCAACTTCATGATTACAACTTCCAGCTATGTAAAATTCTAATGTTTTGGGATTTTTCAAGTGTTACTTCAATAACTAAAGATCCTGTATAACACACCAGAACCACGCATATTGAGATTTGATATCACTTCATAATAGAGCATGTTGAGAAAGAAAATATTAGCCTTCAGTTTGTCCCCATTAACAAACAAGTGGCTGACATCTTTACTAAGCCTCTTTATGAAGCCATGTTCAACAGTTTCAAGTTTGAATTGGGAATGTTGAAGTTGAAGTAGATTTATCCTTGTAAAGCATTACTTTTATATATATATATATATTCATTTGAGGCTCACCTTTAGCAGGATAACATAAGGGAGAGATAGATTAACCAACCAGGCCATTAGTGCGTTGAATCTACACTAGGCATCAAGTGTGTCGAGTGCACTTAACGCTTACACTCTGATGGGTTGAAAAAGCTACAAATCTATTAGATCAAATCATATCCATCCATCAAAAGTGTAAATAAGGACAAGGTACGCGCCTCTCCACCTTCTTGAATAGGGTAGGGTATAAATAGAAATCGTACCTACATTAAACTCTTTCATTTTATTTCCCTTCCAAATTACTTTGTCCCATACCCTAGAATTCATGCATCGTCTTTTACTCCTCGATAAATTTCTTAAGTTCAATGTCTCCCAAGAGTTTTTACTTCTAGTTCGATGGCAGTGAAGGCATTCAAAATGGAGTTCGTGATGCTCCAAAAGAAATCCTTTCGGTCATTCACCTTTTAACAATCTCAAAACTAGAATTTGTGTTGTCTGAGCCATGTGCCATCTAGAAGAGAGAGGTACTGGGATTGTATGCTTATGCCAATGTGATATCCTCCTCCACTAAGGTTAAAAATTCCATCAATGGAGTTAAAGTTAAATTCAATGTTTGAATTATTTGCATGGCACAGAAGCTCCCTAAGCTCAATGATTCTGAGGAAGAAGATGAATTATTCCAAGGTGATTTAAAGTTTATATTGAAATGCTATAGCCCGTCCAAATAGACCAGTGGTTATATCATTAGGAAAGAGATGAACTTAACAGGAAAATTCCTGACAGACATCATAGGAAAGGACTTAATGTGCAAAACTTGATCACATTACAAGATTTTTAGAAAATCGTTTGAATTAATGACAAGGTTAATCCTTTCCAAGAAGACCAACTGGGGTAAGGTCATTTTTGATAGGAAAATTGAATGTATACCTAAACTAAATTTTGGTAGAATCTTGTCTCTATTCCTGCTGAACATTGTTCCTGAAATTCTGAATCTGAGGCTTGGTGCTAAGATCCATTACATGAGAAGGATGGACATTAAGATGTTTGATAGATGGGACATGGTGCTGATCAATCACCGTAAGCAAAGTGCTCAACAACAAAATAAGAAGGTTGATAGTATTTCTGAAGAAAGCCCTAGTAATAACACTTCTGACAGAAGGAACACTGAACCACACAACCCTAATCTGACAGAATCAACAGAAGATGTAAGGAGGGATGTAAGTGCACAAGCCTCTATTTCTTTTAAGTTTGCATCCTAGACGGTTCCCACTAGTGTGTCTCCTACTGAAGTTGAAGAAGACACACCAATGGTGAAATATGAAGATGTTGTAATAAATATTATGGACAGAAATGGTGTTGAAGTTCAGGGGGAGACCCTCAGAGAGGTTGAACCTATTTAGGGGGGAATGTCTTACCCACTGTGTGTCTACAAGATACAATTGATAACTTCCTAGTCCATCTACAAGAAATCATTGATCAATTCCCAACTAGCTCTGAAGTATCGACTCACAATGCTCTAATTTAGGGGGAGACGCACCTTGAGCTCCCTACTCAAGTTGTTGAAATTGTGATTGAACTCTCTAATTAAGACAATCAAGGAGAACATGGAATGGTGAAAGTGAGTGTAAGATCTACCTTTACTCTAGGGGGGGGGTGAATAGAGTATTTTAAAATAATTTACAATTTAAAACTGTAAAGCAGTGGAAGTCTTAATTTATGTATATGTGTAAGGTGCTTGCAAAAAGAAAAACTAAGTAAGCAAGAAATAAGAAATCAAAGCACAAAAAAAACAAAACACAGCAAGCCAGATGACACAAGGAGCTATAGTGGTTCCCCAACAACCTGGGTACATCCACTCTTCTACCACCCTAGGTAGGAATCCACTACAGGAATAGTTGATCAGGTGTCCTGGTCACCAATGAGCTATTATAAGGTGCTCAAAAACCGAACCTAGATTTTTTGATAAGGTGTCTTGCCACCACTAAGTTCTGACAAGGTCTCAAAAACCAGCCACTAAAATTTTGAAGGGAGTTTTTAGAAACCCTTTTATAGAAGGAATAAAGAAAAACAAAAAGGTTGAGTTGTTCTTCTCTATCAATAATCTGAGAGAAGATAAGTGGAAGATATTGTCAAAGCTCCCCCTGAGATCTGTAAGGGTTCTTGAAGATGAGCTTTGCTTAGAGTGATAGGCCTTCAGTTGCTTCAGATCTCCAGCAATACATGATTTCAGCAGATGCTGAAATGTGTGATGTCTGGAGTTCTTGATGAATAAGCTTTTGAACACTTGATGCTTGAAGGAGTAGAATAGCAGATGATCTCCTTCATAGTAATGTTCCTTGTATTCTTGAAGAATTCTGACTCAGTAATTCTGTAAACTTTTGTCTACTTAGTCTATTCCTAGAAAATGAATTCTTGATGAATAATTTTCTTGTTCTCTCTTCTGTATTCTTTTTCAAATCTTGTCTGTTCTCTATATTCAGAATGATTCTCTAGGAGTATATCAGATTCTGACTTCTTGATAGACGTTATTTAGTCATAAATGACTACCTTAACTGATATCTGCCTCTGGAGGAAAGTCCTTAAGAAACATTCCAATTAGTCTTTCTTGAAACTTGCTCCAGATTGATTGAAATGGCTACAAAATCCTTTGTCATAAATGCTGAAAATAAGTCTTAATGAATTCCATAACTATCCTGAATTTGAATCCTGAAATCGTCGATCTCTTCAGAAAAGCGTCGATCTGAGCTCGACTATCGTCGACCTGAGCTCAGAGACTGAAGCTATACTGAAAATAGAGATCGTCGAATTGATCTCTACCATCGTCGAACTGAGCTCAGAGATTTGGAAAACAACTAGAGACAGAACGTCGACCTGAGCTTGAAGATCGTCGTACGGAGTTTGACGACTCGTCGACCTGAGCTCGATGAAAATTTTCTTGGTCCTCAGCACTGAATCCTGATATTTAGAAGGTCTTGAGTGCATCTTACAAACCTAAGTACTAACCCTAAGACTCAATCTAATTGACCTATCAGACTATACAGCAAGGTCAAAACAAATTCCTAAGCACATAGTGATCCTAACCCAATTTGTAATAGGGTGTTCCAACAAATGGTTAATATTGAGGAGCATGAAAGAGAAGAGTTTATCCATATTGATAACCATCCAGACTACTCCTCTGAATATGAAATAGATGACTCTAAAATAAGGGGAGACATCAGGAAGAATGATGCAGAAGTCACCTACCCAGGGACTACTCAGCTGAATGAGAAGATGTTCACTTCATTTTTGGCTCAACTTAGAGGACTACTTGATGAGCAAAGGAGGAAAATTGAGCTGTATGTGGATGACTCAATCAAGGAATTGAGTTAGAACCTCACCACTAAAATTTCGTCTATGAGATTTGTGGTCAAATTGTTGAGGGATAATACAGTCAAATTATTTAAAAGGGATCCTTTATTTGTTGATTATACATCCCGAAAACTTTATGAGATAGAGAAAAAGCAAAATAATATCTTTGAGAATTAGTGCATCACCACTGAAAACATGAAAATCGTTCATGAAGTCACCTAAAACATCATGGAAAGCAATACGATTGTCATAGAGAAGAGAATGGATGCATGCACTCAAATCATGGATGATTACATGCAGAAAGTAAAGAATCATGTCACTATAGTGGTAAATCACATGCCTAACAAGACCACCTCCCTAAGTAAAGTAGTTTCTGATGAATTCACAAAGGGGGAGAGGTCAATAATAAAGGCTAGTGCGGATCATGCAATATGAACTTCAATTATAGTCAGAAAAGCATTGGCCCTTGAACCTATTATATATGATGATCCTGAAATTCATAGATATGGATATGGGGCTGTATCTTTCGGTGATATGGTTACTGGATGTTCTTGCATTCATCCCCACAACAAAACAAATAACAAAGGTCAAAGGTAAAGCAATTATAGATGAAGAAGAGGAAGCAAGGTTAAGAAAAAGAGACCTAGGGAAGAGGTGCAATCCAGACAAAAATTTGAGCTATAGAGTCGAAAAACTAGATCTATCATATTGTCTGCCTGGGATCAAATGAAAGAAAACCAGATTAATATAGGCAAACTAGTCACCTCTATAGAATGGGCCTATTTTGAGCGATATGAAGAAATAAGAAGAAAATTAAGAAGACACAAGAGAGCTGTAATTATAGAGTTGGATGCCCAAGAGCCCTACAGATACTATCCAAAGCCTTATAGCTACTTTGAAAGACAAAGACAAGAAGATAGAGGCTGAGAAAAAGATAGGAAAGAAATCTGGTGGGGCATAGTATTTAGGGAAGCTAATCCTTAGCAATGTTATATATTTTTTGGTTTTTAAGGGGTATTTAATGAAGATGTTTATTATAGATCTTATTAAAAAATTTGTTTCTTATGCTAGTTGAATTCTTAAATTTTGTATGCATAAGTTTTTGCTTAAATATACCTGTTTATTAGCATTTGTTTTGAAGTGGTGTATATCATTGACTAGATTTCTGACTTCTTCAAATAGGGCGAGATTGTTAGGCACATTGATCACAATCTCCATGATTTGAATAAGGAAAACAAGTCAATAATATGTACAAACCTGTATTTGATATATATCTAGGTTAACATGTGCAGTGTACTGGTAATTATGTGATTAGACAGTCTGTGAGTATCAGAATTTTGGATGGAAAGAAGTCAATGTGGTCAAGAAAGATAGGAAATTGACTAAGTACATAAGTGTTGAGTGACTACACATCACTCAATGCCAAAGGCCAAAAAGATTTATCAGTTGAACTCTCACTCAAAGACTCAGTGGTGAAGCGCCAAAATCTGACTAATTATAAATGCGTTTAGTGAAGGACTTACACTCAATGCCTTCTAAAAGAAATCCTGACAAAGTACAAATGCGTTGAGTGAAGGACTTATACTAAATTCCTATTCAAAGAAATCTGACTAAGTACAAAAGCATCGAGCGAAAAACCTTCACTCATCTCCTCTATGTTAGGGAGAATTTGGCTAATTACAAAAGCATCGAGTGAAGTCCATTCACTCGACGCTTTTGGAGTTAACTGTCAAAGCTCTAATTCATCGAGATATATGGGATCTCTCAATGCCTGTAAAGATTCGGAAAATATTCTAAGTCATTGGCGCTGTGTCAAGCATGTTGACGTCATTCTTAATTCAAATCAACGTAAATCGCGCGGTAAAAGGTAGAATCCGTCCTATTGATAGGGAAACAATATAATGTGATAAATCAACCATTAAAGCCGTCCATGCCGCTTTCAAAAGTGGGATATAGCCATTGCTGATGCCGAGATATAAAAGCAAAGTGGGTGATATTCTTGTTAGAACGTTAAGAGAAGATCTTTTGCCAATCCTTCAAAACCCTAATCTTGCAAAAGTCGGCTGGCACAACAGATCTTGTTTCTTGTTATCTTCAAGCATGTTATACAGAACTATTATCTTTATCAAGATTGATGAAGAAGAAGAGCTCTGCAAGGATTCAACAATGTGCAGTCTGAACAAAATCTGAAGAATCATCTTCCTATAGTTGTGCTAAAGAAGGGATGTCTGATGATTCAGCGAAAGAAGAAGGTTCAAAAACTTTCTTGTGAGTCATATTTCACAAACATTTATTTTATCTTGTAGGGTATAACTGAGATGTGAGTGTAGGCCAATTTTATAAATACTTAGTGTAGGATTATGAGCAGTCTGAGTTTTATGACTGTATATCACTCTGAGTTATAGGGTACTGCGAAGGGTATGAGGTAATGCTTGAGCCTGAGGCAGGATCTTTGTGAAGATCTTTGGTAGGAGACCAGTTATATCTCTAAGTTGTGGGAGTTGTAAGACTCTGAGTTGTAGGTCTGTTTATCTTGAGGTAGGAGACTTGTGATTGTCTATGTGGTAGGACTATGAGTAGTCTGAGAAGTAGGAGTGGAGAGCACTTTGAGTTATATGATCCAGGGAAGGGATCTGAGGGGTAAGATCTATTTGATTTGAGTTCTGGAAGAGCTGGCTGAATCTAGGTAACTCCTGGATAGGTGAAGGGGGAAAGTGGATGTACCTTAGATAGGGGACCCACTATAAATCTTGTGTGTTGTATGTGTTCTTGAAAGCTAATAATTTAAAATAAATACACAACTCGATCATTCTCTAAAAGATTGAAAAGATTAAAAAGATACCTATTCACCCCCCCCCCCCCTAGGTGTTTTGCTACCCTTACAAGACTTTCACATAGGTACCTCAAAGAAGTCTACTCCTGACTATCTTCATGAGGACTATGAAGGTCCTTAAATGTTCAACCAACATTCCAATCAAGTCGAGACCTGACCAACAGTTCCAACCACTATTCCTGTTGAAAAATCCAACTCTCTTCTTGTACTACTGAAAATAATGATGGATAATAAAAGGAGGAGTATTGAATAATTTGTTGAGAAGACAGACAAAGGGCTGAGGACTGAAGTGAATACCAGGATTTCCAAAGTTGAAAGGGAGATGCAATTATTTAACACTCAAACCTTTCAATTCTTCATGAAGGCTACCAAAGTAGTGGAATATACTGAAGTAGAAAATAAGATGACTCATTAGGGCATTCAAGTAGTTGCAGACAGTCAGAATTCCACTAAAGAACATCTGAAACAGGCCTTCATGGCTATACATTGAAGATTGGATCAGAACAGGACATCCATTTTGGGGAGAATGTATTCTTACAACTAGCTACTAGATGATCATCTTTAATAAAATAAAAACACTGTAGTAGTAGGGTTAAATATGTTGAAAGAGAGAATTAGGGAAACCAAACAAACAATCTACACAAGAACATTTGAAGAACTCAAAAAGGGGGAGAGAAATATAACCTACCATTGACCAACATGCTATTTGGAAAACTCACAAAACCAGGACATCCTTGGGTATGGATGCACTTAAATTTTATCCTCAACCTTCCATCCCTGAGGCTAACCGATCTACTGCAGATGATTATCTTACCCTAGAGGACTTTGAAGAAGCTTGGGGAGGAGAGGGTGAGCCTACACCTCCACCTACAGAGTATGGTGAGTCTTCTTCAAGGAAGAGAAGGTCTGATCAAGTTCAGGAGGAAAGAATGGAAGAAAGACAGAGGAGGATAAAAATTAAGAACATGCCTGAGTATGAGAACTGTAGCCCCATTTTAGAAAATAACATCTTGTATACCTGGAACAAATTTGGAAAGCATAGCAAAACTATTACCAGAAATTACAATTTTATGGAATAGAAGAAACATGAATATCAAGAGATCAGGAGGAGAATTCACAAAAAGAATAACCCGCATGGACCTCCTCCTCCTCCCAGATATATCCATAAGCCCGTCGGCTATTTTGAAAGGCAGAAGATGACAGAAGAAAGAGAAGATCTTAATATGGTAATAAACATCTTATATTTGATGTTCTCTTTTATTTTGGTGTGACATGAATAATTAAAGTGCATTGATAATATATGATTAGACACTTGGTCACCTAAACATGATTTTGCACTTGTAATACCTCAAGTAACAGAATTTATGTTGACATCTGGACTAATTATATATTAGACATGTCATTATCATTGGAAAGAGTCACTGAGGGCAGAAGAAATTAATGGCAAGATCAGAAAATTGACTGAGTAAATAATCGAGTTCATAGGCTAAAAAGTTTGACTGGATCGAAGGAATCAAAATTATGACTAAGTAAAAGTTCGACTGTATTGAGTGCAAAAGTTTTACTAGATCAAAGGCATTGAATTTATAACTAAATAAAAGTTTGACTACATCGAGTGCAAAAGTTCAACTGGATTGAAACAATCAAATTTATGACTAAGTAAAAGTTTGACTACATCGAGTGCCAAAGTTCAACTACATTGAAGGCATCAAATTTATGACTATGTAAAATATCGACTCCATTGACTACAAGAGTTCAACTGTATCGACTGTATCAGAGAAAGAATTTGACTGGATTGACCGCAAACTGACAGAAGATTTTGAGCAGGCTGAAATGGATAAGCGTTTATACTTTCCTTATATAATTCTTAAAGGTTTAAGGGCTATCCATGTAAATTTTATGAGTACTATTTTACTCTGTCTATGGCATCTTGTTATGGTCACATGGACCAATTTCTCCAGGCCTGACACATGAACCATAGTTATATCCTTGAATTTATGCACAAATTATGTAGAATATTCAAATCAGAATAAAACGCTAGATTTTTTTGCATAATTCAAGGGTCAACCAACAGGAAGAAATATTCTCAATTATGAGAGAATTAATTTTTATTTCAAAATCTATCTTTAATCAAATTTCGACAGCCTTTATTTTTTCCAAAGGAGGATTATTTCCTAAAGTGTTTGTTAGCCATTTTAAAGAGAATTTGCTTAGAATAAGTTTATTCTGAAAGTATTCCTTACACATTATTATATTTGAGTCGTTGGACATTCATAATACATCATTTTCCAAAGGAAAATCAATCTAGTCGTTAGAGAATTCAACTTAACATCTGTTTTTCCTCTGGCAGTCAAGTAAAGTATAAAAGGACTTAGAGATTTCAAGAATATCTTATTTTTTTAACTGACTACTAACCTTTGGAATTTTTTCAAGTCTTCTGTGAAAGTTCTATAACAGTGATCAAGTCTGTAAGTACTTTCATATTCAACCATTGCTATATTATTCAGAGAAAAGTTCCTTCTTGATTTTATTCAGCAACATATTTTGTGCAGGACCCTTCTCTACCACAAGTTTTTATTGATCAATCAAACTATTTTAAATGATATATTTAAAGTGCTGATAAAGATAAAGAAGTGGAAGCGTGTTGTGAGGGCTTCTAGTAGAAGACTTAAACTTCAAAGTGTTGAGTCAAAACCTGTATTATATTATCTCTGTAGAATTCCTTGTGAATCTGAGTTGTAGGATCTCTAATTTGTGCGTAAATCTTTGTTTATTGAGACTGAGGTAGGAATTTTGTTAAAGCCTTAGTTATAGGGCTTGTGTAGTAGCCTGAGTTGTATGGCTTGTGTTATATCCTGAGGTTTAAGGATTAATGCCTGAGTTGTAAGGCTTAGTGCCTGAGTGTGTAGGGATCTTATGTAGCCTGAGCTGTCGGACCTGGGGAAAGGTCTGAGGTAGGGAACTTGTGTTCTTGAGTTGTAAGATCTGAGCATCTGAGGAAAGGTTGGAAATGTTTGGCATAAGCTAACTCTAAGCTAGATTGCTGCAGGTGGAAAGTGGATGTACCCATTCTTGGGGAACCACTATAAATATCTGTATGCTATGGCTTTTATGTGTGCTTTAATATTCTTCTGTGCTAATTGAAAAGTAAACAAAAAGAATCAAAAAAATTAGTAAATCACCTATTAACCCCCTCTAGGTGAGTAGTAACCAATGCCTTTTAGAGCTAGCGCCAACGATAGCACCAAAATCCAAATACCTTTTGTTTTAAGCTATATGAAACTTAGGGTATTACATCAGTTCCATGTATGAGCCCCTCTCGTGCATACATATTACTTTCCCCCTCAGGTAAGTGTAAGTCCTTGAGTTGCGGAGTTGCAATAGTTCGGTTCCCTATACAAGGTTCCCTCCTACTTGTCAACGAATTGCCCCCGGAGTGTGACATTTTTCCACCTCTAGTTGAGCTTCCCTCGTGTGAGGTGTCAACCTATATTCCACCTCCAGTTAATCTCCTCTCATGTGAGGCATTGACATCTTTTCAACCTCTAGTTGATCTGCTCTCCCGTGAAGTGTCGACCTCATTACAACCCTTAGTTAAGCTCTTATCCTGCGAGATGTCATCCTTCTCTCCACCTTTAATTGAGCTCGACTCCTACGAGGTGTCTACCATCTCTCCATCTCTAATTGAGCCCATATTATATGAGGTGTCAACGTTCTCCCCACCTCTAGTTTTGCTTGGCTCCTACAAGGTGTCGGCCTTCTCTATACCTCTAAGTGAGCTCAGCTTTTATGATGTGACAACCTTCTCTCCACGTCCAGTTGGGCTCATATATTGCAAGGTATCGCCTTTCTCGCCACCATAAGTTGAGCTTAGCTCTTTTGAGGTGTTGAACTTCTCTCCACCACAAGTTAAGCATGACTCCATCGAGGTGTCGACCTTCTATCCACTCTAGTTGAGCTAGTCTCTCGCGAGGTGTTGACCTTATCTCCACCTCCAGTTGAGCTAGTCTCATGCGAGTTGCCTACCTTCTCTCTACCTCAAGTTGAGCTCGGCTCCTGCAAGTTGTCGACCTATTCTCCACCTCTAATTATGCTCCTGTCATATGAGGTTTCATTATTTTTTTGACCTCCAGTTGTGCTCCTCTCATGTGAGGTGTCTTCCTTCACTTCACCTCTAATTAAGCTCCTCTCTCGTGAGGTGTTGACCTTATCTCCACCTCCATTTGAGCTCGGCTGCTAAAAGTTGTCGACCTTATCTCCACTTCCAGTGATGTCAGGCTCATGCAAGTGTTCAACCTTCTTCCCACTTCTAGTTAAGCTCATCTCCTATGAGGTGTCGCCTTTGTCTCCACCTCCGGTTAATCTTGACTCCTTCTAGGTCTTGACAATCTATCTACCTCTAGTTGATCTCGGCTCCTACAAGGTGTTGACCTTCTCTCCACCTCCAACTGAGCTCGGCTCCTGCAAGGTGTCGAGCTTCACTCTACCTATAATTGAGATCTTCTCCTACGATGTGTTAACATTATCTCCACCTCTAGTTGAGCTCGGATCCTGTGAGGTATCAACCTATTTTCCACTCTAGTTTAGCTTCTCTCCTGCCAGTTGTCAACCTTCTCTCCAACTCCATTTGAGCTCAGCTCTTGCAATGTGTTGACCTTCTCTCCACCTCCAATTGAGATCGGCTTCATTAATGTGTGGACCTTCTCTCCACCTGCAATTGATCTTGGCTCCTGTGAGGTATCGACTTTCTCTACACCTATAGTTGATGTTAGCTCTGATAATGTGTTGACATTCTCTCCACCTCCAATTGAGCTCGGCTCAAGCAACGTGTCGACCTCTCCACCTCTAGTTGTGCTTGGCTCATATGAGGGGTCAACCTTCTCTCCACTTTCAGTGTAGCTTGGCTCCTATGAGGTGTCAACCTTCTATCCACCTCTAGTTGAAATCGGCTCTTGCGAGGTGTCGAACTATTTTCCACCTCAAGTTGAGCTCCTCTTCTATGACATATCAACGTATTTTTCACCTCTAGTTGAGCTCTTCTCCATCAGCCTCTTTTCAACCTCTAGTTAAGATCCTCTCATTAAGGTGTTGAGCCTTCTACACATCTAGTTTACCTCCTCCCCTATATGGTGTGAACCTATTCTCCACGTCCTTCTGTTAAGTTCTTCTCTTGGGAGGTGTCGAGTTGATTTAATCCTTTGGTTGAGCTCCATTCCTGGGAAGTACCTCACAAAACATACGTTCCATCTCCCATCACTTCGAACTATGGGTTTAACATTGTTTTTCCGAGCTTGTTACGAGCTACAAAAAAGTAGGGATTGTGTATCACTCATAATTCGTCAAGATTATAAATTCCTAAAGATAATAGTATATGCATACCTCATCGAGAGAAGAGGAGTGCATATGAGATCTTGGGCGAGTAGAGACCAGATTAGGTGAGTAGATCTGATCTTGGGTGAGTAGAGGCAAACATGGTTGAGCAGAGGCAAAGTTGGGTGAGCAGAGGCATTCTTGGGAGAGCAGAGTCCAGCTTGGTCGAGCAGAGGCGAGATTCGGTAAGCAGAGTAGAGCATAGGGGCAGAGAGATGAGCTTGGCTGAGTAGATGCGAGTTTGGGAGAGTAGAGTTGAGCTTGGGCAAGTACCTTGTGAGTAGCCCTTAAAACTCCCTAATAGAGGCTAGATACTCGCCAATACCCCCTGGATTTCTCTATATCTAGACCCACAGGGTTACTAGAAATAACACTTTTTGAAGAGGTTGTGGTCCCCCCATTTTCATACTCACCAAGTCCATGTGTTTCTCATTCCTCGCCCAACTTTTTGTTATTGAGGTGAAGGTTCTCCTAAAATTTCAGGTATGTGGTGGGACCTCCCAGCTGGAGCACTCTGGGTGTTGTTATAAAAAATTTTCTCTCTCTTGAACTTGACATGCTAATTGTGGCATTGGACAGCAAAATCAGTAACCTTAGGCTGCATTGATTTGAATCTTTTTGGAGTAGGGATTTTTATAGGTTCAATAGAGAGGATCTGCAATTTAAATATATCTCGATAGCAAGCAATGGCATTAATATTACTGCCATGCGATATCTATATAGAGTAAGGGAAACACATAGATCTTTGTATATATGGATGTCATGCTCCGCCAAATATTGGCTCGATCGTTACAGACATACAATATTGGATATCCCGCCGTTTTAGCGATGGTTACAGTCAGCTGTTAATATCATTCCCCTTTTGGATTCTATATCATGACAAGATTGTTAGCCTTTAGATATACTACTTCCTCCTGTAGTGATGCAATGCCACGGTAGAACCTACTAAAATTGGAACTCTCCTGCCATACTATGCGATCAAAATGTTGTGTCAGCTATCTTTCCGTATTTGGATGTTATTACAAGCAGTTGTGTTGTTGTACCGCGATAGACCACTGATTGAGCTTTAGTCTATGTCTTGTCTCCTCATTCAATATTTTCTTATACCTATACGACCTGCACATTATAAACACAAAAAATATGAGATCAAATACATCACAGTATTTATTATTCTCAAACTAAGAGATGCAGAATACATGCTCCAACACTAGGGTATTAGACAAATGGTGTACTTGATTAGTGTGTGTCATATATAACACCTCAGCACTAGCATGTCCATGTTATGTCTTGAGGTGTCACTCGACAAAATTGTGCATAGTTGTTGTGATTTTCATTGTGCTGGTGGGTCATGTCAACACCTATAAATAGAGCACACTAATGTAGAGAGTTGAGTTTCTAAGTCAGGCCTTATGCTTCTCAGATGGGTAGTCTTGTAGGTGTGTATGTTGGTCCTAGATGTTAGCCTTATTGAAAACCACCAATTAGATTTGCCCTAGTTCGGGGAACCTTCACTCGCATGGTGAATGTGTATACATATACGTAATATGCATAATTCTCATATGATGGTAGCCTATGTTTGTAGTGTATTACTTTCCTAGAAGTTGAGTTGACCGTTCAAATGTTAAATTATTATCATGATGATAAGGACCTTAAGGATCACTACCCACATACTATTGATTTGGCCTATGTAAACATAGATGTTGTGTTAGTAGGTGTGATTCTTATTGTTTTGAACAATGTGTAACATTTTGCACCCATAGAATTGTCATAATTCATGTTATTATAATATATATATGTATATATATATGCCTATATATATATATATATATATATATATATATATATATATATATATATATATATAGGAAAAATGTATATGCGCTTAAGCAAATATAACATTTTTCTACGCTACTATATCAGCCATCTGATACAATATCGCTGGCGACGATAATGCTATGCTATACTGCATTACAACAAGGCAGGCGACGACTCCGAACTCATTGGTCGTAGCTATCGCAGTTTTTTTTGCAATAGGGAAGCCGACAGCTATGGGCTCGCCGCCACTGGCAACCCTAAGCTCATCGGTGTCCATGCTGACGATCCCAACTCGGTCGGTGGACAGCAAGCCCGCAGCCACCGGTCGCCCCCTGTAATGGAACCAATTTTTTACAGCGGGGCGGCCGACGATTACGGGTTCGTCATACACCGGCAACCCTAGGGTCGCCGGCATCCACGCCGACGAGCATAGGTCAGGAGGTGGTTGGTGATCCCACAGCCACCACACGCCCCGCTGTTATGCCCAAAGTGTTTTTTGTGCCGTTGGATTAAATCCAATAGAGGAAATCTAAGGCCCGTATATTTCTTAAATGCGTGCAATGTGCTTTTCTAACATACCCTCTATATATATATATACACACACACACATATTATTCGATAAAAAAACTCTCCTTTGGTGCAACATTCATAATTCTTAGATTATCCTTTTTCGTTTTATTAAAAGACTAGCAAATACTCTTTTTTCCAAATATTTAATCTTTATGGTCTTAGAATGTAATTTGTCATCTGTGCAATTTTGTCTTATCTGGCCAAAACCACTACTCCTTAAATTACCATTTTAAATTTTTATTCTCCCTTTATTTTGTACAACCCCAAATTCGTTGAGTTGGATTCAAAGGGCCTGGGACCATAACTTTGGACTGGTTTTGGGTTAATTGAGCCAGGTAAGAAGAATAGTCGGAAAGAGTTCCCGTCCAAGGCATGCACAAAGGGTACCCCCGGTGGAGCGGGGGGGGGGTGCTGTGGAGCTTGCATTGAGTGATGTCTTTCCACTCAACGCTCTCGGTGCCCTTTTGGCTTTGGAGTTGACTGAAGCTTCTCCACTCAATGCTCTTAACGATTCAGGTCTTGTTCCTGTGTCTTTTGTACGAGCAGGAGAGAGCTCGGCATTATAACCGGGTTGTCCGGGCTAGGTGGAACAAGTGAGGGGCGAGTGGAGCGGGCCAGCTCACACTTGCCCCAGGAGTTCGGTAGGTAACTGGCGAGTGGGGAAGCTCCGGCCCGCACTTGCTTAGGGCCTAGAAAATGCGGCGAGTTCAAGCTCCATCGAGAACTTGCCACACTAGACAAGTCGAGGATTCAGTGGGCCACTCTACAAGCTTCTTGTGAATTATTTTTACCATTCCACCCCCGCTAGCCTCCGCCTAGCCTTTTTGAATAGCGGAGTTACGTTGTTGGCAGGCCAACCTAGACTGCATATAGATGAAAGTGTAAAGTTGTCAACGTAAATTACCTAGAGGGGGGTGAATAGGTGAATCGTGCGTCTATTTGCGAAATAAAAATTTTAGCGATCTAGCACAAGAAATCAAGCAATAACAGAAAGACAAGAAGATTTATAGTGGTTCCCCAATCAAGAAATCCACTTTACCTCACCGATCTAGCAAATCACTAGACTCGGCTACTCGACTATCTCGGATTGAAAACAATCCTATGCCTCGGAACAAAGTTTCTACAAACTCGATCCAAATGGATCTACACTCGGAATATAAATACTTCCTACAAACTCGGAGAACAACGCTCCTACACTCGGAGAAAATCTCCTACAATAATAGTAAAGAAATTTTGAATTACAAACAGAATAACTTTCTCAGATCTGGAAAAGTGAATATCTGAATCTTCTTCTTGAACTTTGTTGCTCTTTCATAAATGTTGAAGAAGATGAGTAGATCTGATCCGAGAATGCTTTGACCAACTCGATCAAGGAGAAGATGAGAATCCTTGAACAACAAGTCTTCTTGATCGACAACAGAAGAGTCGATCTGATCGTGAGCGGCGGTGGCAACTTCAAAGATCTGAAATTAGAGATGGCTGACGAGAAAGATTTTGTGTGAACGGACAACTGCTTCTTGCAAAAGATAATTGTTAGGGTTAGGTATTAATTAAAAGACCTTATATAGGATTTCTCCTAACGGTTTGAAAAGGCATTAATGATGACACGTGGACCAATCACGTCAAGTCATTCAAAAATCCGGCTGATCTTCACTTAAACAAATTTCAGAAAAAAATTAGTTTGCTGTTCTCGAGAAGTAGCATTAGCTCTCGAGAACTGAATGAATTTCTCGAGAACTAAACTGTCTGGAATTGAACATAGTTTTTGAGACTTCAGGATCAATACTTCTCGAAAACAATATGGACTTCTCGAGAACTATAGCCTTACTTCATGAGAACTATGAAGCTGAGTTTCTCGAGAACTGAGGACTTCTCGAGAACTAATCTGGACTTCTCGAGAACTAAGACTTAGAAAATATTTCTTGAAACTTTCTAAACTTCCCGAGAACTACTCTGGGACTTCTCGAGAACTAAGAGCCAAGTTTCTCGAGAACTGAAAGGACATCTCGAGAACTAAGAGATACTTCTCGAGAACTAAGAGATACTTCTCGAGAGTAATACTTAGAAATTTTTTCTGAACTGAAACAGCTAAACTTCTTGAGAACTAAACTCGTGTTTCTCGAGAACTTCTAACCCTACTTCTCCAGAAATGAAAGGACTTCTCGAGAAGTGGACTTAGAAAATGTTTGAACTTTTTAGGAAAAAAACTTTTTCTTCTCTTCAAGGGTCCAATCTTCATTCCATTGTCCAAGTTTTTTAATATGAAGTGTATCCCAATAGAGAGGCTACACATGAGTCAACACCTTGGATCACACAGTGAGGGATTATATTGTATGGTCCTGTGTTCATGACCAACTGCAGACTGACATTGGTCTACACTTTGTAATGATGATCTGCAAGCTCACAACTTTAAAAAGATATTAAATACAACTTTATTCATCTTAGTTCAAGGGTGACTTCATGCAAATCTGGGTTATTGTGGATGCAATGCCCAACAATCTCCCCCTATTTCTAGAAGTGAGAACCCTCTATACTAAGGTGAATTATGACAATTTAGAAAGAATTGGAAATGAAAATTTAAACTAAGGCAGAAGAGATTAATTGAACACAATTAGGCAAAAATTGAAATTGTATATAAGTATTGTTTTAGATTTCTTAATCAACAACCATTTCAACAAAATTCTCAAGAATAACTAGACAAAAGTACATTTTTTGCTCTAAGGTTGTCTATCTTGCTTTTCCTGCTGCCTTCTCTTATAGCTTAAAGGTTTGGGATAATATCTTAGGGGCTTTGGAGGAGCTTTAGGATTATTCTTTCCATATTCCCTATCATATATTTGGTCATGGACTTTTCATATAATTCCAACTCAACTGAGCTGTAGTGGAGATTTCTATTCTCATTGTAGTCCATCACCAATTTAAGAGTCTCAAGAATTAAGCTCTTAGAAGTGGGGCTCCAAACTTCAGCAAACTCCTTTGCTTTCCTTTTCTCTGCATATGGCTGGGGAACAGACTTTCTTGTAGAAGGACCTTCTCCATACTTTCTCTTCTTAGAGGTGTGAATCTTTGGTAAATACTTAGGAATAATGTCATCCCATACCTTGTCATAAGAGGGTGGAGGAGGATCTTGATCTTCTGGCCTAAGAGAGAAGCAGGGCATATGAGGTTGTTGCATTTAAGCTGGCACCTGACTAGGCTGTCCTTCATCAAGAGGATTCAGATGATGAGGAATAATATTGGGATCAGCCTGAATGTCAGGGAAAATCTGATTGTGCATCCAAACTGTGGTGTCATAAGTATAGAATTTCACTAACTGGATTTGAGCTAAAACATTCTTACTGATTTCAGAAATTTTCTCGGCCCAGAGACTATTTGCATCTGCAGAAAACTTATCCACAAGTTTGATTACATGTTCTTTCACAAGGCTCTCTCCCTTTCTGAATTCTACAAGGAGTTTTTCTATGGCTTCTTCCATGAAAGTATCAACTTCCTCACAAACCTTCATCACATGTTTTTGAGCATTCTTTTCTAATTCAATATGATTATTAGCAAGAGTCAGAGATTGTTCCATAACTTGACCAACACTAGTAATAGTGTGATCTATGGCTTTGCCACTAATCTGAAATAAGCTCTTTAGAGAGTTAGTGTTGTGTTGGATCTCAGCAAATCCTCGACTCATTTCTGTTTCCAAGGCAGTCACCTTGTCTTGCATCACTTTCAGAGAATCATCAAAGTGTTTTCTTTGATCAGAGAGCATTTTGCCTATCTGGATAAGAAGTTCTGAGTTGGAAGGGGTAGTAGTAGTAGCAACAGCAGTAGAAGAGGTAGAGGCAGAGGCAAAAGTAGTAATAGTAGTAGGAGGAGGGGCTTTCCATAGAGGTATCTCTTCAAGAATCATTGAGCTTACAGCTCTGGTAGTCTGAACAACAGTAATATCAGCCTGATAAATGAATGCTGGGATGGAGAAATCTAACTTCCTCAAGGGAAGATCTATAGGCTCAGGAGATATTCTGTCTTCATCAAAAAGAAGAACAGTCTCAGGGATATCTTGCTTGGCAGAAGGGGATTGAGCAGGAGGAGATTCTGGTAATCTGATAGGAGAAGGAGAGGGAGCTGGAGAAGGATCTTCTGGATGTTCTTCAGCTGGTTACTTAAAGAGGGGACGAACATTTGAGGTGAGTTCTTCCACCATTCTATCAATGGCTTCTCCAGTGTTTTGGAGAGTTTCATGGATATGAGCATCTGGAATGGTATCTTCTGGAGAGAGTACCACTGGGGACTTTGCTAGAGATCTGTCATGACTCCTGATGGGAGATCTTCTTGTTGATCTTACTAGAGAGGGAGGAGGAGATCTGACAATAGAAATAGAGGTTGCAGGATCCCCCTGAGTTACTGCACCAGATGGTTCAGCAACATGATGATAGGAGGGAGATGGGGTCCTGACCTCAGAGGCAGAAGCTGCAATTTCTTTAGCTAACTGCTTTGGATTTTTCAGCTTGAGTTCCCATCTTTGGATGGAAGCCAATGAGATCTTTTTCAAGTGATGAACTGGAGTGCCTTTGGAAAGTTTGAAAGTGACTGGATCAATCTCACTAAGAAATAAAGAGATTATCCTTGCAAATTTGGGATCCTGAATGTTGTCCCTGATCATCTCAAATACCATCATGCCAAATTGAAATTTCTTTCTACAGATTACAGCTGTCATTACTCCAAATAGATCATTTGTTATGAAACTAATCGACCCTGTTTTGCACCACAAGATTTTTCAAATTATGTCTGCCAGAAGTTTTTCTACATCATTGAATAGATTTCTCCTTAAGGAGTTGAATTCCACAGAAACTCCATAGAAGGAGTAGGTCCTGTCATAATCTTCCAGAGTTAGGTCATGCTCTTCATCCATAATGGGCATCGTTAGAAGCTTTAAAACTTTGTTTTTATCAAACTTGATTTTGATCCCTTTCACTGTAGTTTTTAAAATCGTACAATTCCTCCTTAACTTTGCATTTCTGAAGAATTCTTCGACATCGGGAAAAAAATTCCTGCAGGGTTCTGATAGAACGAACATCAGTCCGGCCGTGTCCAGGAAAAGAAGAAAGTTCTGGAAATCATCTGAAATGTCCGCAATTCCTTTGATGACTAGTTCACTGTCGATTCCTATCTTCGAACTGTGCTCCATGAACGCTGTCGGCGGCGACGAAGGAAGTGCGGGACGATGGCTGCGACGAAGCTGTCAGTCGGCGGAAGATGAAGAGTTTTTGAGAAGAGGAAATTTGAAATGTCGGTTGATTTGGGATTTCTAAAGTATTATATATATATATAATACCAGTAATGTCAATTAAGTGTCTAATTAATCTAGTATTAGGGCTTAAATCATCAGGTTTTAGAAATAGAAGAAATTAATTAGAAGTAGAAATGTAATGAGCATTTCTCGAGAATTCGGGTATAGTTCTCGAGAACTTCCAGGGGACTTCTCGATAAGTAATATACTGGTTCTCGAGAACGGAAGAGACTTTTCAAGAGACAATTCAAATTTTTTGAGAACTGAGAAAATTTTTCGAGATATAAGTCAAGTTCTCGAGAAGGAGTCTAAGTTTTCGAGAAATAAATCAAGTTCTCGAGAAGGAGTCTGAGTTTTCGAGAATGAATATGTTACTTTTTGAGAAGTAGACAGAGTTCTCGAGAACTACCTTCCTCTTGAGAAATTTCTGACCTATTTGAAGTATCCTCGATTCTTGAGCTTTGAACTGATCTCCTGTGACTTATCCTTCTTTGTTCAGCATCCCAAGTTCAATTTTGAAGAAATTGAACTTGGTCTCGTCCAGCGGCTTCGTGAAAATATCTGCAACTTGCCAATCTATTGGGACGTACTGCATGTCTATATCCCTTTGCTCCACGTGCTCCCGGATAAAGTGATATCTGAGCTCGATGTGCTTTGTCCGGCTGGTCGAGACTAGGTTGTTTGCGATTGCGATCGCGCTGGATGAGTCGCAGAACAAGGGAATGTCTTTGATCTTCATATTTTAATCCTCTAACTAGATCTTTAGCCAAAGCAACTGTGCATAACCACTACCGGCAGAAATGTATTCTGACTCTGCCGTTGAGATTGCGACACAGTTTTTCTTTTTGCTGCACTATGAAATAAGCCTTCTTCCAAGAAACTGACACATCCCGAAAGTGCTTTTCCTGTCATCTTTGCTACCTGAAAAGTCTGCATCTGAGAAGCAAATTAGTTCGATGTCATTACTTCTTGGGTACCATAAGCCAAGATTCGGTGTACCTTTAAGGTATCTCAAGATCCGCTTTGTAGAAGCATAGTGATATTCCTTACAGTTCACATAGAATCTAGCATAGACACATGTAGAGAACATTATATATGGTCTACTGGCAGTAAGGTAGAGCAAGGATCCAATTATGCTTCTATACTTGGTTTCATCAAAAGGTTTCCCTTTCTCATCCTTGTTTAGAGACATAGCTAAGGCCATTGGTGTCTTCATAGAGGTTTTACTCTCCATTCCGAATATCTTAATCAACTCCTTGGTGAACTTCGTCTGTGAGATGAAAATTCCATCTTCAGATTGTTTCACCTGAAGTCCTAAGAAATATTTCAGCTCTCCCATACAACTCATTTCAAACTTCTCTTGCATAAGTTTAGAGAACTTTTTGCAGAGGATGTCGTCTATAGAGCCAAAAATAATGACATCGACATAGATCTGCACTAGCAAAATCTTGCCTTTAATTTCCCTAAGAAATAATGTATTATCTATCTTTCCCCTTGTGAACTTGTTCTCGAGGAGAAAGCTTGATAGCGTTTCGTACCAAGCTCGAGGAGCTTGTTTCAAACAGTACAACGCTTTAGATATTAAATAAACGTACTCGGGTTAGTTAGGATCAACAAAACCTGGGGGCTGTTCCACATACACCTCTACCTTTATGTCACCATTTAGGAAGGCGGACATCACATCCATTTGATAGACGGTGAATCCCTTCAGTACAACATATGCCAGGAATAATCTGATGGCCTCCAGCCTTGCCACTAGAGCGTATGTCTGGTCGAAGTCGATCCCTTCTTCTTGATGATATCCTTTGGCGACGAGTCTGGCCTTGTTCTTTATGATAGTTCCATCCTCATCCAACTTATTTTGGTAGACCCATTTCGTTCCGATTATATTTTTACCTTTGGGTCTTGGAACTAGCATCCATACTTTACAGCGCTTGAACTGATTCACTTCTTCTTCCATGGCCAAGATCAATGATGCGTTTGAGTTTGCTTCCTCAAACTTCTTTGGTTCAACCTGCGAGAAAAAAACTTAAATAGAGATTCTCGTTAGTTGTACCTCGACGAGTTCTGACATCATCCCGGGGATCTCCTGTGATCTGGTCCATTGGGTGATCCTTCAAATGTCTGAGCTCTAGGTTCCTCGCATCTGGAACTTCTTCAGCCACTGGAGTGACTTCATCAACTTGAACAGTATTTTCATCTTGACCCTCTACCTCTCCAATAGGGGTTGGAGAGGTGATCTTGATGAACTTTTCATCTTTACCTTCGGTCGATTCATCCAAGCTGATTTCTTTGAGCCTTGAACCTACATCTTCAATAAGCACAGTAGACGATTTGCTTTGAAGCAAGCTCGTCTCATCAAATACAACATGTATGGATTCCTCTACAACCAGAGTTTTTCTATTGAAAACCCTATATGCCTTACTATGGCTACTATATCCTACAAAAATACCTTCAAAACTTTTCTCACTAAATTTAGTTGTATGATACTTACCATTATTAAGTACGAAGCATTTGCAGCAAAAAATTCTAAAATATGAAACTGTTGGTTTCCTGCCTTTTAGAAGTTCATAAGGTTTCTTATCATGATTCTTGCTTATGAGGGCTCGATTTTGCATGTGGCATGCAGTGTTGACGGCTTCAGCCCAGAAGTACTCCGGTAGTGAAGCATCACTCAATATGGTCCTGCAAGCCTCTATAAGTGTTCTATTCCTTCTCTCAGCTACTCCATTTTGCTGTGGAGTACGGGGAGAGGAAAACTCATGAAAGATACCTAGGATTTCACAAAATTCTGTCATGGCCCCAAATTTGAACTCCGTTCCATTGTCACTTCTGATTTTGGCTATTGAACAGTTGTATTCATTCTGGATCTTCCTGACAAAATTTGTAAAGATATCAAAGGTATCTGACTTTTGTTTCAGAAAGAACACCGACGCAAAATGCAAGTAGTCATCAACAATTACCAACGTATAATCCTTACCTCCTAAACTTATAACTTGCAATGGACCGAACAAGTCCATTTCAAGTAGGTGTAAACACCTATTAGAATTTTTGCCTACAATGCTTTTAAATGTAGCCCTTGTTTGCTTGCCTTTTACGCATGCATGACAAGGTCTCTCTTTTATGTGCTTGACATTAGGGGCATCACGTACTAAGTTCTGGGAGAATAATTTATTAATAGTTTTAAAATTAATATTTGCTAGCCTCTTGTGCCATTGGTCACCAAGAGACGCACTATCTTTTGCCAAAAGACACACTGGTGTAGAAGAATCTATACAAATGAAATTTAAGCAAAATATATTCCTACTTCGAGTGCCTGATAGAATTGTTTCCATGTTTTCAACAGACTTTATCAAGCACTTGTCATAGTGGAATTCAACTATGTATGCTTTATCACATAGTTGACTTATGTTTATGAGATTGTGTTCCAACCCCTCCACATAAGCTACATCCGAAAAGGATATATTACCATTAGTGATCATACTGTAGCTTTTAGTTATCCCTTGCTCTGAACCTCCAAAGATGAACTTTGGTCCATTGAAGACTGGAGTGAAATCCTGGAGTAGGCTTCTTGTCCCGGTCTTGTGCCGAGAGCATCCACTGCCCAAGTACCAGATTAGCTTTTTGGTGGCCTTTGGACATACCTGCATTTATGATCACTTTTCCTTAGGAACCTAAACGTGTTTTGGTCCTTGGTCTCGGGTTAGAATGCTCCCCCTACGAAGATTAGAATTCTGAGTGGTCAGTCTCATATTGCCAAGTTGAGGAGTAGCAACATTCCTAGTATTGAACAAACAATCGTTGGAAAAATGACCAATTTTGCCACAGCACCAACAGTCGAACCTGTTATATCTTTGCCTTGTGTACTTCTCCTTGATTTTATGAAGTGAGGGTCTAGCAGGGGCGGCACTCTTGGAGGAAGAAGCTTCATGGTGATGGCAATCACATGATTTCTTCTCCTTTTGAGGCCTTTCCACAATAGGCTTTACTTTCGGTGCTTTCTTGAAGTTGTGGTCATGATTATAAGGACCATAGCCCTGAAGAGTCACTTCTATATAAGGTGCCTTAAAGAAACTCTCACCAAAGTTACGAGGGAGAGTCCATCCTTGGTACCGAGACTTTGGCTCTACGTAAGCAGGCCTGGTCAATTGACCATAAGACGAGTCCAGATCAAACTCATTTGATGGAAAGATGACTTTCTTAAATACAATCTGATCTAGAGGGGCTTTCCCCTTTTCTTTGGCCAATGCCTTCTTGGCGGCCTTATTATTCTGTTAAGCCTTGTTTCTCCTAGAGGATTTACTTGGAGCGGCAACATGGCCTAGTCCAGCTCCTTGGGCCTTAGCTGAGAATTCAGCAACCTGTGGATGAACTGTATTAGGCTTAGAGAAACTTTCAACAAACTTCTTCTCAACCTCGATATGTTTTTAAACCTCTTTGATGATTTCATCTTTAAGGTCGAGGTGCTTAAGAGCTTGATTATATTCTTCAATACATAAATTTATGTTCTCTTGAAGAGAGTCAGTCATAACGACTTCTTCTCTCAAGCTACTCTCAATAGCCTTTAGAGACTTAATCTCTTTAGCCTGAGTTTTCACGACTCGATGACATTTGTCGTAAGTCATGATCAACTCCTTGTATTGGGCCATAAGTTCTGACTCATCGTTAGAAGAGCTATCCACATGATCATGCTCAAAACTTTCAGATTCAGAGAGAGAAGTGTGAGATTTTACTTCCCCAGTAAACTGGGGCTCTTGTTCATCAATTGATTGAGCCATGAGCCCAAAGTAGGCTTCCTCTTCTTCACTTGAATAAGTTGAGTCGGAGTCGCTGAGAGTTTTGCCCTTCTTGGCCAACAGGCTCTTATCTGTCCTCTTCTTGTGGTATGAGGACTTCTTTTCATCTTTTCTGCCATCCTCCTTCTTCTTGTGGGGCAGTCAGCTATGACGCGACCTTGTTTATTGCAATAGTAGCAAACGATGTCAGTAGAAATCTGTTTGTTCTGTTTAGAGTTATACCTTTCATGGCTACCCGAGCCTTTCTTTCGCTGATCACCGTCGTGTCGTTATCTTCTGTATGAGGCATCCTTGCCTCTCCACTGCTTCTTCTTGTTCAAGAATTTCTTGAACTGTCGAGAGAGCAACGAGAACTCTCCTTCAGATAGTTCTGAGACTGAGGTGCTTGGCTCAGAGCTTTCCTCTTCACTTACTTCTTGAGCTGGTGCTGGTGAGGCAACTTTGCCCTTCCTTGAACTGTCAGCCTTTAATGCAATAGACTTCTCTTTTTAGGAGAAGCGACTCTCCTCTTCTTTAGCTTTTCTTGAATTAATCTGCAGTTCATAGGACATCAGCTTGCCAAATAGATTCTATCAGTTTGTCTCAGCTAGTCTGCCAAACTCCCAGATGACACAGACTTTGTTGTCCCATTCCTTTGTGAGAGACCTCAGAAACTTATCATTCAACTCTCTATTGGTGAAGACTCGGTCATAAACTCTTAGGCCATTTACTATCTTGAAGAAATTCTCAAAGGTATCTGCAATGATCTCCTTTGACCCTTGCTGAAGGCTTCATATTTCTGGTTCAGTATGGACCTTCTATCATCCCTCACTTCTTCAATACCTTCCATCAGAGTAACTAGAGACTGCAACATCTCCTTAGTCGATTGGCAGTGAATAAGATTCTGCAGCATCGAGTAATCGACTGCACTCTCTATGATATTTTTAGCTTTCTTGTCCAACGAGACAAGTGCAATCTCATCCTTATCCAGTTCCAACAATTTCTTAGGAATTTTCTTGGTTGGATCTATAGTAGAGATAGTCATAGGAACGTAGGGACCTTCTTGAACAATCATGAAGATTCGGTGATCCACAGCTTCCATGAAAAATTTGATTCTCTCTTTCCACATGGGAAAGTTATTTTTTGTGCACAAAGGAAGATTGGAAAAATCTTTTACCTTGTCCATTGTTTCAATAACCAAATGACAACTTTCGAGAGGAAATTGATCAAGGTGTTAACCTTTTAACGACCAACCTCCCTCTGATACCAATTGAAAGTGTAAAGTTGTCAACCTAAATCAGCTAGAGGGGGGTGAATAGGTGAATCGTACATCTATTTGCGGAATAAAAATTTTAGCTATCTAGCACAAGAAATCAAGCAATCACAGAAATACAAGAAGATTTATAGTGGTTCCCCAATCTTGGGTACGTCCACTTTACCTCACCGATCTAGCAAATCACTAGACTCGGCTACTCCACTATCTCGGATTGAAAACAATCCTACGCCTCGGAACCAAGTTCCTACAAACTCGATCCAAAAGGATCTACACTCGAAAGATAAAAACTTCCTACAAACTCAGAGAACAACGCTCCTAAACTCGGAGAAAATCTCCTACAATAATAGTAAATAAATTTTGAATTACAAACATAATAACTTTCTTAGAACTGGAAAAGTGAATATCTGAATCTTCTTCTTGAACTTTGCGACTCTTTCAAAAATGTTGAAGAAGATGAGTAGATCTGATTCGAGAAAGCTTTGACCAACTCGATCAAGGAGAAGATGAGAATCCTTGAACAACAAGTCTTCTTGATCGACAACAGAAGAGTCGATATGATCGTGAGCGGCGGCAGCTTCAGAGATCTGAAATTAGAGATGGCCGACGAGAAAGATTTTGAGTGAACGGATAACCGCTTCTTGCAAAAGATAATTGTTAGGGTTAGGTCTTTACGAAAAGACATTATATAGGATTACTCCTAACGGTTAGAAAAGACATTAATGATGACACGTGAACAAATCACGTCAAGTCATTCAAAAATCTGGCTGATCTTGACTTAAACAAATTTCAAAAAAAAATTAGTCTGTAGTTCTCGAGAAGTAGCATTAGCTCTCGAGAACTGATTGAATTTATCGAGAACTAAACTGTCTGGAATTGAACTTAGTTTTCGAGACTTTAGGATCAGTACTTCTCGAAAACAATATGGACTTCTCGAGAACTATAGCCTGACTTCTCGAGAACTATGAAGCAGATTTTCCCGAGAACTGAGGACTTCTCGAGAACTAATCTGGACTTCTCGAGAACTAAGACTTAGAAAATATTTCTTGAATCTTTCTGAAATTCCCGAGAACTACTCTGGGACTTCTCGAGAACTAAGAGCCGAGCTTCTAGAGAACTGAAAAGACTTCTCGAGAACTAAGAGATACTTCTCGAGTGTCATACTTAGAAAATTTTTCTGAACTGAAATAGCTAAACTTCTTGAGAACTAAACTCATGTTTCTTGAGAAATTCTAACTCTACTTCTCGAGAACTGAAAGGACTTCTCGAGAAGTGTACTTAGAAATTTTTTGAACTTTTTAGGAAAAAAAACTTTTTCTTCTCTTCAAGGGTCCAATCTTTATTCCATGGTCCAAGTGTTTGAATATGAAGTGTATCCCAATAGAGAGGCAACACACGAGTAACCACCTTGGATCACCCAATGAGGGATTACACTGTATGGTCCTGTGTTCATGACCCACTGTAGACTGACATTGGTCTACACTTAGTAATGATGATCTACAAACACACAACTTAAATAAGATATCAAATACAAATTAATTCATCTTACTTCAAGGGTTACTTCATGAAAATCTGGGTTATTGTGGATGTGTAACGCCCCGTCTTTTCAGCGATTATTTTTATTCTCGTTTGGCGTTACGATGACGCATTTCCGTGGCTTGTGCCATGTGTGGAGTATGGTTTAGCTCCTTAGAACTGAGTGCCCTGTTTGGTAGCCTGTTGGCATGATCTCCCTAGCAAACCGAGTCGTTTTGGTGACCCGGTGTGGCCTCTCGGGGGGATGTTTGTGTTTGGCTTTGTTTGGGCTTAACTCGAGTTCTGTTCGTCGAAAGTTAATTTCGACTTCGCCATTGTGTTCGTAGCGTGGGTATTTAGCTACGGTGCGAATTTCGTCGAATTCCGAGGTGAATCGGTTTTCGAGTTGATTTGGTGCTTTATGTAATTTTGTAATTAATAATATAATTATATAATTATATATATATATATATTTAGAATGAAAGGATCGGTCATCTTCTTCCCCGTAAGAAACCGCCGGCCCCGTGTACGAGAGAAACCGAGTAACCGCCGAGCCTTCCCTTCGGACGCCGATTCCCGGAGCGTTCGTGGACGGAATTCGATTCCGAGAGTGGATTCGGATTGCTCTCGTCGAGACCTTCATTCCTGCGGTAAGAAATTCGATTTTCGTGGAGTTTTGGAAGGATTGGAATTTTTAGTTTTGGAAGTTTTCCGCCATTAATGGTCGAGTCTTTGTTCTAGGTGTTGCGGCCGTCTTGATCCGTGCGAAGAGGAGGAAAGCAGTCCAAAGCTTCGCTGAGATTTGAGGCAAGTGGTATTCTTGCCCTTGCCAAGTGTTTTCTTTGATTTTATTTGCTGAAATTGAAATCCCGGTTAGCCCAGGTTAGAGGCCTTGTTGTTCTCGTTTTCTTGCTAACTATAGGGCTTAGTTCTTCCTACTGAAACCCCCCCTATGCTGTGATGTTTGGAATCCAAATTGTCGACGTGAAGCCGTTGTTTTCCTTTAATTTTGATTGATGCTCTGGTTCGGGCGTAGCCGAGAGGGAGAGTTAGGAGGGGGGTGTGGTTGTCAATTTCCTTCGTTATGGTATTATTCGAATGGTTAGGCATAGTTTATATGGTAGTAGCGTGAGATGCCATAGTTGTCTACTGCTTCTGCAGTGGCGTGAGTCGTGTGCGCGTTCCGGTGTCGTTCGGAAAATTCCAAACGGTACAGGTTTGCCGCGCACGGTCATTAACCTTTAGGGCGCACGACCACAGGTCGTGTGCCTCTGTTCGTGCGCGTATATATTTCAGTTTCCAAAGTTCTGTCTCGGGCAATCGCACGAGCGCTGGCGATAGTGCGCACGACCACTGATCGTGCGACACTGATCGTGCGCAGTTGCTAGGTTTTCTGTCTGGTTTCCAGGTTCGTTTCGCACGATCATCAGCCGATGAGTGCGCACGACCACTGATCGTGCGTCACTGATCGTGCGCTTGTATAATTTCTTTTGATAGGCGAATTTAGATGGTTTCGAGTGCGGGAGTTTAGATACTCAAGTGGCAGGCAATTACTTGAGTTCTGGATCTTCTGCCTTGGTCGTTCGACTGTCGTCGAGCTCCGTTTTCTTTAGTGGGCTTGTGGGTAGTGGTATAATTTTGGCGGCGAGTGAGGCTAGCTCACTCAACGCCAAGGTTTAGGTAGGCACTGAGTGGGTTTCACTCAACGCCTAGTCGTGTTGGCTTATTTCAACAATCTTCCTTTACCTTGTATTTCGTTTCCGAGTGGATTTTTCCAGTTGTATTTCTGGGTTTTTCTTGTCGGCCGTTTTCTTTATTTTTCCTAAAGGCCGAATCGTGGGTCGTGGATAGTAGTGGTGGTTGTAGCTCTTTATGGGGGTGGAGTTGTGTGATATAGCCAAGGCCACCCATGGATTTCTTGCTCCAGGTACGGGCTGGGCATGTCGGGTGGAAGGTCCCTTGTGTTTTCACGTGTTGACCCTCGAGCTTTTGACTTGGACATGGTGGATTGGGGGACTGCGTTTGCCTTCGATCCGGTTCCTCGTTGTTGATTTGCTACTATCACTTCCCGCAGTTTAGTGTGTTAGAAGTTTCTTCTTTGGTAGTTTGCAGCATTCTGACTCTTGGTAGTCTAGTAGGCCCTGCAGGATGTTGTTCCTGGGCTGGGTTGTTGCTGTTTCTTTGCACGTTGTGCATTTCTTGTTGTCCTGTTTTGGACAGTTGTGACTCTTTCTACTGCATGTTTTCAGTTACTTTATCCTTTTGGTTGACTCTTTCATGCAGTTTTACCTTGATTTTGCTTGCTGAGGTATTCTGTTTTCTTTTGGAATACCCCAGGTTCCGAGCTGTAGCCAGTCTGGTGGCTAGTTGGAGGTGTTGTTGTTGGTGGACTCCCCGACTTTGGAGTTTTGTTTACCTTGTTTGTGAGGTTGTTTTCAGTACTTTCTTACAGACATATATGTGTGCTGGTGGGTTCGTGTCAGGTTGTTGGCACCCACTAGTAGTTTTTACCTTGTACTAGATATATACTATTGCTGCTACCATTTATTTTCTGGAGATAGTCTACTTGCTTTGAGAAGGTTTTATGCTAGGTTGCTAGTTATTTTTAAACTATAAATACTATTATAAATGAATCTCATGATCAACATGTTTTTATAAACTTAATCACTATTTTCCAAATCACGTACGAAAACCGTTTTCTTATATATATTATATAAACTAAGTGTAGTGTCTTGCATAGCATGAGTGGTTCTCTTGGGACCCTTATGCGCTCTTTAGGGTGTAAAACCTAATTAAAGTATTTTCCGCAGTGTTTAAATATAGTTTTATTTTGTGGACTAGATGATCCACTGAGCCGAGGGATACGGACTCTAAACATAACTGATTTTCTATTCATCAAGCACATGATTTTCTGGCATAAAGATGGTAGTTGGATTTGCCTGAGCGTCAGCAGTTATCCCCTGCTTGACGTGGCATCATGACGCGTGTTTTCTCTTACTCTGATAATTCTTAATTCGGAGAAAATGCGGGTTGTGACAGTTGGTATCAGAGGGAGGTTGCTTGACAAGTTAGTTGGGCAACCTTCCTTGGATGCTGTTAGTAGTTCAGCATCATGTCATTCACACACCGATATGTCATCAGCACGTCTTGGCAAAAGCACGAACACTACATTCATAGCATAACATGAAGTATACGGGGCATATTATGTAGTATGGGATGCATAATATGTGTTCGTATATGGATCCACCATAGGGGCTACATGTGAGGGTTATGTAGTATGGGATGCATAACCTCACCACATAACTGCGACTAGCACGTTTCTTTTTCGTTGCATGGAAATGTTATGTAGTATGGGATGCATAACATTTTCATGTGTACGCCGCTCATATCATGCATTAGGGCCTTTTTAGAATGCATAGCACAATCATGCATATCATATCATTGCATAAGCACAACGCGCCGAGCTAAAGATTTGCAGGATGACATATGTACACACATAAGTTTTCAAACTAACATAAGTTCATGCATCCGATCTAGGCACAAGAGTTAGTGAGGTGGTGGTTAACCATCCTAGGATAGGGCATATCATCTAATTATTGTGAAGAAGATAAACTCTCAGAGCAAGTTTAGCAGCTTTAAGTCTACATCTACATATGTATTGTCTGTACTGTTAGTCGGTTCTAGTCGTGGGATTTGGTTCTGATTTGCGTTGTATTGATTTTTTTTAGGATGGCTAGGCGTCCTGCGACCCGATCGACTCCCCTGTCTGAGGGTGAATCTTCTGGAGCTTAGAACGATGCGGTGATCGAGGGTCTGTGTCAGAGTAGCGAAGCTATGGGGAGGCAGTTGGAGGAAGTGCAAGCCCAGATTCAATCTTTGGTGGCAGTTGTGGCAGGGCAGGCTCAGGGTGCGCAAGTTCCTGCAGGGGGGTTAGCTGTACCTCCTCCTCCTGCACCCTTGAGGCCTCCAGTGGTGGTGCCAGTAGAGATGGCCTTCATCTCGCAGTTTCAGAGGCTGAGCCCTCCCACTTATGATGGGAAGGCAGATTTCATGGTGATAGATGACTGGCTGATCTCCATGGAGGAGATGTTCTCGTACTCTGGGATTTCAGATGATCAGAGGGTGATGATAGCCGCCTATCAGCTTAAAGGATTGGCTAAGAGTTGGTGGCTGAGAGAGAAGGAGAGCTTAGTGGCTGGATGCTCGTGGGAGGTGTTCAAGGAGATGCTGTTGAGGAAGTTCTTACCCTCGGTCGAGCGTGACCGCCTCATGAATGATTTCCTCTATCTGAAGCAAAGGCAGCTCACGGTGGGTGAGTATGAGATAGAGTTTAGTAAGTTGAGCCGTTTTTCCCCTGGATTGGTCAGCGTGGAGGCTGATCGAGTTAAGCGATTCCTCGGTGGTTTGAGGAGTGAGGTGCAGCAGTTGGCCAGTGCTTATGGGTCAGTGACTTATGCTGGAGTTGTAGAGGCTGCTCTTAAGGTTGAGGCCATTGAGGCGGCGAAGAGCAGAGGCCAGCAGTTGAGGAAGGATAAGAGGAAGTTGGTAGAGGAGAAGAAACCCCTGGTACCTGATGCTGTTCCGGGAAAGAGGAGCAGGGTGGTGTGCAGTTTTTGTGGCCGGTCAGGCCATCCTGTTGAGAGGTGTTTTTAGAAGGCGGCAGCTCAAAAGAAGGAGCAGGTTCATGCTATTCAGGGTGCTCCTGGGAGAGATGTCTCCTGTTCAGTTTGCAAGCGATCCGGGCATGATGCAGCCCAGTGTTGGTCCAGGGAAAGAGTCTGCTACCAGTGTGGGCAGAAGGGTCACGTTAAGTCGAGGTGTCCTCAGGTCCAGTCAGCTCTTCCTGCAGTTCCATTGCAGGCATTACCTCCACCTCAGCGTGTGGACAAGGGAAAAGGGAAGCTGAACGTGATTTCTTCCGAGGAGGCTCAGACTTCGACCCAGGTGATCTCAGGTTAGTAGTTGGTTGTTTTTCTTTCTAGCCTGGTAGTTTAGTTGCTAGATTGTTTGCGGTACTGTTGTGCTAGTTTCTTAGCTTTGTGCGCTCCTATAGGGAAATTTAAGGTGCGGAACCGCTGGGCGCGTGTCCTGTTTGACTCCGGCGCTACCCACTCGTTCGTGGCTAGAGCCTTTGTGGAGCGTCATCGGTTGTCTCTAGATCGTGTTCGGGATTCCTTCCGTGTCAAGTTTCCCTCTGGTGAATCTGTGTTGTCAGATTTGGGTATTTTGGATTGCCCGGTTTTGTTGGGGGATTTTCTTGCGAAGGCGGATCTGAAGATGATTGATCTAGAGGACTTCGATGTCATTTTGGGCATGGACTGGCTCTCTCGGTATGATGCGGTCATTCAGTGCAAGGGAAAGCGCTTGGACTTCATCAGGGACGACGGTCAGCCCGGCAGCGTGTATGCTGATCCGTGTCAGGATTCTCCTGTTCTCTCTGTGGTATGTGTTCAGAGATTGTTTCTTTCTGATTGTTGTGTTTGTTTAGTCTCGGCGGTTGGAACCGTTGTTAGCGTGCCACGCTTGGAAGAGATTCCTATTGTTCGTGGTTTCACCGATGTTTTTCCTGATGATCTTCCTGGTATCCCTCCTAAGCGGGATGTGGAGTTTGTTATTGATTTGGAGCCGGGTACGCGTCCTATTGCTAAGGCGCCGTACCGGATGGCCCCTCGTGAGCTAGAGGAGTTGCGAATTCAGTTAGATGAGTTGTTGGCTAAAGGTTTTATCAGGCAGAGTTCGTCGCCTTGGGGTGCTCCTGTTTTGTTCGTAAAGAAGAAAGATGGGTCGATGCGGCTTTGCATCGACTATAGAGAGTTGAACAAGGTCACTATCAAGAACAGGTACCCTCTGCCGAGGATCGATGATTTATTTGACCAGTTGCGTGGTAGCACGGTGTTCTCCAAGATCGATCTTCGTTCGGGCTATCATCAGCTCAAGATCCGTGAGGCAGATATTCCACGGACTGCGTTTAGGTCGAGGCATGGGCACTTTGAGTTTCTGGTGATGTCGTTTGGTCTGACCAACGCACCATCAGCCTTCATGGATATGATGAACAGGGTGTTCAAGGATTTCCTAGACAAGTTCGTTGTGGTCTTCATTGATGACGTGTTGGTTTATTCTCGCAGTGCTGAGGAGCACGAGCTGCATTTGCATTTGGTCCTATCAGAGTTGAGGAACCACAAGTTATTCGCCAAGTTGAGCAAGTGCGAATTTTGGTTGCCTCAGGTTTCTTTTCTAGGCCACGTGGTGAACAAGGATGGGATCTCGGTTGACCCAGAAAAGATTGCAGCAGTGACGGATTGGAGTAGACCGAATACTCCTAAGGAGATCAGAAGTTTCTTAGGGTTGGCTGGCTATTACAGGAGATTCGTGGAGGGTTTCTCTTCTCTAGCCGCACCATTGACGAAGCTGACTCAGAAGAATGTGGCTTTTGTTTGGAGCGAGAAGTGCGAAGAAGCTTTTCAGGAGTTAAAGAGGAGATTGTGTACTGCTCCCGTTCTGACCCTTCCTACTGAGGGCGTGGATTATGATGTGTATGTGGATGCTTCGCATATAGGTCTGGGATACGTATTAATGCAGGATGGAAAAGTAATTGCTTATGGGTCAAGGCAGTTGAAAACTCATGAGCGGAATTATCCTACGCATGACCTTGAGTTTGCAGCGGTTATCTATGCATTGAAGTTGTGGAGGCACTTACTTTATGGGGCTCAGTGCAAGATTTTTACTGACCATAAGAGCCTGAAGTACGTGTTCACGCAGAAGGAGTTGAATCTGCGTCAGCGGCGGTGGCTTGAGTATGTGGCGGATTATGATGTGGAAATCCAGTATCATCCGGGCAAGGCCAATGTAGTGGCCGACGCCCTGAGCCGAAAGACGGGAAAGATCTTTAACCTCTCCGCCGATCGATTAGTTGAGGAGTTCCTCCTTATGGATATTTCAGTGGGATGCTGTAGTTTACAGAGTAGCTTATCAGTGGAAGAGCCGTCCTGGATTTCTTTGACTAAATTGCATCAGAAGGACGATCCAGATCTGTTGCACCTTTTTACCAGGACAGAGAAGGGAGAGTTGCCAGATTTTTCTATTGATGATGCGGGTACTTTGAAGTACTGCGGCAGGTTTTGCGTTCCCGCTGTTGGGGACATTAAGAGAATGATTTGCAGAGAGGCTCATGGTTCCAGCGTTGCCTACCATCCAGGATCTACGAAGATGTACCGTGACTTAAAGCAAATTGCTTGGTGGTATGGTATGAAAGGAGATATAGCCCGATATGTTGCTGAGTGTCACACTTGCAAGCGTGTGAAGGCCGATCATGGAAGGCCTGGTGGTAAGTTGACTCCGCTAGATATCCCGACTTGGAAGTGGGAGAGTATATCTATGGACTTCATTACGGGTTTGCCAAAATCCCCGAGAGGATTTGATTCTGTTTGGGTTATAGTGGATAGATTGACGAAGTGTGCTCACTTCGTGCCTTATAAGATTGATTACCCGATGAAGAAGATAGCGGAGTTGTACTTGAATGAAGTCATCCGACTCCACGGTGTGCCAGTTAGCATCATTTCTGATCGAGACTCCCGGTTTACTTCTCGTTTTTGGCAGAGTCTGCAGGAGGGTTTGGGTACGGATCTGAGGTATTCTACTGCGTACCACCCTCAGACCAATGGGCAGACGGAGCGGGTCAATCAGATTGTTGAGGATATGATCCGGTGCTATATTTTAGACCACGGTGGAGCGTGGGATGAGCGTCTGCGACTCATGGAATTTGCTTACAATAACAGTTATCAGGAAAGCTTGCAGATGGCTCCGTTCGAATCCTTGTATGGGAGGCGCTGTAGGACTCCGTTGTTTTGGGCTGAGGCTGGTGAGAAGCCTTTGTTGGGTCCTGATGCTCTAGAAGAGATGGAAGTCGCCGTGAAGCTTGTTCGGGAGAAGCTTCGTTTAGCCCAGGAGAGGTATGAAAAGAACGCCAATCGGCGTAGGTCTGCTTTGGAATTTTCAGTAGGGGATCATGTATACCTCAAGGTTTCTCCAATGGTTGGTGTGAAGAGATTTGGTAAAAATCGGAAATTGGACCCAAGGTATGTGGGCCCGTTTGAGGTCTTGGAGCGGATTGGTGTGTCTGCATATAGATTGGATTTTGCCAGCGAACTTCCCTGGTGTTCATAATGTTTTTCATGTTGGCCAATTGCGGAAGTGTGTGCGCAGCAGTGGGCAACTCTTGGATGTTGTGCCCCAGTTAGAGCCCAACCTCTCTTTCGTTGAGGTGCCAGTTCGTATTTTGGATTCTCAGGAGCGTGTGCTACGAAAGAAGTCCATACCGATGGTGAAAATTCTATGGAAAAATTAGGATTTGGAGAGCGCGACTTGGGAGCTAGAGTCGGCCATGAGGAGGGCGTACCCTCACCTGTTTCTCTGATTTGATCGGTATGTTTCCCTTTGTAACTTCTGTTTGTTACTTTTTCCTTCTTTTGTAGGAGGGTTGTGCGTAAAGTTTCGGGACGAAACTTTCTTTTAGGGGGAGTGACTGTAACGCCCCGTCTTTTCAGCGATTATTTTTATTCTCGTTTGGCGTTACGATGACGCGTTTCCGTGGCTTGTGCCATGTGTGGAGTATGGTTTAGCTCCTTAGAACTGAGTGCCCTGTTTGGTAGCCTGTTGGCATGATCTCCCTAGCAAACCGAGTCATTTTGGTGACCCGGTGTGGCCTCTCGGGGGGATGTTTGTGTTTGGCTTTGTTTGGGCTTAACTCGAGTTCTGTTCGTCGAAAGTTAATTTCGACTTCGCCGTTGTGTTCGTAGCGTGGGTATTTAGCTACGGTGCGAATTTCGTCGAATTCCGAGGTGAATCGGTTTTCGAGTTGATTTGGTGCTTTATGTAATTTTGTAATTAATAATATAATTATATAATTATATATATATATATTTAGAATGAAAGGATTGGTCATCTTCTTCCCCGTAAGAAACCGCCGGCCCCGTGTACGAGAGAAACCGAGTAACCGCCGAGCCTTCCCTTCGGACGCCGATTCCCGGAGCGTTCGTGGACGGAATTCGATTCTGAGAGTGGATTCGGATTGCTCTCGTCGAGACCTTCATTCCTGCGGTAAGAAATTCGATTTTCGTGGAGTTTTGGAAGGATTGGAATTTTCAGTTTTGGAAGTTTTCCGCCATTAATGGCCGAGTCTTTGTTCTAGGTGTTGCGGCCGTCTTGATCCGTGCGAAGAGGAGGAAAGCAGTCCAAAGCTTCGCTGAGATTTGAGGCAAGTGGTATTCTTGCCCTTGCCAAGTGTTTTCTTTGATTTTATTTGCTGAAATTGAAATCCCGGTTAGCCCAGGTTAGAGGCCTTGTTGTTCTCGTTTTCTTGCTAACTATAGGGCTTAGTTCTTCCTACTGAAACCCCCCCTATGCTGTGATGTTTGGAATCCAAATTGTCGGCGTGAAGCCGTTGTTTTCCTTTAATTTTGATTGATGCTCTGGTTCGGGCGTAGCTGAGAGGGAGAGTTAGGAGGGGGGTGTGGTTGTCAATTTCCTTCGTTATGGTATTATTCGAATGGTTAGGCATAGTTTATATGGTAGTAGCGTGAGACGCGATAGTTGTCTACTGCTTCTGCAGTGGCGTGAGTCGTGTGCGCGTTCCGGTGTCGTTCGGAAAATTCCAAACGGTACAGGTTTGCCGCGCACGGTCATTAACCTTTAGGGCGCACGACCACTGGTCGTGTGCCTCTGTTCGTGCGCGTATATATTTCAGTTTCCAAAGTTCTGTCTCGGGCAATCGCACGAGCGCTGGCGACAGTGCGCACGACCACTGATCGTGCGACACTGATCGTGTGCAGTTGCTAGGTTTTCTGTCTGGTTTCCAGGTTCGTTTCGCACGATCATCAGCCGATGAGTGCGCACGACCACTGATCGTGCGTCACTGATCGTGCGCTTGTATAATTTCTTTTGATAGGCGAATTTAGATGGTTTCGAGTGCGGGAGTTTAGATACTCAAGTGGCAGGCAATTACTTGAGTTCTGGATCTTCTGCCTTGGTCGTTCGACTGTCGTCGAGCTCCGTTTTCTTTAGTGGGCTTGTGGGTAGTGGTATAATTTTGGCGGCGAGTGAGGCTAGCTCACTCAACGCCAAGGTTTAGGTAGGCACTGTGTGGGTTTCACTCAACGCCTAGTCGTGTTGGCTTATTTCAACAATCTTCCTTTACCTTGTATTTCGTTTCCGAGTGGATTTTTCCAGTTGTATTTCTGGGTTTTTCTTGTCGGCCGTTTTCTTTATTTTTCCTAAAGGCCGAATCGTGGGTCGTGGATAGTAGTGGTGGTTGTAGCTCTTTATGGGGGTGGAGTTGTGTGATATAGCCAAGGCCACCCATGGATTTCTTGCTCCAGGTACGGGCTGGGCATGTCGGGTGGAAGGTCCCTTGTGTTTTCACGTGTTGACCCTCGAGCTTTTGACTTGGACATGGTGGATTGGGGGACTGCGTTTGCCTTCGATCCGGTTCCTCGTTGTTGATTTGCTACTATCACTTCCCGCAGTTTAGGGTGTTAGAAGTTTCTTCTTTGGTAGTTTGCAGCATTCTGACTCTTGGTAGTCTAGTAGGCCCTGCAGGATGTTGTTCCTGGGCTGGGTTGTTGCTGTTTCTTTGCACGTTGTGCATTTCTTGTTGTCCTGTTTTGGACAGTTGTGACTCTTTCTACTGCATGTTTTCAGTTACTTTATCCTTTTGGTTGACTCTTTCATGTAGTTTTACCTTGATTTTGCTTGCTGAGGTATTCTGTTTTCTTTTGGAATACCCCAGGTTCCGAGCTGTAGCCAGTCTGGTGGCTAGTTGGAGGTGTTGTTGTTGGTGGACTCCCCGACTTTGGAGTTTTGTTTACCTTGTTTGTGAGGTTGTTTTCAGTACTTTCTTACAGACATATATGTGTGCTGGTGGGTTCGTGTCAGGTTGTTGGCACCCACTAGTAGTTTTTACCTTGTACTAGATATATACTATTGCTGCTACCATTTATTTTCTGGAGATAGTCTACTTGCTTTGAGAAGGTTTTATGCTAGGTTGCTAGTTATTTTTAAACTATAAATACTATTATAAATGAATCTCATGATCAGCATGTTTTTATAAACTTAATCACTATTTTCCAAATCACGTACGAAAACCGTTTTCTTATATATATTATATAAACTAAGTGTAGTGTCTTGCATAGCATGAGTGGTTCTCTTGGGACCCTTATGCGCTCTTTAGGGTGTAAAACCTAATTAAAGTATTTTCCGCAGCGTTTAAATATAGTTTTCTTTTGTGGACTAGATGATCCACTGAGCCGAGGGATACAGACTCTAAACATAACTGATTTTCTATTCATCAAGCACATGATTTTCTGGCATAAAGATGGTAGTTGGATTTGCCTGAGCGTCAGCAGTTATCCCCTGCTTGACGTGGCATCATGACGCGTGTTTTCTCTTACTCTGATAATTCTTAATTCGGAGAAAATGCGGGTTGTGACAGGATGAAATGCCCTACAATAGCTGTTTGAAATGGCGGAGATTTTCTATTTGCAGGGTGTTTTCAGGAATCTATAAATAGACCAAAGGAGTTACCTCTAATGGAATGCTTACTTGTGTGCCTTGGTCTTCTTGCGCTTTCTAAGGTATCATTATCTTCAGCACATGGCTAAAGAGGGGAAGCGCTCTAAGATCTTTCGGGTGTGTAGTGGGACCTTCATGCTTGAGCCTTGGGTCTGTAAGACCCCCCTCCCGGAACACAAGACATGGAAGGAGAGGGGTCTTTTGCCCATAACAGTCGTCTTGTGGTAACACTAACACTTAAGTCAGCCTGTACCACAAGAGGCCTATACTGCCGGCTTCAACCAATATCAACATATAAATGCCAACCTAACCATAACAATAAAAAGAAGTCAATCCACACTAAGCATAAGTCCATAAGTACAGCAAAAGAGAAGCTAAACAAGCTTCTACATAATCAGAGTACGAAAATAGAATTGCCCCGAAGGGCTACAACAAAATCTCTCTCACTCACATCTGTAACCGACGGTAGCGAGGGTACCGTCCCCTCAGGCCCTGTCGTCCTGGCCTGGCTGTCCAGCTGTAAAGCCTGCTGCTCCACCTGTGGGGTTTCCTCCTAAAAAGGAAGACGTAGCAACCGTTAGTCATAAATACTAAGTGGCTTCACATCCGCTCCCCCGACGACTCCTCGGCACCGGGCGGAGAAAAGAACAGGTACAATATATATAAAATAGTAGTACAAGCAGGTGAGGTAAGTACGCAAATCATAGGTAGAAATAAAAGTAGTGTATAGATGAATAAGCTCTTATTCTAGAACTCTACCATCTACAGCAACAAAAGAGTATAATGTTATAACAGTAAGTAACTCAACTTATATGGATGCCCATACAAGCATATAAGTTGAGGGTCGTTCAGCAATAAGTAACTCATCGTATAGGAGTGCCCATACAAACTTATACGATGAGGGTTTTGTGTATGCAATGAAGTGCAATGCTATGTATGCAATGCAATGACACACCCATGATCAAGCACATGCAATCGTTATGTCGACACAAACTTATAGTTCCCACTATTCGAGCAGGTAGCTAACCTCTCTGGCGTCAACCGTCGTGGCCAAACGGTGATAGTAGAGCGGGCATCTCCACTACTAGGCTGGTCTCCACACTACCTGGCCTAGGCCTCCGTACGCCTCAACGCTAAGCTCACATGCGTACTACGGCTCAGCGGTTTCTCCTGGGAAAATGAGCACCAAGATCCTAGCCCAGAACTTGCCTATGCGTGACACGGAAGGAGCCTCAGAAATGAACACGGGGACCAATCCTAACCGTTCACTTGGCATGGAAGGAGCCTCGGGATGTGAACATAGAGGACCAAGCCAAACCGTCCAAGGTCTAGCTGTAAACTCCCATCGGTGTGACGATTGGCGAGCCGGTAGACCTGTCATACTATCCTTAACCCGGGATTACGACACCACGTGTCGACTCACACCACATGCAATTCCACAATATCGTGGCATGGAAGGAGCCTCGGGACGTGAACACAGAGGACCAAGCCCAACCATCCATCAAATACGGGAGGAGCCTCGGGACGTGAACACCGAGGGCCAAGCCCAACCGTCCAACTTTACTCATCTCAATCCCATTCCATAGCGACGGTCAACACCGTACTTATTACTTCCACAATGCTACCCGTAGGGAGACGATACTCTAAGCATTGGATTACTAATTCCCTTTTTATCCATTCAACATACATCATGGCCATAGTTAAAACATTTATACATCTTTCAATTTAGAACTACCCATTTATGTCAGGCCCTTTCCTTCAACTAGGCTTGTCCACAACTCATTATACGAATTCAGATTTATAACCTCAACTTATCATATCACTATGATGACCATGTCAAAAGATTTCACCGAAACCTCGAGTTGGATCGCCACATTAAATTCCACCGAATCGAATTCCACATTACACAGCCTAGAATTTAGGTGCAGCCTTAATCCGGGCAGCAACTCCGACCAAGGATTCCCAAGGCTATAGAAATCCGACGAGTGCGTGTAACCACTTGGTGGAAAGATAATTTCAAGTGCTACAACTTTTGTGTTCAGTCAAAAGCCCAGATTTGATTGCATCACACCAGAAATTCACTCGAAGCCTGCTGTGTACAGGATTTTTCCCCAATCGCAGTAGATTCGAACTGACTTTCCTGAGGCTACAGGTATCTCCTGGAAACGTGCAACCACCCGTTGGAAAGATAATTTCGAGGGTACGACTTTGGTGTTTAGTAGAAAACCCAGATATTACCAGAACACTCCTGAAATTGGCCACAAAGATCGCTGCGTGCAGAAAATAGATTTCTGCACGCATCTTAAGGCGAGATGAACGGCATCCGTTCATCTTCCTCCTTGCACCAATCTCCCAAAAACTCCTCCAGAAAATCGTCCACCCTTATTCACCCTCACGAAGCCATATTTCTCCACGAATCACTCTCTCATCTTCACTTTGAAGAATGAAGAGGTTGAAGGGGACTCAGCCTAGAAAATGACATAGGCATGGCTTTTCCCTAAGAAATCTCCTCCTCACCATCAAGACTATAAGGAGTCGATATCTCTTCTAGAATATTAATTACAGATCTAGCACCAAGGGAAGGGGAGGAATATCACCTCGATTCCAGTGGTACCATCATTTCCGGCCATGGATCTAGTCATCCTTCTTTGCGGCATCTCTTTCTTGGTGCAGTTGTTCTTCACGGCAAAGGAAGGAGAGAGTGAGAGAGAAGGCCGCCTCCAGGAGCTCCGACTGCTTCCTATGGCTCTGTTGGATTCGCGAGGTCCACGATGATGGAAAGAACGATCGGCAAGGATGGCTAGGGTTCAGCTTTATCTCCTCTTATAAATAGATGTATTAGGTTAAATCCTTCCGCCACGTGTCAACGCCCCATTAGACTGCCCCTAATGGGTCATATTGAAGTGACCCGGTCCAAGGAATCATCATCAGCACGAATCACGAATTCCGGTTCGGTCCGCATGTACAAGCTGGCGAATCTGCCTGAGCGAAGAAAACGCACAAGTCAAATTCGACGGGAATCAACCGTCATTCTCGACGATCGGCGAGAATCGTCGGGCATTCTCGACGAATTCGTCGGGTATCAACAATGATACCCGGCGAATTTCACTTAGCCCACTTATCGGAAATCCTGGCATTGAGTTTGTTGAGTATCAGTCAGCGATACTCGACGATCGGTGGGTATCATTGGGCATTCTCGATGATCGGTGAGAATCGCCGGGCATTCTCGTCGATCGGCGAGAATCGCCGGGCATTCTCGTCGACTTTCACTTAACCTAATTCCCAATCTACAGTTTTGGATCTGGCGGTTATCGACCATCAATACCCGTCGAATCGGCGAGTATCATTCCCGATTCCCTGTCGATCGGCGAGTATCATTCCCGATACCCGTCGAATGGCGAGTATCAACTCCCATTCTCGTCGATTTTCCCTTAAGCCATTTCCTTTCGATTCGTTGGATATAACTAAACCCTACACTCCATTCAACGAACTTGACACCTTTTGCCAGTGCGTCCCGAGCCCGAGTCAAGTCTCTTGACTCAAAACTCGTGCAAGCGGCCTATCGCGAATTGGGACGTTGCAAATCCCATAAATAAAATAAAAGATTTCGTCCCCGAATCAGGCTGAGGTTATGGGGAGTAAAGTATAAAATAATATGCAATATAAAATGCTACCTTGGGAGAACAGCTCGGGGTAGCGCTTCTGCATCAAGTCCACCAGCTCCCAAGTAAATTCTTCCTTCTTATGATTAGACCATAGCACTTTTACTACAGGCACACTTTTGCGGCGCAAGGTTCTTATTTCATTATCAACGATACGCACCGGCTCCATTCACATAGATCTGTCAGATGCCACCTTACCATCAGTTGTGGGGATGTATTGTTCAGGCCGCAACATCGCCTTCCGAAGTGACGATACATGGAACACATCGTGGAGATTTTCTAGCTCGGGCGGTAGCTCCAGCCGATATGCCAAAGGGCCAATCCTTTCCACTATGACATAGGGTCCAACATACCGTGGGCTGAGCTTCTTCACTCCCCGCACCCGTGACACTCCATGCATCGGCCGGATTTTCAGGAAAACATTTTCACCCACTTGAAACTCCAACATACGGTGCTTTGCGTTATAATACTTCGCCTGCTGACTTTGAGCCTCCAACATGCGATCCCTTATCAGCTTAACCACCGATTCAGTATCGTCAATATACTCAATTCCTAATGCCTTTGGGTCTTCGTCTTGCACCCAAGACAAGGGGGTTCTACACCTTCTTCCATAAAAAGCTTCATGGGGCGCCATGGCAATGCTAGCTTGATGGCTGTTGTTGTAGGAGAATTCCACTAAGGGCAAGAGTCTTTCCCACGGCTCTCCCCTATCTATCACACACAACCTCAACAGATCCACCAATGTTCGGATGGTCCGCTCAGACTGCCCGTCCGTCTGAGGATGAAATGCGGTGCTGAAGGTAAGGCGCGAGCCCAAATACGCCTGTACCGCCTTCCACTCCTTGGAGGTAAAACGACTATCATGGTCCGAAACTATCGTCTTAGGTACGCCGTGATACCGTAAAAACTGCTCCACAAAAATGCGTATTAAGACATCCACATGAGACTCTTTCTTCATAGGAATGAACCGGGCAACTTTCGTCAGGCGATCAACGATCACCCACACTGAATCATTTCCTGAGCGGCAGCGAGGTAGCCCATGTACAAAGTCCATGGAAATATCCTCGAACTTCCACTCGGGGATTGGCAACGACTGTAACAGACCACCAAGACTCCTGCACTCCGCCTTCACTCTATGGCAGGCTTCGCAATGCGTGACAAAGTACCAAACATACTTCTTCATTCCTGGCCAACACATCGTCTTCCGTAAGCCGGCATACATCTTTGAAATTCCCGGGTGCACGGAATATTGAGAGCAATATGCTTCTCTCATGATATCCTCCTGGATTCTGCCACCTTTGGGAATGTAGAGCAGGCCGCGAAAGTTAACGAGGTCGTCCTTTAGTGTGTACTCGTCGGTAGTCCCGTCTTCGATTAACTTTATTGTCGGGGCCAAAGCCGCATCCAATCCTTGCTCTACTCGGATCTTGTCCCGTATATCACAAACTATGCTCATGCTGGACAAGTACTCCGTATATGCCGAAGAAGCCTTACATATTAAGGTAATGTCCATCTCCTCAATCATCTGTGCCAACTCCATGCTCATCAACCGAGACTCTGGGCTCGAGCCGGGTACTTTCCTACTCAACGCATCGGCTACCTAGTTCGCTTTTCCGGGGTGGTAGTTCAAGGTGAACTCATAGTCGCATCGAAACTCTAACCACCGCCATTGTCTTACGTTCAATTCCTTCGTGGTATGGACGTAGTTCAAGTTTTTATGATCCGAGAAGATTTCGCAGTGGACGCCGTATAGATAATGCCTCCATACCTTCAAGGAGAACACCACTGCTCCTAGCTCCAAATCATGCATCGGGTAATTGATTTCATGCTTCTTCAATTATCTTGAAGCATAAGCAATTATGTGCCCGTGCTGCATCAACATCGCTATCAACCCCTGATAAGACACGTCCGTGTAAACTTGGAATCCTTACTTCTGAGATGGAAGGACAAGGATGGGGGCGGAGGTAAGTTTATCCTTCAAATCCTGGAATGCCGCTTCACATTGGAGTGTCCACTCAAATGGCACACCTTTCTTTGTCAAAGAAGTAAGCGGGAGGGCAATCTTTCAGAATCCTTTTACGAACTTGCGGTAGTATCCGATAAGTCCAAGAAAATTCATCACATCAGCTGGCTACTTCAAGGGCGACCACTCCTTCATGGCACGCACCTTGTCCAGATCCACAGCTAGTCCAGCCCCACTGATTACATGACCCAAGAAAGCCACTTCCCTAAGCCAGAATTCACACATGCTAAACTTGGCAAATAGGGCGTGCTCTTTTAACTTTTCCAGAACTAAGGCCAAATGCCCGTCATGTTCCTCCTCCATCTTCGAGTAGACTAAGATGTCATCAATGAACACAATGACGAAGACATCCAGATAGGGCTCAAAAACTTTATGCATCCAGCTCATGAATGCTGATGGGGCATTTGTGAGCCCAAACGACATCACTGTGAACTCATATAAGTCGTACCTTGAGCTGAAAGCCGTTTTCGTAATATCATCCTCTTGTATTCTCAATTGGTAATACCCCGAGCGCAAATCAAGCTTGGAGAACCAATGCGCTCCCACCAGTTGGTTGAAAAACTCATTGATCCGAGGTAATGGATAGGTGTTCCGTACCGTCAGTTGGTTGAGCTCCCGATAGTCTATACATAACGAATAGAACAGGGGCTCCCCAAGGTGATGACCTGGGGCGAACAAAACCTGATTCTACCAACTCCTGCAGTTGAACTATAAACTCCGCGAGATCTTTTGGGGCCATCCGATAAGGGGTCCTGGAGACAGGCTTAGCTCCTGATACAAGCTTTATCTGAAAATCCACTTCTCTATGCGGGGGTAACCCTGGCAGTTTTTTAGGAAATACCTCAGGTAAATCCCGTGCTACCCGCACATCCTTCACATATACCTTCATCTCCTTTAGTTTGAAACATATCATGTAGAATTCATCCCCTCTCATATGAGCTTTCAAGGTCTGGATTGAGGATAACAATATTCGTGGTGCAAAATTTATACCTTGGAAGACTACATCAGTATCCCCATGTCTCAAATAGATGTGCTTCTTCACGCAGTCGATTCTTACATGGTGCCAATCCAGCCATGCCATACCCAGAATGAGGTCGAATTCTGGTATTCTCAAAAATGATGGTTATCTCCAACTCACACTTCGCGGTTGCCGTCATCTCAGATCCGTCGGGGAGGCATACTCTTCGAGAAATACCAGTGAAATATTGCACTCCGTGTATATCCTTGATGAAGTCTTCAGACACAAAAGAATGTGAGGCACCGGTGTCAAATAACGTATAAGCCGGTTTCCCGCCGACCATCACGGTGCCTAAGTGTCATTTAATAATACTCAAGCTAGATGTCTAGTATATCTTAAGCCACTAGAGGATATTAATGGAAGTAAAATGGCTAATTCAAATCGTACCTGCAATCATCTCTTGAGGATTCCGCTCTTGAGTCATGTCCAAGGCATACATCTGATATCGAGCGGATCCGGGGTTTCTTCCTCGTAGTCCTCGTCCTCGACCACGCACATACCATCTCTCCCGCGGGGATGCTGGAGGGAGTGTAAAAGGCACATCTCCAAATAGTTGCGGGCAGTAGCGTCGAATGTGGCCCGGTTGGTTGCATTCAAAGCAAACCCATTCTTACCTTCCATCGTGTTGCTAAAATTATTGAGGTGGAGGTAATGTTGGCGGTTGCGGAATCGGGCACTCCTCTCTAATGTTCCGGGGGAAACGCCTGCCACGCCTCCGATATCCTCTTCCTCTTCTATTGTCAAATCCCCTTCTGTTGCTGGGGCCGGCTTCCATCACGCCCTCCGCTAGTCCTTTACCACTTCCCAGGTGATCCGCTTCAAATCTCTTCGCCATATCGATAATCTCTGCCAGACTAGAGTCTGCTATAAACAAAAGGGCTTGCCTTAGGGGATCTCGCAAGCCTTTGTAGAATCATTTGGCGTACCCTCTATCATCCAACTCATAGGAGTCACCGAATCTAGCCAAGTTCTGAAACTCCCATTGGTACTCTATCACCGACATAGACCCTTGCTTTAGTTGCAAAAATCTCTCTTCAAGACCATCCCGAGCGGCCGAGGGGATGAAATGCTCTAAAAAGGCTTCAGAGAATTCGCTCCAACTAATGTCCGTGTACACTCTCCCACGAAAAGTGGAGCCCATGAGGGACTTCCACCACCTTTTGGCATGTAGTTCTAAGAGTGTCACCACAAGGGGTAACCGCCATATTGTTTGGACATCTTATTCCTGCCAACAATTCTTGTATAGTGTCGAGCCACTCTTCCGTACGCACCGCTGACTCTGTCCCAAAATAAGCAGGAGGGGATAGAGCTCAAAAAGTGCTTAACCAACTAGATCTCGGACCCTGTTGTTGTACAGGTGCCTGCTGAGATTGGGACCTAAAGGCGTCCAAAATAGCTGTGAGGGTCTGCCCCAGCTCTGATTGTTGGAATTGTGTAGGCGCGGACGGGGCAGGGGTGCCACTCACTGGCTCAGCATGTACTGGGATCTACACATATGGTACAAACCTAAGGTTAGGTTGGCTAATCTAAGGTTATAGATTGACAAACTTAGTGTGAATTACATATGAGCACACCACTGCTTCCGCTAAGTCAGTTTGTCCCCAAACTGACTAATCAAACTGGGGTGGCACCATTGTTAAGTGACTTTCTCCTTAGAGGATCGTATCAAGCTGATACCATTTGTAAGACCCCCCTCCCGGAACACAAGACGCGGCACGAGAGGGGTCTTATGCCCAGAACAGCTGCCTTGCGGTAATACTAACACTCGGGTCAGCTTGTACCACAAGACGCCTATCCTGCTAGCTTAAACCAATATCAATATATAAGTGCCAACCCAACCATAACAATAAAAAGAAGTCAATCCACACTAAACATAAGTCCATAAGTACAGCAAAAGAGAAGCTAAACAAGCTTCTACATTGTAGAGTATGAAAATAGAATTGACCTGAAGCGCTACAACAAAATCTCTCTCACTCAAATCTGTAACCGACGGTAGCGAGGGTACCAACCCCTCAGGCCCTGTCGTCCTGGCCTGGCTATCCAGCTGCATTGTCTGCTACTCCACTTGCGGGGTTTCCTCCTAAAAAGGAAGACGTAGCAACCGTTAGTCATAATGACTAAGTGGCTTCACATCCGCTCCCCCGCCGACTCCTCGGCACCGGGCGGAGAAAGGAACAGGTACAATATATATAAAACAGTAGTACAAGGAGGTGAGGTAAGTATGCAAATAATTGGTAGCAATAAAAGTAGTGTATAGATGAACAAGCTCTTATTCTACAACTCTACCATCTACAACAATAAGAGAGTATAATGTTATAATAGTAAGTAACTCAACTTATATGGATGCCCATACAAGCATATAAGTTAAGGGTCGTTCAGCAATAAGGAACTCATCGTATAGGAGTGCCCATACAAACTTATACGATGAGGGTCTTGTGTATGTAATGAAGTGCAATGCTATGTATGCAATGCAATGACACACCCATGATCAAGCACATGCAATCGCTATGTCGACACAGACTTATAGTTCCCACTATTCGAGCAAGTAGCTAACCTCTCAGGCGTTAACCGTCGTGGCCAAATGGTGACAGTAGAGTGGGCATCTCCACTACTAGGCTTGTCTCCACACTACCTGGGCTAGGCCTCCGTATGCCTCAATGCTAAGAACACAACAGCGGAGCTCACATACATACTACAACTCAGCGGGTTCTCCTGGGAAAATGAGCACCAAGATCCTAGCCCCGAACTGGCTGTTGGTACCCTAGTTTGGATTTGAGTTAAGTCTTTCCTTTTAGTCTCTTGACCCAAGATTTATCTATGGTCAAAGGTTTGTTTTTAGTGTAGTCACTTATCTAGTGAAATCTGGCTAAGTTTGTTTTTGGTTCGACGATAGTCGAACGCCGCTCGACTATCGTCGATCGGTCGGATCGACGATCGTCTTCCTATTGGTCGACTATCGTCTGTCTCCAGATCATCTAGCTTTGTCTCTTGACAGCTCGACGTTCTGCTGTTTCTATCTCTACGATCGTCGACCTCGGCTCGACCTCTTTCGTTAAGACAGATTGTCTTGATAGTTCAACTATCTTCCTTGATAGTTCGACTATCTGATAGCTCTACTATCTTATTGATAGCTTAGCTGTCTGTTTGCCGGTCGACTATCTATTTATGGTTCGACTATCTATCTGTTTTCTTAGGTCGACGTTTTCTGTCTAGCTTTGAGTCGGTCGACTATCTGCCTGGATAGTTCGACTATCTGAGTCGGTCGACTATCTGTCTGATATGTCGACGATCTCAGTAGGTCGGTCGACGATTTCCGAAGATCGTTCGACTATTTTATGTCTGCTTATATATGTAATATTATATGCGTTTTATTCCTTATTTTATTTCCTGTATTTATGGCAAATCTTTATTATAGATTATTTAATTGATCTTATGCATATATCTCAAAACAATCTTTGCTTATATCCTTTATGCATAAGTCAATTCCTTCTGACATGTATTTTGTCTTATTAGTTTACATTCTTTATGCAGCTGTCCTTTATAGTCGTTGGCTTTAAAGTGTTATCTGATGTAACCTTTTATAGCATTCTTTATACAGATCTATATTGCAACTGCTGTAGCTTTATTCATTATATAGAATATATATATCTGCAAGACTTATTTTGTCTTTATGTTAAATGCAGCCCAGTTTGCAGATTCCAGAAAAAGACAAAGTTCAACTCAAATAATATAGTCGTTGCTGCTGCTCTTATTTAAAGAGTTCTTTTGAAAGAACAAAGTAGGTGTAGAAGAAGGAAGAAATACAGTACAGCAATACAGCTGCTCTCATCCAATCTACATCCGACTGAGAATATATCTCTTCTGCTCTTCCTCAACCTGAGTGCTCCTGTTTTAGGAAGATACACTCAGAGATATTGAAGAAGAAGAAGAAGAAGGAAGCTGAAGAAGAACATCCATCCAGATCTCTAGTCTTCTTCTGGCTTTATCCTTCAGAACTTCAAGACAGCTTGCTGTCAGAAGTTCTGAAGAGACTCTTGTGCTTCTCTAATCTATTATAAAATAGAGAAGACAATCTAACTCTCTTCCCCCCTCCTATAAAGGGTTGTTTACTCCCTTCAAAAGTAAAGCTTGGTTTTTAGACACCTGATCAAAAGTCTAAAGGGTCTCTAGATCTACCTGAAGCAGATCTTGTTGGTGGCATGGCACCTGATCAAAAACCAGAGTGGATTCCTACCGTGTCGGTAGAAGAGTGGATGTACCCAGAGTTTGGGGAACCACTATAATATCTTGTGTCGTCTGGATGTTTACTTAAGTATTTGCATTGTGGCTATGATTAGTTTTAACTAGGATTGTTAGTTGCTGGATAAGGACCTCAAGCCTTAACTGTAATTACAGTTGGCTTTATTCTGTGCACAACACTTGTGTTAGGCTTTAGGGTTTCATCTTAAATATCTATAACCTTCATTCCGCAATTAACTCCAAGGGAATTGAGTAGACAATCAACTTTACTAGTGCAATTTTTGATTACTCTATTCACCCCCCCCCCCTCTAGAGTAGTATCTATCCCTTTTCTTTCAATTGGTATCAGAGGGAGGTTGGCTGACTGTATAGGCTAACACCTAAGTCACAAGATCCTGATAGATACCAAGGATTATAGATATTCACTTTCACTATCATGGCCCAGTACAATGATTATTTTAGCACCAGACCTCCAACTTGAACCTTAGCTGAGTTTAGCATCTGGAAGGCAAGAGTTAAATTATATATGAACTCTTTTGATGAAGATATTTTCTTGTCCATTTTGACAGGTCTCCCAACTTCGGCAACAACAACTAAAAAGGCCAGGCTAGCTGATGCCAGAGCAATGAACATCCTAGCTCAGTCATTATCTGATGACTTATTTCAGGATGTTGTTGAATGCTCAACATCAAAGGAGATGTGGGAATCCCTTCACCAAATGGCTTCTGAACCCGTGGATGACACATCAAAAGGAAGCCACATCATCTCATTTGAAGGAGAAGAATTAACATCCATAGATGTTATCTGGGATATCTCAGATGATGACTCATCATTTGAAGATGAAGAGGAGGAAGCAAGCGCCAAAGAATTTTGCTTAAAGGCCATCAATGCCTCCTGCAGCAATAGAGAAGCTGAACAAACAGAAAATTCAAAACCTGAAAAGGTTCAGGTATTATCAAATTCTATTTTCAGTTTAGTTAATTTAGAAATTAAATATTGCTGCCAATGTTTAACAAAACCTGAGAAGGAACCAGCACTTCTCAGAGAAATATTTTCAAAACATTTTTTCAAATCTGAGAACTCAGTTTGCTTTTTCATAAATTTGTTTTATAAACATAAGGATAAATTATTTAAAATATTTTTAAATCCTTCAATCATTTGGAACAAATTTATTAGGAAGCATTTTCTTTTCTTAAAGCTGATTATATCGGATTGATATTCTGTTCAAAAATGTTGTTTGGATTTCTGAATAATGAATTCTCTGTCAGATAACTTTATTTCATATAGATTGTCACAACCCGCATTTTTCTCACTATTTATTAAATCAGAGTAAGAGAAAATCTACGCGCTGTGATGCCACGTCGAGCAGGGGATAACTGCCGACGTTCAGGCGACACTCCAAACCCTTTCAAATCATGACTTATTTGATTATAAAAAAAACTTGATTTATTTATTGGCCGTATCCCTCGGCTCAGTGGACCAAAGAGTCCACGGTTTCAAAACTGATTTTTTTATACGTAGCGGAAGATACTTCATTTATGTCAACAACCTAAATGAGCGCATAAGTGACCCCGAAGGGGCCTTACGCTGAACCAAAACTCTAGTTTTAATTTATACATATATATGAAAATCATTTGTTATACGTAATTAAGAAAGTACGCTAAGTGAGTTCTTTTTAGAAATCATGCTGATCATATGCTTATACATAATATAGTTTTACTTTTAGCTTTTAAAGTAACTAGCAACCTAGCATAAAACTTCCCAGAGCAAATAGACTATCTCCCAGAAAGGGTAGCAGTAAGAAGAAAAGCATATCTAGTACAAAAAGGTAAAACTACCAGGGGCGCCAACAGCTGACACGAACCCACTGGCAAGTATGTATGTCTGTAGAAAGTGCAGTAAAACTACCTCACAATGACTCAAGAGAGTCTCAACAGTCAACAGAAGGACCTCCAACAGCACCACAGCAACAGCCACCTACTGGCTACTGCCCAGAACCTGAGGCGTTCAGAAGAAAATAGAACACCTCAGAGCAAGGAATGCAAGTGCTAAAAAGGAAAGTAAGGTAAAAGCAGGTAAAGTAAGGTAAAGAGAGTACAAACAAGAGTAAAAACAACAATGCCCAAGGAAGGGCGAAAAGCAAACCTGCACCAAGTGCGGGTAAACAGCAACTACTCTGCCTAAAAACCTGCAGAGTCAACATGGCCATGATGCCAAAAAAAAATGCTGCAACACCTACGGAAGAAACGCCTAACACCCTAAATTGTGAGAGGCGGCAGTAGCAAAAACAAGAAACTTGGAATCAGGTTGAAAGCGTTCCAAATCGCCCAACCACTAATTCCGAGTCAACAAATTGCTCAAGGGTTGACACGTGAAGGCACAAAAGACCCATCACTCACTTGCCCAGAAACTACTCGGGTCAAGGTAAAGAGTGTGGTCAAGGCTACATCACGCCACACAACCCCTAAAAGAGCCATCCACCACCACTACTGACCACAACCCACGATTCGGCCTTCGAAAGGTAACAGCCGACAAGGGACTCTCGATACACGAGCAAAACACTCGGGGAGAAATCAACGCTAAGGGATTAGTCGTTGCGATTACGCAACGCCGCAGCGAGTGAGTACACTCACTCGATTCTAAGCCTAGCGTACGAGCACCGACATCGGGTCGCACGATTACTAGACGCACGACCACAGGCCGTGCGTGCACAACCACACCTAAACGCCTCAAATAGGCAAGCTAGGCAAAAAATCCCAAAACCTAGACCTACACCTAGGCCTAACATAACTCAACCCGACGCTAACCCATATCTACGCGACACACCTACCGCGACGCCGTCCTAAATCGGAGGCTACTAGCGGGAGGGTAGAAATCCTAATTCTTCTAGCGCGCTACAAGTAGGGGTTAGGGTTAGGAGAAATTAAATTATCAAAGAATTGAACAAAAAAAAGGAGGCCAAACGGCGAAAGGAGGAGAAGCACTTGCCTCGCTAAATCACCAAAAATTTCGCCAGCACAACGGCGCTATGGCGGACGCCCAAAAATTCCGGAAGCTCCCAAAATTCACCAAAACCACCAAGAGAATCCTAAGATCGCATTCTAAACAAGAAAGGAGAACAATAAATTCCAAAACAACGAAAAATCCAAAACGAATCCAAATGAAAAACATGGAGGAATGACGAATAGACTACCTCGGCTCGAAGCTCTCGGCGAGGGGAACGCGGATCCGGGCTCGGATCGGAAAGGGGAGGCCGGAGCGGCCGGCGGCGGGCGGCGGAAGGTGCGGCTAGGGCTCGCCGTTCTCTCCTTCCGCTCGGGTCGGGAGCTCGCACAGGAAGAAATAAAAAAACGAAAAAGGGGGGGGCTGCTGGTTCACGGGTGAGAGGGGGGGGGGGTTTAATACCTAAAATAAAACTTAAGTAAAACTAACATAATTAAACCCATAAAACTAAACTAAAATTTATGCTATATATATAACCTATAACTAATAACAAAATCAAAACCAAATACGTATATACATACATACACTAAAATACACTAATAAAACATAAACACGCCTAAAAACACGCGCTCGCGCACACATACTCAACCCCGCGCGCACGCACACGCGCGCACGAGCACGTACAAAATTACCGGCACGCACGCGCAATTATAATTAACCTCACACGTACAACACGCACACCAAACAATAAACCACACCGGCTCGCACGAGTCGCGCGCCACGCGACACATGCGCCAAGAGACATGCCGTCATAGAAAAGAAATGACGACTCGCACAAATAAACTACCGCCAAAACGACGCGAAAACGCGACGTCCTCGGATTTCGACCAAAATCGCACCGTAGCTAAAAACCCGGGCTACGAGAACAACGGCGAAGTCAAAAACGACTTCCGACGAACAAAACTCGAGCTAATCTCGCCCGAAGCCAAAACACGAGAATTCCCTGAGAGGCTCAACCGGGTCTCCAAAACAGACACCGGCTAGCTGGGGAAACCCGCAAACAGGCTAAACCTCTAAGAACACCTAACGAGGTACTCTAACAACGGCTCGAGACGGAAAACGTCCACGTAACGCCGAAAAAGGATTTAAATAAATCATCGAAAATTCGGGGGCGTTACAGTCACTCCCCCTAACAAAAAGTTTCGACCCGAAACTTTGCGAAAACTACTCCTACAACAGAAGGAAAGAAACCAACTACTAGAGAGGAAACGTACCCGAAAACTCAGGGGAACAAATGAGGGTGAGCCTCCCTCATAGCCGACTCTAGCTCCCAAGTCGCGCTCTCCAAATCCTGGTTCCTCCAAAGAACCTTCACCATAGGAATAGACTTCGTCCGCAACACTCGAGCTTGAGCTTCCAAGATGCGGACCGGCACCTCGACATACGAGAGGTTGGGCTCCAACTGGGGCACAGCGTCCAAGACTTGCCCACTGCTCCGCACGCACTTCCGCAACTGGCTCACATGAAAGACATTATGAACCCCCGGGAAGCTAGCTGGCAGATCCAGCCTATAAGCAGCCACACCAACACGCTCCAAAATCCTGAACGGGCCCACAAATCTCGGATCCAACTTCCGATTTCTGCCAAACCTCTTCACTCCTACCATCGGAGACACCTTCAAGAAGACCAAATCATCCACTGAAAACTCCAAATCGGACCTACGCCGATTGGCGTTCTTCTCATACCTCTCCTGAGCAACTCGAAGCTTCTCCCGAATGAGCTTCACGGAAACCTCCATCTCTTCGAGTGCATCAGGACCCAAAACAGGCCTCTCACCGGCCTCGGCCCAAAACAGAGGGGTTCTGCAGCGCCTCCCATACAACGCCTCGAAGGGAGCCATCTGTAGACTCTCTTGGTAGCTGTTGTTGTAGGCAAATTCCATGAGCCGTAAACGCTCATCCCAAGCACCTCCATGATCGAGAATATAGCACCGGATCATGTCCTCCACAATCTGATTCACACGCTCGGTCTGCCCGTTGGTCTGCGGATGGTAAGCTGTGGAATACCTCAAATCAGTGCCCAAACCCTCCTGCAAACTCCTCCAGAAACGGGATGTAAACCGAGAGTCTCGATCTGAAACGATGCTAACTGGAACGCCGTGCAATCTGACGACCTCATCCAAATACAACTCAGCAATCTTCTTCATCGAGTAATCGATCTTATATGGTACGAAGTGCGCACACTTCGTCAATCGGTCCACGATCACCCAAACAGAATCAAACCCTCTCGGAGATCTCGGTAAGCCTGTAATGAAATCCATCGAGATGCTTTCCCACTTCCAAGTCGGGATCTCCAAAGGTGCCAACTTGCCACCAGGCCTCCCATGGTCGGCCTTCACCCGCCTGCAAGTGTAACACTCCGAGACAAAACGAGCTATATCACCCTTCATCCCATACCACCAGGCGATCTGCTTCAGATCATGGTACATCTTCGTAGATCCCGGGTGGTAGGAAACACTGGATCCGTGAGCCTCTTTGCATACCATAACTCTGATGTCTCCAACTGCGGGGATGCAAAACCTGCCGCGGTACTTCAAAGTACCCGCCTCGTCGATGGAGAAATCTGGCAACTCTCCCCTCTCAGCTCTGAGGTACAAGTGCAACAAATCCGGATCCTCTTTCTGATGCAATCTGGTGAGAGAAATCCATGACGGCTCTGCCACTACCAAACTGCTCTGCAACTCACAGCGTCCTGCGGTGATATCCATCAATAGAAACTCCTCCACTAAGCGATCTGCGGTGAGATTGAAGACTTTCCCCGTCTTCCGGCTCAAGGCGTCGGCCACCACATTGGCCTTGCCCGGATGGTACTGAATCTCAACATCATAATCAGCAACATACTCAAGCCACCGCCGCTGGCGCAAATTCAGCTCCTTCTGAGTGAACACGTACTTCAGGCTCTTATGATCGGTAAAGATCCTGCACTGGGCCCCATAAAGTAAGTGTCTCCACAGCTTCAAGGCAAAAATCACCGCTGCGAACTCGAGGTCGTGCGTAGGGTAATTTCGCTCGTGAGTCTTCAACTGACGAGACCCATAAGCGATCACCTTCCCTTCCTGCATCAACACGCCACCGAGTCCAACGTGCGAGGCATCCACATACACGTCATAGTCCTGTCCCTCCGCCGGTAAGGTCAACACAGGGGCAGAACACAACCGGCTCTTTAGCTCCAGAAAGGCCTCCTCGCACTTATCACTCCAAACGAACGCCGCATGCTTCTGCGTCAGCTTTGTCAAGGGCGCTGCCAAGGTAGAAAAGCCCTCGACGAATCTCCTATAATAGCCGGCCAACCCCAAGAAGCTCCTGATCTCCTTGGGTGTGCTCGGCCTACTCCAATCCATCACTGCTGAGATCTTCTCCGGGTCCACTGAAATACCATCTTTGTTCACCACATGACCCAGGAAGGAAACCTGAGGCAACCAGAACTCGCATTTGCTCAGCTTGGCATACAACTGATGATCCCTCAAGGCGGATAACACCAACCGCAAATGCTGATCATGCTCCGCCGCATTCCGAGAATAAATCAGAACGTCGTCAATGAACACGACGACAAACTTGTCCAGAAAGTCCTTGAACACCCGGTTCATCATGTCCATAAATGCTGAAGGCGCATTGGTCAGCCCAAAAGACATGACCAGGAACTCGAAATGACCATGCCTCGATCGGAAAGCCGTCCGTGGAACATCCGACTCTCGGATCCTAAGCTGATGGTAACCCGAACGGAGGTCTATCTTCGAAAATACTGAACTGCCACGCAACTGATCAAATAAGTCGTCGATTCTGGGCAGTGGATACCTGTTCTTGATGGTGACTTTGTTCAACTCTCTATAGTCGATACAAAGGCGCATCGAACCATCCTTCTTCTTCACGAAGAGAACCGGAGCACCCCAGGGCGACGAGCTTTGCCTTATGAAGCCCTTCTCCAATAACTCATCAAGCTGAGTACGAAGCTCCTCCAGCTCTCGCGGGGCCATCCGATACAGCGCCTTGGCAATCGGACGCGTACCAGGCTCCAAATCAATCACGAACTCCACATCCCTGTCTGGAGGAAGACCGGGAAGATCGCTAGGAAACACGTCAGGAAACTCTCGCGCAACCGGAATCTCATCCAAAAGCGGCACACTGCTAACAGTCCCCAACACTGAGACTAGACAAGCAAAACAACCAGCAGGAAAAACCCTCTGAGCACATACCGCAGAAATCGCCGGAGAGTCCCGACGCGAATCACCGAAAACACTCCCGGGCTGACCGCTGTCCTTCCTGAAATCCAAGCGCTTTCCCCTGCACTGAATCACTGCATCATATCGGGACAACCAGTCCATACCCAGGATGACATCGAAATCCTCTAAGTCCAACACCTTCAGATCAGCCTTGGCCAGATAATCCCCCAACAAAATAGGGCAGTCCAGAATGCCCTGATCTGATATCACGGATTCACCCGAGGGGAACTTGACGCTAAAGGCACCACCAACACGATCAAGAACCCACTGGCACCGCTCGACAAAGGCCCTAGCCACGAAGGAGTGGGTAGCACCTGAGTCAAACAGAACGCGGGCCCAGCGGTTCCTTACCTTAAATTTCCCTATACACAAACAAAACCATAAACGCACAAGCAATAAACAAAACAATAGCAACACTAAAACTGCTACAAAAGAGAAAGCCAAGCGAGGGGGGGGGGGGTTTACCTGAAATGACCTGCGTCGAAGTCTCAGCCTCCGCTGAAGATACCACATTCAGCTTCCCTTTACCCTTGTCCACCGGCTGAGGCGGAGGTAAAGCCTGGAGCGGAACGGCATGTAGAGCGGACTGAACCTGAGGGCACCTCGACTTTATATGACCCTTCTGGCCACACTGGTAGCAAACACGATCCTTGGACCAGCACTGAGCAGCATCGTGACCGGGTCGCTTGCAGACAGGACAAGGAACATCCCTCCTAGGAGCACCCTGGATAGCATGCACATGCTCCTTCTTCTGGACCCTTGCCCTCTTGAAGCACCTCACAGCTGGGTGGCCCGGATGGCCACAGAAACTGCACACTACCTTGCTCTTCTTCTCAGAAGCAGCACCAAGAACCTGGGGACCCTTTTCCTCAACTGACCTCCTCTTCTCGCTTCTCGCCTGCTGTCCGCGCTGCTTCGCGTTCTCGATAGCCTCTACCTTCAAAGCGGCCTCAACTGCTCCCGCATAAGTAACTGCGCCGTGAGCAACCGCAAGCTGCTGGACATCGCTCCTGAGGCCACCCAGAAAACGTTTTGCTCTGTCCTCCTCAGTAGCCACCAAACTCGGAGCAAATCGACTGAGTTTGCTAAACTCAATCTCGTACTCGTTGATGGTGAGCTGACGCTGCTTCAGATGGAGAAAGTCATTCATCAGCCTGTCTCGCTCTACTGACGGTAGAAACTTCCTCATCAGCAACTCCTTGAAAGAACTCCAGGAACATTCTCCGACCATGCCTTCCTTCTCTCTTAACCACCAGGTCTTCGCCAAACCCTTCAGCTGATAAACGCCCAGCATCACCTTCTGATCATCTGAGATACCTGAATAGTGAAGCATCTCCTCCATAGTGATCAGCCAGTCGTCCAATACCATGAAATCCGCCTTCCCATCGTACGTGGGAGGGCTCAGCCTCTGGAACTGGGAGATGAAAGTCATCCCGGGGGGCACCACTACTGGAGGCACGAGAGGAGCAGGGGGGGCAGGAGGGGCTAGGACAGCTGTACCCACGGCGGGGTCCTGAACTCCCGGAGTCTGACCCGCCGCTCCGGATAAAAAGGACTGCATCTGGGCCTGCAACTCCACCACCTGCCTTGATAAGGCCTCGTTACTCTGCCTCAGGCTTTCCACCAACGCATCACTTTGAGCACCGGAGGACTCACCCTCAGACTGGGGAGTCGACCTCGTCACTCTACGCTTCGGCGGCATACTATAAGGAAAATTAAAACATAACAAACGATCAGAACTTAGCTAAACTCCTAGGATTAGACAAAAGGTACAGACAATACATACATAAATATGATCTTCTACTGCTATATTTGCTCTGAGATTTTATTTTATTTAATACAAAAGGAATGATATGCTTAGCCTAAGATGGTTCACCACCATCACACTAACTCTTGTGCCTAGATCGGGAATGCATGAATTGTATTATTTTTGACTCAAAAATTATGTGTGTACACATGTCATCCTGCACGTCTTTAGCTTGGCGCGTTGTGCTTATGCGATGTTATGCTATGCATGATTATGCTATGCATTCTAAAAAAGGCCCTAGTGCATGCCATGGCGGAGTACACATGAAAATGTTATGCATCCCATACTACATAACATTCCCATGCGACTAAAAAGAAAACGTGCTAGTCGCAGTCATGTGGTGAGGTTATGCATCCCATACTACATAACCCTCACATGTAGCCCCTATGGTGGATCCATATACGAACACATATTATGCATCCCATACTACATAATATGCCCCGTATACTTCATGTTATGCTTATGCGTGTGGTGCAGTGTTCGTGCTTCAGCCAAAACGTGCCGATGACATGTCGGTGTGTGTATGATATGACTCTAAACATCTAACACAAACAAAGGAAGGTTGCCCGACCAATTGTCAAGCAACCTCCCTCTGATACCAACTGTCACAACCCGCATTTTTCTCACTATTTATTAAATCAGAGTAAGAGAAAATCTACGCGCTGTGATGCCACGTCGAGCAGGGGATAACTGCCGACGTTCAGGCGACACTCCAAACCCTTTCAAATCATGACTTATTTGATTATAAAAAAAACTTGATTTATTTATTGGCCGTATCCCTCGGCTCAGTGGACCAAAGAGTCCACGGTTTCAAAACTGATTTTTTTATACGTAGCGGAAGATACTTCATTTATGTCAACAACCTAAATGAGCGCATAAGTGACCCCGAAGGGGCCTTACGCTGAACCAAAACTCTAGTTTTAATTTATACATATATATGAAAATCATTTGTTATACGTAATTAAGAAAGTACGCTAAGTGAGTTCTTTTTAGAAATCATGCTGATCATATGCTTATACATAATATAGTTTTACTTTTAGCTTTTAAAGTAACTAGCAACCTAGCATAAAACTTCCCAGAGCAAATAGACTATCTCCCAGAAAGGGTAGCAGTAAGAAGAAAAGCATATCTAGTACAAAAAGGTAAAACTACCAGGGGCGCCAACAGCTGACACGAACCCACTGGCAAGTATGTATGTCTGTAGAAAGTGCAGTAAAACTACCTCACAATGACTCAAGAGAGTCTCAACAGTCAACAGAAGGACCTCCAACAGCACCACAGCAACAGCCACCTACTGGCTACTGCCCAGAACCTGAGGCGTTCAGAAGAAAATAGAACACCTCAGAGCAAGGAATGCAAGTGCTAAAAAGGAAAGTAAGGTAAAAGCAGGTAAAGTAAGGTAAAGAGAGTACAAACAAGAGTAAAAACAACAATGCCCAAGGAAGGGCGAAAAGCAAACCTGCACCAAGTGCGGGTAAACAGCAACTACTCTGCCTAAAAACCTGCAGAGTCAACATGGCCATGATGCCAAAAAAAAATGCTGCAACACCTACGGAAGAAACGCCTAACACCCTAAATTGTGAGAGGCGGCAGTAGCAAAAACAAGAAACTTGGAATCAGGTTGAAAGCGTTCCAAATCGCCCAACCACTAATTCCGAGTCAACAAATTGCTCAAGGGTTGACACGTGAAGGCACAAAAGACCCATCACTCACTTGCCCAGAAACTACTCGGGTCAAGGTAAAGAGTGTGGTCAAGGCTACATCACGCCACACAACCCCTAAAAGAGCCATCCACCACCACTACTGACCACAACCCACGATTCGGCCTTCGAAAGGTAACAGCCGACAAGGGACTCTCGATACACGAGCAAAACACTCGGGGAGAAATCAACGCTAAGGGATTAGTCGTTGCGATTACGCAACGCCGCAGCGAGTGAGTACACTCACTCGATTCTAAGCCTAGCGTACGAGCACCGACATCGGGTCGCACGATTACTAGACGCACGACCACAGGCCGTGCGTGCACAACCACACCTAAACGCCTCAAATAGGCAAGCTAGGCAAAAAATCCCAAAACCTAGACCTACACCTAGGCTAACATAACTCAACCCGACGCTAACCCATATCTACGCGACACACCTACCGCGACGCCGTCCTAAATCGGAGGCTACTAGCGGGAGGGTAGAAATCCTAATTCTTCTAGCGCGCTACAAGTAGGGGTTAGGGTTAGGAGAAATTAAATTATCAAAGAATTGAACAAAAAAAAGGAGGCCAAACGGCGAAAGGAGGAGAAGCACTTGCCTCGCTAAATCACCAAAAATTTCGCCAGCACAACGGCGCTATGGCGGACGCCCAAAAATTCCGGAAGCTCCCAAAATTCACCAAAACCACCAAGAGAATCCTAAGATCGCATTCTAAACAAGAAAGGAGAACAATAAATTCCAAAACAACGAAAAATCCAAAACGAATCCAAATGAAAAACATGGAGGAATGACGAATAGACTACCTCGGCTCGAAGCTCTCGGCGAGGGGAACGCGGATCCGGGCTCGGATCGGAAAGGGGAGGCCGGAGCGGCCGGCGGCGGGCGGCGGAAGGTGCGGCTAGGGCTCGCCGTTCTCTCCTTCCGCTCGGGTCGGGAGCTCGCACAGGAAGAAATAAAAAAACGAAAAAGGGGGGGGCTGCTGGTTCACGGGTGAGAGGGGGGGGGGGGGTTTAATACCTAAAATAAAACTTAAGTAAAACTAACATAATTAAACCCATAAAACTAAACTAAAATTTATGCTATATATATAACCTATAACTAATAACAAAATCAAAACCAAATACGTATATACATACATACACTAAAATACACTAATAAAACATAAACACGCCTAAAAACACGCGCTCGCGCACACATACTCAACCCCGCGCGCACGCACACGCGCGCACGAGCACGTACAAAATTACCGGCACGCACGCGCAATTATAATTAACCTCACACGTACAACACGCACACCAAACAATAAACCACACCGGCTCGCACGAGTCGCGCGCCACGCGACACATGCGCCAAGAGACATGCCGTCATAGAAAAGAAATGACGACTCGCACAAATAAACTACCGCCAAAACGACGCGAAAACGCGACGTCCTCGGATTTCGACCAAAATCGCACCGTAGCTAAAAACCCGGGCTACGAGAACAACGGCGAAGTCAAAAACGACTTCCGACGAACAAAACTCGAGCTAATCTCGCCCGAAGCCAAAACACGAGAATTCCCTGAGAGGCTCAACCGGGTCTCCAAAACAGACACCGGCTAGCTGGGGAAACCCGCAAACAGGCTAAACCTCTAAGAACACCTAACGAGGTACTCTAACAACGGCTCGAGACGGAAAACGTCCACGTAACGCCGAAAAAGGATTTAAATAAATCATCGAAAATTCGGGGGCGTTACATAGATCCTTTTCTATATTCATCTAGATTGAGTCCTCTACTCTAGTTGCATTGGTCAGCTGAGTTTGAATCTCGTCTAATGAAAAGAAATTCTATAGGAAGGAAGATCTCTGATTTTGTTTTTCAGATCCAGAATCCAAATTATACTTGCTGAACAAATATCATTTTTTATGCTAACATATCTCTTTTTCAAGGAGAGAGCAATCTCTACCATAGCTTTCTGCAGGTACTATTTATAAGAGTTAGCTGGATGATTCAATAAAAATTCAAAGTCATCTCAGCCTCCTCCAATCTTATGTACTACATCAATATAGGGGGAGATTGCAAATGCCAACAGCAGCCAGCATTGCTAAGTTTTTCTTTGTATATTTTATGCTTTGCAATATTTTTTGGTAATAGGATCCTCACCCAAATAGGGGGAGATTGTTGGAACCCTTGGTTCTGATTTGGTTTAGGATCTCTATTATGTTGTTTAGGATGCTTAGTTTAGTTTAGTTTATTTCCAGTAGTTTTAGTTTTTGAAAGATTTAACCCAAATAGGGGGAGATTGTTGGTACCCTAGTTTGGATTTGAGTTAAGTCTTTCCTTTTAGTCTCTTGACCCAAGATTTATCTATGGTCAAAGATTTGTTTTAGTGTAGTCACTTATCCAGTGAAATCTGGCTAAGTTTGTTTTTGGTTCGACGATAGTCGAACGCCGCTCGACTATCGTCGATCGGTCTGATTGACGATCGTCTTCCTATTGGTCGACTATCGTCTGTCTCCAGATCGTCTAGCTTTGTCACTTGACAGCTCGACGTTCTGCTGTTTCTGTCTCGACGATCGTCGACCTCGGCTCGACCTCTTTCGTTAAGACAGATTGTCTTGATAGTTCAACTATCTTCCTTGATAGTTCGACTATCTGATAGCTCTACTATCTTATTGATAGCTTAGCTGTCTGTTTGCCGGTCGACTATCTATTGATGGTTCGACTATCTGTCTGTTTTCTTAGGTCGACGTTTTCTGTCTAGCTTTGAGTCGGTCGACTATCTGCCTGGATAGTTCGACTATCTGAGTCGGTCGACTATCTGTCTGATAGGTCGACGATCTCAGTAGGTCGGTCGATGATCTCCGAAGATCGTTCGACTATTTTATGTCTGCTTATATATGTAATATTATATGCATTTTATTCCTTGTTTTATTTCCTGTATTTATGGCATATCTTTATTATAGATTATTTAATTGATCTTATGCATATATCTCAAAGCAATCTTTGCTTATAACCTTTATGCATAAGTCAATTCCTTCTGACATGTATTTTGTCTTATTAGTTTACTTTCTTTATGTAGCTGTCCTTTATAGCCGTTGGCTTTAAAGTGTTATCTGATGTAACCTTTTATAGCATTCTTTATACAGATCTATATTACAGCTGCTGTAGCTTTATTCTTTATATAGAATATATATATCTGCAAGACTTGTTTTGTCTTTATGTTAAATGCAGCCCAGTTTGCAGATTCCAGAAAAAGACAAAGTTCAACTCAAATAATATAGCCATTGCTGCTGCTCTTATTTAAAGAGTTCTTTTGAAAGAACAAAGTAGGTGTAGAAGAAGGAAGAAATATAGTACAGCAATACAACTTCTCTCAGCCAATCTACATCCGACTAAGAAGATATCTCTTCTGCTCTTCCTCAACCTGAGTGCTCCTGTTTCAGGAAGATACACTCAGAGATATTGAAGAAGAAGAAGAAGAAGAAGGAAGCTGAAGAAGAACATCCATCCAGATCTCTAGTCTTCTTCAGGCTTTATCCTTCAGAACTTCAAGACAGCTTGCTGTCAGAAGTTCTGAAGAGACTCTTGTGCTTCTCTAATCTATTGTAAAATAGAGAAGAAAATCTAACTCTCTTCCCCCTCCTGTAAAGTGTTGTTTACTCCCTTCAAAAGTAAAGCTTGGTTTTTAAACACCTGATCAAAAGTCTAAAGGGTCTCTAGATCTACCTGAAGCAGATCTTGTTGGTGGCAGGGCACCTGATCAAAAACCTGAGTGGATTCCTACCGTGTCGATAGAAGAGTGGATGTACCCAGTGTTTGGGGAACCACTATAATATCTTGTGTCATCTGGATGTTTACTTAAGTATTTGCATTGTAGCTATGATTAGTTTTAACTAGGATTGCTAGTTGCTGGATAAGGACCTAAAGCCTTAACTATAATTACAGTTGGCTTTATTCTGTGCACAACACTTGTGTTAGGCTTTAGGGTTTCATCTTAAATATCTATAACCTTCATTCCGCAATTAACTCCAAGGGAGTTGAGTAGACAATCAACTTTGCTAGTGCAATTTTTGATTACTCTATTCACCCCCCCCTATAAAGTAGTATCTATCCCTTTTCTTTCACTGGCCTATGCGTGACACGGAAGGAGCCTCATAAATTAACATGATGACCAAGCCCAACCATTCACTTGGCATGGAAGGAGCCTCGGGACGTGAACACTGAGGACCAAGCCCAACCGTACAAGGTCTAGCTGTCAACTCCCATCGGTGTGACGATTGGCGAGCCCGTAGACCTTCCACACTATCCTTAACCCGGGATTATGAAACCACGTGTCGACTCACACCACATGCAATTCGACAATATCGTGGCATGGAAGGAGCCTCGGGATATGAACACTGAGGACTAAGCCCAACCATCCATCAAATACGGGATGAGCCTCGGGACGTGAACACCGAGGGCAAAGCCCAACCGTCCAACTTTACTCATCTCAATCACATTCCATAGCGACGGTCAACACCACACTTGTTACTTCCACAATGCTACCCATAGGGAGACGATACTCTAAGCATTGGATTACTAATTCCCTTTTTATCCATTCAACATACATCATGGCCATAGTTAAAACATTTATACATCTATCAATTTATAACTACCCATTTATGTCAGGCCCTTTCCTTCAATTAGGCTTGTCCACAACTCATTATACGAATTCAGATTTATAACCTAAACTTATCATATCAATATGATGACCATGTCAAAAGATTTCACCCAAGCCTCGAGTTGGATTGCCACATTAAATTCCACCGAATCGAATTCCACATTACACAGCCTAGAATTTAGGTGCAGCCTTAATCAGGGAAGCAACTCCGACCAAGGATTCCCAAGGTTACAAAAATCCGACAAATGCGTGTAACCACTCATTGGAAAGATACTTTCAAGGGCTACAACTTTCGTGTTTAGTCAAAAGCCCAGATTTGATCGCATCACACCAGAAATTCACTCGAAGGCTGCTGTGTACTTGATTTTTCCCCAATCGCAGAAGATTCGAACTAACTTTCCCGTTGATACAAGTATCGCCTGGAAACGTGCAACCACCCATTAGAAAGATAATTTCGAGGGATACGACTTTTGTGTTTATTTGAAAACCCATATATTACCAGAAAAGCCCCGAAATTGGCCACGAATGTCGTTGCGTGGAGAAAACAGATTTCTTCACGCATCTTAAGGCGAGATGAACGGCATCCGTTCATCTTCCTACTTGCACCAATCTCCCAAAAACTCCTCCAAAAAATCGCCCACCCTTTTTCACCCTCACGAAGCCATATTTCTCCACAAATCACTCTCTCATCTTCACTTTGAAGAATGAAGAGGTTGGAGGGGACTAAGCCTAGAAAACGACCTAGGCATGGCTTTTCTCTAAGAAATCTCCTCCTCACCATCAAGACTCTAAGGAGTCGATATCTCTCCTAGAATATTAACTACAGATCTAGCACCAAGGGAGAAGGGAGGAAGCTCACCTAGATTCCAGCGGTGCCATCATTTCCGGCCATGGATCTAGTCATCCTTCTTTGCGGCATCTCTTGCTTGGTGCAGTTGTTCTTCACGACAAAGGAAGGAGAGAGAGAGAGAGAGAAGGCCGCCTCCAGGAGCTCCGACTGCTTCTCGCGGCTCTGTCGGATTTGCGAGGTCCACGATGACGGCAAGAATGATCGGTAAGGATGGCTAGGGTGCCGCTTTATCTCCTCTTATAAATAGATGTATTAGGTTAAATCCTTCCGCCACGTGTCAACGCCCCATTGGACCGCCCCTAATGGGTCATATTGAAGTGACCCGGTCCAAGGAATCATCATCAGCATGAATCCCGAAGTCCGGTTCGGTCTGCCTGTACAAGCCGGCGAATCTGCCTGGGCGAAGAAAACGCACAAGTCAAATTCGACGGGAATCAACCGTCATTCTCGACGATCGGCGAGAATCGTCGGGCATTCTAGACGAATTCGTCGGGTATCAACAATGATACTTGACGAATTTAACTTAGCACACTTATCGTAGATCCTGGCGTTGCGTGCGTTGAGTATCAGTCAGCAATACTCGACGATTGGTGGGTATCATTGGGCATTCTCGACGATCGGGGAGAATCGCCGGGCATTCTCGTCGATTGACGAGAATCGCCGGGCATTCTCGTCGATCGACAAGAATCGCCGGGTATTCTCGTCGACTTTTATTTAACCTAATTCCCAATCTATAGTTCTGGATCCAGCGGGTATCGACCATCGATACCCGTCGAATCGCCGAGTATCATTCCCGATACCCGTCGATCGGCGAGTATAATTCCCGATACCCATCGATCGGCGAGTATCAACTCCCATTCTCGTTAATTTTCCCTTAGGCCATTTCCTTTCGATCCGTTGGATATCACTCAACCCTACACTCCATTAACCGCACTTGACACCTTTTGCCAGTGCGTCCCGAGCCCGAGTCAAGTCTCTTGACTTGAAACTCGTGTGAGGGGCCTAGCGCGAATTGGGACGTTATAGGGTCTGTTCCATGTTTTATACTTCTGGATGTTTAGCTTGCGGGAGAGAAATAAGTGTACGATCACCCCTACCCCATGGGTCAAACTCCATAAGTGACCGAGTTTTTGGTTTCAACATTTTGGTACGGTGAACGTGGAGTGTGGACAGCACCGAAAATCTTCATCAGGCTCGATGACTGGAGGAGAAGGGCATGGTCCGGATAGGTATGACTTGCTACCCCCTCTCCCTCTCACTACTGTAGGGATATTTGGAGATTTAAGGCAGGAGGTACTTGGCCTCTTCAAGTTTGCACTCGGTGCGCATGCCGAGTGCTCGACACCAGCTGTCTTAGTCACCTCCACCCCAGCCCTAGGCGAGGATGCCCCATCTCGGTGAGCGGGGAAGGAGGTAGTGGAGGAATTGAGGGAGAGAGATCTCCCTATGTGAGTGTTGTTCCCCAGATCGACAATTGGAGGCTAGTTCGGCGAGATGGCAATGCGAGATCCTCCGGCTCGCCCGACATGGTGAGGCAGCCACTTCAGCGAGTTGGTTTCTTTTGCCCCAGTTTCGGAGGGGTTTAGAGAGCCGGAGATGACTTACTACACCGGGAAGGATGACCCGATCTAGCACATCTAGTAGTTCGAGTATATGGTCTTGATTATGCAAATGTTGGATGACTTCAAGTGCGGACTCTTCGCCATCACGCTCAGGAGAAGGTGAGAGAGTGGTTCCACCTACTATCGGACAACTCTATTTACTTCTTCAAGGACCTGTTCCGGGGGTTCATGTTGAGTTTTACCACCTCCACATAGAGAACGGGTGAACGAGATTTTCGGGAGTTATGTTGACCGGTTTTAGGAGGAGGTCACCCAGATCCAGAAGATGTCGGGGCACACCCTAATGATGTCCTTCACCTTGGAGCTTTAGTAGGGTTTCTTCAGGATGGAGCTGATAAGAGTTCCTCCCCTCTCCTATGAGGAGTTGATGGAGAGGGAGTCAAGCGAAGTCGACGGGGAGGCGTCATACCCTGAGTTCAGGAAGAAGTTGACTAGGTGGGCCACAGAGGAGGAGAAGGTGCCATAAGGTGGAAGAGGTCAGGAGGTGATGAGAGTTGAACCCCCAATAAAGGGAATAGTAGCAGTAGAAAAGGTGGGGGCGGTAGGAGTCAAACAATTGGCTCGGATGGAGGCAGCAAAAGAGGCATCAAAAGGGATAACCGAGGGGTTTCCATAAAAGTGACAACCACTAGGTGGGCCAAGGTTAGTTCCACCCTCAAAGCTGGAGATAGGGACAGAAGCATCCTCTCCCCGATAAGCATCAGGCTATGATGATATCCATTCAGAGGAGAAGAGGTCAGTAGAAGAGGAGACAAGAGATCAGGGTGGAGTTACCCTACTATGACTTTCATCAAGAGGAGGGGCATGTTACGACCACATGCCCGGAGATCCTCGAGATGAGGGGAAATAGGGAGCAACGGTAGTAGAAGGACCGCAAGGCGGTGAGGATTGAGGAAGTCCTGCCTAGAGTAGAGGATGACATGTGAGAGGACCTGGCTGATGTTGTAGCTCAAGGAGGGATCAGGGTGATCCATGGAGGGGTGGGGGTCGAGTCAGCTCTCAAGGCAAGAATTCTCACCATATATCATCAGATCATTGCCTCCACGTCCCAAACACCACCCCCTGGATGAGAAGATTAACTTCTCAAGGAAAGACATGTCGGATAATGAGCATCCTTTTTACGATGTATTGATCATTCAGACTGCGGTCAAATGTTTTACCGCCTCTCGAATCCTCATTGAGAACAGGAGCTCAGTCAATGTCATCTTAAAGAATGAGTTTTACGTGATAAAAGTAGAGGCCTAGAGGGTGCTTGCCTCGGACGGGCCTCTGTTTCGGTTCTCCGGGGAAAGGAAGGAGGTTGAAGGAAGAGTGGGGCGACATGTCACCCTAGGAGGTGGGGGGGTTGTCCTGAAACTGCAGGTTTTGTCATAGTGGATGCCCCCAATAGATAAAATGCCATCTTTGGATGGCCCCTCATCAGCTCCTTCTGCTCCATCCCCTCATCTTTCCACCAATTCTTGAAGTTCAACACCGGGAGATCCAGGTCCGGGTCCGGGTAGATCCTAAGGTTGCAAGGGAGTGCAACGTAACCGTTGTGAACACAATTTCTTGGAAGGAGGTAGCTAAGGAGATGGATAGTAGGGTGGAGGTGGTAGGGTAAGAGGCCGGCAGGGAGGTGGAAGAGATGGAAGATGAGGAACAGGTCCTTACCCAGGCATAGGTGGTGGAAGAAGTTCTGTAAGAGCTGGCTGAGGAGATTGACATGGAGATAGCTAAAGAGGAGGAGGTCCCAGTCCCCAGAGAAGGGGCTACCAGTGTGTGGGAGGAGCAATCTCACTTGGAGGCTGCGAAAGAGGTGGTGGAGATGTAGATTCTCACACAAGGTGACAGGGAGGAGAAGGTGCGCATTAGTGGGGGGTTGACACCGGATGACCCGGACAGGATGTTGGCATGCATCTAGAAGAACATGGACATCTTTGCATGGAGTGAGACAAAGATGTCAGGGATCGACGCAGATGTTCCTGCCACCATCTCAACCTGGATTCGGAGACCCACCCCATCTAGCTTAAGAAGAGGTTTGTCGCGGACAAGCTGATCGAGCCCATCAGGAAGGAATTTGACAAGCTCCTCAAGGATGGCTTTCTATCCGAAATACAATACCCCGGATGGGTCTCCAACATTATAATGGTAAAAAAAGAAGACCGTCCGTGGAGGATGTGTGTTGATTTTTCATTACAAAATAAATGATGTCCTAAGGATTGTTACCCCTTGCCTCGAATCGACTCGCTGGATGACTCAGCCGTCGGTTTTCCTATAATGAGTTTTCAAGATGCATTTTTTTGATATCATCAGATCAGGATGCACCCTCCTAATGTAAAAGATGTCTCCTTCATCACTGGGGACGGGTGCTACTACTATAAGATTATTCCCTTTGGGCTAAAGAATGCAGGGGCTACGTATCAGAAGATGATGGATCTGGTCTTCCAGGAACAAAATGGTAGGAATCTTGAGGTGTTTGTGGATGACCTAATAATGAAGAGCAAGGAGGTGGACTCCGATCTCTTTGATCTGGAGGAGACCTTTGGCACCCTCCGGAGATACAAGATGAGGCTAAATCTCTTAAAATGTGTCTTCAGATCAAGTAGGAGAAGTTCCTAGGTCATCTCCTTACCCCCGCAGGGGTGTAACCGTATCCTGACAAAGTCAAGGTGATAATAGAATTAGGGTCGCCTCAGAATGCTAAGGAGGTTTAGCGGTTGATGGGGAAAATAGCAGGGCTCAGCAGGTTCCTTTCCTGGGCAGGGGAGAAGTGCTCCCCCTTCTTTAAAGCGTTTTTTTTTAGGGGGGGGGTCAGAATTTCGAGTGGTCCCAGGAGTGCGAGGGGCATTCCAAGCCTTGAAGAATCAATTAACATAGACCACTCTGCTCCAGGGGCTGAAGGAAGGGGAATACATTATTTGTAACTTGGTGTCAGAGCAGAGGTCTTGAGCTCCGTCCTGGTTTGGGAAGAAGGGAAAAAGCAACTGCCCATATATTATGTAAGCCAGGTCCAGAGGAAGACCAAGCTCTGTTAAACAATCTTGGAAAAGCTGGCCTTCACTCTAGTCATTGCGGCCCGGAGACTCCACCCTACTTCTAGGCACATTCCAACCGGGTGGTGCCGAACCACTCCCTCCGCAACATCTTTGAGTCGGCTGAGCACTCAGAGAGGTTAGACAAGTGTTTAATGGAGTTGAGTGAGTCTTATCTTTCCTTCGTACCCCTCCTCTCGATTAAGTCCCATGCGATGGTCGACTTCCTGGCTGATTATGTGGTTGAGACGGAGGAGGAAGGGATCACTCGCCCCGTACCCTGGAAGGTGATGGTGGATGGAGCCTTGGGAAGGCATTCTTTGGGGGTAGGGGTGATCTTTGAGAGCCCCCTGGGAACAAGGATAGAACAAACGGTGGTGGTGCACTTTCCCATCACCAACAACAAGGCAGAGTATGAAGTAGTGATAGTAGGATTGCGGCTAGCCAGGGAGTGGGGTTTTATGACGTGTGGACATCACAAACTAGTTGGTGGTTGTCACAACTCGCATTTTCTCTGAATTAAAAATCATCAGAGTCTGAGAAAACACGTGTCGTGATGCCACGTCGAGCAGGGGATAACTGCTGACGCTCAGGCAAAACACTGTCTACTTTACTTTAAGAAAAATCATAAGTTAAATTTCTAGAAATTTAGTTATATTTTTAAGGCCGTATCCCTCGGCTCTGTGGATCATCTAGTCCACCCTTCAAAATTATACTTATACGCAGCGGAAAATACTTTATTTACATTTGTACATCCTAAGAGAGAACGCATAAGTGTCCCCAGGGGACATCTTATACTATGCAGGACCCTAGATTTAATTTATATATATATATAAGAAAAACGATCTTTTTACGTCGCCTTGAAAGTAATGTATGAGTTTTGTAAAATATGCAGATCATGAGCTATATATACTTAATAGTGTTTTTAGGGTTTAAAAGTAACTAGCATCCTAACATAAATCATCCCAAGAGCAAGTTTAATATAACCAAAAGCAGTAAAACTAACAGTGTAAGCAAGTGCAAAGTATCTAAAAGAGAAACCACCAGTGGGCGTCAACATCTGACACGAACCCACAGGTGAGTAGGTATGTCTATACTACAAGTCTAAAGAAAACTACCTCCCAAACAAGAGGAACTGAGAACCACAGTAGCAGCTGAAATGCTAGAAAATCTCCAGGAACAAACTAGCCGCACAGTCGGCTAAATATCTGTACCTGAGGTATTCAGAAAAAGAACACCTCAGCAAAGCAACTATCAAAAGGAAAAGCAAAGATGCAATAGATTCAAACAGGAATTAAGATCAGGTAAGGACAAGTAGAAATGAAGTAAACAAGTGCAGGAAAAGTGAGGTAAGAAAAACAGGTAAGAAAAATACTCATCAAAAGTGAGTAAAAAGGGGTGCACCAGGTGCACGAATGAAGCCAAGCTCCAAGAATCTCTGCAAGAAGGATTAGCACAATAACAATAACATCCTAACATAGGGCTAGAGCGGAAAGAATCACCTAGTACTGGAGATGGATAAAATCAGTAACAAGGGCCTAGACTGGTGACCACGTGTCAAACCAAATCTATCAGGCCTAAACATCTTCATGGGCTGTGGCGGTGGTATCCGTCCAACTCAACCAAACAGCCCACATTGCCATAATAAGGCAAGAAAGAAAAACCAGGGTGGCGGCATCGGTCCGACCTACCCTAAAACCACATCCTACTCCAGTCCTAAGTGACCCGAGGAAAACTCGTACTGGTGGTCCCATATACCCCCAAGCAAATCCAAGAGCCCTAAACTCACTAGAGCAACCCACCTAAGAGCCCTATAAAACTAAACAGACACGGAGACTTGCTATTCGTTATGCGCGAACAGGTAAATACCAAGCACCCACAACTGGTGTGACATGAACCTATGTTCAAAATTTGATTCCCCAAAACTACGCGTATAAAATTAATTTAAATACGACCCTACTCGGTCAATTTGATTTCCATCACATCTACAGTTAAATTCTATACACCAACTCATGCCCGAGCAGAAGGGGCACCTACACTTATTAAACAAAACTTAACCTAAGCCTGAGCATGAACATTCGGCCTCATAATAAGAAAAATTGAACTAGACAAAATCCTAACGAAATCATTTGCACACTCATTAAGGGGGGCTAATTCCAACGTGAGCAAATAGGGTTAACACGACTTAAGCGAAAATCCCTAAAACCCCTAAAACGATACGTTATAAATTAATAGCTTTATCAAGTTGTAATTTTTCTAAGATAATATATACCAATTTTATATTGATCAATTTTATCAAATGGTTTTATAAAAATCAGAGATAGCTAAATTTATCATGACAAACCCTATCATACAAACCCTAGCACGAACAATTACAACCCAAAAGAATGAAATAACGATTAACAATGGGATTTCGGGTAGGGTTTCGGTTAGGATAGTTGCGGGTGAGAAATATCAGAAATCACACAACAAAATAACGATATAAAGGGATCCAAACGGCAAGAGCGAAGGGTGCACTTGCCTCAATACCTCCACCAAAAATTTCGCCAGCACAACCCCGCAATCCGGCTGGCCACAAGCACGCAAATCCCCTCGGAAAAACTGAGAAGAACAACTCATCAAAGCGAGGAACTAAAAAGGGGTGAAATCAAACTCAAGTTCATACGAAATCCATGGCGAAACACCAAAATACTCTCCTCGGAACGAAGATCGCGGCGAGGGGAGTTCGGATCTGGCCTCGGGAGGAGATTTTGGGGCTGAAATCGCCGGAGATCGGGCGGTCGGAGCAGCGGCAAGGTTCCGCCCCCTACTTCCCCCGCTCGGTTCTACAGGGCCGACGGTTTCTTTTCTTTTTTTTTGTGCAGTCTGACGGTAAAGGGGGGGGGAAGGAAACCTATTATCTATAATTATATATAAATTATAACCCTGTTATATATAATATAATAAAAAACCTGTCTAAACTTAATACATACCTACCTAATTAAAACCTAATGAAATATATACTACATTATACACTAATATAACTCTTAACTAATTAAACTCAATGTTTTAATGGAACCTAATATTAACCAATACATAAACTCTCGTAACCAATACATAAACTCTCATAACCAATCATAACACTATAAATCTAATAACTATGTACTCACTAATTAATTAAGAAAACCACTAATCATGCTAGTTACATACACTAATATATATATATATATATACGTCAATTAACATGCACCCGCACGCACAAGTTCTACCCCGCACGCCCGCACCCGCACGCGCACGTGCAATTACGCATCGGCTCGCCCATACCGCTCGTGGTGCCGAGAAAACATAAACATGCAAACACGCTCGCATAAAGTGACGACTCGCTAACGAACGACCGTCGGAACGACACAAAAAATTAACATTCTCGGTTTTCGACCAAACTCGCACCGTAGCCAAATACTCGGGCTACGAAAACAACGGCGAAGTCAGAAAAAATTTCCGACGATCCCACAATTGGGCTAGCCTCGCCCGAAGCCAAAGCACAAGGATTCCCTAAGAGGCTCAGCCGGGCCTCCAAAACAGACACCGGCTAGCTGGGGAAACCATACAACAGACTATAACCTCTAAGAACACCTAACGAGGTACTCTAACAACGGCACAAGCCGGAAATGCGCCAACATAACGCCAAAGGAATATTCAATCAATACCGAAAAACCGGGGGCGTTACAATCACTCCCCCTAAAAGAAAGTTTCGCCCCGAAACTTTACGCACAAACTTCTGTCATAGAAGGAAAAGAACAGAACTAACCAAGAGTTAGTAAAAAGAATATCAAACATACCGAGCACAATCAGGGAAACAGATGAAGGTGAGCCTCCCTCATAGCCGACTCTAATTCCCAAGTCGCGCTTCCACGCCCTGATTCCTCCGCAAAACTTTGACCATCATGATTGACTTTCTCTGCAACTACTGATCTTGAGTACCCAAAAACGCTGACAGGCTTCTCAACATAAGAAAGATTCGGCTCTAACTGAGACACAAAATCCTAAACTTGCCTATCGTTTAACACACGCTTCCGTAGCTGGCTTACATGAAACACATTGTGCACACCTGGAAAGTTCGCGGGCAAATCCAGCCTATAAGCTGCCACACCAATTCGCTCAACGATTATAAATGGCCTCACATACCTTGGGTCCAACTTCCGATTCTTACCAAACCTCTTGATTTCAATCATCGGGGAAACGTTAACAAATACCAAGTCTCCCACAGCAAATACCAATTTAGATCTACGCCGATTGACGTTCTTCTCATATCGCTCCTGGGCTATCCGAAGCTTCTCTCGAATAAGTCTCACAGCAACATCCATTTCTTCAAGGGCATCCGGGCCCAACAATGACCTCTCACCAACCTCGGTCCAAAACAGGGGATTCCTGCAGCGCCTCCCATACAGAGCTCAAAAGGAGCCATTTGCAGGCTTTCTTGATAATTGTTATAGCACGCATATACCATCAGCCTCAAACGCTCATTCCCCGCTCCTTTGTGGTCTAAAATACAACATCTGATTGTATCCTCCACGATCGGGTTAACTCGCTCCGTCTGACCATTTTTCTGCGGATGATATGTGGTAGAATATCTCAAACCAGTACCCAAACCTTCTTGCAAACTCTTCCAGAAGCGAGACGTAAACCTGGAGTCTCGGTCTGATATGTTGCTTAAAGGAACTCCAAGCAACCGGATGATTTTATTCAAATACAGCTCAACTAACTTCTTCAAGGGGTAATCCATCTCATTAAGGTACGAAGTGAACACACTTCGCTAATCTGACAACCATAGTCAAGACTGAATCAAATTCTCTCGGAGATCACGGCAAACCTAAAATAAAATCCATCGAGATGCTCTCCCACTTTCAAGTCGGGATTTCCAATGGAGTCAACCTGCCACCAGGCCTTCCATGATCGGCCTTAACATGCTAGCAGGTGGAACACTCAGAAACAAACACAAAGCAATCTGCTTCAAGTCTTAATACATCTTAGTTAGGACACGGGTGGTAGGTAACACTGACACCATGCGCCTCACTACACAATTCAACTCGTAAGAGCAGTGCATACTCAAATCTTTAATTCTTGAAAAGCTTCCTCGCGCTTATTACTCCAAACAAAAATGCATTCTCATGCTTCGATTGAAATCCTAGCCCATTCCATAACCACAGCTATTTTTCTCTGGATCGGCTGAAATCTCATCTTATAATAGCAATCTATTCTGGGTTGACATAAATCCTGTCCTTGTTAACCACATGACCCAGAAAGAAACCCGAGGTAACCAAAAGTTGCACTTACTAAATTTGGCGAATAGCTTATGGTCCTTCAAAGCAGATAAACCAAATGCAGATGTCGCTCACCCTCCACAGCATCGCGGGAATAAATCAAAACATCGACGATGAACGCGACCACGAACTTATCCAGGAAGTCCTTGTACACGCGGTTCATCAAATCCATAAAGTCGAGAGTACACTTGCCAAACCATACGACATAACCAAAAACGCAAACCTGCTCAAACTAGCACACATCCTGAGGTTCATCAAGGCAAGCAACACTAAGGACAAGGATGGGCATGTTTTACGACATTAAGAGAATACCCAAAAACGTCACCTAAAAACACAATCATAAAAGGTCCAGATTTAGGACGAACTCTACGCCTCACACAGGAGGAAAATTAACTAGGACGACATCCGAACACTCGTGCACCAAGGGAATCTCCTCTAAGCGTGACAACGAACACCGGTTTCTAAAAACTGAACCCAAACAAACAAACATCCCGAAGCTAACGGCTTCCAAGCACAAACCGCAGAAGATAACTGGAGAAGCAAAACACGGATCACCATATACACCCGTCCATCTTGAGGTCCAAGCGCTAAATTTTGCACCGGATAATAGGGTCATGCCCAGACGACCCATACATGCCCAAAATCACATCAAAAACTTCCCGGTCTATCACTTTTAAATCAAAAGCCACTAGAAAATCACCCAATTAATTCGGACATAACTGAACAACTTGGTTTGATACCACTGAATCATCAGAAGGAAAACTTGACACGAAACATGTCACCAATCCGACAGAGGGTCAAACCGTGACACTTTACCAAGGCCCTAGACCCGAACGGGTGGGTAGCGACAAAACCAAAAGAACATGCGTCTAACTGTTCTTTACCTTAAACTTCTCTATACAAATCGTGTACACAACTAAACGAATAAACGACAAACCAGGAAGAAGATAAAACAAGTTATAACCTAACCTGAAATCACTTAGGTCGAAGACGGAATTTCTTCCTCGATCGACGCGATCAGCTTACCCTTTCCTTTGTCCAAGTACTGCACCTGAGGTAAAACTTGAGGTGGGGCAGGCTGAAACGCAGGCTGAAATTGCGGGCACCTTGCCTTAACATGCCCCTTTTGCCCATACTGAAAGCAGACCTTACTCTTATCCCAACAATGGGCCACCTCCTGCCCCTTCTTCTTGCACGAGGTACACACCAGATCTCATTTGGGGGTCTTCTGAACCTCCTGAACTTGGTCCTTCTTTTGAGCCTTCATTTGCTTAAAACATCTTTCAAAGGGGTGGCCTGATCGGCCACAGAAGCTAGACATTTTCTTACTCCTTTTCCTTGAAACATCACCGGATACCTGGATGGTCTTACCCTCATCGGTCTTCCTTTTATCATTCCTTAGCATCATGTCTCTATCCTTAGCATGGCCCATAGTATCAACTTTATGAGCAATTTCCACTAGCCTTACATCAGTCTCGAATTGGTAAGTATTAGAGTACTGCTGAATGTCACTTGGGAGGCCACCAAAGAAGCCTTTTACTCTGCACTCTTAAGCAGCAAACAATCCAGAAGCAATCTTATTAAAATTGCTGATCTCGTTCTCATTTTCCACCACTGCGGGGGGGGGGGGGGGGGGGCTGGCTCACTAGGCTGCCGTCCTAAGGTTGCAGCCAACAATTCCTGCAACTGCACTTGCATCGCCACTACCTAACCCGCCATGGTCTCCATGCACTGGCGCAGTTCTACAATCACCGTCTCTCTCTACGCGCCTGACGACTCGCCCTCAGATTGGGGAGTCAACCTCGACACTCTACGCTTAGGCGCCAAGCTATACGAGCAAACAACACAATAATCGAAACCTAGTTCAACTACTAGGACAAAACAAACTGGTATAGACAAACCTACATAAGTACTTTCTTTAACTGCCAACTTGCTCTGGGGTTTTATATATATATATTTTTTTACAAAAATGATATCATGCTTAACCTAAGATGATTTACCACCATCATACTAACTCTGGTGCCTAGACCATGAATGCATGTATTTATATTCTTTTTGACTCAAAACCATGTGTGTACATATGTCATCCTGCAAATCTTTAGCTTGGCACATTGTGCTTATGCAATGTTATGCTATGCATGATTGTGCTATGCATTCTAAAAAGGCCCTAATGCATGTTATGAGCGGCGTACACATGAAAATGTTATGCATCCCATACTACATAACATTTCCATGCAACGAAAAAGAAAACGTGCTAGCCGCATTCATGTGGTGAGGTTATGCATCCCATACTACATAACCCTCACATGTTTCCTCCTATGGTGGATCCATATACAAACACATATTATGCATCCCATACTACATAATATGCCTCGTATACTTCATGTCATGCTATGAGTGTAGTGTTCGTGCTTCAGCCAAGACGTGCTGATGTCATATCGGTATGTGTATGATATGACTCTAAACACTTAATACTTACAGGTAAAGGTTGCGCGACAATTTGTCAAGTAACCTCCCTCTGATACCAACTGTCACAACCCGCATTTTCTTCGAATTAAAAATCATCAGAGTCTGAGAAAACACGCGTCGTGATGCCACGTTGAGCAGGGGATAACTGCTGACGCTCAGGCAAAACACTATCTACTTTACTTTAAGAAAAATCATAAGTTAAATTACTAGAAATTTAGTTATATTTTTAAGGCCGTATCCCTCGGCTCTGTGGATCATCTAGTCCACCCTTCAAAATTATACTTATACGCAGCGGAAAATACTTTATTTACATTTGTACATCCTAAGAGAGAACGCATAAGTGTCCCCAGGGGACATCTTATACTATGCAGGACCCTAGATTTAATTTATATATATATATAAGAAAAACGATCTTTTTACGTCGCCTTGAAAGTAATGTATGAGTTTTGTAAAATATGCAGATCATGAGCTATATATACTTAATAGTGTTTTTAGGGTTTAAAAGTAACTAGCATCCTAACATAAATCATCCCAAGAGCAAGTTTAATATAACCAAAAGCAGTAAAACTAACAGTGTAAGCAAGTGCAAAGTATCTAAAAGAGAAACCACCAGTGGGCGTCAACATCTGACACGAACCCACAGGTGAGTAGGTATGTCTATACTACAAGTCTAAAGAAAACTACCTCCCAAACAAGAGGAACTGAGAACCACAGTAGCAGCTGAAATGCTAGAAAATCTCCAGGAACAAACTAGCCGCACAGTCGGCTAAATACCTATACCTGAGGTATTCAGAAAAAGAACACCTCAGCAAAGCAACTATCAAAAGGAAAAGCAAAGATGCAATAGATTCAAACAGGAATTAAGATCAGGTAAGGACAAGTAGAAATGAAGTAAACAAGTGCAGGAAAAGTGAGGTAAGAAAAACAGGTAAGAAAAATACTCATCAAAAGTGAGTAAAAAGGGGTGCACCAGGTGCACGAATGAAGCCAAGCTCCAAGAATCTTTGCAAGAAGGATTAGCACAATAACAATAACATCCTAACATAGGGCTAGAGTGGAAAGAATCACCTAGTACTGGAGGTGGATAAAATCAGTAACAAGGGCCTAGACTGGTGACCACGTGTCAAACCAAATCTATCAGGCCTAAACATCTTCATGGGCTGTGGCGGTGGTATCCGTCCAACTCAACCAAACAGCCCACATTGCCATAATAAGGCAAGAAAGAAAAACCAGGGTGGCGGCATCGGTCCGACCTACCCTAAAACCACATCCTACTCCAGTCCTAAGTGACCCGAGGAAAACTCGTACTGGTGGTCCCATGTACCCCCAAGCAAATCCAAGAGCCCTAAACTCACTAGAGCAACCCACCTAAGAGCCCTATAAAACTAAACAGACACGGATACTTGCTATTCGTTATGCGCGAACAGGTAAATACCAAGCACCCACAACTGGGGTGACATGAACCTATGTTCAAAATTTGATTCCCCAAAACTACGCGTATAAAATTAATTTAAATATGACCCTACTCGGTCAATTTGATTTCCATCACATCTACAGTTAAATTCTATACAACAACTCATGCCCGAGCAGAAGGGGCACCTACACTTATTAAACAAAACTTAACCTAAGCCTGAGCATGAACATTCGGCCTCATAATAAGAAAAATTGAACTAGACAAAATCCTAACGAAATCATTTGCACACTCATTAAGGGGGGCTAATTCCAACGTGAGCAAATAGGGTTAACACGACTTAAGCGAAAATCCCTAAAACCCCTAAAACGATACGTTATAAATTAATAGCTTTATCAAGTTGTAATTTTTCTAAGATAATATATACCAATTTTATATTGATCAATTTTATCAAATGGTTTTATAAAAATCAGAGATAGCTAAATTTATCATGACAAACCCTATCATACAAACCCTAGCACGAACAATTACAACCCAAAAGAACGAAATAACGATTAACAATTGGATTTCGGGCAGGGTTTCGGTTATGATAGTTGCGGGTGAGAAATATCAGAAATCACACAACAAAATAACGATATAAAGGGATCCAAACGGCAAGAGCGAAGGGTGCACTTGCCTCAATACCTCCACCAAAAATTTCGCCAGCACAACCCCGCAATCAGGCTGGCCACAAGCACACAAATCCCCTCGGAAAAACTGAGAAGAACACTCATCAAAGAGAGGAACTAAAAAGGGGTGAAATCAAACTCAAGTTCATACGAAATCCATGGAGAAACACCAAAATACTCACCTCGGAACGAAGATCGCGGCGAGGGGAGTTCGGATCTGGCCTCGGGAGGAGATTTTGGGGCTGAAATCGCCGGAGATCGGGCGGTCGGAGCAGCGGCAAGGTTCCGCCCCCTACTTCCCCCGCTCGGTTCTACAGGGCCGACGGTTTATTTTCTTTTTTTTTGTGCTGTCTGACGGTAAAGGGGGGGGGAAGGAAACCTATTATCTATAATTATATATAAATTATAACCCTGTTATATATAATATAATAAAAAACCTGTCTAAACTTAATACATACCTACCTAATTAAAACCTAATGAAATATATACTACATTATACACTAATATAACTCTTAACTAATTAAACTCAATGTTTTAATGGAACCTAATATTAACCAATACATAAACTCTCGTAACCAATACATAAACTCTCGTAACCAATCATAACACTATAAATCTAATAACTATATACTCACTAATTAATTAAGAAAACCACTAATCATGCTAGTTACATACACTAATATATATATATATACGTCAATTAACATGCACCCGCACGCACAAGTTCTACCCCGCACGCCCGCACCCGCACGCGCACGTGCAATTACGCATCGGCTCGCCCATACCGCTCGCGGTGCCGAGAAAACATAAACATGCAAACACGCTCGCATAAAGTGACGACTCGCTAACGAACGACCGTCGGAACGACACAAAAATTAACATTCTCGGTTTTCGACCAAACTCGCACCGTAGCCAAATACTCGGGCTACGAAAACAACGGCGAAGTCAGAAACAATTTCCGACGATCCCACAATCGAGCTAGCCTCGCCCGAAGCCAAAGCACAAGGATTCCCTAAGAGGCTCAGCCGGGCCTCCAAAACAGACACCGGCTAGCTGGGGAAACCATACAACAGACTATAACCTCTAAGAACACCTAACGAGGTACTCTAACAATGGCACAAGCCGGAAATGCGCCAACGTAACGCCAAAGGAATATTCAATCAATACCGAAAAACCGGGGGCGTTACAGTGGTAGCCTCTGAGATCAATGGATAGTTCTAGGAAAGGGAACCGACTCTCCATTTAAACTTGGCAAAGGTGAAGGGTGTCATAAACATGTTCTAGACCTTCTCCATTCGACATGTACCGTAGGAGGACAATTAGCAGGTTGATCATCTAGCAAAGCTTGGTCCCCAAGTAGGGGGTACAATCACCGACTTGTTTTGTCCGTCTATCGAAGAGCGGGGACTGATGGAGGTGGACCAGCACCCCTCATGGATGGATCCTTTTGCAACTTTTTTATTGACAGGAGAGTTCCCAGAATGGATGGATAAGAAGGGGTTCAAGCACAATTTAGCGTATTACCTTATGCGCGACAGGAAGTTGTATAAGAAGACTCTCTCGGGTTTGTTGGCATGTTGCAAGGCTGAGAGCGAGGTACAAGGGATTTTAGAAGAGGTCCACTCTAGAGGGTGTGGGAGTCACTCGGGGAACCGGACCCTGGAAGGGTGGTTAGTTCGGTAGGGGTACTTCGAGATGACCCTCATCCACGATGCCGCTGAATTCACAAAGAACTGCCACAATTTCCAGTTGTTTTCCCCACTCCAACTTAGACCAGCTCAGTTGCTCAGGAGTATCACAGCACCCTAGCCACTTTAGCCATCTAGGGGATGGATCTGGGAGGGCCCTTCCCGCAATCCAGCGGGCTGAGGAAGTTCTTGTTTTTGATGATTCATTATTTTTCTATGTGGTTGGAAGTGAAGGTGCTGGACAAGGTGACCTCCCAAATAATCAGGAACTTTGTGTGTGGGGGGAGATCATCTATCGGCATGGGCTGCCCCAGGCCAATATAACGGACAACGGGCAACAATTTTCCAGTGCCGAGTTCAATAACATTTGTGGGCAGCTTGGGATTGATCTCAGGTTTGCTTCGGTCCACCATCCTATGAGCAACGGTCAGGTGGAGGGGGAAAACAAGATCATCATCAACCTCCTCAAGAAGAAATTGGAGAACTTGAAGGGTAGCTGGGTGGTGCAGCTTCCTTCAGTTCTTTGGGCTTTGATAACAACTCCCAATACGACCACAGGGGAGACTCCCTTCATCTCTCCCATGGATACGAGGTGATACTTCCCATAAAATTCTAGGTCTGGATGCCTCGTGTGGTCGAGGCAGAAGAAGGCATGTGATGGCAGAAACCCCAATGTGTTAAAGTTGACGATGATGACGGCGATGGTGACGACGTTCTCCTACATGTTGAAGATGATGACGGCGACGACAACACGTTTTCCTACATGATTAAGATGAAGACTACATGATGTGGAGCTACATGAGATGAAGGATTTTAAACATTATTTAGTTTATTTCTATTTGCATTTTTATTTTCATCATGTAATGTTTAAAACATTTAGTATTGTTTTTATTTCTTTATGTGGGATGCATATAGCCAAGGTATGTTGTAAAGCCTATATATAGGCATGGACTTTCATGGTTTTACTTAGTGAATGAAAATATTGAAAACCCTAAATCTTGAGATAAGATTCTTCTTTCCTCTTCTCCTTAGCCGCCCCCTCTCTCTCTCTCTACCTCCTTGGCATTCAGCCAACTCTCCAACTCCCTCCTCTCTTCCTCTTGGCCATCGGCCTCCCTCCTCTTCCCTCCTCCCCTTTCCTCCTTTGTTCACCTCGGTTTCCTCTCTAGCTCCTCCTCCCTCACAAATCCGACCACCATAACTCCTACCTAGCCGCCGGCCTCCTCCACCAATACCAAATCTGAGCCCCCCTCAACTCCACCTCCCAAGATTCGGCCACCACTCTCAAGCTGACCCTCACTTCCACCCCCAAACCAAACCACCACCCTCTCCCTTACCCAAAACCTGACCTCCATCAAGAGCCCCCAAATAAGCCCCTTTCCATAGTGAAATCGACCAAGGTCAAAGGTGTTTTCCCCCTTTGTGGTTTTCCTCCTTCCCGGTGTGAAGCAAAGGAAGCGGACAAATTTCTCTCCATCCGGCGACACTCCGACCGAGTCATGGAAGAATGATCCTTGAAAGTGAACAAGAATCATCTATTCCGGTGGGTAACGAGATCTTCTTCCTCTTGTGTGATTCTTATTCCTTTAGATTTTTTATTTGGTGGAATAACTTTGTGTTACCTTGGAATCATTTTTTTCGTTCGTGGTTTATCTTTCCGATTGCATGTGTTGTTCTTTCTAGTTGTTTAATTTTCCAAGAGTTTTTGCAAGCCTCGCTTTCGTTTTGTTGTGGGAGATTTACAATTTTTGAACCGAACCTTTCTGTAGATCTCTTGTGGTACAACCATCGCTCGGTCGAACCCAAGATTGGTCCTTTTAACTTGAGAGAACATCGGCCTCTAGTCGTTTGTTTGATCTTTAATCGGCGTGGCTACCCTATGTTAGCGATATTTCATAACGTTGTTTGTGTGTGTGCTGCGTATAATTATTGTGTGAGCGTCATAGTGGAAATAGAGAGGCGTATGTGTTACTCCCTTTGCCGTTATAGCATCAAACACCGTAGCCTACATCAATTTGGTATTAGAGGAAGGTTCTTGTCAATTTTTTAATTGGCACCCCCCCCCCCTCTTATTTAGCACGTAAACACGCACTTTGTATGCATGTTTAGATTCAAAATAATAATAAAAAAAATTATTTCTGGTCTGCCAATAACGGCTTAAATTTCTTATTTTTCAGCAAAAAAAAAAAAAAAAATTAATTAATAATCTTCATATTTTATTCAGCAAGAAAATCTATTTTATATTAATATTACCCTAGTGGTTAAACGGGAACAATTCTGACAAACCTATTTTAATTGGGCCAGAAGAATTTCTCATTGCATGTGCACAACTTCCGGATCGAGTTTTCTCTCCGATTATCACAATATGGCCTATGACGTCAATGTTTCCCGAGAAAAATCATTAGGTTCCATTAAGAACATTAGAAAGCCATTCCATTGCCCGGTACTGGATGATATTAAGGCGTTGATTGGCCAATTAAAGGCTAGCCAAGTAGCACCACTTCTCCCAAGACAACACCCTAGTTGTCCTACTGATAGCGCTAGTTCCATACCGATCTTTAGGAATGAAGATAAAACAAATGCCCAGGCCAAGCGGCAAATAACTGATGCTTTGGCTACTCTTAAAGAAGGGAATAAGTTGGTCTCAGATTATATGCAACTCTTTAAGGATTTGACGGTTAGGAGCGGTGTGAAGGAATCGCGTGAGGTCACCCTTTCTAGGTTTCGTAGGGGGTTGAGCCCCTACATCCAGGGAAAGTTATTGCGATATGGTCACACCAATCTTGACACCACCTTTTACACGGCTTTGGAAATTGAGAAGCACCAGATTACTAGGAGTAAAGATTCCTCATGTCAGAAGATTACTATACGTGAGTCTAGTGGCGAATCTGGTCTTGGCTCTATTGAGCGTCCTACCCTGATTACGCCCGTAGACCATTTTGAGTCTCCCCCTTAGTTGCTTGATTTAGTTGTTGACTCCCCTGATGAGTCAAAGTCAATGTCCAGGACTGTGCCCGTCACTGAGGACGAGGCCGATATTACTGACAATTGTATTGACATTGAGGAGATTGGTTACCCGAGTGACCTGGGTGATGATTTCTCCTCTGAGGAATCATCTCCACTTCCCCTTGTTGATGTTTCTGAAACCATTACTGAGTCTGATTTGGGTGAAGTATCTAGTGAGGTGATAGAGTCACCCTGTTACGAATGTTTCTCTGATCGTGAGTTAGGTGATGACGAGCCAGTTGTGTTTTCAGTAAGGGAAAATCTTTTATTTGATTTTTCGTTTGATTTTGATGGCTTGCACCCGAAGGATTTTACTTGGACGATAAATCAGTATTTTGACATTGGGTATGACTTAGCCCCTCCTCTGGAATCGATCGATGCTCCCATTCGTGAGATTTGTACTGTTACTGATGTCGTGACTTATGAGTTGGAAGGATGTCCTAGCGAGAGAGTTATATTTTTGGAAGACGACAATGAAGTAATCCCAGATGAGTGTCCCCTAATGCTAACTCCATTGCGTGAATTTAAATTCGATCTTAGCTCTCTCCCTGTTTTAGCTTTACCGACTCTCCCTCCTGATATGTTGACCTGACCAGCGGATCCTTTCGGACAAGAATTTATTTTGCCTGATTTGATTCATGTTATTTTACCATCCATGCTGGGCCCTCCTTGGGACATGTATCGTAGTGTGATAATAGATTTCGTGTTAGGTCATGATGAATGTCTCAGTAATTTGGTATCCACTCGACTTTCTAAAACTAACCAAATCTCTGAGAGTACGTTAATGATGTGGCCATCTTTTGTGCCACCGGATTGCATTCATTTAGTACCGCCTGATTTCATTCTACTAATACCCCTAGATGTAGCCCCATTTGTGCCACCTGTTCACATTTTGTTGGTACCACCTGATCTGGTTGGGTTGGTGCCTCCTGATGTAGTTCCACTGGTGCCACCAGAGTTATTTCCGTTGGCACCACCATATTTAGTTCCATTGGTGCCACCATATGTAGTTCCGCTAGTGCCACCCTATTACTTTCCGTTGGCGCCACCATATTTAGTTCCCTTGGTTCCATCTCAAGTAATTCTGTTACCATTATATTACATGTCAAGTCAACATGCACTAGTATTTGCCTCTCTTGTGCTTAAATTACATAAACACATTAAGGAAGCGCTAGTCACACAAATGTTTTCTTATCAATGTATCACTAACTTACATAAGAGAGTGTCTCCCTATAAGGTTAACGGTTTACTCTTGGTGCATCTCACCCCTGAACGGATTCCTCCGGGCAATTTAAAAAAGTTAGCGATTCGGCGAGTTAGAACTTTTCGGATTTTTAATCAATTAGGAGAAACAACATATCTGTTGAAGTTAACCACAGAATGGGGTAATTCCCCTATTTTAAATGTTTCAAATTTCAAGCATTGTGTTTTTCCACCTTTTGAAATATCTAACTCTACGTTTGGTGCCACTATATTTTCATTTGGGTTGGGGGGTGAGCTTGTTTTTGGATCGTTCTCTCCATTGGTCTCCAACGGAGGTACGTTGACTGTTGATGAAGAAATATTTCCTCTTTATTTTCCTAAGGCTTTTCCGAGTTTCCCCAATATAATCGTTTTGCTAGACAGGTTCATATTTGTTGTTTTGCTCTCCTCTCCAAGCGGTGGTATTCAGCATTATGTGATATGATGGTGTGCTCGCCCGGTCTCCGGTGACCCATGGATTCCGGACTCAGCGATGGTTCTTTTGGATGATATTTTTCGGCGCCCGCACCTCCATGCCAACTCATTGGTGATGAGTTATTTTGCGCGGGGGAGGATTGATGGCGGCAACCCCCAACGTGTAAAAGTTGAAGATGATGACGACGACGGCAACGACGTTCTCCTACATATTGAAGATGATGACGACGACGGCGACGGTGTTCTCCTACATGATGAAGATGAAGACTACATGATGTGGAGCTACATGAGATGAAGGCTTTTAAACATTATTTAGTTTATTTCTATTTGCATTTTTATTTTCATCATGCAATGTTTAAAACATTTAGTATTGTTTTTATTTTCTTTATGTGGGATGCATATAGCAAAGGTATGTTGTAAAGCCTATATATAAACATGGATTTTCATGGTTTAACTTAGTGAATGAAAATATTGAAAAACCCTAAATCTTGAGATAAGATTCTTCTTTCCTCTTCTCCTTGGCCTTCCCTCTCTCTCTCTACCTCCTTGGCATTCGGCCAACTCTCCAACTCCCTTCTCTATTCCTCTTGGCTACTGGCCTCCCTCCTCTTCCCTCCTCCCCTTTCCTCCTTTGTTCCCCTCGGTTTCCTCCTTAGCTCCTCCTCCCTCACAAATCTGACCACCACAACTCCTCCCTAGCCGCCGGCCTCCTCATCCAACACAAAACTCGAGCACCCCTAAACTCTACCTCCCAAGATTCGGCCAACACTCTCAAGCCGACCCTCACTTACACCCCAAAACCGAACCACCCCCCTCTCCCTTACCCAAAACCCGACCTCCATCAAGAGCCCCCAAATAAGCCCATTTCCATAGTGAAATCGACCAAGGTTAAAGGTGTTTTCCCCCTTTATGGTTTTCCTCCATCCAGGCGTGAAGCAAAGGAAGCGGACAAATTTCTCTCCATTCGGCGACACTCCGGTGGAGTCTTCGAAGAATGATCCTTGAAAGTGAACCTCAATCATCTATTCCGGTTGGGTAACGAGATCTTCTACCTCTTGTGTGATTCTTATTCCTTTAGATTTTTTATTTGGTGGAATAGCTTTGTGTTACCTTGGAATCGTTTTTTTCGTTCGTGGTTTATCTTTCCGATTGCATGTGTTGTACTTTCTAGTTGTTTAATTTTCTGAGAGGTTTGGCGAGCCTCGCTTTCATTTTGTTGGGGGAGATCTACCATTTCCGAACCGAACCTCTCGGTAGATCTCTTTTGGTACAACCATCGCTCGGTCGGACCCAAGATTTGTCCTTTTATCTTGAGAGAACATCGACCTCTTGTTGTTTGTTCGATCTTTAATCGGCATGACTACCATACGTTAGCCATAGTTGATAACGTTGTTCGTGAGTGTGCTACGTTTAATTATTGTGTGAGCGTCATAGTGGAAATAGAGAGGCGTACGTGTTACTCCCTTTGCCGTTATAGCGTCAAATACCGTAGCCTACATCAGCAGGGAAGGATGGTGAGCCAGGAATGAGGAAGAGTTACGGCTCTCCCTATACATGGTAGAGGAGTTGTGCAATCTGTCCGCCATCTGACAGGAAGAGATAAAATTAAGAATGGCTAAGTACTTTGACAGGCATGTCAGGGTCCAATAGTTTGCAGAAGGGGACTTGGAACTGGAAAAGGTTGATGCTGCAGGAAGATTAGCAATAGTGGGGAAGCTCACCAAAACTGGGAAGGTCCATACATTGTCGAGGAAGCTCTAAGGTCAGGAGGGTATCGTCTCCGGAAAGTGGAGGGTGAGACACTAAGTCACCCCTTGAGTGGTGATGACTTGAAACGTTTTTATGCATAAAGCATGCACGTCCTCTCCATTAATGAATATGAAATCCTTTGATCCTCCAACTCTTTTGCAGATTGAACTTATGGCAAGTCATGCGTATAAAGTTAAGTACTAAGAGGCTCCTGCTGCTAGGCTTCCACCTAGATTGAAGGGCCGGGATCATCGACTTACGTCGTTAAGACCCTGGAGTGTTAAGTCCCGGTGATGCTCAATGCCCGTCGTCAGGCTCTCACCTAGCTTATTTGGCTGGTGGTATCACCCAATGTTTGATCAAAGCAAAGTATTCTCGCTTTAGGATTAGGTCCCAAGATGCTCCCGCTGCCAGGATACAATCTAGACGGTAGGCCCGTGATCCTCGAGTGAAATCATTATGACCCTAGAGGTCTGAGCCCGGTTGATGATCAACACCAGCCTTTAGGCTCTCACCTAGCTTATTAGGCTAGTGGTAGTGCCCGGTGGTTGATCAATGTAAAGTATTCTCGCTCTAGGGTTTGGTCTTGAGATTCTCCCGCTTCCAGGCTCCCATCTAGATGGCAGGGACGGGATCCTTGAGTGACATCATTATGACCCTGTAGGACTGAGTCATGTTGATGCTCAACGCCCGCCGTCAAGCTCTCACCTAGATGAATGGGCATGTGGTAGCGCCTGGTGGCTGATCGAAAGAAAATATTCTCGCTCTAGGTTTAGGTCCCGAGATTCTCCTACTACTAGGCTCCCATCTAGCTGGCAGAGCCGGGATCCTCGAGTAACGTCATTATGACCCTAGAGGGCTGAGTCTTGTTGATGCTCAACACCCACAGTCAAACTCTTACCTCACTGTTTGGGCTGGTGGAGCGCCCAGTGGTTGATCAAAGGAAAGTATTCTCGCTCTAGGGTTAGGTCCCGAGATGCTCCCGCTATCATGCTCTATTCTAGCTAGCAGGGTCGGGATCCTCGAGTGACGTCGTTATGACCCTAGAGGGGTGAGTCTTGTTGATGCTCAAAGCCCACTCAGGCTCTCACCTAGCTGATTGGGCCAGTGGTAGAGCTCGGTGGTTGATAAAAGGATAGTATTCTCGCTCTAGGGTTAGGTCCTGAGATTCTCCCTCTTCCAGGCACCCATCTACCTGGCAGGGCCAGGATCCTCGAGTAATGCTATTTTGACCCTATTAGGCTGAGTTTGGTTGATGCTCAATGCCCTCAGTCAGGCGCTCACCCAGTTAATTGGGCCGGTGATATGAACTTGTGGTTGATCAAGTGAAAGTTTTCTCGCTATTGGGTTAGGTACCGTGATGCTCCCGCTGCCAGGCTTCAACCTAGCTTGTAGGGCCTGGATCCTCGAGTTACGTCATTATGAACCTGGACGGCTGAGTCTAGTTGATGCTCAACGCCTGCTGTCAGGATCTCACCTACCTGATTGGGCCGGTGGTAGCGCCCGGTGGTTGATCAAAGGAAAGTGTTCTCGCTCTGTGGTTAGGTCCTGAGATGGACCTGATGCCAGGCTTCCACCATGCTAGCAGGGTCGAGATCCTCAAGTGACGTCATTATGAACCTAGAGGAATGAGTCCAGTTGGTGCTAAATAATTGCCGTCATGCTCTCACCTAACTTTTTGTGTCTGTGGTAGCGCCCGGTGGTTGATCAAAGGATAGTATTTTCGCTCTGGGGTTAGGTAACGAGATGCTCTCACTATCAGGCTCCCATCTGGCTGGTAGGGTTGAGATCCTTGAGTGATGTCATTATGACCATAGAGGGCTGAGTCAGGTTGATGCTCAACACCCACCATCAGGCTCTCACCTAGATGATTGAGCCGGTGTTAGCGCCTGGTGGTTGGCCAACGTAAAGTGTTCTCGCTATAGAGCTAAGTATTAAGGCGCCCTCGCTGTCAGGTTTTCATCTAGCTTGCATAGTTGAGCCCGTACAAGGTAAGGTTTCTGGGAGATCTCACCGAATAAAGGGCTCTCGCAGAATAAGGGATCTCGCTAGCTAACATGAGAAAAAAAAGGCAAAAACTGAGGTAGAAGGTCTAAAGGTGTAGAATACACAGGCAAATGCAGACACTCAAAACTCGCCTCCACAGGTCGAGAGACTATATGCGGGGGACGCCTAAGGGGGAGATATCGACGCAATATCCACTTCAAAGAAGAAAGTCGGTCTAAGGTCTCGCAAAATGTCCTGACCATGGTTAAGAGAAAGTACAAGCCGAGTGCATATTTATGTACCATGTCACTCGGAATCAAAAATAAAGAACGAAAAAGAGATGAAAGTTTTTATAACAATGTGTACTCCATTCATCCAAAATTTTACATTGACAAAAGGGGAAAGGCCCGAAAGAAAAAACATAGAAACATAAACTAAAAGGGCGAGAGCCTCAAGGCAACACGGCTGAGTTCTCGCTCTCACTAGAACTATCATCAGCACTTTCTACAGGCTCGCGAACAGGCAAGAAGATCTCTAGCATTAGGATCTCAGCCATCACCTTCTCGTCATCGCTATTTAGTAACCCTGCATGTTGCATCATATGGAGCACGTACCTTGCCCTTAAGATGGCATGCTCCAACATCATCAGGTCGATCTTATGATGCATATACAACAGAGCTTTCTTCTTCTCGCTCGCGGGAGGAGGGACCAATAAGTCGATCCATTGTTGGTTTTGAGCCCTTATCCCCTGGTTCTCGTCCTCGAGATGAGCGATGCACACATCCTTCAAGGTGAAAGTCGCGATATCCTGCAAAGTAATCAAGGAATAGGGCAAGAATAACATACAATGAGGAAGAAGCAAGCGTGAAAGAACTTACCACTCCAGCTTCTGGATTGGAAAGATCCTTCTTGGAGGCTTCGAGCTCCTCCTTCAGAGACTTTACCTCCCTACACCAGCAAGTTATGTTCATCACTCATTTTCTTAACTTCCTCCTCTACTGGTAGAATCTGCAGACAGGCATATGGGGTCAATGTTTTATCTCTGCAATGAAAGGGGCAAGTAGCATGAAGAAAGTGCAAATACTACAGGAACCTTGGATGGGGAAGGATTCTTTGAGGTTGATTCATCCTTAGCTGGGTCGTGCTTGACCACATTGGCTTTCTTCATTTTCGGGGACGATCCGGGGACTCTACGCGTAAGCCAGGGGCGAGTGTGCCCATCAAGGTCTTGGTCTGGATATCACTTAGACAGTCTAGAGCTTCCTAGGGTAGCAACATCTTGCTGAAGGCGAGAACTTGGTAGAGAAAAACAAGTAAGGCAGGAACCGTCTTCCCATGCCTAGATATTTATATACCTATGGAGTGGCCCACAAAATATTCCCTTCCAGGTCAGTACAACCTCAACAAATACTTGGGGTTCGATGTTTCTTTCCGAACTATGCGGAAGCTCGCAAAGAGCATGGATTGTGTACAACCCCATATTCGCTGAGTTGGATTCAAAGTTCCTGGGACCCTAAATTTGGACTTGTTTTGGGTTAACTGAGCCAGGTATGAAGAATAGGCGAAAAGGGTTCCCGCCCAAGGCATGTGCAAAGGGTCGTTCCTTGAGGAGCTGGCATTGAGTGATGTCTTTCCACTCAACACTCTCGGCGCCCTTCTGTCTTTGGCGTTGGTTGATGATTCTCCACTTAATGCTCTCAATGCTTAAAGTCTTATTCCTGTGTATTTTTTAAGAGCAAGCGAGAGCTTGGAAGCCTAGCCAGCTCGTCCGAGCGGGTTGGAACAAGTAAGGGGCGAGTGGAGCGGGCTGGCTCACACTCGCCCTAGGAGCTCAATATGTAATATGCGAGTGGGGCAAGTCTGGCCCGTACTCACCCAGGACCAAGGAGAGGCGGAGAGTGCCAGCTCCACCAAGCACACACCGCCCTAAGAGAGTTTAGGTTTCAGAGGGCCACTCGCCCAGCTTCTTGTGATGTGTTTTTACCATTCCACCCACGCTTGCCTGCCTCTAGCCTTTTTGAACAAAGAAGTTATGCTTTTGGCAAGCCAACCTGGACTACAAATAGCTGTTTGAAATAACTGAGGTTGGCAATTTGCAGGCCGTTTTTAGGAATCTATAAATAGACCAAAGGGGGTAACTCAGAAGGCATTCTTACTTGTGTTCCCTAGTCTTCTTGTGCTTTCTTAGGTTTCCTTAGCTTCATCACTTAGTGTAACACCACCATCTATCCATAACATATGGTAGAAGGTCCAGCAAAGGCTCGACGCCATATATTATAGACAGGTAAGGAGGTTACTAGGTAAATTCCAAATCCATGTTCATTACGAACGTATCCTAGGTCGGAGCATTCTAGCGAAAGTATATTTTATGAACCCAAACATAACAGGAATGTCCACTACTCAACATGAATGATATATATATAATAACTTATAACACATGTTTGGTCTGTAGCTTTAATACAACTATTTCAATTAACAAAAAGTTGCTTCATACTTCGACATGCAGGCCGACCACACATGAAAAACAGTAATTGTTCACTTTTGGGCCTTCAAGGGCCAGCCAATCACAACACATGGGCTACATCCCGCTACTTTCCACTTGGCTCTCCAACACCTGCGCAAAAGGCCCCACCAAAACGTGGTAAACAATGCAATGGTCAACATTTTTACTGACCCGTTTATAATGATCCCACCCCTTACTCGGGGCGGCCTTTCTCCATCCCTGCAAACAAGGCATCATACATATATTGTGGCATTTATAATGTGCACTTTAAGCACCATTCAACACAGATGTATGCCCAACCGTCACATGCCCCATACACTCAGGGCACCTTTTCGTTGTACACGACTTCCCGTGTACCACCACAGTTCAGAGGTCCAAGAATTAATGGTTAACTTTGTCATTCAGAGGTACTTAACTTGATGACTACGTCGTTCAGACGTAATTAACATAACGACTAACATTATCATTCAGAGGTCCTTTACTTGATGACCCTGTCGTTCAGATGTACTTAACCTAATGACCAACTGCCCATTCAGAGGTACTTAACATAACGACTCTGTCGTTTAGGGGTACTTAACTTGACGACACAGTAAAGCCACGCAACCTTGTCCATTTCAGGCTGGCACCCACCATTACTAGGCTATCAAAGTTCTTAGCTCATACAATGACCCGAGGTCTCATATGGACAGGCCAAACCTGTTAGCTTTCATGAAGTTAATCACAATTTATTTATTCTGGGTATTTTCCTTGAACTTATTCGAGTTATTTGATGTAACACCTTACACACCCACTTGACCCCAAATTTCACATGTACATCTACACATATATTCACGTAGTCTTCTCCGACACACAATTAAACATCACCAATCCAGACCAACTTATCCGGATGGACTTCACACAACATTCCTATTCTGTACTCTACATTTCCGGATCTATATGAAGGATTATATGAGGATCACACCGATCTACCCATTGGAATCCACCCTTTTTCACATTTTGGTGAGGGGATCCATGCAAGTATGCATATTGAGGACTTCACTTGTCCCAGAGAAACTCATTACCCTTCTAGTTCTTTTTAGAGCCATGTCGTTTGAGTTAAATCAAGTTGGAAATGCACACTATGCTTTCCTCACCACAGATCTAGCTCCAAATCTTGAATCCAACCACCAAATCTTTTCCAGTAACTTCATGTTCCACCCAAACCCTAGCACCAAACAAGAGTTCTTTTCTCCAGAACTAGAACACAAGGAAGAGAGAGAGAGAAAAGGAAAAGAATTATTTCCTCATTCCAACCCCACTTTATAAGTGGTCTCTGGTTTAACCCCAGCCACACGATAAAATCATCAAAACAAAGCAACAGCTCGAGTTTAATCTAAAAAGTCACCCACCGCCTCCTGACCACTAACCAGCCATCTAACATGAGTCACAGCGCGACATAACTTTAATTTTTGACAAATCATCAAATGGGATTTATGTTAATAACAGATAATAATCACCAAGCTTCCCTCAGAAATTTTAGTCGAGTTACGCTCGACGATTTTTGTCGAGCAGTGCTCGACAATATTCGTCGAGCTGCGCTCAACGATTTTCTTCGAGCTGGGTCGACTTTTGTCCTGATCTTTCTTCTTTTTTCGACACTCCCTGTGCCTGAGTCAACTCAAACTCCTGTCAAAACCGGGGTGTTACAACCCTCCCCTCCTTAGAGGAATTTCATCCTAAAATTAGCACACAACTATAAGGAACACAATTACCATGTAGTCGCAGCAACCTTTATTCAATTAAGAAAATAGTAAGAAATATGTTGCAACATCTCAAAATTTTATTACAATAATTTGTTATATAAACAATTTCTTTCAGGAAAATAGCAAGAAAATTGCTGCAACACATCAAAACATTATGACAACAATTTATATAAATAACTAGGGATAGTCCTCGCGCATGGTTTGCTCTCGCTCCCATAACAGCTCGTCACGGCCGTAATTATTCCAACAGACTTGGTTTATCCCAATTGTCTTATTACTTAGTGTCTTGACCTCTGTACCCTCGATCCAAATGGGCTAACTCTCATTGTTAGCCCTCTCTAGATCGGTACTTGATCATTCCCAATCACTTACGTTGGCTCTTTCATAGCTTTCCGTAGCACTGAGATTTGTAATATGGTGTGGGGCCCCGACCGACACCTTGTTATATTTCATATGGCAGACGGATGTGTTGGAGTGCTTGGGCTTAATCCAGGTAGTGGTTGTGGCCACCAACAACCCACTAGTGGCTAGAGAGGGGTTGGGGTGCTTGGGCTGCAGCCCGGTAGCGATGCCTAGAGCGGAGTAGTGATATTGTCATGTATATTTGGCTAGCATCGTTACACATGGCTAAGGAGGGGAAGCGTTCTAAGATCTTCCGGGTGTGTTGTGGGACCACCGTGCTAGAGCCTTGGGTATGTTCCCTATTCTATACTTCTGGTTGTTTAGCTTGGGAGAGAGATGTAAGTGTGCGATCAACCCTACCCCAAGGGTCAAACTCCACAAGAGACCGAGTTTTCGGTTTCAAACTATTTTATAGCAAAATCTCCACTATTGCATGCAATCGTCCTGCTCCTAGTCTGCTGCCCACTAATATCCTCAATTTCTCCAAGCTATATTCCTTCTAGTATTCTATATGACATTGGCTGTGCTCCTTGACTGTTGCACGACGCGGTCCATAAAATGTCGATCCTTAGCTGAGACCTCCACAACATCTCCTTTACATATCATCCTCCAAGGCTCCTCTATAGGGTCTTCTTCACGGCGCCTGCTCTAGATCTCCTCCTTGCCAGCGAAGATGATATTCAACTTCCATCCCATGCTCGTTCCTTCTATGTTATTCAAATGAATTTTATTTTAGGTATTAGGGTTTCTAAATCTTCTTTCTTCACTACATTCTCAGGAAGGATTTGATTCTTGTTATTCTCATTCAAATGTTTACATGGTTTCTTTAAAGTTTCGGCTTTAAGACTTCTCTAACTGAATCTTGTGGATTTCACTTCTCCCACAGGTATTCTTTAATTACCATTTCTATTGCTTTGTCTTCCTACTCTATATATTGGATTTCTTTACTGGGGATTTCTAGAGAATGGGCTTGATATAGAGATTATTGTGAAGACCTTTGGATTGAAACTTCTATTTGAGCCGTGTAGTGTTAGTGAGACCTTCACCGATCTTGAATTCTTCAGCCAATTTCAAGATGTTTTGGAATCATTGTCATCATTCCATGTTGTCCTCTGTATTTGCTTCTACAAGGGTTGTTGACCTGATATTCTATCTTATCTATCTATGAATAAATGGAGGATCTTCTTTCCAGATATATATTGTTAGGATATTTATCGACCTAATATAACATATTTATTTTTTCATCCTAATGTTCTATTTCAGCTGAAATCTGAATGATGGTTATATGAGCTATTATTTAAATTATGGACTTATTCAACATATTTTAGCTAAAATTTGTTTATATAATAGAGTTTTTCATTATATTATTTGGGTGTCTTGGAATAAGGTTTATTTTTTTCATCCTAACGTTCTATTTTAGATATATTCATCTATAATTTTACATAACATTTGACAATTAAAAAATTACTTCTTCCTTGATTGAGAGAGATCAAAGAATATACAAATTGTAAGACCCCCCTTTTTTTTTCTTTTTCAACCACCGGGGTCTTAGCCCAGAATATCCGCTTTGCGGTGGCAGCGACACACGAGAAGGCCGCCACTAGAAAATGCCAATTCGGCCGGCCCTTTTCGATCACAAAGAGAGAGAAGTAGGTACACATAAAATGTAAACAGGTCCACAGAATTACACATATAAAATGAAATCACATCCAGTCCATCAATAGATAATAATAGAAAATAGAAGTACTGCAATAATACAGTTCAGATGAAATATAGATAAACGGGCTCGAGCTCGGTACATCAGAGTCCTCACTACAAATCACTCATCGTGGAATCTATAAAAACACTAATAACTCACGGAGCTGGTCGCAGGTGCACCGGTGCTAGACTGACCCACCTCCATATTCTGTTCTCAAACCCTCGAGCCCTCGGCTCCCCGGACTGTCCCGTCTGTGCATCTACCTTCAGAGCTACCGTCTGATTTGCAACCAAACCAACATATTCTACATCCCTAGCTACCGGGGTGTGTGAATGTGTAAACCTAGATATTCTAGTTGCTCTTTTGGTTTATTATTCCTACGGTTTACGTTAGCCGAGGACTGCCCCCGGTATTCCCCGTGAAGGGCTCTTAAAGGGCACTAGGAACTATGACGGTAGTTGAAGCCCACCGTTCCATTTCGCAAGGAACTTATTATTATTGGTTGATACCCATTACCCGATACCTTTTAAATTACTTTAGATCTAGCCCTAGAGTATTAAGACTCTTCCTCTCCTACCGGGGAGGATGATCTTTCGTCGATCCCGGACGCTACTTAACACTGGCCAATCTCACACTCTACTTATCCTGACTTCCAATAATAAACTTAACTTAACTTGCCCTATCCAAACCAGCAAACTACCAAAATTCCATCTCCCCAAGTTCATTTCCCACACTAGTTCGGTTTTTGTTGTTTTACAATATACAGACCATCCTAAGATACATGAGGTTTATAAGGGAAGGTACTCCAAATTTTCTTCTGAATCTCCTATAATATTTACTGGAGGTCTATCATGACATAATATAACTAAGTCCAAGATTTCCAAATTTTTCCTATTTATCAGGCATTTAATTTATTTATTCTAAGCCTCCCAATGCCCTAGTATGAACATGAAGTGCACTAATGAGCCAACAATAAATCATCATAAAAACATTAAAAATCCTATGAGGCATTTAAGTAGTAATTCCAAATTTTGAGAAATTTCAAAGGTGTTTAGGCCTATATTTCCTAATTTACCATTTTAGGCACCCTCTACTATATTATGAAGCAAGTGCTCTAAATATGCACCCAAAAATCATAGTAAAATTACAGAAGCTTGATGGTGACCTAAAACTATCAGAAACCAAGTCCCATGATCTTTCTCTAATATTTGGGCTCTGAATTTATCTTAATGTAAAATACTAATTTTCCTAGATTAGTGAAGGAGGTACTATTTTTAATTTTCTAAAAATCCAGAGAAAATTACAGGGTGACTACCATGGTTTGAAACACCCACTGAAAAAATTTCATAATTTTCCTAATAATAATTGGGCATTATTTTTATTTTTGACTACATATCCCAAATGGTATGTTAAAGAAGCAAGTACCCAAAATAATCAGATAAAACTCCCAAGAAAATACAGAAGGTATAACATGCTATAAGATGCCCTAGTCCAAGATTTAATAACTTTCCAGTTAACAGAAATTCCAGAATCATCAAAATAAATATCTAGGGCACAACTAGAGTTGTGAATGAAGTACTGTATAAATTAACCCAAAAATCTCAATCAAATTATATTATGGACATTTAGACAAGAAAATCAACCTGCCCAAATTTTATTTGATTTGTAGCTCATTTGTCAGCATAATAGTTCAAATTAAAATTGGTGCCCTAAACTAGGGTTAGGATTTTAGGTGGCCTAAATGTCTCCAAATCCCCTAAGATTTTGTCCAGAGAACTATAATGGCCCTATGGTCCTCTCCACCAAATTTCAAGTCAGTCCAAGGTCATTTGACCTCATTACCTTCACAACCCACCAAGAGCCATCCTTAGTTTTTGGCCTTGGATCCTAAGGCAAATCTACACCAATCCACCTCAAAATCAATGAAGGGGTGCTAGAGGGCATCCCTAGTCAGTGGTAAAAATCTCAGCCTCTGTTGAGGTGATCTGACAACTCAAATCTCAAAGTGCACTTTTGACCTAAAAACCCCTTAATAGGGCATAGCTTAGGTTTGTCCATTTCCAACCTAAAACATCTCAAAATGAGATGAAAATTTATACAGAACCTTATGATAAACACAGGAAACTCACCAAGATTTTGGATGGTTTGGAAGTCATTAAGCCAACTAATTAATTTTTCCTAAGATTTTAAAATTTTTCTAAAAACTTTAGAAAAACATTCTCCGAAAATTCCCATTTTTGGACAGGCCCTAGGTAGAGCTAGGGTATGCTCCCTACCAAAATTTCAGATCATTTGGTCAAGGGATAAAGGGTGGGCACACCTTTTGGTCTTTGTCCAACTATAGGTCAAGATCCCACAAAAAGAGGTGCCCTATTCAAACCAGTTGACCAAATTTACTCAAATTAATTTTAAAATATAGTAGACCCATAGGGCTACAAATTTCATGTTGGTCATTTCTTCATAAAAAGCCCCTAAGTATTTTTTCCTAATTTATCTAAGATGTCTGTTATTTCAATACAGAAAAATGCTTATAAAATAAAAGCTAATTAAATAGCACAGATCTTGAAGCAAGATCTAAGGGCCCTGGCGTTGTCTTCTTCCTCCAGCCAAAGGCCATGATTTGCCCTACCTGGAGCTAATACCAAGCGCAGCCGCCGGCTGTCTAGCCTCCTCCCTGATCGGCCACCACCACCACCACCTCCGTTGAGGTGGTTGCTATCGCCGAGAGGCGGCACGGCAGCCGGAGGGGCTTTTTCCGGCAAGCCCGAGACTTCATTTTTGCGGAAAAATCAGAAGGAGAAGCTCTTCCGATCGGGCTCAATTGATCCCGAAACTTAATCTTAAGGAAGCTAAGGTCTACTCGTAGAAAGAGAGGAGGGGAGGACCTTGTTCGCGGGCTGGAGGCGTGCAGACCGTCGGGATGCCAATGGTGCGGTGGTGGCATCGCCGGAATTCTCAATAGCACATTGGGAGGCTCAAAAACTTCAGGTAAAAGCTGGGAAAACCTCCTTTTGGGCCTCTGAGGGTGTTTAAAAGCTTGGACAAGGAGGGGGAACGACCAAAGCTTTAATGGCCATTATTGGTCCATTAAAGCTTGGGTCAGCATTGGTGGTGGGGGGCTGAAACGGCTCTATGATAGCAAGCTAACGGCTGGAAACTCATCCTCTTCCCTCGAGGAGTTGGATCCAGCCGTAAAAGGGAAGGGGGAAGGCCACGACATCAAATGTCATTGATGGCCATGAAGGCCGGGGCTCGACCATGGTCGTAACTTGTCTTTTTGTAAAGCTGTTGGTCCACGTGTCACAGTTGACCGGTCAACTTAATTTAAATTAGACTTATTAGGTCTTATAAGGAGAAAACGACCCACTCCTAGACCGGCCCGTTTCAGCTGAACCAGTACCCAGCCCAAGACAATTCTGCCGAAAAAAGACTAAGTAAAATGGCGTTGAGTCAGCTCTGCTCACTCAACGCCATCCTTGCTACGGCATTGAGTGAGCTCTGCTCACTCAATGCCATCCCAGTTACGGCATTGAGTGAGCTCTGCTCACTCAACACCATCCAGACTATGGCGTTGAGTGAGCTCATCTCACTCAACGCCATCTGGATTATGGCGTTGAGTGAGCTCTACTCACTCAATGCCATCCAGAATATGTCCTTTTTAAACGATGGAGTTGAGTTTTCTTAGCTCACTCAACGCCATCCAGATTATGGTGTTGAGTGAGCTCTGCTCACTCAACGCCATCCAGACAACACCAAATGGCTTTGAGTGCGGTCAGTGCACTCAACGTCGTTCAACTTATGGCGTTGAGTGCACTCAACGCACTCAACACCATCCTGCCTAACAGATTACGGCGTTGAGTGAGCTAAGCTCACTCAACGCCATCCACTCTATGGCGTTGAGTGAGCTCAGCTTACTCAACGCCAACCATGTGACACCAGATAGCGTTGAGTGCAATCTGTGCACTCAACGCAATCTAGCTTATGGCTTTGAGTGAGCTAAGCTCACTCAACGCCATACAGACTACGACGTTGAGTGAGCTTAGCTCACTCAACGCCATTCCAAGTTCACAGGCGTGTCGGATCAGTCACGGGTGTGTCAGGCCCATGTTGAAATTTCTGAGCTCGCCAATCGTCTTTCTGAGGTCGACGATCGTCGAAGGGATCACGCCTTAGGTCACAGGCGTGATGGGTCGGTCAAGGGAATGACCACCCCTTGACTCGAAATCTTGGTCAATAAACTTCAATTCCTGGGTTTTTTAGGGTTCTGTTATGACAAAACCACTTCCAGGGGTCTAGTTGGAAATGGGATGTTACAAATCCCAATAAACAAAACAAAGATTTCATCCCCGAAATCAAGGTTAAGCCTGCGGGCCTCCAATCGGGAAAGAGAAGCTTGTAACATTCCATGAAAGTCGAAAGATTTACTTCTCTACGTTACGTTTGCTATATGCGGTTTCAAATCTAAGACTAATTCGTCCAATTGACAAGGTATATACCCAAATAAACAAAAGATTAGCCCCTATTCTTGAAATTTTTAGTCCTATTGGTTTAAAACAGGAACGCAAATTGATTGTCCAGAGGGGTTGTTAGGTATACCTGACCGAAAAGCTCTGGATACTCTTGCCGCATCAAGTCCTATAGCTCCCATGTATGCTCCTCCTGCCCATGATTGTTCCACAGAACCTTGACTAACAGAACCTTCTTCCGTCGCAAGACCCGCACTGCCGTGTCATCGATCCTGATAGGCTCTAGGTTGACTGACCAATCCGAGGCCACTGGGCCGTCTGCTGTGGAAATCAACTGCTCTGGCCGTAGTAGAGCCCTCCAATGTGAGGAGACATGGAAGACGTCATTCAATCCCGCTAACTCCGGCGGTAGCTCCAGTCTATAAGCCAAGGGGCCAATCCGCTCCAGGATCCTGTAAGGCCCCATATATCTCGGACTGAGCTTCTTCCGCCCGCGAACCCGCGAGACTCCGTGCATCGGCCGTATCTTCAAGAAAACTCGGTCTCCCACTTGGAACTCCACTTGACGATGCCTCGCATCGTAATATTTGGCATGCCTGCTCCGGGCTTCCAACATCCTGTACCGGATCAATGTAATCTGAGCATCTGTATCCCCCACAAACTCCGAGCCCAGTGCATGTGAATCCTTATCCTAAGCCCATGATAGTGGGGTCTTGCACCTCCTTCCATACAATGCCTCGTATGGAGCCATGCCTATGCTGGACTGATGGGCATTGTTGTACGAAAACTCGACCAGTGGCAGCAATCTCTCCCAAGGCTCGCCGCGGTCCAAAATACACAGGCGTAAAAGATCTTCCAGTGTACGGTTGGTGCGCTTCGTCTGCCCGTCGGTCTGAGGGTGAAAAGCTATACTGAATGTCAACCGAGAACCCAGATGGGCCTGGACTGACCTTCACTCCCTTGATGTAAATTGCCCATCCCGATCCGAAACGATAGTCTTGGGCACCCCATGATAACGCACAAACTGCTCAATGAACCTCCGTACTAATACACTAACCGGAGCGTCCTTCACCACTTGGATGAATCTGGCCACCTTTATTAGCCTGTCAACTATCACCCAGATCGAGTCATTCCCCGCACGGGATCGAGGTAGCCCATGTATGATGTCCATGGCTATATCCTCAAATTTCCACTCCGGCACCGGAAGTGGCTGCAGCAAGCCTGCCGGGTTCCTACACTCTGCTTAATGAGTTGGCAGGCCTCGAAATGCGTCACAAAGTACGTAATGTACTTCTTCATACCCGGCCAGTACATCATCCTCTTCAAATCGTTTACCATCTTGGTGATCCCCGGGTGTATCGAGTACGACTGCAGTGAGCTTCCGTCATGATGTCCTCCCGGATCTGGCCTCCTGCCAGTATGTAGACTCTGCCTCTGAAACACAGGAGACCATCCCTCGAAGAGTAATCTCCTGTCGTGCCTTCCTCAAAGGCTCGGACTATCGGCTCAGCTCTCTCATCCAGCTTCTGCCCATCTCTGATGCGGTCCCGAATATCATCAGTTGTAACCATCGACCCCAGGTACTACATGTATAGCTCCGGGTCATCCTCAGACACTAGTGATATTTGCATCTCCTCGAATGATCTAACCAACTCCAAGGCCATCAGCTGCGGGCCTACTCCTGACGTACTCTCTCTCCGGCTCAGAGAATCTGCGACCACGTTCACCTTCCTCGGATGGTAGTGTATTGTATACTGGTAGTCCGACAAAAACTCCACGCAGCGTCTCTGCCTGATGTTAAACTCCTTCTGGGTGTCGACGTACTTCAGATTCTTGTGGTCAGATAAGATATCGCAATGTACTCCGTAGAGATAGTGTCGCAAGATCTTAAGAGCAAAAACAACTGCCCCCATCTCCAAATCGTGCACGGGGTAGTTCTGCTCATGCTGCTTCAACTGATGGGAGGCATAGGCTATTACGTGCCTGTTCTGCATCAGAACGACACCCATCCCCTGATAGGAAGCATCTTTGTACACCTGGAATCCTTCCTTCCCCGACGGAAGAGCAAGGATGGGAGCTGAGGTAAGACGATCCATCAGCTCCTGGAAAGTAGATTCGCATCATTGCGTCCAAATAAAAGGGGACTCCTTCTTCGTCAGAGACGTAAGAGGGAGGGCAATCTGAGAGAACCCCTTTACGAACTTCCGGTAAAAATCGGCAAGTCCCAAGAAACTTCGAACATCCGAGGCCGACTTTATTGGTGGCCAATACTGTACTGCCTGGACCTTCGCTAGATCTACTGCAAGACCTGCTCCACTAATGACATGGCCCAGAAAGGCCACCTCCTTTAGCCAGAACTGGCACTTGCTGTACTTGGCATACATATTATGCTCCTGCAGCTTCTACAAGGTCAAGGCCAGATGTCTCGCAATCTCCTCCTCTGTCCTTGAATAGATAAGGATGTCGTCGATGAATACGATAACAAAGACATCCAGATCCTGTTCGAACACCCGGTTCAACAAGGTCATAAATGCGGAGGGTGCATTCGTGAGCCCAAAAGGCATCACGGTAAACTCGTACAAACCATATCTGCTGCTGAAGGCCGTATTCCGGATGTCCTCCTCCCGAATGCAAAGCTGGTAGTACCCTGACCTCAGATCCAGCTTTGAGAACCAATGGGCTCCCTCCAGCTGGTCAAAAAGCTCGTCTCTCCTTGGTAAGGGATAAGTATTCCGGACCGTCAACCTGTTCAGGGCCCGGTAATCTATACACAGTCGAAGAGTCCTGTTCTTCTTCTTAACGAATAACACTGGAGCTCCCCATGGTGAAGAGCTAGGCAGAACGAACCCGACCTCCACTAACTCCTTAAGCTGGCTTTGAAATTCCACCAACTCCTTTGGGGCCATTTGATAGGGAGCTCTGGATACCGGCTTAGCCCCCAGTATGAGTTGAATCTGAATGTCCTTCTCTCGGTGCGAGGGTAGCCATGGTAGCTTCTCCGGAAACACATCGGCGAAGTCCCGTACTACTTGAATATCTTTAATGGAGTCCTTGGCCATGACCGCCGCAAAAAGGACCTGATAAATTTCTTCCCCCTGCAGGTGGGCCTTAACGGTCTGCACAGACGATAATAAGGTACAGGGTGATGGTATAATACCTTCGATGATAATAAAGGAGTCGGCGTGCCTCACGGTGATCTTCTTCTCCACGCAGTCGATCTTGGCATGGTTCCAGCACAGCCAAGTCATGCCCAGGATCAGATCGAAATTTGGCATCTTCAGAATCGTTGCTGGTGCCTCAAACGTCTTCCCGCCGATCTTTGCTTCCATATTGTAATGAGCAGAGGTCATTATATTTGATCCATCGGGTAGGCACACCCTCATGATCTTTCCGGTGAATGGCTCCATACCTGCCAGCCCTTTCACGAAATCTTCCGACACGAACGAGTGTGAAGCACTAGTATCGAAGAGAGAGTGAGCGGGCTTACTGCTAACGAAGACTATGCCTGGGGTAATTAAGTGTCTTAGTATTCTTGTTGCAGTTGTCTTCTCTTAATTTCTAACTAAGTTATGTGTAAGAAAAACTAGTTCATAGGAAGAAACATAAAAGTACTGTCATACCTGCGATAACCTGCTCTGGGTTCCAGAGCTTTGTCAGGTCTAGAGCATACAGTTGCGGTAAAATCCCCCCTCCCGGAACTCAAGACACGGCACGAGAGGGGTCTTATGCTAAGAACAGCCGCCTTACGGTAACACTAACACTCGGGCTAGCCTGTACCACAAGACGCCTATCCTGCTGGATACAACCAATATATACATATATATGCCAACCCAACCATAATAATAAAAGGAAGTCAATCCACACCAAGTATAAGTCCATAAGCACAGCAAAAGAGAAGCTAAACAAGCTTCTACATAATCAGAGTACGTAAATATAATTGCCCCAAAGGGCTACAACAAAATCTTTCTCACTCACATCTGTAACCGACGGTAGCGACGGTACCGTCCCCTCAGGCCCTGTCGTCCTGGCCTGGCTGTCCAGCTGCATAGCCTGCTGCTCCACCTGCGGGGTTTCCTCCTAAAAAGGAAGACGTAACAACCGTTAGTCATAAAGACTAAGTGGCTTCACATCCGCTCCCCCGGCGACTCCTCGGCACAGGGCGGAGAAAGGAATAGGTACAATATATATGAAACAGTAGTACAAGCAGGTGAAGTAAGTATACAAATCATAGGTAGCAATAAAATAGTGTACAAATGAACAAGTTCTTATTCTACAATTCTACCATCTACAACAGCAAGAGAGTATAACGTTATAACAGTAAGTAACTCAACATATATGGATGCCCATACAAGCATATAAGTTGAGGGTCGTTCAGCAATAAGTAACTCATCCTATAAGAGTGCCCATAGAAACTTATACGATGAGGGTCTTGTGTATGCATTGAGGTGCAATGCTATGTATGCATTGCAATGACACACCCATGATCAAGCACATGCAATCTCTATGTCGACACAGACTTATAGTTCCCACTATTCGAGCAGGTAGCTAACCTCTCAGGCGTCAACCGTCGTGGTCAAACGGTGACAGTAGAGCGGGAATCTCCACTACTAGGCTGGTCTCCACACTACCTGTCCTAGGCCTCTATACGCCTCAACGCTAAGAACACAACAGCAGTGCTCACATGCGTACTACGGCTCAACGGGTTCTCTTGGGTAAATGTGCACCAAGATCCTAGCCCCGAAATGGCCTATATGTGACACGGAAGGAGCCTCGGAAATGAACACGAGGACCAAGCCCAACTGTTCACTTGGCACGGAAGGAGCCTCGGGACGTGAACACCGAGGACCAAGCCCAACCGTCCAAGGTCTAGCTGTCAACTCCCATCCGTGTGACGATTGGCGAGCCCGTAGACCTGCCACACTATCCTTATCCCAGGATTACGACACCACGTGTTGACTCACACCACATACAATTCAACAATATTGTGGTATGGAAGGAGCCTCGGGACGTGAACACTGAGGACCAAGCCAAATCATCCATCAAATACGGGAGGAGCCTCGGGACGTGAACACCGAGGGCAAAGCCCAACCGTCCAACTTTACTCATCTCAATCCCATTCCATAGCGACGGTCAACACCGCACTTGTTACTTCCATAATGCTACCCGTAGGGAGACGACACTCTAAGCATTGGATTACTAATTCCCTTTTTATCCATTCATCATACATCATGGCCATGGTTAAAACATCTATACCTCTATCAATTTATAACTACCCATTTATGTCAGGCCCTTTCTTTCAATTAGGCTTGTCCACAACTCATTATATGAATTCAGATCAATAACCTCAACTTATCATATCACTATGATGACCATGTCAAAAGAGTTCACACAAGCCTCGAGTTGGATCGCCACATTAAATTCCACCGAATCGAATTCCACATTACACAACCCAGAATTTAGGTGCAGCCTTAATAAGGCAGCAACTTCGACCAAGGATTCCCGAGGCTACATAAATCCGACGAGTGTGTGTAACAACTCGTTGGAAAGATAATTTCAAGGGCTACAACTTTTGTGTTTAGTCGAAAGCCCAGATTTGATCGGATCAAACCAGAAATTCACTCGAAGCCTGCTGCGTACAGGATACAGATTTCCTGGGTGGAATTTCCCCCATTTGCAGCAAATGCGAACTGACTTTCCCGTGGCTACAGGTATCGCCTGGAAACGTGCAACCACTCTTGGAAAGATAATTTTGAGGTCTACGACTTTCATGTTGAGTCAAAAACCCAAATCTTGCCAGAACACCCCCAAAATCGGCCACGAAGATCGCTGCGTGTAGAAAATAGATTCCTGCACGCATCTTAAGGCGAGATGAACGGCATCCGTTCATCTTCCTCCTTGTACCAATCTCGCAAAAACTCCTCCATAAAATCGTCCACCCTTATTCACCCTCACGAAGCCATATTTCTCCACGAATCACTCTCTCATCTTCACTTTGAAGAATGAAGAGGTTGGAGGGGGACTAAGCCTAGAAAACAACCTAGGCATGGCTTTTCCCTAAGAAATCTCCTCCTCACCATCAAGACTCTAAGGATTCGATATCTCTCCTAGAATATTAACTACAGATCTAGCACCAAGGGAGAGGGGTGGAAGCTCACCTCGTTTCCAACTATAACACCATTTCCGGCCATGGATTTAGTCATTCTTCTTTGCGGCATCTCTTGCTTGGTGCAGTTGTTCTTCACGGCAAAGGAAAGAGAGAGAGAGAGAGAGAGAAGGCTGCCACCAGGAACTCCGACTGCTTCCCTTGGCTCCGTCGGTTTCGCGAGGTCCACAATGACGGCAAGAACGATCGGCAAGGATGGCTAAGGTTCGGCTTTATCTCCTCTTATAAACCGATGTATTAGGTTAAATCCTTCTCCCACGTGTCAACGCCCCATTGGACCGCCCCTAATGGGTCATATTGAAGTGATCCGGTCCAAGGAATCATCATCAGCATGAATCCGAAAGTCTGGTTCGGTCCTCCTGTACAAGCCGGCGAATCTGCTGTGGCGAAGAAAACGCACAAGTCAAATTCGACGGGAATCAACCGCCATTCTCGACGATCGGCGAGAATCGGCGAGCATTCTCGATGAATTCGCCGGGTATCAACAATGATACCTGGCGAATTTCACTTATCTAACTTATCGGAAATCCTTGCATTGAGTGCATTGAGTATCGGTCAGCGATACTCGACGATCGGTGGGTATCACCGGGCATTCTCGACAATCGGCGAGAATCCCCAGGCATTCTCGGTTAATTCGTTGGGTATCAACAATGATACTCGACGAATTTCCCTTAGCCTAAATTTTCATTCAGTAGTTCTGGATCCGGCGGGTATCGACCATCGATACCCGTCGAATTGGCGAGTATCATTCCCGATACCCGTCGATCGGCGAGTATCATTCCCGATACCCGACAATCAGCGTGTATCAACTCCCATTCTCGTCGATTTTCCCTTAGGCCATTTCCTTTCGATCCGTTGGATATCACTCAACCTTACACTCCATTCAACACACTTGACACCTTTTGCCAGTGCGTACCGAGCCCGAGTCAATTCTCTTGACTCAAAACTTGTGCGAGGGGCCTAGCGCGAATTGGGACGTTACAAATCCTATAAACAAAATAAAAGATTTCGTCCCCGAAATCAGGCTAGGGCTATGGGATGCAAGTACAAAATATTATGCGCTATAAAATGTTATCTTGGGAGAACAGCTCGGGGTAGCGCTTCTGCATCAAGTCCACTATCTCCCAAGTAAATTCTTCCTTCCCATGATTAGACCGTAGCACTTTTACCAGAGGCACACTTTTGCGGCGCAAGGTTCTAATCTCATTATCAACGATTCGTACTGGCTTTAATCGCATAGATCTTTCAGACGCCACCTTACCATCAGTTGTGGGGATGTATTGTTCAGGCCGCAAAAGCGCCTTCCGAAGCGACGATACATGGAATACGTCGTGGAGATTTTCTAGCTCGGGCGGTAGCTCCAGCCAATATGCCAAAGGGCCAATCCTTTCCACTATGACATAGGGTCCAACATACTATGGGCTGAGTCTCTTAACTCCCCGCACCCGTGACACTCCATGCATCGGACGGATTTTCAGGAACACTTTTTCACCCTCTTGAAACTCCACCATACGGTGCTTTGCGTTATAATACTTCGCCTGCCGACTTTGAGCGTCCAACATGCGATCCCTTATCCGCCTAACCACCGCATCAGTATCGTCAATATACTCAATTCCCAATGCCTTCGGGTCTTCGTCTTACACCCAAGACAAGGGGGTTCTACACCTTCTTCCATAAAGGGCTTCATGGGGAGCCATGACAATGCTAGCTTGATGGATGTTGTTGTAGGAGAATTCCACTAAGGGCAAGAGTCTTTCCCACGGCTCTCCCCTATCTATCACACACAATCTCAACAGATCCTCCAATGTTCGGATGGTACGCTCAGACTGCCCGTCTGTCTGAGGATGAAATGCGGTGCTGAAGGTAATGCACGAGCCCAAATACGCCTGTACCGCCTTCCACTCCTTGGAGGTAAAACGACCATTACGATCCGAAACTATCGTCTTAGATACGCCGTGGTATCGTACAAACTGCTCCACAAAAATGCGTACTAAGACATCCACATGAGCCTCCTTCTTCATAGGAATGAACCGGGCAACTTTTGTCAGGCGATCAACGATCACCCACACTGAATCATTTCCTGAGCGGGAGCGAGGTAGCCCATGTACGAAGTCCATGGAAATATCATCGAACTTCCACTCGGGGATTGACAACGATTGCAACAGACCACCGGGGCTCCTGCACTCCGCCTTCACTCTTTGGCAGGCTTTATAATGCGTGACAAAGTATCGGACATCCTTCTTCAATCCGGGCCAACCCATCATCTTCCGTAAGCCGGCGTACATCTTTGAAATTCCCGGGTGCACGGAATATTGAGAGCAATGTGCTTCTCTCAAGATATCCTCCCGGATTCTTCCACCTTTGGGAATGTATAGCAGGCTGCGAAAGTAAACGAGGTCGTCCTTTAGTGTGTACTTGTCGGTAGTCCCGTCTTCGATTAACTTTATTGCCGGGGCCAAAGCCGCATCCAATCCATGCCCCACTCGGATCCGGTCCCAGATATCACAAACTATGCTCATGTTGGACAGGTACTCCGTATATTCCGAAGAAGCCTTAAATATTAAGGTAATGTCCATCTCCTCGATCATTCGTGCCAACTCCATGCTCATCAACCGAGACTCTGGGCTTGAGCCGGGTACTTTACTACTCAACTCATCGGCTACCGAGTTCGCTTTTCCGGGGTGGTAGTTCAAGGTGAACTCATAGTCGCATAGAAACTCTAACCACCGCCGTTGTCTTAAGTTCAATTCCTTCTGGGTATGGACGTACTTCAAGTTTTTATGATCCGAGAAGATTTCGCAGTGGACGCCGTATAGATAATGCCTCCATACCTTCAAGGCGAACACCACTGCTCCTAGGACCAAATGATTCATCGGGTAATTGATTTCATTCTTCTTCAGATGTCTTGAAGCATAAGAAATTACGTGCCCGTGCTCTATCAACACCGCTCCCAACCCCTGATAAGATGCGTCCGTATAAACTTGGAATCCTTCCTTCCCAGACGGAAGGACAAGGATGGGGGCGGAGGTAAGTCTATCCTTCAATTCCTGGAATACCGCTTCACACTCGAGTGCCAACTCAAATGTCACACCTTTCTTTGTCAAAGAAGTAAGCGGGAGGGAAATCTTGGAGAATCCTTTTATGAACTTGCGGTAGTATCCAGCAAGTCCCAGAAAACTCCTTACATCGACCGCCGACTTCAAGGGCGACCACTCCTTCACGGCACGCACCTTGGCCGGATCCACAACTAGTCCAGCCCCACTGATTACATGACCCAAGAAAGCCACTTCCCTAAGCCAGAATTCACACTTGCTAAACTTGGCGAACAGGGCGTGCTCTTTTAACTTTTCCAGAACTAAGGCCAAATGCCCGACATATTCCTCCTCCGACTTTGAGTAGACAAAGATGTCGTTAATGAACACAATGACGAAGACATCCAGATAGGGCTCAAACACTTTATTCATCAAGCTCATGAAAGCTGATGGGGCATTTGTGAGCCCAAACGGCATCACTGTGAACTCATATAAGTCGTACCTTGAGCTGAAAGCCGTTTCCAGAATATCATCCTCTTGTATTCTCAATTGGTAATACCCCGAGCGCAAATCTAGCTTGGAGAACCAATGCGCTCCTACCAGTTGGTCGAACAACTCATCGATCCTAGGTAACGGATAGGTGTTCCGTACCATCATTCGGTTGAGTTCCCGATAGTCTATACATAAACGCAGGGTTCCATCTTTCTTCTTAACGAATAGAACATGGGATCCCCAAGGTGATGAGATGGGGCGAACAAACCCTGATTCTACCAACTCCAGCAGTTGAACTCTAAACTCCGCGAGCTCTTTTATAGCCATCCGATAAGGGGTCCTGGAGACAGGCTTAGCTCCTAATACAAGCTTAATCTGAAAATCCACTTCTCTATGCGGGGGTAACCCTGTCAATTTCTCAGGAAATACCTCAGGGAAATCCCGTGCTACCCGCACATCCTTCACATCTACCTTCATCTCCTTTAGTTCGAAACATATCATGTAGACTTCATCCCCTCTCATATGCGCTTTCACGGTCTAGATTAAGGATAACAATATTCGTGGTGCGAAATTTATACCTTTGAATACTACATCCGTATCCCCATGTCTCAAATAGATGTGCTTCTCCGCATAGTCGATTCTTGCATGGTGCCAAACCAGCCACGCCATGCCTAGAATGAGGTCGAATTCTGGTATTCTCAAAATTGTGGCAGGGGTATCGAAGGTCTTTCCCCCAATGGTTATCTCCAACTCACACTTCGCGGTTGCCGTCATCTCTGATCCGTCTAGGACGCATACTCTTCGAGCAATACCAGTGAAATATTGCACTCCGTGTTTGTCCTTGATGAAGTCTTCAGCCACGAAAGAATGTGAGGCACCGGTGTCAAATAACGTATAAGCTGGTTTCCCGCCGACCATCACGGTGCCTATGTGTCATTTAATAATACTCAAGCTAGACGTCTAGTATATCTTAAGCCACTAGAAGATATTAATGGAAGCAAAAGGGCTAATTCAAATCGTACCTGCAATCATATCCTGAGGATTCCACTCTTGAGTCATATCCAAGGCATACATCTGATCTCGAGCGGGTCTGGGGTTTCTTCCTCGTGGTCCTCGTCCTCGACCACGCACATACCATCTCTCCCGCGGGGCTGCTGGAGGGAGAGCAAAAGGTGCATCTCCAAACAGTTGCGGGCAGTAGCATCGAATGTGGCCCAGTTGGTTGCACTCAAAGCAAACCCGTTCCTGCCTTCTGTCGTGTTGCTGAAATTGTTGAGGTGGAGGTAATGCTGGCGGTTGCGGAACCGGGCGCTCCTCTCTAAAGTTCTGGGGAAAACGCCCGCCACCCCTTTGATATCCTCTTCCTACTTTATTGTCAAATCTCCTTCTGTTGCTGGGGATGGCTTCCATCACGCCCTCCGCTGGTCTCTTACCACTTCCCAGGTGATCAACTTCCAATCTCTTCGCAATATCGATAATCTCCGCCAGACTAGAGTCTTCTATAAAAAAAAGGGCTTGCCTTAGGGGATCTCGCAAGCCTTTGTAGAATCATTTGGCGTACCCTCTATCATCCAACTCATAGGAGTCAGCGAATCTAGCCAAGTGCTGAAACTCCCGTTGGTACTCTGTCACTGACATGGACCCTTGCTTTAGTTGCAAAAATCTCTCTTCAAGACCATCCCGAGCGGCCGAGGGGATTAAATGCTCTAAAAAGGCTTCAGAGAATTCCCTCCAACTAATGTCTGTGTACACTCTTCCACGAAAAGTGGAGCCCATGAGGGACTTCCACCACCTTTTGGCGTGCAGTTCTAAGAGTGTCACCACAAGGGTCATCGCCATATTGTTTGGGCATCTTATTCCTGCCAACAATTCTTGTATAGTGTCGAGCCACTCATCCGTACGCACCGCCTACTCTTTCCCAATATAAGCGGGAGGGGAGAGAGCTCGGAAAGTGCTTAACCAACTAGATCCTGGACCCTATTGTTGTACAGGTGCCTGCTGAGATTTGGACCTAAAGACGTCTAAAATAGTTGTGAGCATCTGCCCCAGCTCTGATTGTTGGAATTGTGTAGGCACGGACGGGGCGGGGGTGCCCCTCACTGGCTCAGCATGTACTGGGATCTACACATAGGGTACAAACCTAAGGTTAGGCTGGCTAATCTAAGGTTAAAGATGGACAAACTTAGTGTGAATTACATATGGGCACACCACTGCTTCCGCTAAGTCAGTTTTTCCCCAAACTCACTAATCAAACGGGGGTAGCACCATTGTTAAGTGGCTTTCTCCTTGGAGTATCGTAGCAAGCTGATACTATTTGTAAGACCCCCTCCCGGAACACAAGACATGGGATGAGAGGGGTCTTATGCCCAGAACAGCCGCCTTGCGGTAACACTAACACTCGGGCTAGCCTGTACCACAAGACGCCTATCCTGCCGGCTACAACCAATATCAACATATAAATGCCAACCCAACCATAATAATAAAAGGAAGTCAATCCACACCAAGTATAAGTCCAAAAGCACAGCAAAAGAGAAGCTAAACAAGCTTCTACATAATCAGAGTACGTAAATATAATTGCCCTAAAGGGCTACAACAACATCTCTCTCACTCACATCTGTAACCGACGGTAGCGACGGTACCGTCCCCTTAGGCCCTGTAGTCCTGGCCTTGCTGTCCAGCTGCATAGCCTGCTGCTCCACCTGCGGGGTTTCCTCCTAAAAAGGAAGACGTAGCAACCGTTAGTCATAAATACTAAGTGGCTTCACATTCGCTCCCCCGGCGACTCCTCGTCACCGGGCGGAGAAAGGAACAAGTACAATATATATGAAACAATAGTACAAGCAGGTGAAGTAAGTATACAAATCATAGGTAGCAATAAAATAGTGTACAAATTAACTAGCTCTTATTCTACAATTTTTCCATCTACAGCAGCAAGAGAGTATAACGTTATAACAGTAAGTAACTCAACTTATATGGATGCCCATACAAGCATATAAGTTGAGGGTCGTTAGGCAATAAGTAACTCATCGTATAGGAGTGCCCATACAAACTTATACGATGAGGGTCTTGTGTATGCAATGAAGTGCAATGCTATGTATGCAATGCAATGACACACCCATGATCAAGCACATGCAATCGCGATGTCGACACAGACTTATAGTTCCCACTATTCGAGCAGGTAGCTAACCTCTCAGACGTCAACCGTCGTGGCCAAACGGTGACAGTAGAGCAGGCATCTCCACTACTAGGCTGATCTCCACACTACCTGGCCTAGGCCTCCGTACGCCTCAACGCTAAGAACACAACAGCGGAGCTCACATGCGTACTACGGCTCAGCGGGTTCTCTTGAGTAAATGTGCCTCAAGATCTTAGCCCCGAACTGGCCTATGCGTGACACGGAAGGAGCCTCGGAAATGAACACAAGGATCAAGCCCAAAAGTTCACTTGGCACAGAAGGAGCCTTGGGACGTAAACACCGAGGACCAAGCCCAATCGTCCAAGGTCTAGCTATCAACTCCCATCGGTGTGATGATTGGCGAGCCCGTAGACCTGCCACACTATCCTTAACCCGGGATTACGTCACCATATGTCAACTCACACCACATGTAATTCCACAATATCGTGGCATGGAAGGAGCCTCGGGACATGAACACCAAGGACCAAGCACAACCATCCATCAAATACAGGAGGAGCCTCGGGACGTGAACACCGAGGGTCAAGCCCAACCGTCCAACTTTACTCATCTCAATCCCATTCCATAGCGACGGTCAACACCGCACTTGTTACTTCCATAATGCTACCCGTAGGGAGACGACACTCTAAGCAGTGGATTACTAATTCCCTTTTTATCCATTCATCATACATCATTGCCATGGTTAAAACATCTATACCTCTATCAATTTATAACTACCCATTTATGTCATGCCCTTTCCTTCAATTAGGCTTGTCAACAACTCATTATACGAATTCAGATCAATAACCTAAATTTATCATATCACTATGATGATAATGTCAAAAGAGTTCACCCAAGCCTCGATTTGGATCGCCACATTAAATTCCACCGAATCGAATTCCACATTACACAGCCCAGAATTTAGGTGCAGCCTTAATCAGGGCAGCAACTTCAACCAAGGATTCCTGAGGCTACAGAAATTCGACGAGTGTGTGTAACAACTCGTTGGAAATATAATTTCAAGGGCTACAACTTTCGTGTTTAGTCAAAAGCCCAAATTTGATTGCATCACACCAGAAATTCACTTGAAGCATGCTGCGTACAGGATACAGATTTCCTGGGTGGAATTTCGCCAGTTTGCAGCAGATTCGAACTGACTTTACCGTGGCTACAAATATAGCCTGGAAACGTGCAACCACTCGTTGGAAAGATAATTTTGAGGGATACGACTTTAATGTTGAGTAGAAAACCCAGATCTGGCCAGAAAACCCCCGAAATGGGCCACAAACATCGCTTCGTGAAGAAAACAGATTCCTGCATGCATCTTAAGGCGAGATAAACGGCATCCGTTCATCTTCATCCTTGTACCAATCTCCCAAAAACTCCTCCAGAAAATCGTACAACCTAATTCACCCTCACAAAGCCATATTTCTCCACAAATCACTCTCTCATCTTCACTTTGATGAATGAAGAGGTTGGAGGGGGACTAAGCCTAGAAAACGACCTAGGCATGGCTTTTCCCTAAGAAATCTCCTCCTCACCATCAAGACTCTAAGAAGTCGATATCTCTCCTAGAATATTAACTACAGATCTAGCACCAAGGGAGAGTGGAGGAAGCTCATCCTGTTTCCAGCGGTACCACCATTTCCGGCCATGGATCTAGTCATTCTTCTTTGCGGCATCTCTTGCTTGGTGCAGTTGTTCTTCACGGCAAAGGAAAGAGAGAGAGAGAGAGAGGGAGAGAGAAGGCCGCCTACAGGAACTCCGACTACTTCCCTTGGATCCGTCGGTTTTGCGAGGTCCACGATGACGGCAAGAACGATCGGCAAGGATGGTTAGGGTTCGGCTTTATCTCCTCTTATAAACCGATGTATTAGGTTAAATCCTTCTGCCACATGTCAACGCCCCATTGGACCGCCCCTAATGGGTCATATTGAAGTGACCCGGTCCAAGGAATCGTCATCAGCACGAATCCCGAAGTCCGTTTCGGTGCGCCTATACAAGCCGGCAAATCTACCTGGGCGAAGAAAACGCACAAGTCAAATTTGACGGGAATCAACCGTCATTCTCGACAATCGGCGAGAATCGGCAAGCATTCTCGACGAATTTGTCTAGTATCAACAATGATACCCGACGAATTTCACTTAGCCAACTTATCGGAAATCCTGGCATTGAGTGCATTGAGAATCGGTCAGCGATACTCGACGATCGGTAAGAATCCCTAGGCATTCTTAGGCTTGCCTTAGGGTATCAACAATGATACTCGACGAATTTCCCTTAGCCTAAATTTTCAATCAGCAGTTCTTGATCCAGTGGGTATGGACCATCGATACCCGTCGAATCGGCGAGTATCATTCTCGATACCCATCGATCGACAAGTATCATTCCCAATACCCGTCGATCGGCGAGTATCAACTCCCATTCTCGTCGATTTTCCCTTAGGCCAATTCCTTTCGATCCGTTGGATATCACTCAACCTTACACTCCATTCAACGCACTTGACACCTTTTGCCAGTGCGTCCCGAGCCCGAGTCAAGTATCTTGACCCAAAAATCGTGCGAGGGGCCTAGCGCGAATTGGGACGTTACACTTGATCCCTCTCTGGCCTGTGGCCTCGGTCCTGGAATCCTCATCCTCGATCATGTCCTTTTCTGCCAAACTGTCGGGGAGGTGGAGCGCCCTGATGTGCTAGTGGGGGTGCTCGCCTCATAGGGCAATTCCTCTTGATATGCCCCGGCTGATTGCACTGAAAGCATACCGGTACCTGCTCTGCTGTCCTTTGCATCTCCAGCATCTGTAAAGGCTGGGGAGCCAATACCCCCTGACTCCTCTGCTCCTACCAAAACTCCTAACGAGTTTGATCCCCGTTCCTTCTCTCCCAAATAACCTGGCCTCGAGGACGGTCTCTGCGACCTACAATCACTGTATCGTCAGCCGGTCTCTTCCGGCTCTTCACTGTAAGCTGATCTGCTTCTCTCTTCTTAGCCATCTCCAGAATCCTGGCCAAACTCCCCTCTGAGACAAAGAGGAGGGCCTGTCTCATGTCATCTTGCAGCCCCTTATAAAACCTCCGGGCATAGCCAACGTCATCAAACAGATAAGCGTTCACATAGCGGGCAAGGTAAGTTAACTCCTGATAATACTCCACCACAGTCCTGTTCCCCTGCCTCAACCGTAGGAACCTATCCTCTAGGTCGTCCCTCACCGACTGAGGTACAAAATGTCCCAGGAGTGCTGCTCTGAACTCCTCCCAATTAATATCAGCGCAATCCATCCCCGAAAAGGTGTTGTCCAGCTGAGATTTCCACCACCTCTTTCCGTGTGACTCCAGGCAAGAGACCGCCAAAGCAATTGCCTCCTCAGTGTGGCATCGAATCCCCACTAGCGTCTCGTAAATGGTATCCAACCATTCCTCCGTACGTACTATAGACTCCATCCCCTGGTAGGATGGAGGGGAAAGTCCCCGGAAGACAGTCATCAAATTGGCCCCGGGGTTTGACTGTGGAGCCGGGGCTTTCTGAGCTCTAAAGGCATCCAGAATGGCCGTCAGTGTTTGCCCCATCACCTTTTGCTGGAACGGAGCTGGAGCCGGTGGAGGCGGGACCACATTCGGAGCCTGAGGGGTCCCCTGCTGTGATGTAGGGTTCGTCGTAGGCTACAAGGAAAAATTCCACTTGTTAGAGAACGTATTAATGGAATATAAGAAAGGGTAGGATGGACTTTCACACGTGATTTCCCTTATGGGCACACCACTGCTTCCGCTGCTAGTTTGCCCGCAAACTAAGCTCGCACGGGGGGTGTCCCAAGGTTTGTGGACTACTTCTCTTTCGATCGAGGTCTCCTCTGATACCACTTGTACGACACCCCTTTTTTTTCTTTTTCAACCACCGGGGTCTTAGCCCAAAATTGCCGCTTTGCGGTGGCAGCGACACACGGGAAGTCCGCCACTACAAAATGCCAATTCTGCCGGCCCTTTTCGATCACAAAGAGAGAGAAGTAAGTACACATAAAATGTAAACAGGTCCACAGAATTACACATATAAAATGAAATCAAATCCAGTCCATCAATAGATAATAATAGAAAATAGAATTACTGCAAAGATACAGTTCAGATGAAATATAGATAAACGGGCTCGAGCCTGGTACATCAGAGTCCTCACTATAAATCAATCATTGCGGAAGCTATAAAAACACTAATCACTCACGGAGCTGGTCGCAGGTGCACCGGTGCTAGACTAACCCACCTCCATATTTTGTACTTAAACCCTCGAGCCCTCAGCTCCTCGGACTGTCCCGTCCATGCATCTACCTTAAGAGCTACCGTATGAATGGCAACAGAACCAACATATTCTACATCCCTAGCTACCGGGGTGTGTGAATGTGCAACCCTAGATATTCTAGTTGCTCTTTTGGTTTATTATTCCTACGGTTTACGTTAGCCCAAGACTGCCCCTGGTATTCCCCGTGAAGGGCTCTCAAAGGGTACTAGGAACTATGATAGTAATTGAAGCCCACCGTTCCCTTTCGCAAGGCACTTATTGTTATTGGTTGATACCCATTACCCGATCCCTTTTAAATTACTTTAGATCTAGACCTAGTGTATTAAGACTCTTCCTCTACTACCGCGGAGGACGATCTTTCGTCGATCCCGGACGCCACTTAGCACTAGCCAATCTCACACTCTACTTATCCTGACTTCCAATAATGAACTTAACTTAACTTGCCCTATCCAAACAAGCAAACTACCAAAATTCCATCTCCCCAAGTTCATTTCCCACTCTAGCTCGGTTTTTGTTGTTTTACTATATACAGACCATCCTAAGATACATGAGGTATATAAGGGAAGGTTCTCAAAATTGTCTTCTGAATCTCCTATAATATTTACTGGAGGTCTATCATGACATAATATAACTAATTCCAAGATTTCCAAATTTTTCCTATTTATCGGGCATTTAATTTATTTATTCTAAGCCTCCCAATGCCCTTGTATGAACATGAAGTGCACTAATGAGCCAACAATAAATCATCATAAAATCAATAAAAATCCTATGAGGAATTTAAGCAGTATTTCCAAATTTTGAGAAATTTCAGAGGTGTTTAGGCCTATATTTCCTAATTTACCATTTTAGGCCACCTCTACTATATTATGAAGCAAGTACTCTAAATATGCACCCAAAAATCACAAGAAAATTACAGAAGCATGATGGTGACCTAAACTATCAAAAACTAAGTCCCATGATCTTTCTCTAATATTTAGGTTCTGAATTTATCTTAATGTAAAATATTAATTTTCCTAGCTTAGTGAAGGAGGTACTATTTTTATTATCTAAAAATCCAGAGAAAATTACAGGGTGACTATCATAGTTTTAAACACCCACTAACCTAATTTCATAATTTTCCAAATAATAATTGGGCATTATTTTCATTTTTCACTACATATCCCAAATGGTAAGTTAAAGAAGCAAGTACCCAAAATAATCAGATAAAACTCCCAAGAAAATACAGAAGGTATAACATGCTATAAGATGCCCTAATCCAAGATTTCATAACTTTCTAGTGAACAGAAATTCCAGAATCATCAAAATAAATATCTAGGGCACAACTAGAGTTGTGAATGAAGTACTGTATAAATTAACCCAAAAATATCAACAAAATTATATTATGGCAATTTAGACAGGAAAATCACCCTGCCCAAATTTTATTTGATTTGTAGTTCATTTGTCAGCATAATAGTTACAATTAAGATTAGTGTCCTAAATTAGGGTTAGGATTTTAGTTGGCCTAACTATCTCCAAATCTCCTAAGAATTTGTCCAGAGAACTATAATGGCCATATGGTCCTCTCCACCTAATTTAAAGTCAGTCCAAGGTCATTTGACCCCATGACCTTCACAACCCACCAAGAGCCATCCTTAGGGTTTGGCCTTGGATCCTAGGGCAAATCTACCCCAATCCACCTCAAAATCCATGAGGGGGTTCTAAAGGGCATCCTTAGTAAGTGGTGAAAATCTTAGCCTCTGTTGAGGTGATCTGACCACTAAAATCTCAAAGTGAACTTTTGACCTAAAAACCCCTTAATAGGGCATAGCTTAGGTTTGTCCATTTCCAAACTAAAACATCTCAAAATGAGATGAAAAATTATACAAAACCTTATGATAAACTCAGGGACCACTTACTAAGATTTGGGAGGGTTTTGAGGTCATTAAGCCAACTAATTAATTTTTCCTAATATTATTAAATTTTTCTTAAAACTTTAGAAAACCATTCTCCAAAAATTCATTTTTTTGGAAAGGCCCTAGGTATAGCTAGGGTATGCTCCCTGCCAAAATTTCAGATCATTTGGTCAAGGTATGAAGGGTGGGCACACCTTTTGGTCACTGCCCAGCTTCAGGTCTAGATCCCACCAAAAGTGGTGCCCTGGTCAAACCAGTTTACCAAATTGACCCAAAATTTTTTAAAAATATAGTTGACCCATAGGGCTACAAATTTCACGTTGGTCATTTCTACATAAAAAGCCCATAAGTATTTTTCCTAATTTATCTAAGGTGGCTATTATTTCAATACAGAAAAATGCTTATAAAATAAAAGCTAATTAAATAGCACAGATCTTGAAGCAAGATCTAAGGGCCCTGACGTTGTCTTCTTCCTCCAGCCAAAGGCCATGATTTTCCCGACCTAGAGCTACTTCCAAGCGCAGCCGCCGGCTGTCCAGCCTCCTCCCTGGCCGGCCACCGCCACCACCACCTCCGTTTAGGTGGTGGCTATCGACGGGCGGCGGCACAATCGCTAGAGGGGCTTTTTCCGGTGAGCCCGAGACTTCATTTTTGCGGAAAAATCGAAAGGAGAAGCTTTTCCGATCGGGCTCAATTGAGCCCGAATCTTAATCCTAAGGAAGCTAAGATCTACCCGTAGAAAGAGAGGAGGGGAGGACCTTGTTCGCGGGCTGGAGGCGTGCAGACCGTCGGGATGGCATTGGTGCGGTGGTGGCGTCGCCGGAATTCTCAATAGCACAGTGGGAGGCTCGAAAACTTCAGGTAAAAGCTGGTAAAACCTCCTCTTGGGCCTCTGAGAGTGTTTAAAAGCTTGGACAAGGAGGGGGAACGGCCAAAGCTTCAATGGCCATTATTGGTCCATTAAAGCTTGGGTCGTCCATGGTGGAGGGGGGCTGAAACGGCTCTATGACAGCAAGGTAACGGCTGGAGACTCCTCCTCTTCCCTAGAGGAGTTGGATCCAGCCGTAAAAGGGAAGGGGGAAGGCCACGACATCAAATGCCATTGATGGCCATGAAGGCCGGGGATCGGCCATGGCCGTAACTGGTATTTTTGCAAAGCTGTCAGTCCATGTGTCACGGTTGATCGGTCAACTTAATTTAAATAATACTTATTAGTTCTTATTAGAGAAAACGGCCCACTCCTAGACCGGCCCGATTCAGCTGAACCAGCACCCAGCCCAAAAAAATTCTGCCAAAAAAAGACTAAGTATAATGGCATTGAGTGAGCTCTTCAAACTCAACGCCATCCTTGCTATGGTATTGAGTGAGCTCTGCTCACTCAACGCCATCCCAGTCACGGCATTTAGTGAGCTCTGATCACTCAACTCTATCCATACTATGGCATTGAGTGAGCTCTGCTCACTCAACGCCATCCGGATTATGGCGTTGAGTGAGCTCTGCTCACTCAACGCCATCCAGAATATGTCCTTTTTAAACGATGGCATTGAGTGAGCTTAGCTCACTCAACACCGTCCAGATTATGGCATTGAGTGAGCTCTGCTCACTCAACGCCATCCAGACAATACCAAATGGCATTGAGTGCGGTCAGTGCACTCAACGCCGTTCAACTTATGGCATTGAGTTCACTCAACGCACTCAACTCCATCCCGCCTAATAGATTATGGCATTGAGTGAGCTAAGCTCACTCAATGCCATCCAGTCTACGGCGTTGAGTGAGCTCAACTCACTCAATGCTAACTAGATGACACCATATGGCGTTGAGTGCAGTCTGTGCACTCAATGCCGTCTTGCTTATGGCTTTGAGTAAGCTAAGCTCACTCAAAGCCATCCAGACTATGGCGTTGAGTGAGCTTAGCTCACTCAACGCCATTCCAAGGTCACGGGCGTGACGGATTGATCACGGGCATGTCAGACCCATATTGAAATTTCTGAGCTCGCCGATCGTCTTTTTGAGGTCGACGATCGTCGAAGGGGTCACACCCTAGGTCACAGGCGTGACGGGTCGGTCACGGGCGTGACCACCCCTTGACTCGAAATCTTGGTCGATAAACTTCAATTCCTGGGTTTTCTAGGGCTTTGTTATGACAAAACCACTTCCAGGGGTCTAGTTGGAAATAAGATGTTACACAAATGAAGTCTAGCATAGATGCATCTCTCATATATACCAAGTTGTAGCCCAATGATAGGAGCCTTGCGAAGGAGTGTTTTGGGGGCACCCTCCATCTTCCAGCGCAAGATCCCTTTTGAAATGCAACCACCCTAAATGCAACTTCTTATTAATTAGATGTTCATTTTCTTATCCCCTATAACAATAAATTATCTTTTACCAACGATGCAATTTTACATGCAACTACAATTTTTATAAGCATATACCTACATGCACAGTTAAATTATCTTCTTATTTATGTTATGTAGTTGCTAGTAGTTTCTGCAACTGGTGCAAAGAAACTAAGGGAACGACTAATTGTCCCTATAGTGATTGATTGGTTTTTTAACTTTTTTGTTATTTTTGGTTTCTTAATTCTATATTCTATATTAATTATTAGGACTACAACAAGCTAGGGATAGGACAATGGAAATATATTTACTCCATTGTATAGAAAATTAAAACCTTCTCCTTAACATTAATTGAATATAGAGATCACAATAATGATTCTCTTCCCAAAAAACCCACTAGCTTTTATCGAACAACATTGGCTTAGTAAAGTGGTGAATGAATACTTATACATTATTAATATTTTGATATGTTCTGATTCTTTCTTTCATGTTGATTACAATGTTCTTCCCATATATTAATGCATCTCTTTGAATCTGAAAACTATGAGTTTCTCTATATGATTGAATAAGGCTCCATTCATATTGGGCAAAAAAACATCGCAATTATAGAATGTATTTTTCAAATAAGTTTGCCAAAAAAATGATTTTGAAGACTGAATTTTATTTTAAAAAATAAGAATTTATTCCATTGAGGTTTTGTTACCATTGGAATGTTGCTTCATATGCTCCTACACCTGCATATTTTTAAATTTTAAGCAAAACATTTTTGGTATAAATATTTGCATTTCCCAAACCAATTAGAATATTGCTTGATATTCTCATGCACCTACATAGTTTTGGGTCTTTAGCAAGCTATTACTAAAATTAATATTTATGTTTATGAACCTTTCTTCTTTGTGAGTGGAATAAATCATAATGTTCGCATAAATAATAACAACTCTTTAGGTAAAGAAGTGCGCTAAATATTTACAATAATGTATGATTTTTTTCTGGGGTTTTGCAATTAATGTATGAAAATTTTTCAAAATATTTAAACATGTTAAATATTTCAATGTGAGTTCATGCATAGAACAAGTCCATTGGATAAATAACAAGTGCAAATTGTCTCATGCATAATGCATGTCTAAATTTCCATCAAGGGGAATGTAGTACATGTTAAGGATTTCTATATATGGTTATACATTTATATCGTACAAGTATATAAAAAAATTCATTAGGAGAAGATTAGTTTCTTTACATTCTAGTATCTTATACCTTCACCTTGTCTTGTGTATTACATTACACCTTTTCATTATCTGCATTAGTTAATGCGAAAAATGAAAAATATTCTTTAAAATTACTACCATCACGTAACAACATTGATGTTGCTCATTCCTCATTGAATAATTCTTAAAAACAATAGTCACTCGACAATATTATTGATGGTCCACCAACAAAATGAGCATGAAGTAAATGGTCGCAAACGCATTAGGTCTTTTGTAACCAGGTCTCTTTTGCCAACTCTAGACAATATACAGAGGTTTTTATAGATGTTACTCTATGTTATGGATTATTAAACTAAGCATCACTTGGAAGAGTGACATGGACTTCACGTGGATATACTACACAAAATTAAAAAAAAAAACTTGATTTGTATAATCTGTTTATCAATAACTTTCAATAGTGACCGATGTATTCATAAATATAATTTTTCAATCATCTTATTCGAAACAGACCAACTATAGAATGTCAACACATTCTTCCAACAGCATCACATGTTGTGGTTGTCTTGGTTTGTGGTGAAGATTTCATGGAGTCAGTTGATTGAGATATACTTATATGCACCATATCTGGAAATTACACTCTCAAAGAGTATAATGGATATTATGATTGGGTATAATATCCATTATTACATCAACAGGGTACCGATTGATGGTAAAAAGTTTTAAAATTTAAACAAGGCGTGCATATAAGTTGTTGCGATTACTATGCCACTTTGTTGTTGGTTTGATGGAGATGTCTTGAAATTAAAACTATATAATCTATAATATAACATTATTGTATCAAGATTTTACACACTCTACACTCATTTAGATACAGAATAGTAATCAATCTATTTTTCTACATGCGACGATTATAAAAATCCATTATCGATAATTACATCAAAATAAAAACACAGAAGTTACATTAGATTAAACTTAACCATATCAAGATACATACAGAATTGTACGAAGGATCGCAAGAAACCTTTTATGTAAGTGAAAATAATGCAGGTCCACTATTTTACTTCATGTTACATACTAAATCTATCACGTGATAACTCCAAATTATACACTAATGAAATATCTATACACAAATATTACTTTAAGTGAAATTGACCATCATGCAATTCTTCCTTCTTCATTTTTAGGAGCCTACATGACAGGTACCACTGCTACTTGGATATAATGGAAATCAATATTAAAATATAGGAAGAGGATGTCTTCTTAACAATGCCATGTAATTCAAATTGGAAAGAGATAAAGGATGAACGATATCCTGAAAAAGCATCACATGAACGACCAAATTTGTTGCCTAGGGTTTTGCAATCAAAATGTGAATGTTTACAAGACGATATCTTCCCTAAAGGTGTTCTGAAGAAAGTAGTAGGACACATTCATGTCATCGAGTTTCAGAAATGTTGATTGTTGCACGTCTATTTGGTAATATTTTTTGAATAAGAGGATATGTTAAAAAGCCCTAAGGATTATGATTGTATTATCTGAGCAGAGATACATCAGGTAAATGCTGTGATTGAGTTACATGAGGTTATGCATAGACATATGATATATGGTTCGTGTGGATGCTAAATTCCTAATGCACCTTACATGAAAAATTACATATGAAAAAAGGTTTATCCAAAGCCATATGTAAAATGTACAGCATAGGGAATTGATTTATACACTGTATACATGAAAAAAAAAGTACCATTAATGTTTAAAACACTTTCAATGAACAAAGTGTTCTCAATAAAAATTGGATGGTTCCCAATAATCCTTATTTCCTTCTAAAGTACGATTGTCATATAAATGTTGAAATCTTAATTAGTATTAAGTGGATAAAGTATCTGTAAATTTTTTTTCATAAAGTGTCTAACTATATTGCATTTTAAGTCTGGCCAATGCTAATTTATGATGAAGTAAGCAATTATGTCAATAGTAGGTGGATATGCGCACATGATGCAATGTGGAAGATATTTAAGTTCGAGATGACAAGGATGCAATTTTCTTTTTCCAGATTGCAAATACATTTACCAAACAAGCATAAAGTTTATTACAATAGTGACAAAATAATTGTGCACGTACTTGCGAATGATCAAAATTCAATGACAATATAAATAGAATTCTTTCACAAATATCATGAGAATCAAGAGAATGAAAAATATTTATATCGAGAATTTCCAAAGCACTATAGGTGGCATATACAATAGCATAAATGGATACTGAGATGCACTGATACTAAGGCCATTGGAAGGATTTTTTTAGTTTCTCCTTTTGGGAGTGAGAAATTCTATCTAAGTTTGCTTCTAAATCAAATTGTCAATCCCATCTCATTCTAATCTCTAAAAACAATCGACGACGTTTTATATTAAATGTTTAGGTAGGATGCCAAAAATTTTTGTCTACTTGAGCTAGATAACAACATTCGTGATTTTCTGTTAGAAGCAAGGATCTTCAGAATGCCAGCGGGGCTGAGAATGATGTTCACAACTATTCTGTTATAATGCACACTATGCTTAGAGAGCAACTATGGGATGAAAATTTTTGAAGCATGAATGAAGATTACACATGCTCATGCCTTGTTGGTAAAAAATACATGATGAGTAATTTGTTAACTGTATTATATTGAATTATCCAAGAACACAATAAGAGAATAACAGACTTTGACTTCCCATGCACATCTGAAGGCTATGCAAATTTACATAATTTTTTTAAGACTAACTGAACATGAATTGATGATTTCAACTTCAAACGATTATTTAAATTCAATTGGTTTTCTTAACAATGGCCAACTTTCTGCATTCAACATTATCAGTGCATTTATATAAGGAAAGGAAAGTGCATTCTATTTTATCATTGGACCAAAAGGAAATTGAATGACATTCCTTTATAGACCATTAATATCCTACTTTTGAAAGCATTGCTATATTATTTTATCCACAACTACTTCGGGTATTATCGCTAAAATATTTCGAGGAGGAAGAACGACTCATTCAAACTTTCAAATTCCAATTGACAAAAATTTTGTGTCCTCGTGCGGTATTGTAATACAAACTGATATACAAGTATTAATAGAGCAATCATGTGAAATTATTTGGGATGAAGCACCAATGGCGCATAAGAAAGCTTTTGAAGCTGTGGATCATTCATTTAAAGATGTGGTTTGTTTATGTTTGCCCTTTGTTGGGAATTTATTGATCATGGGCGATGATTATTTACAAGTCACACCTACAATAGTGCACATAACAAAAGCACAAATAATTAATTCATGTTTTGTGTAATCATACTTATGTCCACATGTAAATATATTTCGTTTGACTGAAAATACTAGAGCACAAGAAGATGCATGTTACTCAATTTTTTTAGGGTTATAAATTGAGAAAAAGCAACCATTGGAGATGATAAAATTTAAAAATGGGATTACATGGTCATTCCTTAGGAAGGTGAAAACTACCTTGATTGTTTAGTTTCACTAATTTTCCCAAAGCTTTTGTTGGGAATCATGATGACCATTATATGTATGGTCGAGAAATATTAACTCCACTTTATGAAGTTGTAAATAATTAAATGTAATGTTTCTCGCTTCATCTCCTGGACCAAAAGTTACTTACCACTCCTTTGATAACATGATATATGACATGCATAATTTGTACTTATCTGATTTTTTGAAATTGCTCAATCCTAGTAATCTACCTCCATATGAGCTCACATTAAAGATAGTATGCCCCATCATGCATTTTTGAAACTTAGATCGTAAAATATGGTTGTGCAATGGAACATGCCTCAAATGCCACTATTTCTCAAGGAATGTCATCGAAACTGAAATATTAAATGTCCAGTTCAATTACTTGAGGGTATTTATACTACGTATACCATCAAATAGTGATGTGGACGCAAGAATGCCCCTCTAACTCATTCAAAAACAATTCCCTATCCGTTTGAAATATACATAATTAATAAAAAAAATCACAAGGACAAACCATCAAAAATGTTGGGATATATCTTCCAAACCTAGAATTTAGTCCTGGACAACTTTACATAGCATTATCTAGAGTTTTAGAGGTAAAAAAAGAGTTTTGGTTACACATGGAATAATTTATGGACATGATAGAGTCTACACTACAAATATTATTTGTAATGAAATATTTACCACACTATGGATGAATAACACGGAAGCGTAAAGGTACCATTTTTTCTCTTTACCATGAAAAACTTTCCATTAAGCTATTCATCAACAAAAATAACAAAAATGTCTACTACATGTTCAAACTACATGTAACTTGAGCATTAATTTATGACTACTAGTGATGTTAGTAGCTAGAATTCCATTGCATACCCTCCCACGAATCTCATGATTCGACAACAATCTAGGCACCTTCAGCTTGTTGTATTCCATGTTGCTCCTTAACATCAGACAACTGTTTATTCAATCACTAGATTAGCTTGGAATGGATTTTTGTACATAATATTTGTTCTCAATGAATCCAACAACACGTGAATTCGTCGATATTTTTATATTTATATTTAAGATAGATACTTTATAATGGTTTAAAGTGGTCCATTGGTCTCTTTATAATAATACAATGTTTGAAAAAATAGGAATAACATACATAGTAAATATTGATGCGAGGGAAGTGTATAAGACAAACTAATTGTTAAAATGTTTGTAATAAATGTCGCCGCTCAAGACAAATGCCGCCACATATGATAAATGTTTCCCCCATGACAAATATTGACATCCATGACAAATATCTCCTCCATGATTACTATCACCTCCATGAAAAAATCTCCCCACATGACAATGGTCTCCTCCCATGTCAAATGTTCCATCCAACAACAAATTTTACCTCGCAATAAAAAGGTTGCCTCCAGTGACAAATGTCACCCCACATGACAAATGTCTTTGACTGTGACAAATGTCGCCCCCAATGATAAATGTCTCCCCCATGAAAAATATTGCTACACACAACAAATATCATTTCCTATTAGATATATCACCGCACATGACAAATGTAGCCCCTACGAGAAATGTCACTTCCTATGACGGTGCACTCTCATGTATGTTTTGAGGCATATGTCTGTCATACATACAAACACGGAGACACACACAGACACACACACATACGGGCGCGCGCACACAAACACTCACACACACACACAGATATATATATATGATAAGTTATCTTACAATTATACATGAACATAAAATCGTATCAAATAAATTTGTATGAGAATTTTTTTATGATAAGTTACTATTTATTTCTCACCTTACTCTTATTGTCGTCTAATTTAATGATGTTACACATCGTTCTCTTTATCATTTACTAACCTTGTAGATGTGTCTGCATCCTTTCTCTCAGTGATATATTATATATTAAGGATAAGGGAGGGAATCACTTAGTCCATTTGACTAAACCTTTGGTTATCACAACCCCAAGGATTGTAGGGGCACTAACAATAATACTAGATGTAATACAAGCCGATCCTTAGCCGATTACTATAGTTGATATGGGATATACAAATTCATCCACTACTTTAGAGATTGTTAATTGCAAGTATTGTTTTCAAGGCCTACTAAACAGTTAGAGCGGGGGGTGAATAGGTTTTTGTCTCTATTTAAATCTTCTTAATAATTAGCCAATTTTCGTGCTTAGTGATTAGGTTATTTTTAGCTTTCAAGAACTATCACAGACGACACAACAAATTTATAGTGGTTCTCCAATCTTGGGTACATCCACTATCCCTCTGTGCCCTTTCTAACATTGTGTTAGACTAGGCTCTTTCCCAAAAACTCGGCTCCTTAAGAGCTTACAACTGAGATCTTGCAGGACCTAATAGGTCACATAGACTTACAACTTAGGCAATAAGCCAAACCACAGGTCATAAAGACCTTTCACACGGCACTAAGCCAAACCACAAGTCACAAATACCTTAGCCTTTATAACTCAGGATTATAACTCAAGACTCACAAAGAATTCTCATAGAATTGATAGAAGGTGATTTGAGTAGTCACCAGTGCATGAACTCTGTGCCCACTCCTTCCTAGACTGAGCAGATATCAGTCCAAGCTTTTGCTGTTGAAGACAATAAAGTCGGTAATTGAATCTTTCTTCAAACAACTATCCTTTCTTTGCAGAGCGTGTAGATCTGCTTCCGCAGAATTGCTTCCGAACATGCTGTCGCAGAGGGTCATTGCTTCAGCTATCTCTTTCCTCAACTAAGTTTCTATGCAAAACAACTTCTTCAGGGTCGACAAGAATGGCGATGAAGAAGATGAAGTTTTGCCGTACTTTCGTTTTCAGAAAACCTAGGCAAGGATCGATTGATTGCTTTAGCCGACTGGCTTTGCTTTATTCTGTGATGTCCAATCGAGCAGTGGGCCCACCAACATGATTGATGGCTATGATTTTGCCAAACAACACATACTTTTCTTTTGGTCTTCATTAAACAACTCAGTGATTTATGTGGGCCCCAACACTTAAAGATGAAAATATATCTTTCCAAGTGCAGAGGATAATGACAGCTGGCCGCCAACGCCTCTAACAGCAATCCCGCAAAATTTGAATTTTGGTTGAATTTGACTTTCCTGACGTTAGCATGACTCAACATCTGTTTCACTGGACTTAGAAAAAATTCAAGCATTAGTATTAGAGGCGTTGAGTGACCAACCTTTACTCAACGCCAAAGGACTTAGAAGTCCTTTGTTCGACGAACTCAACATTCAGTTCGACGAACTAAGAGTTCAACTTGACGAAAAATGGGAAAGCTCAGTTCGACGAAACCCAAACTCAGTTCGACGAAAGCTGAGATGAGTTTGACGAACGTCGAGCTCAGTTCGATGAAAGAGTAAATTAAATTTGAAGAAAGAGTAAATTCAATTCGATGAAAGCCAGGCTGAGTTCGACGAAAGAGTAAATTTAGTTCGACGAAAGCCAGGCTGAGTTAGACGAACGTCGAGCTCAGTTTGACGAAAAACAAATTTTCCGAGCCTTGGCATTGAGAGAGTATGCTCCACTCAACGCTAAAAGACTTAGCAGAATTTCTCTGCTATCTAGCATTGAGTGAGTAAGCTACACTGAATACTTTTGGACAATGCTAAATATTTGTGTCTGAAAACACATAAGCAAGGAAACAGTCAACGATATTCCTTCAAGTCATTGAGTGAGTATACATCACTCAACACCTTACAAATTAGAAAGATTTTCTATCATGGCATTTAGTGAGTAAGCAACACTCACTGCCTTACTGCTTAGATAGATTTTTTGTCATGCCATTTAGTGAGTAAGCTACACTCAATGTCGGTGGACTTAGATAAAATTCTACTCAACATTTCTGTGGCGTTGACAGACACAACAACACTCAATGCTAAAAGCTGTATGGCGTTAAGTGAGTCGACCACACTCAACACATGTGGTATTAGCCAAATTTTTAGCCTATTTCTCTAGGATTTGACTGACGCAGCTTGACTCACAGCTTTTTGTTGTATGGCGTTGAGTGAGTAGACTACACTACAAGCCTATGTACTTTGCAAAATTTTAGGTATCTACCAGTTAGGCTAAGACAAACTCAGCGTCATTAGATTATATGGCATTGAGTGAGCTTTACTCACTCAACGCCTGTGGACTTAGGCAAATTTCTAGCGAGACAATATTGAATCCATACCTCTAGCATTAAGTGAGCTTGCTCTCCTCAAACCCTACGGACTTAGTAGATTTTGGTTATGTCCAGGAGCCAATTGTTGCGTCCATATGTCCAATCAATGTAATATGAACTAACCTGCACTCATCACCTCAAATACACATCAAAAACAGTTGATGTCTGTGGCATTGACCTGTTTGACTTCTTACAAATCAGGGACATTGGGAACAATGGACCCAACAATCTCCCCCTATTTGAAGAAGTCAAAAACCTTATCCAAATCATTTTATTTCCTTGTTCAATGGCATACACAACCTATACAGCAGAAATAAATATTTAATTCTAATATAACAGCATAAGTAAGTGTACCTCATTTTCTGCTTGTATGGTTAGCATCACCTACTTCCCCAGTTTTATTGCAAGGTGTTTGTCTTACAAGAGTGCCTTGATCACTTTATCCTTGTCCCTTAGTTGCCATATGTCCTTCTATGGATGACTGTATATGTCCTTCTCTCCCTTGCCATTTCTCCCTATTGTTATGACCTTCTCTCCCCCTTTTTAACTTCTGTTGAACAGGTAGTTAGGGGCTAGCCCTTCCAGAGTAACTTACTCCCCCTCAATAAAAGCATTAGTTAACTAATACCACTGGTAAGTCTTTCCTACAAGATGAACAATACCTGCAAGACAAAGAAAATGCAAAAGGGAGTGCCTGAAGCTAGGCCAAGTTCAACATAACCAACTCAAATTTGAAGGTGTTGTACTTTGCTTCATCTAATGGCTTAGTGATGATATCAGCCACTTGCTTGTCTGTGGGGTCAAACTCAAGACTGATGTATTCCTTTTCCACATGCTCCCTAATAAATTTATTTCTAATTTATATATGCTTAGTTCTTGTATGTGAGACAGTATTCCTAGAAATAGGAATAACACTTGTAGAATCACAATAAAGAGAAGTTCTACTTACCTGAAGGAAGTAGTCCTGGAGCTGATATTGGATCCACGAAAGCTGAGCACAACAGTTGCCTGCTGATATGTATTCTAACTCAGCAGTGGATATAGCCACACTCATTTGCTTCATGCTTCTCCAAGAAACTTGCCTTCTTCCTAAGAACTGGCATGTTCTAGTAGTGTTTTTCCTATCTTCTTTGCATCCTACAAAATATGTATCTTAAATTCCTATTAGATCAAAATCCCTATTTCTAGGGTACCATATACCAAGATCTGGTGTGCCCTTAAGATACCTCAAGATTCTCTTACAGCAGAGTAATGAGATTTTTTAGGGCAGGTGTCACAACCCGCATTTTCTCACCAATTAAGTTATATAAGAGTAATAGAAACTATGCGCTGGGATGCCACGGTGTGTAGCTGCTAACTACAGACGCTCAGGAAAGACACCAAACTCTACAAGTTAAACAAAGTTCATATGCTATTATGAAGAAAACCATTTAAATTAAGCGGTCGTATCCCTCGGCATAGTGGATCAACTAGTCAATGAGTTAAAATATAGTTAAATGCTGCAGAAATACTTTGTTAAGATGATTTGACATCCTACCTGATTATAAACATCCCCGAAGGATAGCTCATGCTATGCAAGACTCTAAATTTAGTATAAGTAAAGAAATAACCTTTATGTTAGCTAGAAAAGTAGTATATTAGTTTATGAACATTACATGTATTAAATACTATAGTGATGGTTTGATAGTTTAAAATAACAAACATGCAACCAAGCATAAACAGTCCTAGAGAGCAAGTAAAATAACCCCCCAAATGGGTAAACTAGCAATATTGGAAAAGTACTTAGCATTCAAATGAAAACCACTGGTGGGAGTCAACAACTTGACACGAACCCACGGGTGAGTAAGTATGTCTGTACTAACAAAAGAACAACAAAAAACTACCTCACACGGGAGAAGGAAACCTCTGCAGTACAGCAGACAAACAACGACTCCAACCTAGCTGCTCAACCAGCTACTTCCCTGAACCTGAGAAATTCAAAGAAAGAATACCTCCGCAAAGAATAAAGATACACGTGGCAAAGGAAGAATAGATAATCATAAATGAAAGAACAGAAAGGGTTTACCAAACCCAACAGAAATGCTGACAACATCAGCAAGACAAACCAAAAAGATCTATAAGTAAATACAATACATATCAAAAGAGTAAAAGAAGTGCACCAAGTGCTAAAATGTACCAAGCTCCGCTCAAACCTGTAGAAGCAAAAGAAAGGCAAACATATGCCAAACCATAGAATGAAAGGAACTAACAATCCTAAATTTGTAAATCGTTAGCACTGGTAAAAATAATCGTAGATCTGCGTCGATGACAAAAGCAGTCGAAACTGAACAACCATATCCAGGTGTCTCAATGGCACTCTTGTAACGCCCCTAATTTTGCTCGACGATTTTATTTAAATGAGAAACATCATATTTAAGACGTCATGGCGTTACCTTTAACGTCAAGATGACGGCATAATTCCATAAAGGCATTTTCGCGTCCATGCGGTCAAGTCGGCCGAATTCTTGTTGTAATGGGAAAATTTTGCATTTGGAATTTAAGTTGAGTAATTTTTGACTTACTCATCAAGTTTCGTCGAGATCCGAGCGATATTTGGGTCTCGGCGTTTTTCAAAAGTTTTGTGGAATTTATGTTTGTCGTAAACTTTGAAAACTTATATCTCGAGAATGGCTCGTCTGATTTTGGTTTTGACTTCGCCGTTGTGTTCGTAGCGTCTGTGTTCGCCTACGACGTGAGTTTTGTTCAATTCGGCACTCGTTTGGGCCTCCGTTTTGATCTCGCGTTTCCTTATTCAAATATATATAAATACGATTATTTTAATATTAAATTACTATTCAAAAATGAACAGTACTATTCATTCTTATAGTTTGATCAAATGGTTAGATTTGCCAAGAAATTGTTTTTCCTACAACCTTGACTCGTGTGAAGTTTTTGCTTTTTATGTAAATCTTCTGTTCCTCCAATTCTGTATACTCGAGTAGTCTGTTTCTGTATACTCGAGTAGCCTTCTGTATACTCGAGTAGTCTGTTTCTGTATACTTGAGTAATCTTCTTCTGTATACTCGAGTAGCCTTCTGTATACTCGAGTAGTTTGTTTCTGTATACTCGAGTAGTCTATTTCTGTATACTCGAGTAGCCTTCTGTTAACTCGAGTAGTCTGTTTCTGTATACTCGAGTAATCTGTTTCTGTATACTCGAGTAGTCTTCGGTATACTCGAGTAGTCTGTTTCTGTATACTCGAGTAGTCTGTTTCTGTATACTCGAGTAGCCTTCTGTATACCTGAGTAGTCTGTTTCTGTATCCTCGAGTAATCTGTTTCTGTATACTCGAGTAGCCTTCTGTATACTCGAGTAGTCTGTTTCTGTATACTCGAGTAATCTATTTCTGTATACTCGAGTAGTCTGTTTCTGTATAATCGAGTAGCCTTCTGTATACTCTAGTAGCCTGTTTCTGTATACTCGAGTAGCCTTCTGTATACTCGAGTAGTCTGCTTCTGTATACTCGAGTAGTCTGTTTCTGCATACTCGAGTAGTCTGTTTCTGATTACTCGAGTAGCCTTCTGTATACTCGAGTAGTCTGCTGCCTTTCTCGTGTAGTCCGTCATAGTTTGTGTTCGGGAGCCTTTTTGAGGTTCAAACAGTGCCGTACGGAAAAATGGCTAACATGAAATTTGTTCATATCGACGAGATCTACAACTTTCATGTTGGGCACTTTTCGATTCGAAGCCATACTAGACCTCTAATTTTGTTTTCCACGAACTGCTCGTACTTATACCGTTTTTTATATTTAGACAAAATACTTTATAAGTACTTATATATATATACTCTTATACTTAGGTTATTAGAAAAGAATAAACACTTCATCTTCTCCGATTCCTTCTCCCAAACCAGAGCAGCGTGAGCGAGAGAGAGAATTTTTTCGTGAACCTTCCGGTGGCCGCCGATTGAGCTCCGGTGCTCGAAATCTTCAACCGAGCGTAGATCTGGAAAGCTCTCATCGAAAGCTACGCTATCGTGGTAATTTTTTCTCCTTTTCTTGAGTTTTCTCGTTAGGGTTTTTCGGCCCTAACCCCCTTTTCGACCATTTTTTTCTAGATTTCAACTTCCTCCATCCTCTTTTGCCCCGATCTGTGACTTGGACTGATTTGGAGAACTTTTCCGGTAAAACTAAGGCAAGTGGTGATTTCCCCTCATTTCTCCTTGTCCGATTTGATGGTAACGGTTCAGTTTTTATGTTCTTTAAAATTTTCTTCGCTTTGTTTTCCAAGTTATTGCTACGATTAACCTTTTTGGATGATCTCTCGAGATTGTAAGATGTTGTCTTAGTGAACTTGATCTTGTCATGATATATTTAATCGCTCTTGATGTGTCTTATTAATGCCTTTAAATGTATTACCTATCGTTATTGATCGTATTAGAGTTTGTCTAGAACTGTTAATCGTTCATAGGGGTTGATCAACCATGTCTTGAAACTAGAAGTGTCAAGTAGAATCTGATGAGCCAAATCTCGAGATATATTTTGTGTTGTGGTTTCTTTGGGTTTCTAAAATTTGTGGGAGTTAGTGGATAAAACCACCTCCGCATGGTCTGACTCCTTTATGGTACCTTGTGGAAGCCTACCGAGTTTTTGGGCATTTGCGGTGTATGGTGGAGAGTATAAGACTCCCTCGCAGTTAAGCGGATAAATTATTCGTGAGGGTTGTGTCCAGTTGAGGGACCACTTCGCCCGTGTTTTGAGGTAGGGTCGACCACAGGTACTTAGTAAAGCCAATTAAAATTCTTCTTTATGTTTTTACTTTTGTTGTTCCTTTTTTGCCTTGAGAAATCTGGCGTATTTGCGGGAGTACGTGACAATTCACGTAGGTATTTCTTTCTTTTCCTGTTTGGCACCTTACTTCAGTACTGTTGGTCTTGGGTTGGTACCCCGTCTGACCTTTGTTTTATTTTGTTTATTTTTCTGCAACCATTTGTACCCCTTGCTGAGGTGTTCTGTCTTTGGAATGCCTCAGGTTCGGAGCATTAGCAGGTAGCGGAGCCGATTTTGGAGCCTTAGCAGTAGCAGTTTGGCTATAGTTTTCCCCCTCACGGTAGCGAGGTAGTTTGTTGTTTTAGTTTTCTTTGCCCAGTCTCAGACATATTCATACTGTGGGTTCGTGTCAGGTTATTGACGCCCACAGGTTTGTTGACCTTTTTGGACACTTGCTAGCTATTGTGGTTTCCTTATGTTTGGTTTACATTACTTGCTCTCTGGGATGATTTATTTCTAGGATTGCATGTTAGATATTTTTAACCTACAAAACCCTACAATTAGTAAAGCATACTTGTCATCTCTTTCAAAACTAAGCCACTACTTTCTATTTAGCGTAAAGACATTCTATACTTATTATAAATCTAGGGTTTGCATTGTATGAGTTGTTCCTCGGGGACATTTATACTCATGTAGGATATTAGAGTCAATTTAAATAAGTATTTTCCGCAAGCATATAATTTATATTTTAAATCGCGAATAAGATGATTCACTAAGCCGAGGGATACGACTACCATCATAACTTAAACTGGATTTTATTCATAACCATTTATGTTTTCTTCTAAAATGGTAGAGTTTGGAGTCTGCCTGAACATCTGCAGTTATCCCCTGCATGGCGTGGCATCATAACGCAAATTTTCCCCTTGCTCTGATATAATTAAATTGCTGGAAAAAATGCGGGTTGTGACAGTTGGTATCAGAGGGAGGTTGCTTGACAATTGGTCGGGCAACCTTCCCTTGTTAGTGTTAGTTGCTTAGTGTCATATCATACACACACCGATGTGTCATCAATATATCTTGGCTGAAGTATGAACACTACACTCATAAGCATGATTAGAAGTATACGGGGCATATTATGTAGTATGGGATGCATAATATGTGTTTGTATATGGATCCACCATAGGTGGAAACATGTGAGGGTTATGTAGTATGGGATGCATAACCTCACCACATGAATGCCCATTAGCACGTTTTCTTTTTGTTGCATGAAATATTATGTATTATGGGATGCATAACATTGCATGTGTACGCCACTTATAACATGCATTAAGGCCTTTTATAGAATTCATAGCACAACATGCATAGCATAACATAACATAAGCACAACATGCCAAGCTAAAGATTTACTTGATGACACATATACACACATGATTTTAAATAAAAGTAAAGAATTCATACATTCATATCATAGGCACATGAGTCAATAGGATGATAGGATATCATCCTGAGTAGGACATATCATCATCATATAATCCCAGAGCAAGTGACAGCTTTAGCAAGTGTCTTTCAAGTATGGTCTGAACTAGTTTTGTTTGCCCTAGTCGTAATCTAGGATTTTAATTGGGTTGTTCGTTTGCCTTTTTAGAAATGCCTCCTAAGCGAATTGTGATGAGATCTACTCCCCAGTTGGAGGGTGAGTCGTCAGGTGCGCAGAGTGATGCGTTGATTGAGAGTTTGCGCCAGAGCAACGAGGCTCTGTCAAGGCAAGTAGTTGCGATGCAAACGCTAATTCAGTCATTGTTGTCTACCGCTCCAGCACGGCAACCTTCAGTGTAAGAGCCTGCCTTGGTTCAAGTCGTGCCCAATACCCCTGCTCCTCTGGTGGCCCCGGTGGCAATACCACCATAAATGAATTTCATATCGCATATCCAGCAATTAAGACCTCCCACCAACGACGGGAGTGCTGACTTTATGATTTTGGATGATTGGATCATCTCTATCGAGGAGATGTTTTCATATTTCGGGATTCTAGAAGCCCAGAAGGTTATGATTGCAGCCTATCAGTTAAAAGGCCTAGCAAAGAGTTGGTGGATTCGTGAAAAGGAGAGTCTGAAGGAAGGTTGTACCTAGGACTCTTTTAAGAAGATGTTGTTGAAGAAGTTTCTACCCTCGGTCGAGTAGAACCGTCTCATGAATAACTTCCTGTATTTGAAGCAGAGACAGCTCATGGTGAGAGAATATGAGATTGAGTTTAGCAAGTTGAGTAGATTTGCACCCGATTTGGTAGCTTCGGAGGAGGGAAGAGTGAAACGTTTTCTGGGATGACTAAGAAGTGATGTCCAGCAGTCGGCATGCGCTTATGGGGCTGATAGTTATGCTGTGGCAGTGGAAGCTGCACAAAAAGTTGAAGCGATTGAAAATGCCAAGAACCGAGGTACTGCGGCGATGAAAGAGAAAATGAAGGGTGTTAAGGATGGTAGCTCCAGGGCATCTGGCCCTTCTTCGAAGAAGAAAGGTAAGGAAGTGTGTAGTTTCTGCGGTCGTCCTGGCCACCCTTACGAAAGATGTTTCAAGAGAACAACCATCCTGAAGCAACAGTAAATGCACACCATCCAAGGTGCACCCAAGGGAGAGCTCGTGTGCTCGTTCTGTACAAGGAAGGGTCATGATGTGAGTCGGTGCTGGATGAAAGAAAGGACCTGCTTCCAGTGCGGGCAGAAGGGACACCAGAAATCTTCGTACCCCCAGGCTCAAACCCTACTGCAGCCTGCCCCGCTTCGAGCTCTGCCGCCACCACCAACCCTAGATAAAGGAAAAGGAAAGCTGAACGTGATGACTAGCGAGGAAGCTCAAAACTCTACGCAAGTTATTTAAGGTTAGCCCCAGTCTATTTTATCCCTATTATTTATCGTTGTTGCCCTAGTTATCGTTCGTTTAGTTATGTATGTTATGGTTTTAGGGAGTTTAAGGTTCGGAATAGGTGGGCGCGCGTTCTGTTCAATTCGGGTGCCACTCATTCCTTTGTGGCCAGGAGGTTTATTGATAAACATCGCCTGGATGTTGATCAATTGAGGGACTCCTTCAATGTCAAGCTTCCCTCCGGTGATTCGGTGATATCCAATCAAGGAGTTCTGAGATGCCCTTGAGAGATCTAAGTTGTCTACCTAAATCACCTATAGGGGGGTGAATAGGTGAAATGCATGCCAAAAGCGGAATAAAAAATTAACACAGCACAGATCAAGCAATCACACAGAGAACACAGGATTTATAGTGGTTCCCCAACCCTGGGTACATCCACTTTCACCTCACGAATTTAGTAAACCACTAGACTTGGCTACTCCACTATCTCGGATCAAAACGATCCTATAACTCGGAACCACGTTCCTACAAAACTCGATCCAAACCGGATCTACACTCGGAAGAAAACCTTCCTACAAATCTCTATCCAAACCGGATCTACAGAACTCAGAGTCAAGACTTCTACAAGAATAAAAGGTTGTATAAATAAAAATACAAACACTAATATTCTCAGATCTGGATCTTGATAGTCTTCTTCCTTAAGAACTTTGGCTTAATCAGAGTATGTTGAAGATGACTTGAGAGAGATCCACAAATCTGAAAAACGGAATCACCTCGATCGAGAAAATAGATCTGAAATCTTTGAGGCTCGGCGAGATCGAGTGATTAACTTTCGTCTGGATGGCTGGAGAATCAGAGTTGAAAACAGCAATCGAAGATCGTCGATCCAGAGCTTCTTCCGTGAACGTCAATGGCGGCGGCGTGAGAAATTAGGGTTCACGGAACTTTTTCTCTTTCTTAAAATAAAATCTCTGTTAACTTGTTATTAGTCAAATCTGAGAGGACCTATTTATAGGTGGACTCCAACGGTCAGAAAATTAATTAGGGATGACACGTGGACCAATCAGAAATGATTAATTTGAAATACACAGCGAAATTGACTTAGTGAATTTCAGGAGAATTTAAACAGATATACTCGAGTCATAGAAGAAACATACTCGAGTATCAGATGGTATATACTCGAGTGGATTGAAGGAGTATACTCGAGTATAAGAAGAGAAGCTACTCGAGTGATTCAGAGATCAACAAGTGAAAGGGTTGGAGATACTCGAGTGAGTGGAAAAAGAACTACTCAAGTATGTTGAGAAAACTACTCGGGTAATCACTAACCTACTCGAGTATGAATAACAACTACTCGAGTACAGAGTCACTTATTCGAGTATATAGGGAACTACTCGAGTATGTAGACTTAGAATTTTTCTGAGATGAGAAGCACAGATCTACTCTAGTATGAACAGAACATTTACTCGAGTAACTAACCAACTACTCGAGTGCAAGTTATCATCTACTCGAGTATTATACAGTCTACTCAAATATGTAACTCAACTTACTCGAGTGCAGACTCACTTACTCGAGTATAAAAGGAGGTACTCGAGTATGTGGACTTAGAGAAAATTTTGGATCTAAGAACAGAAGGATCTACTCGAGTATTATATATGACTTACTCGAGTGACTAACAATCTACTCGAGTATAAACTTATCTATATGAGTATACAGAGTCTACACGAGTATGTCTGAGGATCTACTCGAGTACTAAGTCACTAACTCGAGTATATGAAGAAGGCTACTCGAGTATGTGGACTTAGAAAAATTTCTTCTGAGAAAATAAACTTCAATACTTCAGTCCACCAATCCAAGTGCATGTAGGAAGTGTATCCCAATAGAGAGGCTATACATGGGCCAACACTTTGGATCACACAATGAGGGATTACATTGTATGGTCCTGTGTTTGGTGACCCATTATAGACTGACATTGTTCTACACTTGGCAATAAAAACCTGCATACATAACTCAAACACAAAATCAAATACAACTGCAATTCACCTTAGTTTTAGGAGGACTTCTTCAAATTAAGGTCATTGTGGAAACAAGACCCAACAATCCCCCCCTACTTGAAGAAGTCAGAACACCATCTAGTAAGTTGAATTGCTAGAGATATTAAAACAAAATGACATGAAAGAGGATGCATTGTCTTACATTTCTTTACTATCATTGTCCAACAATCTCCCCACTTCTATACTAGAATTGTTTTGCATTTCTCCCCCTTTCTGAAATCTTCATTTGGATTTGCAAAATTTCTCTTCCTTTATCATCTCTAAATTCCATTTCCTTTTGCTCTCCCCCTTTCTGACCTCTTTAAATAGGGGACACTAGAAACTCCCCCTAAATCAATGCATAAGGAATTCTTCTTCAATTTCTAAACACATCATGCTTTTCAATAGAGGTACTTTAATCATCTAGTTCCAAGAATTTTTCTGGAATTTCTTCTTGTCCATTTGACAGATAAGAATTTTGTTGGCCCATGGACATACCTGCATCCACAAGATTAGAATCCCTTAGGAGCCCAAACAAGATTGGGCCCTAGGTCTCTTGTTAGTATCCTCCCCCTATGAGAGTTAACATTATGAGTGGTCTTTCTCACATTATCAACTTGAGGAGTTAAAACATAGCTGGGATTAAACCAGCAATCTATGGCGAAGTGACCAACCTTGCCACAACACCAACAGTTAAACCTGTTGTACCTTCTCTAGTTCTCTTGCTTTACCTTATGGATGGGGGGTCTAGCAAGAGCAACTAACTTGGAGGAGGAAGCCTCATGATTGCAACAAGTACATGGCTTCCTTGTCTCCTTGGCCTTTGTTACACCAGTTTTAGCTTTTGTTGTCTTCTTCTTATTTGGCCCATGATTGTAAGGATCATATTTCAGTAAGGCAACGGTTTGGCTTGGGAAAGCCTTGCCTTTACCTTTGGCAGATTTATGTCCTAAACTGTTATTTTTCACGAAGGAAGCTTCTCTATTAGAGTTTGGAAGCAAAGTTGTTGGCGAGGTGAGAGTTTCAACCAGCTTTCGTTCAATGACTAGCTTTGCTTCCAATTCATCCAGGAGGGATTCCTTATGATTTACTAATTCAGTGAAGTCTTTAATTTCCTCCTTCAAGGATTGAACTTCATCTCTGAGAGGGGTTAATTGGTCAATCTCCTCCCTCAGATTTTATTCCACCTCTTTGAGGGATGAAATCTCTTTTGATTGCGATTTGAGTACCTTCCGGCATTTGTCAAATGCAGTCAATAAGACTTGATACTGATTTACCAATTCAAAATCATCCTCCCCAGAAGAATAGCCATCATGACCATTTGAGTCAGAATCTGAGGCAGAAAGAGATGTGTGAGAATTTACCTTCCCGGTATATGAGGAGTTACCGTTGTCTTTGTCCTCTTGGTCAGAAAAAGCCATGAGCCCGAAGTAGGCTTCTTCATCCGCACTTGACTCAGATGAGTCAGAGTCACTGAGGGTCTTTGGCTTTTTGGCAATGAAGCTTCTTTCTTTCTTACTTTTCCCTTGAGGGGAATTCTTTTCTATGCCTCTTCATTCTTTCTTCTTCAGAGGGAACTCAGTGCTTATATGCCCTGGCTTACTACAGGAATAACAAACAACGTTAGATGAAACATGTTTGTTCGGTTTAAATTTATACCTGTCATGTCTGCTGTGATGATCACCATCAGGACGTGATCTTCTGGACGAGGAATCATTTTCTCTCATTTGATTTTTATTGCTAAGAAACTTCTTGAATTGTCGGGAGAGAAGATGAAACTCTTCATCTGATGAATCTGAGCCTGAGGTGCTTGGCTCGGACTCTTCTTCTTCATAGTCTCCTTGAGTGGAAGCAGCTTTGGCCTTCCTTGAGCTGTCTGCCCTTAGTGCAACTGTCTTATCTTGGAATGAGGAGTTGTTGCCCTCTTCTTCAGCTTTTCTATAATTGATTTGAAGCTCATATGATATAAGCTTTCCGAAGAGGTTCTGTGGGTCAGTTTCTGCTAATCTTCCAAACTCTCTGATGGCACATATCTTGTTGTCCCAATCCTTTGTCAAGGATCTTAGGAACTTGTTGTTTAGTTCACCATCTGTGAACACTCTGCCGTAGTTCCTCAATCCATTGACAATCTTGAAGAAATTTTCATATGTGTCAGCAATAGCTTCCTTTGGTCCTTGCTTGAAGGCTTCATACTTCTGATTTAGAAGGGATCTTCTATCATCCCTTACTTCTTCTGTACCTTCCATCAAGATGATTAGGGATCTCCACATCTCCTTGGCAGATTGGCAGTGAATGAGGTTCTGCAACATAGAATCATTGACTGCACTTGCAATGATGTTCTTGGCTTTCTTGTCTAAGGAGACAAGTGCAATCTCATCCTTATCAAGATCCATCACCTTCTTTGGCACCTTCTTAGTAGGATCACTAGGGGAGGCAATCATAGGGATATGAGGACCTTCCTCCACTATCATGAATAAGCGGGGGTCAACAGCTTCCATATAAAGTTTTATTCTCTCTTTCCACATGGGAAAGTTTGCCTTATTGCACACTGGGAGCTTAGAAAAATCCTTGGCTCTGTCCATGCTTGATTAACTCAGAAAGACAACTAGGAGGGATCAGATCAAGGTGTTAACCTTTTAAAGATCAACCTCTCCTCTGATACCAATTGAGAGATCTAAGTTGTCTACCTAAATCACCTAGAGGGGGGTGAATAGGTGAAATGCGTACCAAAAGCGGAATAAAAAATTAACACAGCACAGATCAAGCAATCACACAGAGAACACAGGATTTATAGTGGTTCCCCAACCCTAGGTACATCCACTTTCACCTCACCAATCTAGTAAACCACTAGACTAGGCTACTCCACTATCTCGGATCAAAACGATCCTACAACTCAGAACCACGTTCCTACAAAACTCGATCCAAATCGGATCTACACTCGGAAGAAAAACTTCCTACAAATCTCGATCCAAACCGGATCTACAGAACTCAGAGTCAAGACTCCTACAAGAATAAAAGGTTGTATAAATAAAAATACAAACAGTAATATTCTCAGATCTGGATCTTGATAGTCTTCTTCCTTAAGAACTTTGGCTTAATCAGAGTATGTTGAAGACGACTTGAGAGAGATCCACAAATCTGAAAAACGGAATCACCTCGATCGAGAAAATAGATCTGAAATCTTTGAGGCTCGGCGAGATCGAGTGATTAACTTTTGTCTGGATGGCTGGAGAATCAGAGTTGAAAACAGCGATCGAAGATCGTCGATCCAGAGCTTCTTCCGTGAACGTCAATGGCGGCGGCGTGAGAAATTAGGGTTCACGAAACTTTTTCTCTTTCTTAAAATAAAATCTCTGTTAACTTGTTATTAGTCAAATCTGAGAGGACCTATTTATAGGTGGACTCCAACGGTCAGAAAATTAATTAGGGATGACACGTGGACCAATCAGAAATGATTAATTTGAAATACACAACGAAATTGACTTAGAGAATTTCAGGAGAATTTAAACAGATATACTCGAGTCATAGAAGAAACATACTCGAGTATCAGATGGTATATACTCGAGTGGATTGAAGGAGTATACTCGAGTATAAGAAGATAAGCTACTCGAGTGATTCAGAGATCAACAACCTACTCGAGTGAAAGGGTTGGAGATACTCGAGTGAGGGGAAAAAGAACTACTCGAGTATGTTGAGAAAACTACTCGGGTAATCACTAACCTACTCGAGTATGAATAACAACTACTCGAGTACAGAGTCACTTACTCGAGTATATAGGGAACTACTCGAGTATGTAGACTTAGAATTTTTCTGAGATGAGAAGCACAGATCTACTCGAGTATGAACAGAACATTTACTCGAGTAACTAACCAACTACTCGAGTGCAAGTTATCATCTACTCGAGTATTATACAGTCTACTCAAGTATGTAACTCAACTTACTTGAGTGCAAACTCATTTACTCGAGTATAAAAGGAGATACTCGAGTATGTGGACTTAGAGAAAATTTTGGATCTAAGAACAGAAGGATCTACTCGAGTATTATATATGACTTACTCGAGTGACTAACTATCTACTCGAGTATAAACTTATCTACACGAGTATACAGAGTCTAAACGATTATGTCTTAGGATCTACTCGAGTACTAAGTCACTTACTCGAGTATATGAAGAAGGTTACTCGAGTATGTGGACTTAGAAAAATTTCTTCTGAGAAAATAAACTTCAATACTTCAGTCCACCAATCCAAGTCCATGTAGGAAGTGTATCCCAATAGAGAGGCTATACATGGGCCAACACTTTGGATCACACAATGAGGGATTACATTGTATGGTCCTATGTTTGGTGACCCATTATAGACTGACATTGGTCTACACTTGGCAATAAAAACCTGCATACATAACTCAAACACAAAATCAAATACAACTGCAATTCACCTTAGTTTTAGGAGGACTTCTTCAAATTAAGGTCATTGTGGAAACAAGACCCAACAGCCCTATTCATCTTGGCAATTTTCTGGCCCTTGCGGATCTGATAATTTTAGACCTGGCTGATTTTGATGTGATTTTGGGCTTGAACTGGCTATCCAAGTATGATGCAGTATTCCAGTGCAAGGCAAAACGATTGGACTTCAGGATGGATAATGGCCAACCTATGAGCGTCTATGGATTTCTGGACAGAGTTTCCCCTATCATTTCTGCGGTACGTGTTATAAAGTCTTGTTGCGAGGCGTTTTTAGTTTCTATTTCTGCTCTGGAAACAGCTTCTGTTACACCACGTCTCGAGGATGTCTCGGTGGTGCGAGAGTTTCCAGATGTCTTTCCTGATAGTCTTCCAGGACTTCCTCCTGAAAGGGAGATTGAGTTCGTGATTGATCTCGAGCTAGGCACTCGTCCCATCGCCAAAGCACCGTACCGTATGGCTCCGCGTGAGTTGGATGAGTTGCGTACTCAGCTCGATGAGTTGCTGAGGTGTGGTTTTATTAGACCAAGTTCTTCTCCGTGGGGTGCTCCGGTTTTGTTCGTAAGGATGAAGGACGGATCGATGAGGCTTTGCATCGATTATAGGGAATTAAATAAGGTGACCGTTAAGAATAGATATCCCCTGCCAAGGATCAATGATTTGTTCGATCAGTTGCGTAGTAGCTCGGTATTTCCAAAAATCGATCTTCGCTCAGGCTACCACCAGTTGAGGATTTGCGAGGAAGATATTCCCCGAACCGCATTCCATTCACGGCGTGGACATTATGAGTTTTTAGTGATGTCTTTCGGTTTAACCAATGCACCCTCTGCTTTTATAGATTTGATGAATAGGGTGTTTAAGGATTTCTTCGACCGATTTGTTATTGTGTTCATAGATGATGTCCTAGTGTATTCCCGCAATGTTGAGGAGCATTCTCAGCATTTGCGTTTGGTTTTGTCGGCCCTGAGGGAGCATAAGCTATATGCGAAGTTGAGCAAATGTGAGTTTTGGCTACCTCAGGTGTCCTTTCTGGGTCATGTTGTAGGCAAGGACGGTATTTCTGTAGACCCGACCAAGATTTATGCCGTGATGGAATGTGAAAGACCTTCTACACCTAAGGAGATTAGGAGCTTCTTAGGCCTCGCTGGCTACTATAGAAGATTTGTGGAAGGATTTTCGGTGTTGTCTGCTCCTTTAACTAGACTTACTTAGAAGAATACTGCATTCATTTGGAGTGATAAGTGTGAAGAGGCTTTCCAAGAGTTGAAGAAGAGACTGTGTACTGCCCAAATTTTAACCTTACCTACTGAAGGAGTCGAGTATGCTGTGTACGTCGATGCATCACACATCGGACTTGGTTGTGTTTTAATGCAAGATGGTAAGGTGATCGCGTATGGATCGAGGCAACTAAAGATTCACGAGAGAAACTATCCTACGCACGATTTGGAGTTTGCTGCCGTAATTCATGCGCTGAAGCTGTGGCGACACTTATTGTATGGCGCACTGTGCAAGATCTATACGGACCATAAGAGTTTGAAGTACGTCTTCACTCAGAAGGAACTAAATCTACGCCAGCGTCGGTGGTTAGAATATGTGGCGGATTATGAATTAGAAATTCTTTATCATCTGGGAAAGGCTAATGTAGTAGCTGATGCTTTGAGTAGGAAGACCGCTAAAATTTTTAATCTATCAGTACAGTCCTTAGTAGAAGAATTCTTGTTGATGAACATCGAGATTGGGAGTAGTTCTACGCCTGCTAGTTTGGAAGCAGAAGCGCCCTCTTGGATTTCCCTTACTAGGGTGCACCAAAAGGATGATCCGGAATTGTTGCACCTCTGGAATAGAACTGAGAAAGGAGAGTTACCTGATTTTTCTTTGGACGAGCTAGGTACTTATAAATATCGGGGTAGATTCTGTATTCCTGACATGGGTGACATCCGAGCTAAAATTTGTGAAGAAGCTCATGGTTCCAGTGTTTCCTATCATCCTGGTTCCACCAAAATGTATAAAGACCTAAAGCAAATTGTTTGGTGGGTAGGGATGAAGAGTGATATCGCAAAGTTTGTATCAGAATGTTATACGTGTCAGCGTATCAAGGCTGATCATAGAAGGCTTGGTGGTAAATTAACACCTCTTGATATTCTAAGTTGGAAATGGGAAAGTATTTCAATGGACTTTATCACCGGTCTACCAAAATCTCCCCGTGGGCATGACTCAGTTTGGGTGATAGTCGACAGACTGACAAAGTGTGCCCACTTTGTTCCGTTTAAGATTGGGTATTCGATGAAGAAGATAGATAAGCTATATCTTGAAGAGGTCATCAGGTTACATGGAGTGCCTGTTAGCATTGTATCAGATCGGGACTCCAGATTTACGTCTCGCTTTTGGAAGAGCCTGCAAGAGGGGTTGGGTACCGACTTGAGGTATTCCGCCGCCTATTATCCACAGACGAATGGGCAAACAGAAAGAGTAAATCAGATCGTGGAGGACATGATTAGATGTTATATTTTGGATCATGGTGGTGCTTGGGATGAGCGTCTCAGACTCATGGAGTTTGCTTACAATAATAGTTATCAAGAGAGCTTGCAGATTGCCCCGTTTGAGGCCTTGTATGGAAGGCGTTGTAGGACTCCCTTATTTTGGGCTGAGGTTGGTGAGAGACCATTGCTAGGTCTGGAAGCCCTTGAGGAGATGAATTGTGCGGTGACTCATATTCGAGAAAAGCTACGTGTGTCACAAGAGCGTTATGAGAAATATGCTAATCGACGAAGGGTCGATTTTGAGTTTGCCATTAGGGACTTGGTTTTCCTGAAAGTTTCTCCGATTCCACGGGTAAAAAGATTTGGAAAGAACCACAAGTTAGACCCCCGGTATGTGGGACCTTTTCAGATTCTGGAGCGCATCGGAGTGTCAGCTTATCTACTGGAATTACCTGATAGCTTCCATGGTGTCCATAATGTGTTCTATGTGTGCCAGTTGCGGAAGTGTGTTCGTAGTGATCGTCAAATTCTTGACTCGGTTCCCCAAATTCAGCACAATCTGTCGTATGTGGAAGAGCCTGTCCGCATTTTGGAATCTCAAGAGCGTGTCTTGAGAAGGAAGACCATCCCCATGGTTAAGATTCTTTGGAGAAATCAAGATGTCGAGAGCGCGACGTGGGAATTGGAATCAGCAATGAGAGAAACTCATCCGCACCTCTTCTCCTAGTTTCAGGTACGTCGATATGTTTTCAATTACATTGGATTTTATCATTTTGAGTTGGTTTTTGAGTTGTGTTAAGTTTCGGGACGAAACTTCTTTTTAGGGGGAGTGACTGTAACGCCCCCGATTTTGCTCGACGATTTTATTTAAATGGGAAACATCATATTTATGACGTCATGGCGTTACCTTTAATGTCAAGATGACAGCGTAATTCCATAAAGGCATTTTCGCATCCATGCGGTCAAGTCGGCCGAATTCTTGTTGTAATGGGAAAATTTTGCATTTGGAATTTAAGTTGAGTAATTTTTGACTTACTCGTCAAGTTTCGTCGCGATCCGAGCGATATTTGGGCCTCTGCGTTTTTCCAAATTTTTGTGGAATTTATGTTCGTCGTAAACTTTGAAAACTTATATCTCGAGAATGGCTCGTATGATTTTGGTTTTGACTTCGCCGTTGTGTTCGTAGCATCTGTGTTCGCCTACGGCGTGAGTTTCGTTCAATTCGGCACTCGTTTGGGCCTCCGTTTTGATCTCGCGTTTCCTTATTCAAATATATATAAATACGATTATTTTAATATTAAATTAATATTCAAAAATGAACAGTACTATTCATTCTTATAGTTTGATCAAATGGTTTGATTTGCCAAGAAATTGTTTTTCCTACAACCTTGACTCGTGTGAAGTTTTTGCTTTTTATGTAAATCTTCTGTTCCTCCAATTCTGTATACTCGAGTAGTCTGTTTCTGTATACTCGAGTAGCCTTCTGTATACTCGAGTAGTCTGTTTCTGTATACTCGAGTAGTCTGCTTCTGTATACTCGAGTAGCCTTCTGTATACTAGAGTAGTCTATTTATGTATACTCGAGTAGTCTGTTTCTGTATACTCGAGTAGCCTTCTGTATACTTGAGTAGTCTGTTTCTGTATACTCGTGTAATCTGTTTCTGTATATTCGAGTAGCCTTCTGTATACTCGAGTAGTCTGTTTCTGTATACTCGAGTAATCTGTTTCTGTATACTCGAGTAGCCTTCTGTATAATTGAGTAGTCTGTTTCTGTATACTCGAGTAGTTTGTTTCTGTATACTCGAGTAGCCTTCTGTATACTCGAGTATTCTGTTTCTATATACTCAAGTAATCTGTTTCTGGATACTCGAGTAGCCTTCTGTATACTCGAGTAGTTTGTTTCTGTATACTCGAGAAATCTGTTTCTGTATACTCGAGTAGTCTGTTTCTGTATACTCGAGTAGCCTTCTGTATACTCGAGTAGCCTGTTTCTGTATACTCGAGTAGCCTTCTGTATACTCGAGTAGTCTGCTTCTGCATACTCGAGTAGTCTGTTTCATCATACTTGAGTATTCTATTTTTTCTTACTCGAGTAGCCTTCTGTATAATCGAGTAGTTTGCTGCCTTTCTCGTGTAGTCCGTCATAGTTTGTGTTCGGGAGCCTTTTTGAGGGTCAAAACAGTGCCGTACGGAAAAATAGCTAACATGAAATTTGTTCGTATCGACGAGATCTACAACTTTCATGTTGGGCACTTTTCGATTCGAAGCAATACTAGACCTCTAATTTTGTTTTTCGCGAACAGCTCGTACGTATACCGTTTTTTATATTTAGACAAAATACTTTATAAGTACTTATATATATATATACTCTTATACTTAGGTTATTAGAAAAGAATAAGCACTTCATCTTCTCCGATTCCTTCTCCCGAACCAGAGCAGCGTGAGCGAGAGAGAGAATTTTTTCGTGAACCTTCCGGTGGCCGCCGACGGAGCTCCGGTGCTCGAAATCTTCAACCGAGCGTAGATCTGGAAAGCTCTCATCGAGAGCTACGCTATCGTGGTAAATTTTTCCCCTTTCCTTGAGTTTTCTCGTTAGGGTTTTTCGTCCCTAACCCCCTTTTCGACCATTTTTGTCTAGATTTCAACTTCCTCCATCCTCTTTTGCCCCGATATGTGACGTGGACTGATTTGGAGAACTTTTCCTGTAAAACCAAGGCAAATGGTGGTTTCCCCACATTTCTCCTTGTCCGATTTGATGGTAACGGTTCAGTTTTTATGTTCTTTAAAATTTTCTTCACTTTGTTTTCCAAGTTATTGCTACGATTAACCTTTTTGGATGATCTCTCGAGATTGTAAGATGTTGTCTTGGTAAACTTGATCTTGTCATGATATATTTAATCGCTCTTAATGTGTCTTATTAATGCCTTTAAATGCATTACCTATCGTTATTGATCGTATTAGAGTTTGTCTAAGACTGTAAATCATTCATAGGGGTTGATCAACCATGTCTTGAAACTAGAAGTGTCAAGTAGAATCTGATGAGCTAAATCTCGAGATATATTTTGTGTTGTGGTTTCTTTGGGTTTCTAAAATTTGCGGGAGTTAGTGGATAAAACCACCTCTGCATGGTCTGACTCCTTTATGGTACCTTGTGGAAGCCTACCAGGTTTTTGGGAATCTGCGGTGTATGGTGGAGAGTATGAGACTCCCTCGCAGTTAATCGGATAAATTATTCGTGAGGGGTGTGTCCAGTTGAGGGACCACCTCGCCCGTATTTTGAGGTAGGGTCGACCACAGGTGCTTAGTAAAGCCAATTAAAATTCTTCTTTATGTTTTTACTTTTGTTGTTCCCTTTTTGCCTTGATAAATCTGGCGTATTTGCGGGAGTACATGACGATTCACGTAGGTATTTCTTTCTTTTCCTGTTTGGCACCTTACTTCAGTACTGTTGGTCTTGGGTTGGTACCCCGTCAGACCTTTGTTTTATTTTGTTTATTTTTCTGGCACCATTTGTACCCTCTTGCTGAGATGTTCTGTTTTTGGAATGCCTCGGGTTCAGAGCATTAGCAGGTAGCGGAGCCGGTTTTGGAGCCTTAGCAGCAGCAGTTTGGCTGTAGTTTTCCCCCTCGCTGTAGCGAGGTAGTTTGTTGTTTTAGTTTTCTTTGCCCAGTCTCAGACATATTCATACTGTGGGTTCATGTCAGGTTGTTGTCGCCCACAGGTTTGTTGACCTTTTTGGACACTTGCTAGCTGTTGTGGTTTCCTTATGTTTGGTTTACATTACTTGCTCTCTGAGATGATTTATTTCTAGGATTGCATGTTAGATATTTTTAACCTACAAAACCCTACAATTAGTAAAGGATACTTGTCATCTCTTTCAAAACTAAGCCACTACATTCTATTTAGCATAAAGACTTTCTATACTTATTATAAATCTAGGGTTTGCATTGTATGAGTTGTTCCTCGGGGACATTTATACTCATGTAGGATATTAGAGTCAATTTAAATAAGTATTTTCCGCAAGCGTATAATTTATATTTTAAATCGTGAACAAGATGATTCACTAAGCTGAGGGATACGGCTACCATCATAACTTAAACTGGATTTTATTCATAACCATTTATGTTTTCTTCTAAAATGGTAGAGCTTGGAGTCTGCCTGAACGTCTGCAGTTATCCCCTGCACGGCGTGGCATCACGACGCGTATTTTCCCCTTGCTCTAATATAATTAAATTGTTGGGAAAAATGCGGGTTGTGACAACTCTAGTTGCTACCATAGGGTCCACACACGCAAAACCAGCCTCTTTAAGGAACCAAAAATGTCCAAAGGTAACTTGGTGGTGGCCATGTCTCTAACTCACCCAAAACCGTCCCCCTCAGATACCCAACACAACCACGTGCCAATGACCCATGATTCAGTGTCCAAACTAGCCAAAAAACACCACCTAGAACCTGGCAAACCCAAAAAATAACCCCTGAGGACAAAACTCGATGAACTTGACTAAAATCAACAAAAACAACAAAGTCCTGAGAAATTTGGCGAGTATGACCATTGATACTGGTCGAATTACACCGAATTGGCGGGTTTCGTATCGATACACGCCGAATTACTCTCAGTCGCCATGTATCACACTCGATACTTGTCGAATCGGACTGCGATACTCGTCGAATAAAACTTCGAACCAAAACTCAGCGATACTCGCCGAAAAGTCCGGCGGTACTCGACAAATCTGACTTAACCTAAATTCGGCGATTCTCATCAAATTCCTACTCAATACCCATCGAATTTTACTTAGCCCACAACCCAAACCTTGGCTAAATTCCTACCTAAACACAGCGATACTCGCCAAATTCTACAATCGATACCCGACGAATTTGACTTCGATATGCACTGAATCTTACATGGATACTAACCGAATTCTACTTAGATCCTAAACTGAAATTTCTAGGTCTTGGCCGAAAATAAGCCCTAACCTAAGAGTTTTCTTTGGTTTTATCTACACTCCTCTTAAGCTCTAAAACAAGAGGAAAAAGAAGAGAAAATACAACCAAAAGAGACATGCAAGGGGAAATGTTCCACTTGCCTCGAAAATCCGGAGAAACGCCTCCCACTCGCACCGTTCCAAGGTTTGGTCATATATAAGCCCTAGCAACAAATCCTGAAACTTGTGGAGGAGAAAGGAGGTCAAAAACGCTAGCCCTAACGTACAATAATCGGGGAAATGGGAAGATCTTACCACAATCGCAAAGCCCTCGCCGAGAGCTAACCAAATCTCTACTCAAACATCGAAACCAATGGCCGGAGCACTTCCTATCTCCTGCTGAAGTCCCGAACCGTCCGCCGCTCGCCTATTTCGCGAAATGATGTCGCCGATCGAGTTATAAGGAAGAAGAATAGTAAACCGGAGGGGGGGGGAGGGTTTCATTACATACGGCTTTATATACATATATTATAATATATATAATATTAAATAATTAATAAATATCAAAACGACCCGAAATCCAAGCGACCTCGGAATTCTACGAAATTCGCACCGTAGCTAAATATACATGCTACAAATCCAACGGCGAAGTCAGAATCAACATCCGACAAATAGAACTTGGGCCAACACCACCCGTAGCCAAAACACATGCATTCCCCGAGAGGATCCAAGGAGTCACCAAAATAGACCCGACTTGCTAGGGATTCTTGAGAACGGGCAATAACCCAGCCACACTGAAAACCTAAAGAGCTAAAACCAAGCTCTAATAACGATACAAGCCAAAACACGCGCTAACATAATGCCCTGGCATCACAAATATGCCAGATAAATATTTTAATAAATCACAGAAAATTGGTGGCATTACAGTCACTCCACCTAAAATAAAGTTTCGCCCCGAAACTTTACTCAAAAAATTTACTTATAGAAGCAAAGAAAAAGACAAGGGTATAGAAAACAAATTACATACCATGAGAAATCATGATAACAAATGAGGGTGAGCCTCCCTCATAGCTGACTCCAACTCCTAAGTCGCGCTCTCTACGTCTTGGTTCCACAACAAAACTTTGACCACCGATATTTTCTTCCTACGCAATACCCAATCTTTAACATCTAGAATCCGAACTGTCACTTCCACATAACAAAGGTTAGGCTCCAACTGGGGCAAAAAATTCAGAACTTGTCTGTTGCTTAGGACACACTTCCGCAATTGGCTTACATGAAAGACATCGTGCACACTAGGAAAATTTGCGGGCAAATCCAGCCTGTAAGCTGACACACCAATCTGCTCAACGATCTTAAACGGTCCAACATACCTCGGGTACAACTTATGGTTCTTAGTGAACCTTTTACCTCGAGACATCGGGGAAACTTTAAGAAATACCGAGTCCCATACTAAAAACTCCAAATTAGACCTACGCCGATTAGCATTCTTCACATACCGCTCTTGAGCTATCCGAAGCTTCTCTCAAAGAAGCTTCTCTCGAATAAGTTTCACATTGACTTCCATTTCTTCAAGTGCATCTGGACCTAATAATGGTCTCTCACACACCTCAGTCAAAAACAGTGAAGTTCTGAAGCGTATCCCATATAAATCTTCAAAATGAGCCATTTGTAAACTTTCTTAATAACCGTTATTATAGGAAAACTCCATCAACCTGAGTCTCTCATCCCTCTCTACTCCATGATCCAGCTTCAGGCATTGCCACCACCTCAGCATTTGGATAAAGGTAAAGGAAAGCTAAATGTGATTTCTTCGGAGGAAGCACAGACTTCGACTCATGTTTTTTCAGGTTAGATTTCTCCCTAGCCTGAATTTTTTATTTTTAGCGATCGTTTAGCATTTGTTTTCCTTAGTTGCGTGTGCAATTTTATAGGAAGATTTAAGGTGAAGAACTGTTGGGTGCGTGTTCTCTTTGACTCTGGCGCTACCCACTCATTTGTGTCTAGAGCCTTCATGGAGCGGTATCGTTTTGATTTAGATCGAGTTGGAGGCGCTTTTTGTGTCAAATTTCCCTCCGACGATTCTGTGGTTTCGGAAAAGGGCATTAAGAGTTGTTCGATTGTTGTAGGGGATTTTTTAGCAAAGGAAGATCTTAAGGTGATCGACTTGGAAGAATTTGATGTCATCTTAGGCATGGACTGGTTGTCTTGGTATGATGTTGTTATCCAGTGCAAAGGTAAGCGCTTGGACTTTAGAAAGGACAACGGTCAGCCTGGGAGTGTTTATGGTGATCCACGCCAGGATTCTCCTGTTATTTCTGCGGTATGTGCTCGAAAGCTGCTAGTTTTTGGTTGTTTTGCTTGTTTGGTCTCAGTTTTGGGGACCGTTGGTAGTTTGCCACGTTTAGAAGAGATTCCTGTTGTGCGCGAGTTTTAAGATGTGTTTCCTGATGATCTTTGTTGGTACCCTAGTTTGTATTTGAGTTAAGTCTTTCCTTTAGTCTCTTGACCCAAAGATTTATCTATAGTCAAAGGGTTGTTGATAGGTTAGATTCCCTCTAGTTGTAGAGTAGTCTCTTATCCAGTGAAATTCTGGCTAAGAAGTTTCTGGTTCGATTATAGTCGAACGCCGATCGACTATCGTCGATCGGTCGATCGACGATCGTCTTCCTGTTTGTTGACTATCGTCTATCTCCAGATCGTCTAGCTTTGTCTCTTGACAGATCGACGTTCTGCTGTATCTGTCTCGATGATCGTTGAGCTCAGATCAGCGCTCTGCCTTTATCGCTTTAGCTTTGAGCTCAGGTCGACGATTTCCGTCTAGTTGAGATCGACGCTTTCCGTCTAGCTGAGATCGACGCTTTCCTCTAACTTAGGTCAACGCTTTAGCTTTATGCTAAGCTCGACGTTTTCTGTCAAGCTAAGCTCGACGCTTTCTGTCAAGCTAAGCTCGACGTTTTCTGTCTAGCTTTGAGTCGGTCGACTATCTGCCTGGATAGTTTGACTATCTGAGTCGGTCGACTATCTGACTGATAGGTTGACTATCTCCGTGAGTCGTTCGACTATCTCCGAATGTCGTTCGACGTTTTCTGTCTTCCTTAGTTAATTTTGTATTTGTTTTATTTCTACTATTTAATTATTATTATTATCTAGCATATTTTATAAAATATGTTAGTCTGATTTTATGCTATCATTTCAAAGCAAATCCTTGCTTCTACCTTTATGCATAAGTCAATCCTTTCTAACATGTCTTTTGTCTTATTATCTGACTTTATATCTGCAGCTGTCCTTTATAGCCGTTGGCTTTAAAGAGTTTTTTGATGTGACCTTTTATAGCATTCTTTATCAGATTTTATACTGCAGCTTCTTATGAAGCTTTATTCTTTACAGAATATATATCTTCAAGATTTGTTTTGTCTTTATGATAATTACAGCCCAGGTTCAAGCCTTCGGATAAAGACAAAGTCAAAGCTAAATTAGAGTCGTTGCTGCTGCTCCTATTTAAAGAGTTCTTTTGAAGAAAGAACTCAGCTAGCTACCAGCAATATACAGTAGCTCAGAGAAAAGAGTGAAGGAGTTCAACCTGTACAACATACAAAGAAAAGATACAGCATACAGCTGCTCTCAGCAATTTACATCTGGCTGAGAAGATTATCTCTTCCGTTCTTCTTCAACCTGAGTGCTCCTGTTCCAGGAAGATATACACTCAGAGATTATATTGAAGAAGAAGAAGAAGGAAGTTGAAGAAGAACAACTATTCTAGATCTCTAGTCTTCTTCGAGCTTTATCCTTCAGAACTTCAAGACAGCTTGCTGTCAGAAGTTCTGAAGAGTCTTGTGCTTCTCTAATCTTTGTGAAAATAGAGAAGACACTTTTTATCCTCTTTCCCCTCCTGTAAAAGGGTTGTTTACTCCCTTCAAAAGTAAGCTTGGTGGCAGCACACCTGATCAAAAACCTGTGTTGGTTTTTAGACACCTGATCAAAAGTCTAAAGGGTCTCTTGATCTACCTGAAGCAGATCAGTTGGTGGCAGGGCACCTGAACAAAAACCTGTAGTGGATTCCTACCAGGGTGGTAGAAGAGTGGACGTACCTATTTAGAGGGAACCACTATAAAATTTCTTGTGTCGTCTGTGCTGCTTATTTAATTTATTGAACCGTGGCTGTGAGTAGAAATAACTAGGATTGCTAGTTGCTGTGATAGGATCCCAAGCTTAACTGTAATTACAGTTAGCTGTCTCTTGTGCACTACGCTTTGTGTTAGGCTTTAGGGTTATTCTAAAATATCTATAATCTGAATTCCGCAATCGGTATCTATCCCTATTCACTTTCAATTGGTATCATAGGGAGGTTAACTGACTGTATAGGCTAACACCTAAGTCACAAGATCCTGATAGATACCTAAGCTTATATATATTCACTTTCAATTGGTATCAAAGGCAGGTTAACTGACTGTATAGGCTAACACCTAAGTCACAAGATCCTGATAGATACCTAAGCTTATAGATATTCACCTTCATGGCCCAGTACGATGATTACTTTAGCACCAGACCTCCTGCTTGCAACTTAGCTGAGTTTAGCATCTGGAAGGCAAGAGTTAAATTATATATGAACTCTTTTGATGAAGATATTTTTTGTCTATTTTGACAAGTCTCCCAACTTCGGCAACAATAACAAAAAGTGTCAGGCTAGCTGATGCCATAGCAATGAACATCCTAGCTCAGTCATTATCTGATGACTTATTTCAGGAGGTTGTTGAATGCTCAACAGCTAAGGAGATTTGGGATTCCCTTCACCAAATGGCTTCTGAACCCGTGGATGACACATCAGAAAGAAGCCACAACAGAATATTTGAAGGAGAAGAATCAACATCCCTAGATGTTATCTGGGATATCTCAGATGATGAATCATCATTTGAAGACGAAGAGGAGGAAGCAAGGGCCAAAGAATTTTGCTTAATGGCCGTCAACACTTCCTGCAGCAATCTAAAAGCCGAACAAACAGAAGGAAATTCCAAACCTGAAGAGAATCAGGTATTATTATCTAACTCTGTTAATTTAGAAATTCAATATTGCTGTCAAGATTTAACAAAACCTGAGAAGGAAACAAAACTTCTCACAGGATTATTTTTAGAATATATTCAAAGGAAGAACAAATATCTTGAGCTCAGACCGTCGAACTCCGATCGACTATCTTATATAAAAACGTCGAGCTCAATTATTTGCTTTTTCAAAAATCTGTTTTATAAACAAAAGGACAAATTATTTAGAATATTTTCAAATCCTTCTACCATTTGGAACAGATATATTAGGAAGCATTTTCTTTTCTTAAGGTTGTTTATATCTGATTGATATTTTGTTCAATATCTTGTTCGGATTTCTGAATAAAGAATTCTCTGTCAGATAACTCTATTTCTTATAGATCTTTTTCTAATTTCATCTAGATTGAGTCCTCTACTCTAGTTGCATTGGTCAGCTGAGTTTGAATCTCGTCTGATGAAAAGAAATTCTATAGGAAGGAAGATATCTGATTTTGTTTTTCAGATCCAGAATCCTAATTATATTTGCTGAACAAATATCATTTTTTATGCTAACATATCCCTTTTCAAGGAGAGAGCAATCTCTACCATAGCTTTCTGCAGGTACCATTTATAAGAATGAGCTGGATGACTCAATCAAAATTCAAAGTCATCCCAGTCTCCTTCAATCATAGGTACCGCATCAATATAGGGGGACATTGCAAATGCCTGCAAGCAGCCAGCTTTTATCAAAAACCAAAGCCTGCTATGCAAAGCTTTTCTTTTTTATATATCTTATGCTTTGCAAATATATATTTATTATAACATTATTTTGCTAATAGGATCCTCACCAAAAATAGGGGGAGATTGTTGGAACCTTTGGTTCTGATTTGGGTTAGGATCTCTATTAGGTTGTTTAGTTTGTTTTTAGTTTATTTTATTTATTTCCGGTAGTTTAGTTTTTGAAAGACTTAACCCAAAAAGGGGGAGATTGTTGGTACCCTAGTTTGGATTTGAGTTAAGTCTTTCCTTTAGTCTCTTGACCCAAAGATTTATCTATGGTCAAAGGGTTGTTGATAGGTTAGATTCCCTCTAGTTGTAGAGTAGTCTCTTATCCAGTGAAATTCTGGCTAAGAAGTTTATGGTTCCATTATAGTCGAACGCCGATCAACTTTCATCAATCGGTTGATCGACGATCGTCTTCCTGTTGGTCGACTATCGTCTGTCTCCAGATCGTCTAGCTTTGTCTCTTGACAGCTCGACGTTCTACTGTATCTGCCTCGACGATCGTTGAGCTCAGATCAGCGCTCTGCCATTATCGCTTTAGCTTTGAGCTCAAGTCGACGCTTTCCGTCTAGCTGAGATCGACGCTTTCCGTCTAGCTGAGATCGACGCTTTCCTCTAACTTAGGTCGACGCTTTAGCTTTAAGCTAAGCTCGACGTTTTCTGTCAAGCTATGCTCGGCGCTTCATGTCAAGCTAAGCTCGACGTTTTATATCTAGCTTTGAGTCGGTCGACTATCTGCCTGGATAGTTCGACTATCTGAGTCGGTCGACTATCTGACTGATAGGTCGACTATCTCCGTAAGTCGTTCGACTATCTCCGAATGTCGTTCGACGTTTTCTGTCTGCCTTAGTTAATTTTGTATTCGTTTTATTTCTGCTATTTAATTATTATTATTATCTGGCATATTTTATAAAATCTATTAGTCTGATTTTATGCTATCATTTCAAAGCAAATCCTTGCTTTTACCTTTATGCATAAGTCAATCCTTTCTGACATGTCTTTTGTCTTATTATCTTACTTTATATCTACAGCTGTCCTTTATAGCCGTTGGCTTTAAAGAGTTATTTGATGTGACCTTTTATAGCATTCTTTATCAGATTTAATACTGCAGCTTCTTATGAAGCTTTATTCTTTACAGAATATATATCTGCAAGATTTGTTTTGTCTTTATGATAATTGCAGCCCAGGTTCAAGCCTTCGGATAAAGACAAAGTCAAAGCTAAATTAGAGTCGTTGCTGCTTCTCCTATTTAAAGAGTTCTTTTGAAGAAAGAACTCAGCTAGCTACCAGCAATATACAGCAGCTCAAAGAAAAGTGTGAAGGAGTTTAACCTGTACAACGTACAGAGAAAAGATACAGTATACAGCTGCTCTCAACAATTTACATCTGACTGAGAAGATTATCTCTTCCATTCTTCTTCAACTTGAGTGCTCCTGTTCCAGGAAGATATACACTCAGAGATTATATTGAAGAAGAAGAAGAAGGAAGCTGAAGAAGAACAACTATTCCAGATCTCTAGTCTTCTTCGAGCTTTATCGTTCAGAACTTCAAGACAGCTTGTTGTCAGAAGTTCTGAAGAGTCTTGTGCTTCTCTAATCTTTGTGAAAATAGAGAAGACACTTTTTATCCTCTTTCCCCTCCTGTAAAAGGGTTGTGTACTCCCATCAAAAGTAAAGCTTGGTGGCAGGACACCTGATCAAAAACCTGTGTTGGTTTTTAGACACCTGATCAAAAGTCTAAAGTGTCTCTTGATCTACCTGAAGCAGATCAGTTGGTGGCAGGGCACCTGAACAAAAACCTGTAGTGGATTCCTACCAGGGTGGTAGAAGAGTGGACGTACCTATTTAGAGGGAACCACTATAAAATTTCTTGTGTCGTTTGTGCTGCTTATTTAATTTATTGCACTGTGGCTTTGAGTAGAAATAACTAGGATTGCTAGTTGCTGTGATAGGATCCCAAGCTTAACTGTAATTACAGTTAGCTCTTTCTTGTGCACTACACTTTGTGTTAGGCTTTAAGGTTATTCTAAAATATCTATAATCTGAATTTCGCAATCGGTATCTATCCCTATTCACTTTCAATCTTCCTGGTCTTCCACCTCATAGAGATGTTTAGTTTGTGATAGATTTGGAGTTGGGCACGCATCCTATTGCGAAGGAGCCGTACCTGATGGCCCTACGAGAGCTGGATGAGTTGCGTATCCAACTGGATGAGTTGTTAGAGATGGGTTTTATAAGGCCGAGTTCGTCGCCTTGGGGGTGCTCTTGTTCAGTTTGTTAAGAAGAAATATGGATCGATGAGGCTTTGCATCGATTATAGAGAGCTAAATAAGGTCACTATTAAGAACATGTTTACCCGGCCAAGGATTGACGATTTTTTCGATCATTTGCATGGTAGCGCGGTGTTTTCTAAGATTGATCTTCGTTTTGGCTACCATCAGCTCAGGATCCGTGAGTAAGATATTCCACAGACTATTTTCGATCGAGGCATGGGCATTTTGAATTTCTGGTAATGTCGTTTGGTTTGACCAATGCGCCCTGAGCCTTTATGTATATGATGAACCGTGTGTTCAAGGATTTTCTGGACAAATTCGTAGTCGTGTTTATAGATGACGTTCTGGTATATTTTCGCAATGCTCAGGAGCATGACCAGCATCTGCGATTAGTTTTATCTGCTTTGAGGGACCACAAGCTATTCGCCAAATTGAGCAAGTGTGAGTTTTTGTTGCCTCAAGTTTCATTTCTGGGCCTTGTGGTGAATAAGAGTGGGATTTTTGTTGACCCAAAAAGATAGCTGCTGTGATGGATTGGAGTAGGCCGGGCACACCCAAAGAGATTAGGAGCATCCTAGGGTTGGTCGGCTATTACAGGAGGTTTGTGGAGGGTTTTTCTACCCTGGCTGCACCTTTGACTAGATTGACTTAGAAGAATGCGAGTTTTGTTTGGAGTGAGAAGTGTGAGGAAGCCTTCCTAGAGCTCAAGAACAGATTGTGCATTGCTCCCATTTTGACTCTGCCTACGGAGGGAATGAATTATGCTGTTTATGTGGATGCATCACATGTTGGGCTTGGTTGCGTGTTGATGCAAGATGGGAAAGTTATTGCGTATGGGTCCAGGCAACAGAAGACTCTTGAGATGAACTACACTATGCATGATTTAGAGTTTGCAGCCGTGTTTTTTGCGCTGAACTTGTGGAGACATCTGCTTTATGGCGCACAGTGAAATTTTTTTACCGATCATAAGAGTTTAAAGTACGTCTTCACCCAGAAGGAATTGAATCTGTGCCAGTGGCGATTGTTGGAGTATGTTGTCGACTACGATGTTGAGGTCCAGTACTATATGGGTAAGGCTAATGTGTTGGCCGATGCCCTAAGTCGGAAGAAGGGGAAGATTTTTAATCTCTCCGTCGAGCTATTAGTGGAAGAATTTCTTTTGATGGATATTTCTATGAGGAGCTGTGACTTAAAGAGTAGTTTGGTAGTAGCTGAGCCTTCTTGGATTGCGCTTACGAGGTTACATCAGAAAAATGATCCAGATCTGCTGCATTTATATCTTATAGCTGAGAAAGGGGAGTTACCAGATTTCTCGATTGATGATGCGGGTAATTTGAAGTGCCGCAACAGATTTTGTATCCCCGCCATTATGGATATTCGAGTTATGTTGTGCAGAGAGGCGCATAGTTCTAGTGTTGCCTACCATCCATGATCTTCCAAGATATATCATGACTTAAAGAAAATTGCCTGGTGGTATGGAATGAAGGGATACATAGCTAGGTTTGTTTCTGAGTGCTATACTTGCAAGCGTGTTAGGCTGATCATGGATGGCCTGGTGGTAAGTTGACTCCCTTGGAGATTCCGACTTGGAAGTGGGTTTTTTATTTCAATGGATTTCATCATGGGTTTATCGAGATCTCCTAAAGGATATGATTATGTTTGGGTGGGACAGATTAACGAAGTGTGCTCACTTCGTACCTTATAAGATTGAAAATCCGATGAAGAAAACAGCTGAGCTGTATTTGAATGAAGTCATCCGATTGCATGGTGTTCAAGTCAGCATTATTTCAGACCGAGACTCCCGGTTTACATCTCGTTTCTAGAAGAGTTTGCAAGAAGGTTTGGGTACGGATTTGAGGTATTCTACCGCATACCACCCGCAGACCAATGGTCAGACAGATCGAGTTAATCAGATAGTGGAGGACATGATCAGATGCTAAATTTTAAAACACGGAGGACCATGGGATGAGCGTTTGAGGCTTATGGAGTTTGCTTATAATAATAGTTATCAAGAAAGCTTGCAAATGACTCCTTTCGAAGCTCTGTATGGGAGACACTGCAGAACTCCCCTCTTTTGGACTGAGGTTGGAGAGAGATCTTTGTTGGGTTCGGATGCGCTTGAAGAAATTGAAGTTGCTGTGAAACTTATTCGAGAGAAGCTTCAGATAACTCAAGAACGATATGAGAAGAACGCCAACCGGCGTAGATAAGATTTGGAGTTTTTTGTAGGGGACTTGGTATTTCTTAAATTTTCCCCGACGGTTGGAATCAAGGGGTTTGGTAAGAACCAGAAGTTGGACTTAAGGTTTGTGGGATAGTTTAATATTGTTGAGCAGATTGGTGTATCGGCTTACAGGCTAGATTTTCCTGCAAACTTTCCTGGTGTGCACGATGTTTTTCACGTATTCCAACTACGGAAGTGTGTGCTAAACGATATACAAGTTTTTAATTCTGTGCCTCAGTTAGATCCAAATCTTTATTATGTGGAGATGCCTGTCCGCATTTTGGATTCGCAGAATCGGGTGTTGCGGAGGAAGAGCATTCCAATGGTTAAAGTTTTGTGGAGAAACCAGGACGTAGAAAGCGCGACATGGCAATTGGAGTCGGCTATGAGGGAGGCTCACCCTCATCTGTTTCCCTGAGTTTTCTTGGTATGTATTCTTCTGCTTAACTCTTGGTTTGTAATGTCCCTTCTATGGTAGAAGTGTTGTGCGTACAGTTTCGGGGCGAAACTTTCTTTTAGGGGGAGTGACTGTAACGCCCCCGGGTTTTCTGTGATTGTTTAAACAATGATTAGCATTACGTCAACGCATTTTCGGCCTTTTCCGTTGTTAGAGCACGGTCTTAGCTCTTTAGGCTCTCTGATTGGCTTGTTTTGTAGCCTGTTTGCAAGGTTCCCTAGCGAGCCAGAGTCTGTTTTGGTGACTCGGTGGAGCCTCTCCAGGAATGCTTGTGTTTTGGCTTCGAGAAGTGTTAGCCCAAGTTTTGTTTGTAGGATGACGATTCCGACTTCGCCACTAGATTCGTAGCGTGGGTATTTAGCTACGGTGTGAATTTTGTCAAATTCAAAGAGCGATTATTTTTCGCGTCGTTTTGGCGTGTTATTTAAATAGCTGATATAATGATATCAGTGGCCGGTTTTTATTGGCAAAGTGTTGTTAGATTATTTTTCTATATGTTTATATATGTACATATATATACAGTGGCTGATTTATAATATTATATTAACAGATATAATATTATATCATGTCATATTATTTTAGTGATTGGGTGTGGATGTACCAAAATAGTATTATAATAGATATTTATGTAAAGCATATCTTGGTCTTATCCATATTACTCTTCCCCAAACCCGACGGATAGCTTCCAGCGGAAGGAGACGGGCGACGGAAAATCCTGGAGCTTCTGGCCGCCGATTTCTTGCTAGTTAGAGCCCAGATTTCTCGTTTGAGGGCAGATCTGGACTGCTCTCACCCGGATCATCCTCCCTAGGTAAGTATTTCTTGTTCTAGAGTTGTCTTATAAGCTAGGGTTTTTCGAGTTTGCTCATCTTCCCTCTAAGAGCTTCAGATTTCCTCTTAGGTGGCCGATCTTGCAGCCGGTCCCGAGTGAGAATTCTTGGCTGTTGTTTCCTTGAGGTAGAGGTAAGTGATGCTCTTTTCCCTTGCCAAGCATGATCTTATCTTATTATCTTTCTTGTTTGTAGTAGCTTTACTTTTCTCTCCTAGAAGCTAGGGCTGCTGCAGTCTTTGTCCCGAGCAAGTTCAATATCAATCTTGTCCAGATTTAAGTTATTCTCTCTCCTTATTTGCTGTTTGTTGTCCAGGTCAGTTGCTAGAGATAGAATTTTAGCTGGTTGGTTTAGGCCCAGAGTGTGTGGTAGTTGTAGCCGGTAGGAGGGGTAGAAATTTTTTTTGCCAACTCTCTGTGGGAAGGCGTTGAGTGTTATCTTAGGGCAGAAGTTCATTTTGTAGGCTAAGTGTAAAAGCATTGAGTGTGTTGGACACACTCAACGCCTAGCTATTTGTTCTGGAGTCTAAGTCCAAAAGCGTTGACAACGTTGAGTGAGTTGAGCTCACTCAACGCTGTATTCCTTTGGCATTGAGTGAGTTGCGCTCACTCAACGTCGTCTTTCTAGAGACTTTTTCTAAGTCTTTTGGCGTTGAGTGAATTGAGCTCACTCAACGCCGTCTGCCTTTGGAGTTGAGTGAGTTGCGCTCACTCAAAACCCTCTTGACAGAATTTTGCATTGAGTGAGTTGAGCTCACTCAACGCCGCCTGTCAGGGATTATTTTTTTTATCTAAGTCTTTTGGCATTGAGTGAGTTGAGCTCACTCAACGTCGTCTAGTCTGACGATGTTTTTTCTTCTAAGTCAAAAGAGTTGAGTGTGGTGAAGTCACTCAACGGCATCGGCTGTTTAGCGTTGACAGCATTGAGTGAGCTGAACTCACTCAATGCCGTCGTCCAGTGAGATTTAAAGGCTAAGTCTTTTGGCGTTGAGTGAGTGGAGCTCACTCAATACGGCGTCGAGTAGACTCCACGCCTTCCCTGCTTAGATTTTGGCGTTGAGTGAATGGTACTCACTAAACGCGGCGTTGAGTGGACTAGACGCCTTCTATGCTTAGTGTTTGGCATTGAGTGAGTGGTACTCACTCAACGCAGTGTCGAGTGGACTCGACGCTTTTTCCTTAGGCTGGTGTTTTTTTCTCCCGAGTTGGTTACTGTGAGTTTTATTTCGGTTTTGTGATGTTTTTCAGCTGGATTTGAAGGACGAATCGTGAATTATGGCATGTGTTTTTTGTTTGGTGGCCCTATAAGGGGTGGTTTGGGTGTAGAGCCGTGGTCACCACCATTTTGGCCCCGGTTTGGGCTGGTTGTGTTGGTGTGTTGGACCCTAGGGCTGTCACGGTTGTACCCTTGAGAATTTTGGATCTGGTTGTTTGGATTAGGACTGTTTTTAGTCACCAACCCAGATCCATGGTTTTACCACTACTAATGATTCACAAGTTAGGACTGTTATTTCCTTTCCATTTTAAATTACTATTTTGGCATATGTTTGCCTTGTTGCTGCTACAGGTTTTTAGCAGGGCATGTTGCTAATTTTTGCACTTTGTGCGCTTTGATTATTCCTTGGATAGTGTTTTACTTTTGCTGTCTCGTTTATTTCCTTTTTTAAGTTTGATAGAATTCTATTGTAAGGGTTTGGTAAACCCCTTCCTTTTTATTGCTTATGACCTAATGCTCCATTTCTATCTGATTATATTCTTGCTGAGGTATTCTTTCTTTGAATGCCTCAAGTTCAGAGCAGTAGCCGGTTGAGCGGCTAGTTTTCTTTTGGGGGGCTTGCTAGTGATCTCCTAGGTTATTTAGATTCCCCTTCCTTAGCTCGTGAGGTAGATCTTTTCTTGTTTCCTTCTGTATAGACATGCATACTCACTAGTGGGTTCATGTCAGGTTTTTGACACCCACTGGTGGTTTTCCTTATGATGCTAAATATGTGACTTAAACTGCTATTTTTGCCTATTTGGGGATTGTTTACTTGCTCTCTGGAAATGATTTATGCTAGGATGCATGTTAGGTATTTTAACTCATAAAAGAATTAATATATGAACTTCATACATGCCATATTTCTAAACCTAAAGTACTATTTTCCAACGTAACATAAAGACTATTTTCATATTATACTAAATTTAGAGTCCTGCATTTCATGAGTCGTTCTTTGGGGACATTTACACTCATATAGGATGTCAAATCACCTTAACCAAGATATTTTTCGTAGCGTATAAATAATTTTTTTTACTTATGGACTAGTTGATCCACTGTACCGAGGGATACGACCATCCATCTAATTTTAAATATGTTCTTCATAATAACTTATGATTTCGGTTTAACTTGTTTAAGTTGGTGCCTTGCCTGAGCATCTGCAGTTATCCCCTACATGATGTGGCATTAGGACACGTATTTTCTCTTACTCTGATCAAATTTTGTTGCTGAAAAAATGCAGGTCGTGACAGGGTTGCTGGTACTTTCTTCATTCTCTTGGAATTAACAAATCTAAACAAGAGTTCTCTACAAAGCTCTGCATAACAAGCGATGGATTGGGGGTATAACTCTTGGAACCATTCTCTAGCTTGACCATCGAAAGTGGTAACCAAAAGTTGCACTTTATAGCATCTGTCAAGCATCTCAGGGCCACAACATATTTAAAAGCCGGTAGATGTATGACTGGATTAGACTCCACAATATAAGAGTGAAAGCGAGGCTCTTTGAAATTGTTCGGAGCCATTTCCCAACGGATCCTATCCATGAAGGGAGAGGGTTCCTCAACTTCAACTGGAGTAGAGGTCATTGCTAGCTCTGCGACTTGGCAGTCTTCGGCAAAATCAAGCCTATGAGCTGGGCTCCCCTTGGACGCCTCATGGAAGAACTTCATGAGAGAAGCAAACTACTCCTATGGGGTCGTAGGGGAGCTCCGGACTGTATGGGCGATTGGCTGGTGGAGAAGGGGAATTTGTCATCGCTGCAAGGACTGGCATATGACAAACTAGCATGTCCGTGGGAACTATTATGTGCTGATATGCTAACTGATGTGTGAGCACGGTTAGGGCCTGGCTGATCACATTGAGGTGTTTATCTGTCTTACTACGAGACTATTCGTCCTCCCTGCGAGATCGCTCTAATGCATCCCACAATGCATCTAAAGAGATTGAGCGGTCTGAGCGAGTTGGAAGATAAGAAGATCGATGGTCTAAAATTATTATCCACAATTTTCACAACCACTTGGATCTGAAGGTCGTGTGTTAAATATTGATGCAGGAAATGCATCCATGGATCCTGTAAAGGGAAGAGGGTGTGGAGGAAACTGCATGTAGTTGTCTACTAAAGGTTAGAGGAAAAAGAGAATCAGAGCCATAGATCGCGGAAATACCAGACTTTACTCGTCGCAGAGAATACCATTCTTGTGATGGGCTTTCCTTTGATTAATTGAATGTGATTGCAAGGAAAAGGAAAAAGGATGATGAGCTATGCGAGCAGCAGTACGCAAAGGCTGAGAATCGAATTCGTAGCCTTTAGCAAGTGGGCTCCGGACTCGAGTCAATGTGCTTTGGGTGGGCCACTCCACCCTATTTATTGGCTCGGGGGCCCAACCAAATGGGCAGGGCTAAAATAATTGCCTGCCCAGGGTACAGGAGAACCGGATAGGGTTGATAGGGCACAAAAGAAAGATAAGATCGTGAGTCCGCCAAGGAGGGGCGGATGTAACCTCGTGAGCTAGAGCCTTCACCTTGATTTTCTGCATGATAGGCGCCGACCTGGGCAGACTGGTAATTCTGTCCATTGCTGTTGATGGTAACCTGCTTAGCGCTCAAGACATCGGGGCTACCATTTCGAACTGGATGCTTGTGCGGCCTCAGGAATGAGTCCATGGTAAACTGTCGATTTATCTGAGGATTACTTGTGGAATCTAGCGTTAACATTTGCTAATTCTCTTCAGATTCTCCCGATATATCTTAAATTTAACTGCTTTTGACTTCTCTTTTGCAGATATTACAGGTGTTCGCTAGTTCACCTCAGGTACTCACGTTGTATGTTTATTTACCTATTTTTGACTTCTCTTTTGGAGAGATTAGGAGGTGTTAGTAAGTTCGCCTCAGGTACTCGCATTTTATGTTTATTTACCTACTTTTGACTTCTCTTTTGTAGAGATTAGCAGGTGTTTGTGAGTTTTATTCAGGTACTGGCATTATATGTTAACTTACTTGCTTTTGACTTCTCTTTTGCAGAGATTAGAAGGTGTTTGCGAGTTCTCTTCTGGTACTCGCGTTATATGTTAATTTACCTACTTTTGATTTCTCTTTTTCAAAGATTTGCAAGTGTTGGAGAGTTCACCTCTGGTACTCGTGTTATATGTTTATTTACCTTCTTTTGACTTCTCTTTTGCAGAGATGAGCAGGTGTTCACGAGTTCTCGTTAGGCATTCCCATTATATGTTAATTTACCAGCTTTTGACTTATCTTTTAGAGAGATTAGTAGGTGTTCGTGATTTCACCTCAGGTACTCGCGTTATATGTTTATTTACCTGCTTTTAACTTCTCTTTTGCAGACAATAGCAGGTGTTCGCGAGTTCTCTTCAAATACTCACATTATATGTTTATTTACCTGCTTTTGACTTCTCTTTTGAAGAGATGAATAGGTGTTCACGAGTTAACCACAGGTACTCGCGTTATATGTGTTTTTACCTACTTTTGACTTCTCTTTTGAAGAGATTACCATGTGTTTCCGAGTTCATCTCAGGTTTTTCCGAGTTCACCTCAAGTACTCTCATTACATGTATATTTACCTGAGATTAACTTCTCTTTTGTGGAGATTAGTAGGTGTTCGCGAGTTCTCTTTAGGTTCTCCAGTTAAATTTTAAATTTAACTACTTTTGACTTCTCTTTTGCATAGATTTACAGGTGTTCGTGAGTTCGCCTCAAGTACTCGTGTTATAGGTTTATTTACCTACTTTTGACTTCTCTTTTGGAGAGATTTGTAGGTGTTAGTCAGTTCACCTCAGGTATTCGCATTATATGTTAATTTACCTTCTTTAGACTTCTCTTTTCCAGAGATTAGCTGGTGTTCGGGAGTTCTATTCAAGTACTTGCATTATATGTTAACTTACCAGCTTTTGACTTCTCTTTTGGAGAGATTAGCAGGTGTTTGTGAGTTCTTTTCAGGTACTCGCGTTATATGTTAACTTACCTACTTTTGACATCTATTTTGCAGAGATTTGCAAGTGTTTCCTGAGTTTACCTCAGGTACTCCTGTTATATGTTTATTTACCTGCTTTTGACTTCTCTTTTGTAGAGATGAGCAGGTGTTAACGAGTTCACTTAAGGTATTCTCATTATACTTTAAATTTGCCCGCTTTTGATTTCTCTTTTACAGAGATTAACAAGTGTTCATGAGTTCTGTACAGGTACTCGCATTATATGTTAACTTCCCTGCTTTTGACTTCTCTTTTGCAGAAATTAGCCGGTGTTAGTGAGATCTAATCCGGTACTCGTGTTATATGTTAATACCTGCTTTTGACATCTCTTTTGCGGAGATTTGCAGGTGTCAGCAAGTTCACCTCAGGTACTCGTGTTATATCTTTATTCACTTGCTTTGGACTTCTCTTTTGTAGACATGAGTAGGTGTTCATGAGTTGTTATTTATTCCTATTATATGTTAATTTACTTGCTTTTGACTTCACTTTTGTAGAGATTAGCAGGTGTTTGTGAGTTCACCTCAGGTACTCGCATTATATGTTTATTTACTTACTTTTGGCTTCTTTTTTACAGATATTAGCTAGTGTTCGCGAGTTCTGTTCAGGAACTTACGTTATATGTTTTTCACCTGCTTTTGACTTCTTTTTTTTTAAAGATTAGCAGGTGTTCGCAAGTTCTCTTCAGGTTCTCAACTTATATTTTAAATGTAACTTATTTTGACTTCTCTTTTGCAGGATTTGAAGGTGTTTGCAAGTTCATCTCAAGTACTCGTGTTATATGTTTATTTACCTGTTTTTGATTATTTTTTTGGATAGATTTGCATGTATTAGAGAATTCATCTCAGGTACTCGCATTATTTGTTAATTTACCTACTTTTAACATCTCTTTTGGAGAGATTTGCAGATGTTAGCGAGTTCACCTCAAGTACTTGTGTTATTTGTTTATTCATCTGATTTCGACTTCTCTTTTGCTGAGATTAGAAGGTATTTGTGAGTTATATGCATGTACTCAAATTATATGTTAACTTACCTTCTTTTGACCTCTCTTCTGTAGAGATTAGCAGGTGTTTGCTAGTTCTCATACTGCACTCACTTTATTTGTTAATTTACTTGCTTTTGACTTCTCTCTTGCGGAGATTTATAGGTGTTTGCGATTTCAGCTCATGTACTCGTGTTATATGTTTATTTAATTGTTTTTGACTTCTCTCTTATAGAGATTAGTAGGTGTTCGCGAGTTCTTGTCAGGTATTTTCATTATATGTTAATTTACCTTCTTTTGACTTCTCATTTGTATAGATTAGTAGGTGTTCGTGATTTCACCTCAGGTACTCACGTAATATGTTTATTTACCTTCTTTTGAATTATCTTTTGCGGAGATTAGGAGGGGTTCATGAGTTCTATTCAGGAACTCATGTTATATTTTATTTACCTATTGTTGGCTTCTCTTTCGTAAAGATTAGCAGGTGTTCATGAGTTCTCTTCTGGTTCTCTAGTTATATTTTAAATTTAACTGCTTTTGACTTCTCTTTTGCATAGATTTGCAGTTGTTCGCGAGTTCACCTCCGGTACTCGCGTTATATGTTTATTTTCCTACTTTTGACTTCTATTTTGGAGAGATTTGGATGTGTTAATGAGCTCACCTCAGGTACTCGCATTATTTGTTTTTTTACCTACTTTTGACTTCTTTTTTGCCGAGATTAGTAGGTGTTCGCAAGTTCTATTTAGATACTCGCATTATATGTTAACTTACCAACTTTTGACTTCTCTTTTGTAGAGATTAACAGGTGTTCACGAATTCTCATCCGATACTCGTGTAATATATTAATTTACATGCTTTTAAATTCTCTTTTGCGGAGATTTGCAGGTGTTCATGAGTTCACCTGGGGTACTCGTGTTATATGTTTATTTACCTTCTTTTGACTTCTCTTTTACAGAGATTTATAGGTATTCGCGACTTCATATCCAGTACTCATGTTATATATTTATTTACCAGCTTTTTTACTTCTGTTTTGCAGTGATGAGCAAGTGTTCGCGAGTTCTCTTCAGGTATTCACGTTATATGTTAATTTACCTGCTTTGACTTCTCTTTTGCAAAAATTAGCAGGTGTTTGTGAGTACACCTCAGGTACTCGTGTTATATGTTTATTTACCTACATTTTACTTCTCTTTTGTGGAGATTAGAAGGTGTCTGTGAGTTCACTTTAGGTACTTGCATTATATTTTAAATTTACCTATTTTTATTTCTCTTTTGTAGAGATTATCAGGTGTTCACGAGTTCTCTTCAGGTTCTCCTTTTATATTTTAAATTTAACTTCTTTTGACTTCTCTTTTTCATAGATTTGCAGGTGTTCACGAGTTCGTCTCAGGTACTCGTGTTATATGTTTATTTACTTACTTTTGACTTTTCTTTTGGAGAGATTAGCAGGTGTTTGCGAGTTTATCACAGGTACTCGCATTATATGTTTATTTACCCACATTTGACTTCTCTTTTGTAGAGAATAACAGGAGTTCGCGAGTTCTATTCGGGTATCACGTTATATGTTAACTTACGAGCTTTTGACTTCTCTTTTGTAGAGATTAGCAGGTATTTGGAGTTCTCTTCAGGTACTCATGTTATATGTTAATTTACCTACTTTTGACTTCTCTTTTGTAGAGATTTGCAAGTGTTCGCGAGTTTACCTCAAGTACTCGCATTATATTTTTATTTACCTAATTTTGACTTCTCTTTTGCAGATATGAGTACGTGTTCAAAATTTCTTGTCAGATATTCCCGTTATATGTTAATTTACCTACTTTTGACTTCTCTATTGCAGAGATAAGCAGGTGTTCGTGAGTTCACCTCAGGTACTCGCGTTATATGTTTATTTACCTGCTTTTGACTTCTCTTTTGCAGAGATGAGTAGATGTTCACGAGTTCTTGTAAGGTATTATAACATCCCTAAAACAACTAGCGCCCTAAGAGGGTTCTGTCATGACTAGGTCATGATAAAACCCTAGGAAGCCCAAGAAGACCAAGTGAACCAAAGAATGAAGGAGGAAATCACCTTGGTCTGCAATTAGCTAATTTCAAGCACCACCCATAGGGTTTTACTTTAAGGCCTCAACATGACTCCAGGACCCCACCACAATACCTCTAACACTTAAGGGAGGTCAATGAGCCACCTAGGACCCATTGGGGTGAACTAAAGAGGTCAAGTTGACCAATGTCAACCATAGCCCTAAAGTTGTCAAAGTGCCCTAATTAAGGGTCAAGTGGCCTCCAAGGTGCAAAACCAACCCTTCATAGAACTTAGGGGAGGCCAATGTGTCACCAAGGACCCATTGGAGTCAACCCAAAAGGTCAATTTGACCAAGGTCAACTCAACCCTAGATTTGGTCAAATTAACTCAAGTTGACCCAACAGAGCCCAACTCACTTGGGTTAAGCCAAATTTGAGTGACCCGTTAGCTTTATGTGGTAGGAAATTACATAAAATGCCACTGAAATTATGGAGAAGGTGACTAGGAGAGTGAAACCCCACTTCCCCTTTAATGGTGGAGAGAGAAAGAAAGAGGAAGAGGCCTTTTATGGTCAAGAAAGGCCAAGGGTCTCCTCTCTTCAATTCTAATGGCCTGGTACATCTCCCCCCTTCAGTTTAGAGGAGTCAAATAGCCATAACAAGCCCCTAGGTGGCTTAATTAAGAGCTCTTCATGATGGCCGAAAATGGCCATTAATGGCCATTGAAGCTTGACCCCTCCCCTCCCCCTCTTGGTTCAATTAAAAGCTTCTCCAAGGCCAAATATGTCATTTTCATCCTTCCCATGAAGATTTAGAGACCTCTGGTGTAGAAGTTGTAGATCACTCGACACCACAACCACCAAAAATGGCGTCACAGCGATTGGCAAGTCTTCATCCACCCTAGAAGGTCGACTTCTCCCCCTCTACCTCTGTGCTAGCATCTTAGCTCGATTAGGAGTGATATCGGGCTCAATTGAGCCCGATCCAGTTAGAAAATTAGGAGAATTTCCATGAAAAAAATGTAGTTGTGGGATCGCCGGAAACAACCTCACCCGCGGTCGTGCCGCCGCACAACGGTAGACCCCACCTCAAAGGAGGTGGCGGTGGCAGTGGCTGGCCAGGGAGGTGGTTGGGTGGCTAGGAATTCACGGCCGAAGGTGCTCCATGACAGAGGAATTGAGACCATTGGCACAAGCTTGAAGACGAACTGATTCCGTCCAAGGCACTTTAAGATTCGTGTTATGATTTTATATTAATTTCATTTTAATTCTATATATGTCAAAATGCCCATGCATTGATTGAAAAGCAGTCCACGGAATGTCGGACTCACAGATCCTGAGCTGATGGTAGACTGATCGAAGATCAATCTTGGAGAATACTGTGCTACCGCACAACTGATCAAACAAATCGTCAATCCGTGGCAGAGGGTACCTTTTCTTGATAGTAAACTTGTTCAGCTCTCTATAGTAGATGCAAAGCCTCATCGACCCATCTTTATTCTTTACAAACAGAACAGGCGCACCCCAAGGCGACGAGCTCGGCCTGATAAAACCCTTTTCCAACATCACATCCAGCTGGATACGCAACTCCTCCAGCTCTTGCGGGGCCATTCGGTACGACACTTCACAATAGGACGCGTACCTGGCTCCAAATCAATAACAAATTCGACATCTCTATCGGGTGGAAGACCGGGAAGATCGTCAGGGAAAACATTCGAAAACTCGCACACCACAGGAATCTCCTACAAATACGGTACACTAACAACAGCCCCCACTACTGAGACAAAACAGGCAAAGCAATCAGAATCAAGAAGCCTCTGAACACATACCGCAGAAGTATCTAGAGAATCCTTGCGCGGATCAGCATAAACACACCCAGGCTTACCATCATCCTTAACGAAGTCCAAGAACTTAACCTTGCACTGGATAACTACATCATAACTGGACAACCAGTCCATGCCTAAGATAACATCGAAGTCTTCCAGGTCAATCACCTTCAAATCTACCTTCGCTAGAAAATCCCCCAACAAAATTGGACAATCCCAAATGCCGTGATACGAAACCATAGAATCACCAGAAGGAAACTTGACGCAAAAGGCATCACTAACTTGCTCTAGACCCAAACGATAGCGCTCCACAAAGGCTCTAGCCACAAATGAGTGGGTAGTGCCAAAGTCAAAGAGAACACGCGCCCATCGGTTCCTCACCTTAAATATTCTTATAAGATGGAATACACAACTAAGAAAAACACAAGCTATAGCTATACTAGAATCAAAACATTCAAGCTAGGGAGAAATCTAACCTGAAATGACCTGAGTTGAAGTCTGCGCTCCCTCTACAGAAATTATATTCAGCTTCCCCTTGCCTTTATCCACACGCTAAGGCGGGGGTAATGCCTAAAGCGAAACCACATGGAGAACGGGTTGGACCTGTGGGCACCATGTCTTGAGATGACCCTTATGCCCACATTGAAAGCAGACTTTATCTTTTGACCAACAACGGGCAACATCATGACCCTTCTTCCCACACAAGGTACACACCAAATCCCCCTGGGAGCACCCTGAATCGCATGAACCTGATCCTTTTATGCTGCCAACCTCTTGAAACATTTCTCCACGGGATGGCCCGGCCGGCCACAGAAGCTGCAAACCTCCTTGCTCTTATTTCTGAAAGAAGCACCAGGTACCTGGGGGCTCTTTCCTTCAATAGCTTTCCTTTTATCCTTTCTCACTTACTTCCCTCTTAGCTTAGAATTATCAATGGCCTCCACCTTCAAAGCAGCTTCTACTGCACCAGCATAACTCACTGATCAGTGGGCAACATCTAACTGCTGAACATCACTTCTCAGGCCACAGAGAAATCGCTTAACTCTATCCGCTTCAGAACTCACCAAGCTATGAGCAAACCGGCTCAGTTTGCTGAGTTCTATCTAATACTCCGCAACCGTAAGCTGCCTCTTCTTCAAATGTAGGAAATCATTCATCAGGCGGTCGAGCTCGACCAAAGGAAGAAACTTCCTTAACAACAGTCCCTTAAAGGCCTCCCAAGGGCATCCCTCTTTCAAGCTCTCCTTCTCACTCAGCAACCAACTCTTCACCAATCCTTTAAGCTGATAGGTGGTGATCATCACCCTCTGATCAGGTGTAACTCCAGAATAGAAAAACATCTCCTCGATGGCTATAAGCCAATCATCCAAAACCATAAAGTCTGCCTTCCCATCATAAGTAGGTGGTCCAAGTCATTGGAAGTGTGATATGAATGTCATCTCCGGGGGCAACACAATAGGAGGTACTAGGGGAGCAGGAGGAATAGGAACAACTACACCTACAGTAGGGTCCGGCACTCTCGAAGGCTGTCCCGCCACAATTGCTATCAGAGACTGGATCTGAGTCTACATATCCACCACTTGCCTAGATAAGGCTTCATTACTCTGTTGCAGACTTTCAATCAATGCCTCGCTTTGTGCTCCGGAAGACTCACCCTCTGATTGAGGAGTCTATCTCGTCGAAGGACGCCTCGCCATCCAATAATCGTATCTGTATGACTTAGAACCTACCCCAACTGGTAGAACAAAACTACCTAGTACCGACCAACATACTTAAATATGAACTTCAACTGCTAAACTTGCTCTGGATTTGTTTTTACAATGATGATGTTATGCTTAACCTAAGATGGTTCACCACCATCGTACTAAATCATGTGCCTAGACCATGAATGCATGTATTTGTATTCTTTTTGACTCAAAACCATGTGTGTACATATGTCATCATGCAAATCTTTAGCTTGGCACGTTGTGCGATGATATGTTATGCTATGCATGTTGTGCTATGCATTCAAAAAAAATGTCTTAATGCATGACATGGGCGGTGTATACATGAAAATGTTATGTATCCCATACTACATAACATTTCCATGCAACGAAAAAAAAGATAACGTGCTAGCCGCATTCATGTGGTGAGGTTATGCATCCCATACTACATAACTCTCATATGTTGCCTCCTATGGTGGATCCATATACAAACACATATTATGCATCCAATACTACATAATATGCCATGTATACTTCTATTCATGCTTATGGGTGTAGTGTTCGTGCTTTAGCCAAGACGTGATGATGACATATCGGTGTGTGTATTATATGATTCTAAACTAATAATGCAAATAAGGGAATGGTTGCCCGACCAATTATCAATCAACCTCCCTTTGATACCAACTATGATGACCCACATTTTCTCACAAATAAGATTGTATTAGAGCAAGAGAAAATACGCGCCATGATGCCACGTCGTGCAGGGGATAACTGCACACGTTTAGGAAAAACTTAAGACTCTACATCTTTAAAGAAAATCGTAAATTTTTATGAGAGGAAATCAGTTAAATTTGACGGCCATATCCCTCAGTACAGTTGATCAGCTAGTCCACAATAAAAATATATATATACGCAGTGGAAAATACTTTGGTTAGGGTGATTTGACATCCTAAAAGATCATAAGTGTCCCCGAGGGATGACTCATGGTATGCACGACTCTAGAGATTAGTGCAGTTTATTTAAAAATATAGTCTTTACGCTAATAAGAAAAGTAGTGCCTTAGTTTTATAAATATGATGTGCATGAGATACATAAAGTAATGTTTTAGGGTTTAAAATACCTAACGTGCAACCTAGCATAAAACCTTCCCAAAAACAAGTGAACAACCTCAAATAGGCAAAAGTAGCAGTTTTAGTTCATACCCAGCAACATAAGTAAGCCACCAGTGGACGTTAATAACTTGACACGAACCCACTAGTGAGTATGCATGTCTATATAGAAAGGAAGAAAAAACTACCTCACCAGATGAGGAACAATAACCTCAGCTACCCAGAAGGCCACAAGCAAACTCCACCAGAGGACTAGCTGTCAAACTTGCTACAACCTGAACATGAATCATTCAAAGAAAGAGCACCTCAGCAACAAAAAAACAAAGGAAGTGGAGCATTAGATTCATAAGCAATGAAAGCAGGGGTACAAACCCTGCAACAAAAAGCTAACAGTAGAAGAAAAGCATGACAGTAAGAGTAAAACACTGTCAAAAGAGTAGTAAAATCACACCAAGTGTGAGCATACATAGCAACAAGCTTTACCAAAAAGACTACAGCAGCACCAAGGCAAACATATGCCAAGAGAAATACCCATAAGAAAGGAAAGGAACTAACAGTCCTAAACTTGGTGAATTATTGGTCGTGGTGAAAACCTTGGGTCGGAGTGGGCAGAACAGCCCTCACCAACAACCATACCAAAAAAACACTTCAGGGTGAAAATAAACGGTGGCAGCTACAGAGTCCACACACCAAACCATACCAGCCCATCGCGGCCTAGGTGGTGGTGGCCACAGCTCAGCACACATAATTCACCCCTTACAGAGCCCACAAAAACACACCACTTGCCAGAATCCACGAGTCGGCATGCAAAAACTAGCTGATCACCCAACTCCCCCTAAACGAAAAAGCCATACTAACAATCCCAAGTAAACACACAAAACCCAAGGCAAAAGCATCGAGTTCACTCAACGCGACACTGAGTGGGTTCATCACACTCAACGCCAAATAGCTTCGGCGTTGAGTGTGGTCCACCCACTCAACGCCAAGCAACTTAACCGCAACAACAAGCTTTGGCGTTGAGTTAGTCCACCACACTCAATGCCAAAATTGCCATGGCATTGAGTGAGGTCGTCTCACTATATGCCAAAATACTTAACCGCAAAAGCAGGCTTTGGCGTTGACTGAGTCCACCACACTCAACCCCAAAATAGCCACAGCGTTGAGTGAGGTCGACTCACTCAATGCCAAAAGACTTACCGCAAAAATAGGCTATGGCGTTAAGTGAGTCAACCTTACTCAACGATATGGTTGTTTTAACATTGAGTGTAGTTGATTGCAACTAGAGGAAGAACGGTCATACCGGCTCTTGGGCTTTTCAACTGAGGGCCAGAAGAAGTGGCCATAGGTTGACTCAAAGTCCTGCTCATTGCAAGTAATGCCAGGCATTCTGAATGAAATAGGACCGAGTGGGGCCTTTCCATTTTCTGCAATAGAGGCCTTCTTAGCAGCCTTATTTCTCCTCTGATTTGTGTTTCTCCTAGATGATTTACCAGGCGCACCCACATGCCCTAAGACAGCCCCCTTAGCCTGAGAAGAGAATTCATCAACTAGAGGAAGAACGGTCTTGGGCATAGAGAAGATTTTGATAATTTTTATCTCTGCCGCAAGTTGTTCTTCCAACTTGTTGATTTTTTCCTATTTTTGGTCAAGGAGCCTTAGAGAATCTGAGTGCTCAGAAGTCATACCTAGGTGTTCCTGTCGGAGAGAGATCAAGCTCGTGATCTCTTCTCTTAGGAACACCCCCTCAGCCTTAAGGAATTTGACTTCCTTTTCCTGAGCGCTCAACCTCTTTCGTCATTGTTCGAAAGTATTGAGCAGAAGCTCATATTTTTCGAGGAGTTCAGCCTCATGGGCGATGGACTGTCCTCATGGTCATCTTTAGAAGACTCAGAGTTAGATTTAGAGAGGGGGTACGATCTTTTACCTTCCAAGTAAATGAGGGACAGTCTCCTTTTGAGTCGGAGAGACCCATTAGACCGAAGTAGGCTTCCTCATCATCACTGGTGTAACATCCCATTTCCAACTAGACCCCTAAGAGTGGTTTTGTCATGACAAAACCCTAGGAAGCCCAAGAAAGAGTCAAGTGGACCTGGTGGTGTGGATAGGGCCACTATGGTCTGCACTTAGCAGATTTCTAAACCTTGGTAAAAGGTGATCATTGGGCTTCACCAAGACTCCAAGACCCCACCCATACCCTTATAACCCTAGAAGGGGGTCAATGGGTCACTAAGGACCCATGGAGAGCAATCAAAGGACCTAAGTTGACCAAAGTCAACTATAACCCTAGCTAGGTCAAATTGACCTACACAAGGGTCCATTGCAGTCTATTAGCCAAATATACCCCACCCATACCTCCATAACCCTAGGTAGGGGTCAATTGGTCACTAAGGACCCATGGAGGGTAGTCAAGGGAGCTAAGTTGACCAAAGTCAACTCTAAACTTAAATAGGTCAAATTGACCTACACAAGGGTCAATTGCAGTCCCTTAGCCAAAAGGACCCCACCCATACCCTCATAGCCCTAGTCAGAGGCCAATAGGTCACCAAGGACTCATTGGGACCAATCATAAAGACTAGGTTGACCAAAGTCAACTCTTGACCTAAAATGGTCAAAGTGCCCTAGTTAAGGGCCAAGTGACCTCCAAGGGCCAATCCCACCCCACCTTGACCCTAGGGGAGGCTAATGGGTCACCAAGGACCCATTAATGAAATTTCAAGGACCAAATTGACCTAGGTTGGCCCTAGTCCAACTTTGGGTCAAGTTAGCCCAAATGGGCTAACTCAAGCTCAAGCCCATATCAATTGAGCAAACCATGACTTAAGTGACCAAATGGACTTGTGGGCTGCCATGGGACATGTAGGAGCCAAAAATTCAGGCTTGGTGACTAGGAGGGAGAAAGTCACCCATGGAGAGAGAGAAAGAGAAGAAAGAAGAAGGAAGGAGGACTTTGTGCTCCTCCTTCCCCCTCCCCAACCTCCCCATTCATTTCAGAAGGACAAGGGGGAGTGCAGCAGCCATTGTGGACTGGTTAGAGCAAACACCACCCCCCTACCAACCTAGCCGCCAAGATTGACCATGGCCAAAAATGGCACATGGCAATTCAGCCACCTAACTCCCTCCTCTACCTCTTTAAAAGCTTCAGTGAGGTCCAAGGAGTATTTCCCACTCTTTTCCTGAAGAAGCCAAGCCCTTTCCTCCATTTTTGAACAATCTGACCACCACCGGCCACCACCATGCCAATCCGGCGATCAGCACGGCTACAACCGCCACCACAGGTCCTCCTCCACTCCTTCTTGCATGGGTAGATCCTTAGAATCCATAGGGCCAAGGTTGGAGCTCAATTGAGCCCAATCGGATTTTGAAAATCATGGATTTTCCATGAAATTACATCCTATCGGGTTCGCCGGAATAGGGCTTCCCGGCAGCCTAGACGCCGCCTGGAGATAGCCCCGACCACCACGAAGGTGTCGACGGCGGTGGCAGGCCGGGGAGGTGGCCGGAGCGACGGCGGCAGCCGCTAGAAATCAGCCTAGGCGGGATGAATCTGGGCCGTTGGTCCGTGGGGACGATGACGGGATGCCGTCCAATTATGCGCCAAGATTCGTGCAGATGAATAAATAAACTATAGCTTAAGTTTAATTTTATTTCATTTCCTGTCACAGAATTTGTATTTATTGGTATTAATTATTAAAAATAACTAGAGCCTTTTTTAGAGAAAATGGGCAACATCAAAAAGGTAGCCCTATGGGTCTACTATCAAACAAAATTGGTTTGAACCAATTTGGGTGACTGGTTTGACCAGGGCACTCAATTTGGTGGGGGTCTATACATATGACTAGGCAGTCATTAAACTAGTTGCCCACACTTCATCCTTGGTCCAAATGGTCTGAAATTTTGGCAAGAAGTCACCCTACACTATATATAGATCCTGCCCAAAATGGGAATTTTTGGGAATAATTTTCCTATAGTTTTGTAAATAATTTAATTATGCTAGGGTAAATTAAATTATGGGTCAAATGAAGTCCAAATTCATCCAAATTTTGGTGGGATGTATATGAGGTCAATATAGACCTCTGGTTAAAATTTCATTAAGTTTGGAGTTGATTTAAATGGGAATCAAGCAAACCCTAGCCTTGCCCTAAGAAGGGCATTTTGGTCCAAAAAGTAATTTTGGGTTTTGAGTGTCCAATTCACCTCAACAGAGGTTCAAATTTGGAACACTGACTTTGCATGACTTTATACACCTTCCAATGAAAACTTGGGGGCAGTGGAGTTGATTTGGCCTAAGATCCTAGGTCAAACACTAAAGAAGGGCTTTTATACCTTGTGAAGGGCATATGGCCATAACACCTTGTATGACTATGAAACTTTGTAGGGATGGTTTTAGGGTAACTATAACCCTATGGTAAAAGTCTTAGGGTGTTTTGGAAAGTTTGGGACCCACAAAACCCTGACCCTAGTTTAGGGCACAAACTTTGTAGGGTTAGAATAGGCTAGTTAAACTCTTCAAAATAAGGTGAAATTTTGGTATAATGGTAATAAGGATATTATTAGTCTCTGGTAATTTATTTGGGAATTTTGGGATAATATTTATGGTACTTCATTTGAAATACATCGGATGCCTAAATTTAATAAACTAATTATTATGGTCTCTCTGACCCTTGGGAGGTCATGAAAGTTTGGCAGAGGATGTTTTGAATCATTATAAGCTTATATAAATTTTATGAAAATTTTTGGATACTTATTTGAGATACTTACTTCACAAGTTTGTTAAATGATGGAATTATTCAATAATTTAATTTAGCCCATATACTGATAAATAAATTATGAAATTTGTCCCAAACAATTTACATGCCATTAGATTCATACTTGAATTTTCCCTGAATTTTTGGAAGCAATATAGTATTTTATATTTCTTTAAATGAATTTTTAAGGATTAAAATTAAATAATGATTTGGGGATAAAACCTTACTGAAAAATTTAGATATATTGGAAGATGAGTTATATCCTTATTTTGAATAACATATAAAATTTGTAGAATGATATCTTGACTGAAAATGGTACTTCATGTTCATTATTTGAAGTTTTAGTCAATAGAATAATTAAATAAATTATTAAGTAAATAAGGAAAATTTTGGATCTCTGGATTTAGGGCTTAAAGGTCATAATGGACCTCCATTAATTATTATATGGGTATTGGATGATTACTTGATATACTTCCTATTTTACATAACATTAAACCTTGGTGGTCTGCATATAGTAAATCTTCATAAATAATCTGGAGTACAAGTTAGGTTATAGGAATGAGTTCATCTTTCAGGGTTGGATGAGCTAGGGATGGGTTTGACTAAAAGTTAGGTGGTATTTGGGATCGACGAAAGATCATCTTCCCCGTAGAGTGGAAGGTCAAAATCACCTTAGGTTTAGTTTACTGTAATATGAAAATGAAATGGGTAAAACCTAAGTTGTTGGCATAAAGTGAATTGAGGAGTAGGTAGTAAACTTAGGATTTCACACTCTCACACCCCTATGTCCCGAGAGATAGTTTGGGTTACTCGGGCAATAAGCCCAGTGGTTAAGGTAATGGGCATGGTAGCCCGGGGAGCTTCGGCTCGGTTGTAGATTATGACGGACGGGTTAGTCCGGTGAGCTTTGGCTCGGTTGTTGGGTTATGACGGACGGGATAGTCCGGGGAGCTTCGGCTCGGTTGTAGATTATGACGGACAGGTTAGTCCGGGGAGCTTCGGCTCGGTTATAGATTGTGACAGATGGGATAGTCCGGGGAGCTTCGGCTCGGTTGTAGATTATGACGGACAGGTTAGTCCGGGGAGCTTCGGCTCGGTTGTAGATTGTGACGGACGGGATAGTTCGGGAAGATTCGGCTCGGTTATTTGTTGGACTCATAACTATTGCATGTGCATAAAAGGTATAAGGTGGTGGGTCTTCGATATTGGGGAGTTCGTTGCACCGACACCAATATCGTTGACTCGGCAAGTGTGGTTTTACACTTCGCCAACAGAAGTCCGGTGCGCCAGCCGGCAAGAGTATGCAGGCGTCCGCTTAGTGCACCAAGCATTGAGGCATACGATAGGTCATACCGGTAGTACAAATACTGGTTTTGAGGTGGGCGAGGCCCTACCCACCGCTTCCGTCTGCCACTACGGAGGTATCCTGGGAGGTAACGGCTCTGAAAGGGTAAACTAAAGGTGTATGTACACAGAGTCGAGTGGGTGAGTTGCACTTGCATGTTCACAACATAGCATATTTGCATTTCATAGCATAATCATTGCATATAACCTGACACCTAATGTATAAGCGGTATGGGACGCTCTATACATTATGCCTTGCAAAACGACCCCTTGGCCTATAAGTTCGCGCGAGCGTACTTATAAGTCAAGGTTCTCTTTCAGTATTATTTATATGTTATGCCTGCTAGTAAAACCGACACCCTATCGTATAAATCGGTATGGGACTTTTATACGATAGGAGCCCTGCAAGAGATCCCTTAGCTTATGTGTTTTCACATAAGTTAAGGTTACTTGTTTAGATTTTGTATAATTATTATCACACTTAACACTGTTAGTTTAGTTCCGCTGCCATCTGCAATTTGACATTCTCCACCTTCATGTCCTTTCCATTCCTTCTCCCCGCTCGGTGCTTAGGAGCCATGGGGGAAGGGGTGGGGGACGATAGGTCTTAGTCTTTTGGACTAACGGTTTTCGAACCACATCATTTTGGGGACCACGGAGCCCAGCATGGAGGGGCAGCCCCAGAGGTCGGCACGCTTGGAGATCGGACAGTCTAGCACTGGAGTCCAGACAGTAGGGACTGTGAGTCCCGAACACCAGTAGTTGTATTAGTTTGCTTTCGCGATGAGTGATTTGTATTGAGGACTTGATTTACCGGGCATAAGCTCGAGATTTTCATTATATGTACTATCTGTGGACACTCCCTTCGTGGAGTTTATTTTTCTATATATGTGATTTCTGTGGACTTGCTTTTATACTTATGCTACAGTAGAGATCGATTTGGCCGGCAAAATCGGCGTCTTGTAGTGACGACCTTCCGGGGTGAGAAGGTATCACCGCAAGGCAGCGGTTCTGGGCCTAAGACCCCGGTGTCGAAAAAGAAAAAAAATGGGGGTCTTACAAGTGGTATCAGAGGAAACCTCGATCAGAAAAGTAGCAGTCCACTAACCATGGGACACCCCAGCTCGAGTTTAGTTTGGGGACAAACTAAGCAGCGGAAGCAGTGGTGGGCCCATATGGGAAATCACATGAAAATTGTCCTCTTTTAGTTAAATCTGTGAGACTTCTTATATTTGACTTCTATTACGCAGCCCCCAGCGCAGTCAACACCACATGGCGGAGTTCAGCAGACTTCGAGTGTTGCACCACCTCCCCCGGTCCCCACTCCATTCCTACACTCGAAGATGGGTCAAACGCTGACAACAATTCTAGATGCTTTCTGGGCTTAGCAGGTTCCGGCTCCGCAGCTAAACCCGGGGGCCAATCGGCTGAGCATCTTTCGAGGACTCTCTCCTCCATCCTACCTGGGGATAGAATCTGCCGTACGGACAGAAGAATGGCTAGATATTATGTACGAAATGCTGACTGGGATACGGTGTCCCTAGGAGGAGAGGGTAGCCTTGGTTGTCTCCTGCCTGGAGTCCCATGCCAAGAGGTGGTGGAAGACGCTGCTGGAGACAAGGTTTGCTGATAGGGAGGTTGCGGAAGTTACCTGGGAAGAGTTTAGGACCGCGCTGCTGGAGCATTTTGTTCCGCAGTCGGCCAGGGATGAGTTGGAGGAGCGGTTCTTACAGCTGAAGCGGGGCACCCAGACAGTGGTGGAGTACCATCGGGAGTTCGAACATTTGGCTCGATATGCAGATTCTTACCAGCTGGATGAAGCGGGATACATCAAGAGATTCTATATGGGCCTGCGGGAGGACTTGAGGGAGGCTTTGTTGTTTGTATCTGACGGGCCTATCTCCCAGATTTTGGAGATGGCAAAGAGGATTGAGGCCGATTGGCACACCACTCGGGGCGGAAGCGGCAAGCGGAGGATCAGGGCCAGAGAGCCCGAAATGATCAGCGGCAAGGTGCTATACCAGGTGGAAGAAGGACAGAGGAACAGCCTCGTCAGGAAGTGAGGCAGGAGCCGAGGGAGCCGGTGGTAATGGCTCCTCAACCTTTTCAGATGAGGGAGGCACCAAGACCCGGGGCATGGCATTTCCCCGACCAGAGTGCTACAACTGCCATCAGATAGGTCATATTCGGAGAAATTGCCCCATGAGGGAAGCACCTCTACCAGCACCACAGGTTGCCCCGCATGCCCAGCAGTTTGGAGGACGAGGACGTGGTCGAGGACGTGGTTTCCAGGGTGCAGATCGTAGGCAGTAGAGGGAGCAAATTTATGCACTGGATCTGGCTCAGCCCCGGAACTCGGAGCAAGTAATCACTGGTACGCCTGAAAATTTCCCTTATTTATAGTTATTTCCTCATGAAGTTAAATTTTATATGGAAGTGACAATATAGGAAAGAAAACCATAGCTAGATTCTAAGACATTTAATTTTTCCCAAAACCCCAGGAATAGTTTTCATCAGCGGCAAACCCGCTTATACGCTATTTGATACGGGTGCTTCGCATTCATTTGTATCAGAGGCCTTCATAGAAGGGTTGGAAGGCGTAGAACGATTCACGGGTCTGATGATGAGGATACGATTACCCGACGGATCAGAGTTGTTCACCTCAGCCCACTGCGATATGGAGGCGGAGATCGGCGGAAAGATATTTGAAGCTCCAGTGACGATCATAAAGATGCCAATCTTTGATTTGATCCTAGGAATGACGTGCTTGAACTGGAATCATGCTCAAATTGACTGCACGTCCATGAGAGTTACCATGAGACATGGAGATTCTTACCTCGTCATTGAAGGTACTAGATCTATTCCCCCTCTCATGCTGTCATCTGTACAGGCCGTCAAGGCTCACTTACAGGGGGAAGAAGTGTATGAGGTAATATTTGAAATGACTGAGGCCAAGGTCTCCACCTCGGGTATTCCAGTGGTGCGAGATTTTGCCGACGTATTTCCAGAGAAACTGTCTGGGCTACCCCCGCACCGGGAGCAGGATTTCCGGATACAGCAGGTGCTGGGGGCTAAGCCGGCAGCTAGAGCCCTTTACCGGATGGACCCAAAAGAGCTGACATAATTTCGAAGCCAACTCTAGGAACTGGTGGAAGCCGGATTTGTTAGGCCGAGTTCCTCGCCATGGGGAGCCCCGGTATTATTTGTGAAGAAGAAGGATGGAACTCTGAGACTGTGCATCGACTACCGAGCACTAAACCGATTGACAGTCCGAAACATATATCCGTTGCCAAGGATAGATGAGCTGTTTGACCAGCTAGAAGGTGCGCATTTCTTTTCCAAATTGGATCTAAGGTCGGGCTACTACTAGTTATGGATCCAGGAGGAGGACATTCCGAAGACTGCTTTCAGTAGCAGATACGGGCTATATGAATTTACCGTGATGACATTCGGGCTCACAAATGCTCCGTTGGCATTTATGAGCCTTATGAATCAGGTGTTCGAGGAATATTTAGATGTGTTTGTCATCGTGTTTATCGATGACATCCTCATTTACTCAAGGACAGAGGAGGAGCACACACGACATCTGACGCTGACCCTGGAGAGACTACGGGAGCACAAACTTTATGCGAAGATCAGCAAATGCCAGTTTTGGTTGAAGGAGGTGGCCTTCCTAGGCCATATCATCAGTGGTGCTGGGTTGGCAGTGGACCCGGCCAAGATCCAAGCGGTTCGGGACTGGCCACAATTGAAGACGGCCACAGATGTACGAAGTTTCCTAGGACTTGCCAGTTACTGCCGGAAATTCGTAGAGGGATTCTCTCGTATCGCCCTTCCACTCACATCTCTGACAAGGAAGGAGGTGCCCTTTATCTGGACCCCACAGTATGAGGCGGCTTTTCAAGAGCTAAAGGGGCGACTCACTTCGGCTCCTATACTTTCTCTCCCTTCAGGGAAAGAAGGATTCCAGGTCTACACCGATGCCTCCTACCAGGGCATGGGTGCAGTGCTTATGCAGAATGGCCATGTGATATCTTACGCTTCTCGGCAGCTGAAGAAGCACGAGCAAAACTACCCAGTCCATGACTTAGAGATGGGAGCTGTCATCATTGCACTAAAAGTCTGGCGTCACTATCTGTACGGTGTCCACTGCAACATATACTCCGACCATAAAAATTTGAGGTATGTGGACACGCAAAAAGAGCTGAACATCAGACAGAGACGATGGGTGGAATTTTTGGCAGACTACCAGTATGAGATGCACTACCACCCGGGAAAGGCGAATGTGGTAGCGGATGCACTGAGCCGAAAGACCGCAAACGCCGGAGTAGGAACACAGTTGATGGCTTTGGAGTTAATTCAGATGTTAGATAAGATGCAAATATCCCTGGTGTCCGAGGGTCACCCTGAGTTATACAAAGAGTATCTTTCATCATTAATCACCAATGATGACATTCGAGAAAGGGTCAAGGCTGGACAGAGGCAGGATACCCAGCTAGAGCCGATATTCCGGACCTTAGAAGCAGGCACTGCGGGAGATTACACACTGAGGGATGACTTAGTATGCTTTAGAGGACGGGTCTACATACCAGAGGGAGGCCAGGTCCGGGACGATATCATGATGGAGGCTCATTGTAGTCGATATTCGGTACACCCGGGGATTACGAAGATGACTGCAGATCTGAAGAAGACTATGTTCTGGCCCGGCATGAAGAAGGATATCACCTACTTCGTGACCCATTGCAAGGCATGCCAGTTAGTGAAGGCGGAATGCAGAAACCCCGCAGGATTATTACAGCCACTCCCAGTACCAGAGTGGAAGTTCGATGATATTGCAATGGACTTTATACACGGACTTCCTCGATCAAGGACAGGGAATCATTCGATCTGGGTGATCGTCGACCGGCTGACAAAGGTAGCAAGATTTATTCCAATCAGGAAGGATGACTCGGTGGGGGTGTTAGTACAAAAGTTTGTGGAGCAATTCGTTCGCTATCATGGCATACCCAAGTCGATTGTGTCGGACCGAGCTGGACGATTTACGTCCAGGGAGTGGAGGTCAGTGCAGACTTACTTAGGCACTCGACTAACATTCAGTATAGCTTTTTATCCCCAGACAGATGGACAAACAGAATGGACCAACCGGACTCTGGAGGATTTACTACGACTCTGCTTTTTGGATCGCGGTGAACCTTGGGAGAAGTTGTTACCACTGATCGAGTTCTCGTATAATAACATCTACCAGTCTAGTATAAATATGGCTCCTTATGAGGCGTTGTACGGACGGAAGTGCAGGACTCCGCTGTCATGGATACAGGACGAGGACCCTAAGGCATTGGATTCGGAGTTTGTCGAGGACACCGAGGCTCAGGTGAGATTGATACGGGACAGGATGCTAGAAGCACAGAGCCGGCAGGCTAAGTATTACGACGCTCGTCACTGTCGGGTGGAATTACAGGTGGGAGATCAGGTGTTCTTGAAGATCCGACCAATGCATGGAGTTACTCGGGTACGCGGACAGAAGAAGAAGGTTAGTCCAAGATACATGGGGCCTTATAGGATCCTGGAGCGGATCGGTCCCTTGGCATACAGGCTGGAGCTGCCACAAGAGCTGGCGAGTCTGCACGACGTATTCCATATATCCTCTCTTAGGAGAGCTCTACTATGCCTAGAGCAGCAAGTTACGACCACAGATGGACCGATAGCATCTGATCGGTCAGTTCACCTAGAACCAGTCCGGATTGACGACAAGGGGGTATGAGTTTTATGCCATAAGAAGGTTCCGTTAGTCAAGGTCCTGTGGAGAAATCACGGAAGAGAGGAGCACACATGGGAGCCCCAGGACTTGATGCGACAAAGACACCCGGAACTCTTCAATCAAGTATTCCTCACAACCACTCAAGATGTTCAATTTACCTTCCTATTTTAAACTAGTAGGACAGAAATTTCAAGATATGGGCTAAACTTTTGTTTATTGGGGTCTAGACTTTGCCAATTGGGGGATTTGGTCTTAAATTTGACTATCACCTTTAAACCTCATATAATCAAACATGGTGTCGTGACGTAAACCTTTCAACTCTCATGGGATGTTACAAGTTTCTTCCTTCCCGATAGGAGTCCCCGTAGGCTTATCCTTGATTTCGGGGACGAAATCTTTGTTTTGTTTATTTGGATTTGTAACATCCCATTTCCAACTAGACCCCTAAGAGTGGTTTTGTCATGACAAAACCCTAGGAAGCCCAAGAAAGAGTCAAGTGGACCTGGTGGTGTGGATAGGGCCACTATGGTCTGCACTTAGCAGATTTCTAAACCTTGGTAAAAGGTGATCATGGGGATTCACCAAGACTCCAAGACCCCACCCATACCCTTATAACCCTAGAAGGGGGTCAATGGGTCACTAAGGACCCATGGAGAGCAATCAAAGGACCTAAGTTGACCAAAGTCAACTATAACCCTAGCTAGGTCAAATTGACCTACACAAGGGTCCATTGCAGTCTATAAGCCAAATATACCCCACCCATACCTCCATAACCCTAGGTAGGGGTCAATTGGTCACTAAGGACCCATGTAGGGTAGTCAAGGGAGCTAAGTTGACCAAAGTCAACTCTAAACCTAAATAGGTCAAATTGACCTGCACAAGGGTCAATTGCAGTCCCTTCGCCAAAAGGACCCCACCCCTACCATCATAGCCCTAGTGAGAGGCCAATAAGTCACCAAGGACTCATTGGGACCAATCATAAAGACTAGGTTGACCAAAGTCAACTCTTGACCTAAAATGGTAAAAGTGCCCTAGTTAAGGGCCAAGTGACCTCCAAGGGCCAATCCAACCCCACATTGACCCTAGGGGAGGCTAATGGGTCACCAAGGACCCATTAAAGAAATCTCAAGGACCAAATTGACCTAGGTGGGCCCTAGTCCAACTTTGGGTCAAGTTAGCCCATATGGGCTAACTCAAGCTCAAACCCATTTCAATTGAGCTAACCATGACTTAAGTGACCAAATGGACTGGTGGGCTGCCATGGGACATGTAGGAGCCAAAAATTTAGGCTTGGTGACTAGGAGAGAGAAAGTCACCCATGGAGGAGAGAGAAAGAGAAGAAAGAATAAGGAAGGAGGACTTTGTGCTCCTCCTTCCCCCTCCCCAACCTCCCCATTCATTTCAGAAGGACAAGGGGGACTGCAGCAGCCATTGTGGACTGGTTATAGCAAGCACCACCCCCCTACCAACCTAGCCGCCAAGATTGACCATGGCCAAAAATGGCACATGGAAATTCAGCCACCTAACTCCCTCCTCTCCCTCTTTAAAAGCTTCAGTGAGGTCCAAGGAGTATTTACCACTCTTTTCCTGAAGAAGCCAAGCCCTTTCCTCCATTTTTGAAGAATCCGACCACCACCGGCCACCACCATGCCAATCCGGCGATCAGCACGACTACAGCCGCCACCACAGGACCTCCTCCAATCCTTCTTGCATGGGTAGATCCTTAGAATCCATAGGGCCAAGGTTGGAGCTCAATTGAGCCCAATTGGATTTTGAAAATCATGGATTTTCCATGAAATTACATCCTATCGGGTTCGCCGGAATAGGGCTTCCCGCCGGCCTAGACGCCGCCTGGAGATAGCCCCGACAACCACGAAGGTGTCGGCGGCGGTGGCAGGCCGGGGAGGTGGCCGGAGCGACGGCGGCAGCCGCTGGAAATCAGCCCAGGCGGGATGAATCTAGGTCATTGGCGCGTGGGGACTATGACGGGATGCCGTCCAATTATGCGCCAAGATTCGTGCAGATGAATAAATAAACTATAGCATAAGTTTAATTTTATTTCATTTCCTGTCAAAGAATTTGTATTTAGTGGTATTAATTATTAAAAATAACTAGAGCCTTTTTCAGAGAAAATGGTCAACATCAAAAAGGTAGCCCTATGGGTCTACTATCAAAAAAAATTAATTTGAACCAATTTGGGTGACTGGTTTGACCAGGGCACTCAATTTGGTGGGGTCTATACATATGACTAGGCAGTCATTAAACTAGTTGCCCACACTTTATCCTTGGTCCAAATGGTCTGAAATATTGGCAGGGAGTCACCCTACCCTATATATAGACCTTGCCCTTAAATGGGAATTTTTGGGAATAATTTTCCTATAGTTTTGAAAATAATTTAATCATGCTAGGGTAAATTAAATTATGGGTCAAATGAAGTCCAAATTCATCCAAATTTTGGTGGGATGTATATGAGGTCAATATATACCTCTAGTTAAAATTTCATTAAGTTTGGAGTTGATTTAAATGGGAATCAAGCAAACCCTAGCCTTGCCCTAAGAAGGGCATTTTGGTCCAAAATGTAATTTTGGGTTTTGAGTGTCCAATTCACCTCAACAGAGGTTCAAATTTGGGACACTGACTTTGCATGACTTTATACACCTTCCAATGAAAACTTGGGGGCAGTGGAGTTGATTTGGCCCAAGATCCTAGGTCAAACCCTAAAGAAGGGCTTTTGTACCTTGTGAAGGGCATATGGCCATTACAGCTTGTATGACTATGAAACTTTGTAGGGATGGTTTTAGGGTAACTATAACCCTCTGGTAAAAGCCTTAGGGTGTTTTGGAAAGTTTGGGACCCACAAAACCCTGACCCTAGTTTAGGGCACAAACTTTGTAGGGTTAGAATTGTCTAGTTAAACCCTTCCAAATAAGGTGAAATTTTGGTATAATGGTAATAAGGATATTATTAGTCTCTGGTAATTTTTTTGGGAATTTTGGGGTAATATTTATGGTACTTCATTTGAAACACATGGGATGCCTCAATTTAATAAACTAATTATTATGGTCTCTCTGACCCTTGGGAGGTCATGAAAGTTTGGCAGAGGATGTTTTGAATCATTATAAGCTTATTTAAATTTTATGAAAATTTTTGGATACTTATTTGAGATACTTACTTTACAAGTTTGTTAAATTATGGAATTATTCAATAATTTAATTTAGCCCATATACTGATAAATAAATTATGAAATTTTTCCCAAACAATTTACATGCCATTAGATTCATACTTGAATTTTCCCTGAATTTTTGGAAGCAATATAGTATTTTATATTTCTTTAAATGAATTTTTAAGGATTAAAATGAAATAATGATTTGGGGATAAAACCTTACTGAAAAGTTTAGATATATTGTAAGATGAGTTATATTCTTATTTTGAATAACATATAAAATTTGTAGAATGATATCTTGACTGAAAATGGTACTTCATGTTCATTATTAGAAGTTTTAGTCAATAGAATAATTAAATAAATTATTAAGTAAATAAGGAAAATTTTGGATCTCTGGATTTAGGGCTTAAAGGTCATAATGGACCTCCATTAATTATTATATGGGTATTGGAGGATTACTTGATATACTTCCCATTTTACATAACATTAAACCTTGGTGGTCTGCATATAGTAAATCTTCAGAAATAATCTGGAGTACAAGTTAGGTTATAGGAATGAGTTCATCTTTCAGGGTTGGATGAGCTAGGGATGGGTTTGAATAAAAGTTAGGTGGTGTTTGGGATCGACGAAAAATCGTCTTCCCCGCAGAGTGGAAGGTCAAAATCACCTTAGGTTTAGTTTACTGTAATATGAAAATGAAATGGGTAAAACCTAAGTTGTTGGCATAAAGTGAATTGAGGAGTAGGTAGTAAACTTAGGATTTCACACTCTCACACCCCTGTGTCCCGAGAGATAGTTTGGGTTACTCGGGCAATAAGCCCAGTGGTTAAGGTAATGGGCATGGTAGCCCGGGGAGCTTCGGCTCGGTTGTAGATTATGACGGACGGGTTAGTCCGGTGAGCTTTGGCTCGGTGTTGGTTATGACGGACGGGATAGTCCGAGGAGCTTTAGCTCGGTTGTAGATTATGACGGACAGGTTAGTCCGGGGAGCTTCGGCTCGGTTATAGATTGTGACGGACAGGATAGTCCGGGGAGCTTCGGCTCGGTTGTATATTATGACGGACTGGTTAGTCCGGGGAGCTTCGGCTCGGTTGTAGATTGTGATGGACGGGATAGTCCGGGAAGATTCGGCTCGGTTATTTGTTGGACTCATAACTATTGCATGTGCATAAAAGGTATAAGGTGGTGGGTCTTCGATATTGGGGAGTTCGTTGCACCGACACCAATATCGTTGACTCGGCAAGTGTGGTTTTACACTTCGCCAACAAAAGTCCGGTGCACCAGCTGGCAAGAGTACGCAGGCGTCCGCTTAGTGCACCAAGCATTGAGGCGTACGATAGGTCAGACCGGTAGTGCAAATACTTGTTTTGAGGTGGGCGAGGCCCAACCCACCGCTTCCGTCTGCCACTACGGAGGTATCCTAGGAGGTAATGACTCTGAAAGGGGGAACTAAAGGTCTGTGTACACAGAGTCGAGTGGGTGAGTTGCACTTGCATGTTCACATCATAGGATATTTGCATTTCATAGCATAATCATTGCACATAACCTGACACCTAATGTATAAGCAGTATGGGACGCTCTATACATTAGGCCTTGCAAAATGACCCCTTGGCCTATAAATTCGCGCGAGCGTACTTATAAGTCAAGGTTCTCTATCAGTATTATTTATATGTTATGCCTGCTAGTAAAACCGATACCCTATCGTATAAATCGGTATGGGACTTTTATACGATAGGAGCCCTGTAAGAGATCCCTTAGCTTATGTGTTTTCACATAAGTAAAGGTTACTTGTTTAGATTTTGTATAATTATTATCACACTTAACACTGTTAGTTTAGTTCCGCTGCCATCTGTAATTTGATATTCTCCACCTTCATGTCCTTTCCATTCCTTCTCCCCGCTCGGTGCTTAGGAGCCATGGGGGAAGGGGTGGGGGACGATAGGTCTTAGTCTTTTAGACTAACGTTTTTCGAACCACATCATTTAGGGAACCACGGAGCCCAGCATGGAGGGGCAGCCCAAGAGGTCGGCACGCTTGGAGATCGGACAGTCTAGTACTGGAGTCCAGACAGCAGGGACTGTGAGTCCCGAACACCAGTAGTTGTATTAGTTTGCTTCCGCGATGAGTGATTTGTAGTGAGGACTTGATGTACCGGGCATAAGCCCAAGATTTTCATTATATGTACTATTTGTGGACACTCCCTTCGTGGAGTTTATTTTTCTATATATGTGATTTCTGTGGACTTGCTTTTATACTTATGCTACAGTAGAGATCGATTTGACTGGCAGAATCGGCGTCTTGTAGTGACGACCTTCCCGGGTGAGAAGGTATCACCGCAAGGCGGCGGTTCTGGGCCTAAGACCCCGGTGTCGAAAAAGAAAAAAAAATGGGGGTCTTACAACTGGAGTTTGAAGAATTAGATCCACTCAGTGTCTTTGGCTTTTTGGTAATGTAGCTCCTCTCCTTCTTCTTATCTCTAGAGGACCTGTGCTCTTCTCCTTTCCCCTTATTTCTCTTGCTTTGGTGGCAGTCAACAATGACGTGACCTGGCTTATTGCATCCAAAGCAGATAATGTTAATAGAACGATGTTTGTTCTGTTTAGACTCATACCTGTCAGAAGAGTAATTCTTCTTCTGATGTCTGGAGGAGGAGCCATCCTTGTTTCTCTGGTTCCTCAACTTGGGGAACTTCTTGAACTCTCGAGTGATGAAGGAGAATTATTCCTAAGATAGCTCTAAGCCGGATGAGCGTGGATCAGAGTCTTCTTCCTCAGCCTTTCTCCAAGATAAGGACGAGGCTACACCCTTGCCTTTTCTTGAGAGATTGGCTTTAAGGGCTATAGTCTTTTCTTTGGCAGCGGCTTTATCGGCTTCTTCTTCAGCTTTTCTAGAGTTCAGCTGAAGCTCATAGGACATAAGCTTTCCAAACAGAATCTGGGGATCAGTTTTTGCCAGCCTACCAAACTCTCTGATGGCGCAGATCTTGGTGTCCCATTCCTTAGTTAGGCATCTAAGGAATTTGTCGTTAATTCACCATCGGTGAACACTCTGCCATAACCCTTCAGGGCATTGGCGATCTTCAAGAAGTTCTCGAATGTCACTCTGATTTCTTCTTTGGTACCTTGCCTGAAGGCCTCATACTTCTGGTTCAGAAGGGATCTTCGATCATCCCTTACTTCATTAGTGCCTTCCATCAGAATGATCAGGCAGTGCCATGTGTCCTTGGCAGTCCTACAGTTGCAAAAATTCTACATCATGGAATCATCGACGGCACTCACTAGAATGTTTTGAGCTTTCTTGTCTTGTCCGACAAGCACCATCTCATCGTTATTCATTTCGGAGAGATTCTTGGGCACTATCTTGGTAGGATCAATGGTGGAGGCCTTAGTTGGGATATAAGGGCCCTCCTCCACTACCATTAAGAGTCAAGGGTCGACTGCTTCCATGTAAAACCTGATTCTTTCCTTCCAGATAGGAACGTTTAGCTCGGTGCACACTGGGATCTTTCCTGAATACTTGAGTCCATCCATTTCAGAGATCTTCTTTCTTCTTGACATTAGACACGGGATCTTAATCAAGGTGTAAACCTTATTGATGAGTAACCTCCCTATGATACCACTTGAAAGTCTCTAGTGTCAACTAAATCCCCCTATGGGGGGGGGAATAAGTATCGTGCAGTCTTTTGCGGAATTTAAATTACCTGCAAAAATAAACAAACACAGCACAGAAAAGCACACAAGCAATTATAGTGGTTCCCCAATTTGGGTACGTCCACTCTCCCCCTTCGACCTATCTCCCACCAAGGGACGACTCAGTCACTTCTCCAACTGGATTGAAATACAATCCTCACACTACAGAAGGAACCCTTCCAACCAAAGGAGTCACAACTCCACCGCCAATGGTTGCACCTAACCCTTACAAGTAGGAATAAAAATTCCATTACAATAAACTAAACTTGAATTTAAAGAAAATACAAACAAACTTTCTGAGATCCCGAGGTCCTTCTTCATTCATTGAAGCTTTCTTGAAAGAGACGAAGAATCCACGACCGGTGTTTTCTCTTGGAGAGGATCTTGATAAGATCGGCGACGGCAAGTGAATGCGGCAGCGATGCTTTGTAGATCCAAACTACTTGACGAAGCAAGCAAGGTCTACCAACGATCTCAATCGGATCAGTCGTCTCAATCGATTCGAAATTAAGAACTATCTTCGTTCAACAAATTGAGAGACAAGAGATCTAGAGAGAGAAGCGTGAGACGCAAGGCTTGCCTCGGTACTATCATCGGAAGATCAAAGAATCTCTAAGATTAGCGGCAGCGACTAGCTTGCAAGCGGCGATGGCGATTAGTGAAGTTCCGCGATCGGCTAGGGCACGCTCGTCCTCGGTTTTATTTTTCGTTGTTCGATCTTGAAGTATGTTCAAATATGCGAGTATATATACTAGAAGCCAACCCTAAATGACCGTTGTGGGGCCTAAAAGTAGAAGCCCTAGTCACGGTCAAAATGGCGCAAAACGAACTTGGTTCGGTTTAGCGAACGGGAATTTTGCCCAAGGCAAATTCGGCGAGAATCGCTAGTGATTCCCGTCGAAGTCAGCGGGAATCACTCACGATTCCCGTCAAATTTGCCTTGGCAGAATTTCAGTTGGAAATCTGGTCATCCGGAGGGAATCGACGAGAATGCAAGGTGATTCTCGTCCAATCGGCGAGAATTATTTGGTGATTCCCGTCGATTCTGCCTTAGCAGAATTCTTGTAAGAGGGCAGTCGGCCGGATGAAGTCGGTGGGAATCACTGACTGATTCTCGATGATTCGGCGAGAATCACTAATGATTCTCGTCGAATCGGCGAGAATCACTTAGTGATTCCCGTCGATTTTGACTTGGACGATTTTTCTCTTCCTTCCTATGAGCTTAATCTTTGACCCATCTTTGCTCCTCTTCTGCTCTTGATCTATCTCGACCCTGTACTTGAAAATAAGTACACTATAATAGAGAGAGCACACATGAGTCAACACATTGATCTGCTCGACCAGGGATTACGTTGCGCAGACCCGTATATATTGACCCACTGCACCCTGACATTGGTGTGTACATAGCATGGAATAGCTACAAGCACAACTTGATAGAAAATCATCAAATACATTGTCAATTCAAGTTAGCTTGTTATGGTGCTTCTTCAAATCAGGTATATTGAGGATACAATACCCAACATAGACAATTAATGTATCCCACATTTCTTTGGAAGTTTTACATTGCACAAGATTCTTGAATGTTGCATCATCTATGGCACTTACAATTATATTCTAAGCTCTTTTATCTAATGCAGCCAAGATGATTTAATCCTTAATCATCTCTGAATAATCCTTTGGAGTTTGAATGCTTGCATCAAGAACTGATACCTTTATTGGGATGAAGGGGCCTTCCTGTATTGTGATATAAATTCTTGGATCAAATGCTTCCATAAACAGTTTGACCCTTTCTTTCCAAATGCCAAAAGATTCTTTCCTGTATATGTGCAATTTCATAGATCCAAATTCCTTTTATTTTTTAGTTGAACCCATTCTTGTTATCTGTTATTTGCCTTGGAGAAATCATCTAACTGTTAGGTCAAATTTTTAGGAACCTCCCTCTGATATCACTTGAAAGACTTTATTTCAAGAGCCTAAACACCTCGGGAGGGGGGGGGGTGAATAGGTTCTTATCTTTTTGTGTCTTTTAAATTTTTAGGCAAACAGATATATAACTTTTTTTGCACAGATCAAACTATCTACAGAAATTTAAACACAACACAGAATGCACCAGATCTATAGTGGTTCCCCAAGATATGGGTACATCCACTTTCCCCCTTCGCCTATCCAGCAGATAATTGGATTATGCCTAACTTCCTTCCACTGGCTCGGATCCGCAAATCTTACAATCTCAGAACAAAAGACGGTTCCTACACCTCAGACTTTACACAAGTCCTACCTCAGATTCTTCCTTAGAATCCTACCTAAGGCCTCAGCCCTATCTCAGCCTTTATAATTAGGCTTACAACTCAGACTTTCCAAAAGTCATACCTCAGGCACACAACCCTTCCTCAGCCTTTAAAAATTTAGGCTTATAATCTCAGATCTAACAATAGATCCTACAATAATTTGTGAGTAAAGAGTAACTGAAAACTTCACCAGCTAGATTTCTCTTTTGATGTTGTCTTCTTGATCAGTTCTTGTATAGACTAATTCTTCTGATCCAACCTAACTTAGCTTTTCAAAGCTTCTTGATTAGAAAAAAATAAGGTGGATCTTCTCTTGATGTTGAAGTTGATCCTCAGTCAGCTTCTTCTATAAATTCAGATTGAACTCTGAATCTTTCTTGCAGACAGACATTGATCGGTCAGTATTATTCTTATTGATTTCTCTCTGTCATTTCCGATCTATCTCTTATATAGATCTTGCTCCATGGTTACTGGCTGATCCGGTTCATAACAAACTTCTGACAATTCTGACAGTGGTGTTAGATAGGATAGTTATGACAGCTGTCAAGTCACTAGTCACGTCACCAGGTTCTTCAATGTCTATTCAACTCAGCACACAACACTCAGCAGACTGCTTAACATGTGTCGACACATATAGACTAAGTGTCGACACAAGTCTTCATGGTGTCGACACAATTTCTCCAGGTGTCGACACAGTCATACTTCTGCTTCTCGACACTGCTTTTGTTGTATGTGTCGACACAAGTCCTGTGTGTCGACACAGCAGCTTCTTGTCTCGACATTTCTATTGCAGACTGTTGGCATTGAGTGTTTGTCAAATGGCATTGATTGTGTGTCGACACAAGTCCTGTGTGTCGACACAAATACTTTTGAACTCGACACACCCTTTTGAGAGTTGGTGTGTCGACACAAGTCTTATGTGTTGACACAATTGCTTCAGGTGTCAACATATCTCCTGATTGTCAACACAGCTTCAGTTTTAAGTGTCGACATAAGTCCGGCATCAGATGTTGACACTTTTCTGGATGCCGACACAACTACTTCTTTAGGTGTCGACATAGCTTTGAGTGTCGACACAACTTCTTTATAAGTGTCGACACAGCTTCTGGGTATCGACACAACTTCTTTATAAGTGTCGACACAGCTTCTGGGTGTCGACACAAGTTCTTCATAAGTGTCGACACAACTTCTGGTTGTCGACACGAGTTCTTCATATGTCTCGACACAATTTGTCTGTGTGTCGACACAGCTTGCAAGAGTGTCGACACAGTTTCTTCACAAGTGTCGACACTTGTACTTAGAAAATTTTCTTCAAATTCTTAAACCTGCACAATGAAACTCAAACTTTTATCAAATTAAAATTGATGCATACCATTGACTAATTTGTGGCTTCTCCAAATCTTGTACATATTTTCCAATGTACCAAACAAATAGTCAAAAGATTGTCAAGGCAAATTCCATGTACTATAAAGGAGATACTAAATGTATTTTTCCAAAATTACAAATAAAATCACCAAAGGCTCTTTTTGACCCTATGACCATACTACCAAAGTTTCATGACTTTTCCTAATGTTTTGATTGCTTATCATACCATTATAAACTTTGTGACCTAAACCAGGGTAAGGGTTTTGAGGGGCTTAACAATTTCCAAATCCTCTAAGATTTTAAACAGAGGACCTTAGCTACCCTAGTGTCCTCTGTACGAAATTTCAAGTCCATAAAAGGGCATTTGACCACATGCGCTTCACAAACCCCCAAATTCTAAACTTAGGTTTTGACCTTTGGTCCTAGGGCAATCCTACCCCAAACCACTCCATAACCCATATGAGGGTGATAAAAGTCATGTCAAACCAGTGGCCCAAATTTCAGCCTCTATTGAGGTCGTTTGGGCACCCAACCCACAAGGTGCACTTTTGACCTAAATACCCCTTTTAGGGCAAAACTAGGGTTTACTCCTTTTCAAACCAAATCAACCCAAAATGTGGTGACAATTTATATTGAACCTCATGATGACCCTAAGAACCATTCACCAAAATTTTGGAGGGTTTGGAGGTCTTTTGGTCCCTAAATTAATTTACCCTAGGAAATTTTAATTAATTTTAAAAACTATACAAACATTATCCCCAAAAATTCTCATTTTTGGGCAAGACTTATGTATAGATTAGGGTGACTCCCTATCCAAATTTCAGGTCATTTGGACAAGGGATGAAGTGGGGGAACACATTTTCATCTCTGTGTAGCCCTAGGTATAACCCTTACCAAAATGAGTGTTGTAGTCAAACCATTTATCCAAATTGGTTGAAATTAATTTTAAAATAAAGTAGACTCTCAGATCTACAAATTTAATGTTGACAACTTTCTCTGAAAAATCCTCTAAGTATTTTAAAATTAATTTAGAATATTATTGAATATATGTGACAGAATTCATTTAAATAAAATATTAATACAATTATCCTGCACGGATCTTTATGCAAGATCGAACGGTCCCGACTTATCTTCTTCCTCCAGCTGACGGGTAGGATTAACCCTACCTGGAGCTTCTTCTAGCCTCCACTGTCGGCCACCCGTACACCTCCTTGGCCGGCAACCGCCACCACCAGCTACGTCGAGGTGGTGGATATTTCCTAGTGGCGTCACAGCCGCCGAAGGGCCCTTTTCTTGTGATCCCTATAATCTCAATTTTGTCCAAAAACCAGGAAAATCGATCCTCTGATCGGGCTCAATTGAGCCCAAACGTTTACCCTAATTAGTCCTATGATCTACTCGTGGAAGGAGGAGAAGGGGATGACGTTTTTTGCGGCCTGGAGGCGAGTTGATCGTTGGGATGCAATTTCTGATGGTGGCGCCACTCGGTTTCTAAAACAGTACAGTGAACTGCTCCGGCTCCTGCATTTAAGTTGTGTAAACGACTCCTAGGAGTCGAGTGAAGGTTTTGAAACGATAAAACGAGGGAGGGGTGGCTAAACATTAATGGCCATTAATAGATTTGCTCGGCCATGGTGGTGGGGAGGTGAATTGGGCTCAATCCAGCCAGTAAATGGCTGGAAACTTCTCCTCTTCCCAAGAGGAGATGAATCCAACCCTTAATGGAGGGAGGAGAAGGGACTTCCTTCATTGCACCATTAATGGCCAAGAATAGGACTTCTCGGCCATGCTGGTTCATAGCATCCAGTCAATGAAAAGGGCTGGAAAAGCTCTTGATATTCTTAGAGCTGTTAGGTGAGATTAACCAAGCAAGGTGACGTAGCGGGTGTCTGACATTTAGGGAGCAACACGGACACAAAGCAGACCTTCCATACCAAACACGACTTAGTTCTACAGCGCCTACACAAGCATCTATCATCTCGTTTTGGATTGGCTAAAACGCAGCACATAAACCACAAGGAGGGGAGATCGACTCAAAAATAATGATCAAAAAGGGAGTTGGATTATTCCCCAAATTAACATAAAGGTTGTCACTCCTTTTTGAGAGTAAAATCTACGCTATAGGCCTAGATCCACTCAAGCAAATAGGATCTAACCGATTCGGATTATAGAAGTTTGTCAACGGTGAAATCAATTTCATAAATGGCAAGCAATGGTATTCAAAAATCATGGAAACAACTGTGGTTCAACCTACACACAATACTAAGCAAGAAAACACAAAGATGAGGGGAGAGAAGTTACCCAACCCGGTTTCATGAACACACTAGATATGGTGGGAGAATCACTATCTCCACGGATCCACTGACGTCGCACCAAATGGGGCTGCAACCTTCTTCCTTGGAGTTACATCGAAGGAAACCACATCGGAGTCGCACCGAAGTAGGGTGGAGGGAGCAAGGGGCCGGCAGCTTCACACCACAGGCAGCGGCTTGGGGAAACCCTTGGCCTAAACTCTCAAAAGAGAATTAGGTTTTTTTTGTTTCTTGATTCTCTTCTTCATTCTTATAAAGGGGCTCCTTTAATAGGAGTTACAAAAACACATCTAACCATCCAAGATGGAGAATAAATCTCATCCATCTGGGAGGCTAAATACACACAAAATGTTTTGTTGAATGCATGAAATAAATGCTAAAAAAATCCCCATAATGAATATAAAATTATTAACCAAGCTTAGAATAATTTTATATTCGCACATATAAAAATAAAAGTAATTAGATCATGATATTTTAATTAAAATAGTCTTCAAATGGGCTTAGCATGTCGCAGGCGGAGGTTGTAGCGTTGTCTTCCGTTAGCGTCGACATGGCTCCGAAGGTCTTTGTGCAGTAGCACCTTGGCAACTGGATCATCATCAAGTAGAGGTAGCGGGGCGGTGACATCAATCCTCCCCCGCTCAAAATCACATATCTCTAATGCCTTGTCCAAGAGATAGCGATGGAGAAGAGTGTCATCCAAGCGTCGAAGCTCCGTCTCGAGGACCCATGAGTCGTCCGAAGGGGGCAGTCACGCCAATGGATGTGGAAGCGGTGGGTAGCACCATTAGGAGTGACAAGTGGCTCAGCTTCCAGGATACTATCTTGAGTAAAAATTGTCTTCGGAAACCTGGGAAACATGTTAGCAATAGGAATAAAGGAATGCAACTCACCATCCGAGGAGATACCTTTGGGGACTGTAAAAGAGATGTCATCCAAACTACCACTCCCCAACCTATTATAAAGTTTAGTGGAAGGAGAAGACGACAAATAATTCAACTCTGGTGGAGGCAAAACAAACAACGTCAAATGCGAGACATTAAAAATGGGGGAGATAACCCAATCAGCAGGAAAATCCAAACGAAAGCATAGTATTATATCTCTTTTATAATCCGAAAAGGGTCGGAGCGCTTTGGTGCTAACTTTTTAACGGTGCCATTGGGCAGTTGTTAGGGAACTAACCGGACTAAGACCAGATCGTCAATCTTAAAGTGTGACACTTTCCTATGTAGATTAGTGTGCGCTTGATAGGACTCGTATTGACAGGCCAAGATAGCTCGTATACGTGCATGTAGGTCCTCAATTTGTTGGGCGAAGGATTGTGCAAATTGCCTTTCTTTGTATAATGGGGGAAACAGAACCAAGTCAAGTGGCACCGGGGTCTTGTATCCGTCAATAATCTAATTTGGAGACATAGCCGTGGACCTATTTTTGTAGTTATTGTAGGCTAATTAGGCATGGGGAAGAAGTAAATCAAGAGTACCTTTGTGGTCTCTTACAAGACATCATAGAAGATTTCCCAAGCTTGGATTAACAACTTCCGTCTGCCCATCAGTTTGGGGATGATAGGTAGCGGAAAATAATTATTTGGTACCCAATAAAATCCATAGAGTTTTCCAGAAATAACTCGTAAACTTGACATCTCTATCCAAGACTATTGTCTTCGACACTCTACGGTGGCTAACAACGTTAGTAAAATCTAATTTTGCAATGTGAGATGCATCGTTAGTCCTACTACACGGAAGGAAATCTTCGATTTTAGAAAACCCATCCACAACTACGAAAATAGAATCGTGACGTCGAAATGTTTTTGGAAGGCCTAAGATGAAATCCATGCTAACCTCTTCCTAAGGTAAGGAGGGGATGGGTAGTGGGGTGCGTAACCCAACATTCGATTTAGTTCCCTAAGAGACTTGACATGTACGAAAACTACTCACTACTCCTCCAACCATTGCCAAAAGTTTAGGCCAATAAAATTTCTTCTCAACGAGTGCAATTGTCTTGTCTAGCCCAAAGTGCCCACTCAAACCACCGCTTTGTAATTTCCAAAATAATATGATGTCATAACGTGGAATGCGGAATACATAACTTCCCATGCCTAAAGAGGTAACCGTCCCGAAGAGTAAAGGCTGAAATAGTCGTGGGAGAGCTGTCCTGGGAGGATAGTTACATCGCTTGAAAATCTGGGTAAGTAGAGTATTCATCTTTAATGTGCTCGAATCCCATAACGTGGACTTGCATGGTGGATAATAATAGGGTATGACAATTAAGAGCATCGACAATGTTATTATCAGACCCCTTAAAGTGCTTAAGAGTAAACGTGTAATCTTGCATGAAGGCTACCCACTTAGCGTGACACGGACTGATTTTTTGCTGACCGTTTATGAAACGAAAAGCATCATGGTCGGAGAGGATAACAAATTCTTTGGAGAGAAGATAGTGCCTCCAATGATGCAGAAAACGGACAACAACATAAAATTCCCTATCGTAGTTTGAATAATTCAACTTGGCGCCCACTAACTTCTCACTAAAGTAACTGACCGGGTGACCTTCTTGACCTAAGACACCTCCTATCCCCACCCCAGATGCATTGCATGTAAGCTCAAAGACCTTGGTGAAGTCAGGTAGACGTAACACCAGTGCCTCGGTTATATGCTTCTTAATATGTTGGAAGGCAGAGGTGGCGGACTTCGTCCATTTAAACTCACCCTTCTTCATGCAATCAATAATAAGAGCCATAATGCACTAAAGTCCAGTATAAAACGGTGATAGAAAGTAGCTAATCCATGGAAACTACGCACCTCTCGTAGGCTAGTGGGTGTGGGCTAGTCCTTTATCACTTGAGCCTTTCCAAGGTCAACTCGTATAATCTCAGACCCGAATATATAACCTAAGAACTCGACCTAAGGTACATAAGAAGGGAGCTTCTTAAAGTTCAGAAATAATGTCTCCTTCCGCAAGGTGGAAAGAATCACCTGCATGTGGGAGATGTTCTCGGCAGCTGTGGTGCTATAGACTAGGATATCATAGAAATAAACTACCACAAACTTCCCCATGTATGGCTGAAAGACGTGTGCCATCATCTAAGAGAAGGTGTTGGGTGCATTGGATAACCCGAAGGGCATCACAAGCGACTCATATAATCCATCCTAAGATTTAAACACAGTCTCTCACTCATCTCACTCACATATCCTAATCTGGTGATACCCACTCTGTAAATCTAACTTAGAAAAGATGGTGGCGCCAGATAAGAAATCTAAGAGGTCATCTAATCGTGGGATAGGAAACCTATACTTGATGGTAATCTTGTTGATAGCATGAATATCAACGCACATCCACCATGTTCCATCCTTCTTGGGGACAAGCAGGGTTGGAACGACACATGGACTCATACTAGTCCGAATGAACCCCTTCTTTACAAAATCCTCAATCTAGGTTTGTATTTCCTTATGGGCATTGGGATGGAGTCTATAATGGGGCTGGTTGGGTAGGGACAAACCGGGGATAAGATTTATCGCATGCTATATATCCTGAAGCGGTGGTAACGAAGAGGGTTGCTCATCCGGGTAAACGTCCATATATTCTTCTAACAACACCCATAGCCCCCTAGGTAAATCACCCAACACTCCTGAATTAGTCCTCGTATACATAAGTACGACTACATATGTAATGGTCAAACAATAGAGCTTGGAGGCTTCCGCACCCAACCATCGGCCACACAGCATGTCTCGCCCCATAGCCCGCTACAAAGGACTGCAGTTCGTACACCCCAACCCCTCACTGTGCTTGTTTCTCAACAATAGTAGGTTGTTGGCAACAGGTTTCGAACCCAAACACCCTTGTTGCCAACAACCTACTGTTGTTGAGAAACAGGCACAGTGAGGGGTTGGGGTGTACGAACTGTAGTCCTTTGTAGCGGGCTGTGGGGCGAGACATGCTGTGCGGCCCATAGTTGGGTGTGGAAGCCTTTGAGCTCTATTGTCGGGTCATTACAAAAAAAGAGCAAAGGCAGATCTGAAGGTGATCGACATGGAAGACTTTGATGTTATCCAAGGCATGGATTTGTTGTCTAGGAATGATGCAGTTATCTAGTGCATGGGTAAGCGCTTGGACTTCATAAAGAACAACGGTCAACCTGGGACTATTTATGGTGATCCACGCCATGATTCTCCAGTCATTTCTGTGGTATGTGTTTGTAAGCAGCTTGATCTGGCTGCTGTGCCTATTTGGTCTCAGTGGTGGGGACTGTTGTTAGTGTACCGCTCTTGGAGGAGATTCTTGTGGTGTGCGAGTTTTTAGATGTTTTTCCTGAAAATCTTCTTGGTCTTCCACCTGATAGAGATGTTGAGTTTGTGATAGATTTGGAGCCAAATGCGCATCTTATTAAGAAAGTGCCGTACCAGATGGCTCCACGAGAGCTGGAAGAGTTGTGTATCCAGCTGGATGAGTTGTTTGAGAAAGGTTTTATCAGGCCAAGATCGTCGCCTTAGGGTGCTCTTATTCTTTTTGTAAAGAAGAAAGATGGATCGATGAGACTTTTCATCGACTATAGAGAGTTGAACAATGTTACTCATAAGAACGGGTATCCTCTGCCAAGGATTGACGATTTGTTTGATCAGTTGCGTGGTAGCACGGTCCTGGATAAGTTCGTGGTCAAGTTTATCGACAATGTTTTGATCTATTCCCGCAATGACGAGGAGCATGACCAGCATCTGCGTTTGGTTTTATCTGCATTGAGGGACCACAAGCTATTCGCCAAATTGAGAAAGTGCGAGTTTTGGTTCCCTCAGGTTTCATTTCTGGGCCATGTGGTTAATAAGAGTGGGATTTTCGTTGACCCAGAAAAGATAGCTGTTGTGATGGATTGGAGTAGACCGTGCACACCCAAAGAGATTAGGAGCTTCCTAGGGTTGGCTGGCTATTACATGAGGTTTGTGGAGGGTTTTTCTACCCTTGCTGCACCTTTGAATAGATTGACTCAGAAGAATGCAGCTTTTGTTTGGAGCGAGAAGTGTGAGGAAGCCTTCCAAGAGATCAATAATAGATTGTGCACTGCTCCCGTTTTGACTCTGCTTATGGAGGGCATGGATTATGATGTTTATGTGGATGCATCGCATGTTGGGATTGGTTTCGTATTGATGCAAAATGGGAAAGTGATTGCGTATGGGTCCAGGAAATTGAAGACTCCTGAGAGGAACTACCCTACGCATGATTTTGAGTTTACAGCCATGATTTTTGCGCTAAAGTTTTGGATATATCTGCTTTATGGCGCACAGTGAAAGATTTTTACCGATCATTAGAGTTTAAAGTACATCTTCACCCAGAATAAAATGAATCTACTCCAGCAGCAATGGTTGGAGTATATTGCCGACTACGATGTTGAGATCCAGTACCATCCAAGCAAGGCTAATGTGGTGGTCAATGCCCTATGTCGGAAGACGGGGAAGATTTTAAATCTCTCCGCCGAGCTATTAGTGGAAGAATTTCTTTTGATGGATTTTTCTGTGGGGAGCTACGACTTGCAGAGTAGTTTGGTAGTAAAGAGCCTTCTTGGATTGGGCTTACGAGGTTACATCAGGAAGATGATCCAGATCTGTTGCATTTATATCTTAGAGCTGAGATAGGGGAGTTACCAGATTTATCGATTGATTATGCGTGTACTTTGAAGAACTGCGATAGATTTTGTATCCCCGTTGTTATGGATATTCGAGTTATGTTGTGTAGAGAGGCTTATAGTTCTATTGTTTCCTACCATCCAGGATCTAACAAGATGTATCATGACATAAAGTAAATTTCCTAGTGATATGGGATGAAGGGAGACATAGCCAGGTTTGTTTATGAGTGCTATACTTGCAAGCGTGTTAAGGCCGATCATGGAAGGCCTAATGGCAAGTTGACTCCGTTGGATGTTCCGACTTAGAAGTGGGATAGAATTTCGATGGATTTCATCACGGGTTTATCGAGATCTCCTAGAGGATATGTTTCAGTTTGAGGGATTGTCGATAGATTAACGAAGTGTGCTCACTTCGTACCCTATAAGATCGACTATCCGATGAAGAAAATAGCTGAGCTGTATTTGAATGAAGTAATCCGGTTGCATGGTGTTCCATTCAGCATTATTTAAGACCAAGACTCCTGGTTTACATCTCGCTTCTGGTAGAGTTTGCAAGAAGGTTTGGGTACGGATTTGAGATATTCTACCGCATACCACCCAGAGACTAATGGTAAGACAGAGCAAGTTAATCAGATAGTCGAGGACATGACCAGATGCTATATTTTAGACCATGTAGGAGCGTGGGTTGAGCGTTTGAGGCTTATGGTGTTTGCTTAAAATAACAGTTATCAAGAAATCATGCAAATGGCTCCTTTCAAAGCTTTGTATAGGAGGCACTGCAGGAGTCCCTTATTTTGGGTTGAGGTTGGCGAGAGACCTTTGTTGGGTCTGGATGCGCTCAAAGAGATTGAAACTACTGTGAAGCTTATTCGAGAGAAGCTTCGGATAGCCTAGGAGCGATATGAGAAGAATGCAAACCAGTGTAGATCTGATCTGTTGTTTGCTGTAGGGGAATTGGTATTTTTAAAGGTTTCCCCGATGATTGGAATCATGAGGTTTGGTAAGAACTGGAAGTTGGACCCGAGGTATGTGGGGACGTTTAAGATCATTGAGCGGATTGGTGTGGCAGCTTATAGGATGGATTTGCACGCAAACTTTCCTAGCGTGCACAATGTTTTTCACGTTAGCCAGCTGCGGAAGTGTGTGCTGAGCGACAGGCAAGTTTTGGATTATGTGCCTCTGTTAGAGGAAAATTTTTCTTACGTGGAGATGAATGCCCGCATTCTGGAAGCTTAAGATCTCGTGTTGTTGAGGAAATATATTCCTATGGTTAGGGTTTTGTTGAGAAATTAGGGCGTGGAAAGCGCGACTTGGGAGTTAGAGTCGACTATGAGGAAGGCTTACCCTCATCTGTTTCCCGTACTTGTGCCTGGTATGTTTTACATTTTCTCTTATAGCTCTTGCTTGGCTATTTCTTTTTCCTTCTTGATAGAAGTGTTTTGTGTAAAGTTTCAGGGCGAAACTTTCTTGTAGGGGGAGTGGCTGTAATACATCCGATTTTTTCTGTGATTTGTATAATCCCTATTTGGCGTTACGTTGACACATTTCCGGCCTTTTTGTCACTGTTAGAGCGTGGTCTTAGCTCTTTAGGTTCTTGAGTGGCTAGTTTATAGCATGTTTGCAAGGTTACCCAGCTAGCCAGAGTTTGTTTTGGTGACTCAGCAGAGCCTCTTAGGGAATGCTTTTGCTTTGGCATTCGGGAGGTATTAGCCTGAGTTTTGATCATCGGATGTTATTTTCGACTTCGCCATTGATTTGGAGCATGGGTGTTTAGCTACGATGCGAGTTTCGTCGAATTACAAGATCGTTTGTTTTCACGGCGTTTCGACGTTTTTTTTATGTTAGCTGGTAGTGTCTTACCAAGCTTTTGTTGTTGCTATGTTGGGCTAAGTGGCAGAGCTTAGTTATAGCAGGTAGCGGTTTTTTTTGGCTTAATTTAGGCAAAGATTGTTTGCTGGTTATATATATATATATATATATATATATATATATATATATTTGTGTGTTTGAGCTTGGGTTTAAGCTTGAGTACTGGAGCTTATTTAAGCTGTTCTTTTTTTTGGTGTGTTGATAACTCTTGTTTAGTGGTTGATTTTGTGAGCTAGCAGCTAGCTGTTATTATATGTATAAGTATATATGATATATATATATATATATATTAGTGGCTGGATTTCTTTGGAAGGGGCCGAACCATAGCGATTTTAGCTTACCCGGGAAAAGCCTAAGACGTGAATTGTAAAGAAGGACTAGATCGCCTGGAGAAAAGATTTTTGGGGTTTTAATTTTTCGATCGTGATAAAACATAGAACGCTCCTTATAGAACTTATTGCTCTCGTAAGCGTTCGCACGCCACTCATCGAGCACATTTAGTTGCAGTTTTCTATTCTGAGCGGCTAAGTTAGAGTCGAGGTTTAAGAGTTTTAATGCCCAAAGTGCGCGGTGCTCCAGTTCTACGGGTAAATGGCACGCTTTGCCATAGACTAATCGAAACGGGGTACAACCGGTAGCGGTTTTGTACGCCGTACGATACGCCCATAACGCGTCGTCAAGCTTAGCGGACCAATCTTTCCTATTAAGTGAAACGGTTTTTTCTAATATGCGTTTTATTTCTCGATTTACTACCTCAACTTGGCCACTTGTTTGCGGGTGGTAGGGGGTGGCAAGCTTGTGCGTGACTCCGTATTTAGCTAACGTCTTAGCCATTAGAGCGTTACAGAAATGCGTTCCCCTATCACTAACAATAGCGCGAGGCGTGCCGAAGCGAGAAAATAATTTTTTTAGAAATGTGACGACGACTCGCGCATCGTTGGTGGGGAGAGCCTGCGCTTCCGCCCACCGTGATACGTAGTCGACCGCCAGTAAAATATAAGAATTTTTATAAGAAGGAGGTAGGGGGCCAACAAAATCTATGCCCCATAAATCGAAGACTTCGCATTCTAAAAACATATTTTGGGGCATCTCGTCGCGACGTGAGATGTTACCCGACCGCTGACAGCTATCGCATGCACGCACAAAATTATGCGCGTCTTTGAAGAGAGTGGGCCAAAAGTAGCCCGCCTCTAGCGCCTTCCTAGCGGTCCGGTTGGCTTGATAGTGCCCCCCGGCCGGACCCTCGTGGCAGTGCCTGAATATTTGTGTGCACTCCACTCCCGCGACGCATCTTCGAACCGCTTGGTCCGCACAGATACGGAAAAGAAAAGGGTCATCCCAAAAGAAATTTTTCAAGTCGGAAAAGAATTTCTTCTTTTGATGACTTGAAAAATCTTTTGGAAGTACCCGCGCGACTAATTAGTTCGCAAAATCTGCGAACCAAGGTGAAGATGACGAAGATGAACGAATGGTGAGAAGGCGTTCCTCGGGGAATCTGTCATTTATTTCAGATTCGACGAGCGCTTCCGCACCCGGATTGTCTAAACGGGAAAGGTGGTCTGCCGCTAGATTCTCCGCACCCTTCTTATCTCGGATCTCCAAGTCAAACTCTTGTAGGAGGAGAATCCATCGAAGAAGGCGGGGCTTCGCGTCGGTTTTAGCTAATAGATATTTAAGGGCGGAGTGATCGGTAAAAACGATAACTTTAGATAGCGTAAGATACGAGCGAAACTTATCGAAAGCGAAAACGACGGCTAAGAGTTCCTTTTCCATCGTCGTGTAATTCACTTGTGCGGAAGTGAGCGTCTTGCTAGCGTAATAAATAGGATGAAAATGTTTTTCTACACGTTGGCCAAGAACGGCGCCTAAGGCAATATCACTAGCGTCGCACATGATTTCGAACGGAAGGGACCAATTAGGGGCCACTAGAATCGGAGAATTAATAAGTTTTTGTTTTATAAAATTAAAAGCAGACTCGCAATCGCTACTAAAGACAAAAGGTGATTCCTTTTCCAAGAGGTGAGTAAGCGGCTTTGTTATTTTTGAAAAATCTTGAATGAAACGCCTATAAAAGCCCGCGTGGCCTAAGAAACTCCTAATGGATTTTATGTTTGTCGGCTGAGGAAGTTTTTCTATGATTTCAACTTTGGCTTATCGACCTCTATCCCCTTACTCGAAATCTTATGGCCGAGGACCAAACCTCCTCGAACCATAAAGTTACATTTTTCCCAATTTAAAACAAGATTCGTGTCCTCGCATCGCTGGAGGACACGATCGAGATTACGAAGACAATTCGGGAAAGAGCATCCGAATACAGAAAAGTCATCCATAAATATTTCCTTAATATCTTCTACTAGCTCGCCAAAAATTGCTAGCATACATCGTTGGAATGTAGCCGGCGCATTGCAGAGGCCAAATGGCATTCTTCGATAGGCGAAGGTGCCAAAGGGGCAAGTAAAAGTTGTTTTCTCTTGGTCCTCGGGGGAAATGGGGATTTGGAAAAACCCCGATAAACCGTCGAGAAAACAATAAAAAGGATGACCGGAAAGACGCTCGAGAATTTGGTCAAGGAACGGTAGTGGGAAATGGTCCTTGCGGGTGGCATCATTAAGTTTGCGATAATCGATGACCACGCGCCAACCCGTAACAGTACGAGTTGGGACGAGCTCGTTGTGCTCATTCGCCACTACGGTTAGACCGCCCTTCTTGGGCATGACATGAATGGGACTAACCCACGCACTATCAGAAATGGGATAAATAATCCCCGCATCTAATAATTTAATTATCTCAGCTTTCACGACGTCTTTCATGTTTGGGTTAAGACGTCGCTGGGGCTGAATGGTTTTGCGGCAATTATCATTTAAGAAAATTTTGTGAGTGCAGAAAGAAGGGTTAATCCCCTTTAGGTCAGAAATTTGCCACGCAATTGCGTGGCGATGTTTAAGCAAAACTTCCAATAAATCAGAGGTCTCCGAATCACTTAAATACGAAGAAATGATTACCGGAAGTGTATCATTTTTCCCCAAAAAGGCGTATTTTAGGGATTCGGGTAATGGTTTAAGTTCTAGGATGGGCGGTTCTTCTAGTGAGGTTTTAGTGCTAATGTCTTTCGAACCAATTGGTTCAAAAGGCATGTTCGTAGACTCGTCCTCATCGCAATAAAAATTTTCGAGCGAAAATATATTTTCGTTTAAAAATTCGGACTCGAAAACCGGGGAAGAACTATCTCCATAAAAAGAATCTAAAGAATAGCAGAAATCGTCGCTCGGCGACGAGTCTTCCATAGAGGAGTTAATAGAAAAAGTAACTTGGTCTTCTCCTACCCGAAGGTGAAGCTGACCATTACTTACATCAATTAATGCACGTGAGGTCGCGAGGAAAGGGCGACCAAGTATTATTGGTACGTTGGCGTCTTCCTCGATGTCCAAGATGACGAAGTCCACCGGGAAGATGAACTTGTCTACTCGGACAAGGACATCCTCAACAACCCCGATGGGGAACCTAACCGAGCGATCCGCTAGTTGGATGCGCATATTGGTAGGAGCAGGAGTACCCAAACCTAAACGCAGGAAGAGCGAGAACGGCTTCAAATTAATGCTCGCGCCTAAGTCTGCTAAGGCATATTTTACTAATACATCGCCAAAAAGGCCTGGGAAGGAGAACCGTCCCGGGTCGTTTTGTTCTAAGGGCAATTTACTAGTAAGAGCCGCCGAGCAGATAGCGTTGAGAGATATATGCGAAATATCCTCGAGTTTGCGTTTATTAGAAAGTAGTTCTTTTAAAAATTTCGCATATTTAGGCATTTGCGAGATAGCCTCGCAAAAAGGAACATTAATATGAATTTGTTTAAGTAATAAAATAAATTTTTCATATTGCGCGTTTACTCGCTCATTATCTAACTTATGCGGGTAGGGCAACGCCTTGTTTAAAATAGGTTTATCGTTAAAAATCGGTAAGGGTTGCGTAATCGAAAAAGAGGGAAGAGGGGTCGGAGGTGAAATATGTACCTGAGGATCGATCCGTTTTGGATCGACCACCTCCTTACCACTACGGAGGGTTATAGCATTGGCGGTTTCCCTTGGATTGGGCTCCGTGTTCCCTGGCAGTGCCCCCATGGCGCGTTCTGACATGAGTCGCTCCAGCTGTCCAACCTGGAGTTCTAAATTTTTTAGCGATCCGGTGATGTTCCGGATATTAGACTCGTTGGACGCGACATAACGATTAAAATTTTCCTCCATCGGGGATGGCTTCATAGGATGGGGAGGAGGAAGCGTTGGCGCAAAAGGAGGGGGAGGGGGACGCTGTGCGTTGTTCGGGTTGCTCCAGGAGAAATTCGGATGGTTCCTCCAACCCGGATTATAGTGGCTACTATAAGGGTTGTTTTGAAATGAGGGACGCACCGGATTTCCCATGTAGTCCACGAATTCGTCGACCACGCAGATGTTGGAGGGGAGGGAGAAAACAAGGCGGAGTGGAGGAGGAAACAGACATCTCCGCCACCTGCTTAGTTAGCCTTTCCACTTGGAGGGCTAGCTGAGCGGTGGCATCCACTTCAAAAATGCCCGCCTGCTTAGGGCGCGCCCGCGGGACGTTCCACTGGTAGGCGTTCACCGCCATTTCCTCGAAAAGGGCCTGGGCGGCCTCGGGGGTCTTATTATTTAGAGTGCCCCCGGCAGCCGCGTCAATCATTTGACGTGTCTGACTATTCAGTACATTGTAAAAAATTTGTACCTGCAACCACGTTGGCAGAACGTGGTGCGGGCACCGGCGGAGAAACTCCTTAAAGCGTTCCCAAGTCTCGTAAAGAGACTCGGAGTCGTTTTGGACGAACGAAGATATGTCCGCCCGCAGTCTTGCAGTTTTCGCGGGCGGAAAATACTTCGTAAGGAATTTTTCGGCCAATTCCGCCCATGACGTGATGGATCCCCGCGGGAGGGAGAGTAACCACGCCTTAGCCTTGGACTTAAGAGAGAAGGGAAAAAGGCGCAAACGAATGGCGTCATCAGTGACGCCATTAATTTTAAAAGTATCGCAAATCTCAAGAAAATTAGACAAGTGATTATTGGGGTCCTCATCCGGCTGTCCGTCGAACTGCACGGCATTTTGGATCATCTGAATCACACTTGACTTAATTTCAAAATTATTGTTGGCCACAGCGGGCCGAACAATACTCGACCCCGTATCATCCAAATTGGGCCGAGCGTAATAAGACATAGTACGCTCGACCGGTTGGGCATTATTCGGGTCGGCCATAGAAGAAGAAGAGGGTTCTCCGATAGATTCTGCGGGGTCTAAAAAGGGAATTCGACGGAGAGATCGGATACGCGCAAGAGAGCGGTCGATCTCGGGGTCGAATTCAAGATTTTCAGAACTCGAAGGGTGTCCACGGGTCATATACCCTAAAAAAAACGAAAAAGGGGGAAGGATATATTTTTTTTGTAAAAAAAAAAAATTTTTATTTGAAAATAAAGTAAAATTAATAGATTCCCGGATTCAATATAACAACCGGATTCCCCGGCAATGACACCAAAAACTTGATGGTCGCGGAACAGAGACCTACTGTGGTTGGTTCGAAATGGTCAGATTCCGCGGGCCGGTTAGAAGATCGTGTTTTCTAACGAAAGGAGGCAAGCGCACCTATCGCAAGTAGTACTCGGTATTCGGGAAAATACCGAGGTCGTATTATTCTCGGGGACGCGTTGATTATATCTACTCTTCCAGGAACACTATTATCTTACTAACAGTAAGGTGGGAATTTTTTAGTTTAATTAAAGCGGAAAGAAAGAAAGCGGAATTTTGCTAAATTAGTTCGATGACGGGTTAACGCTCGGCATCGAATCGGATTAAGACTAAAACAATTCTTAACAATTATTAAACTTTGTTTTTAAATTAATAAAAGGCACTTGGCCGTGGAGGTTCCAAGAACATGAGCTCACCTTGGTCTAGGGATATCGCTCACCTGGGCGCTATGGCTATTCGACCGAACGTTAGTCCGACGAAGGATTCCCCTTAACGCCCGCATTACGCTAAGAACCCCGCTATTGGGTGGGGAACCCAATCCGGGAGAACTACGCTTCTCCTCTTTCGAGGGGGCGTACGCAGTTCTCTTTACCCAAGGGGGATCGGTCCATACGTGCAGCCTCTCGGCGTCGCGTATGGATACCGGAAATAGAGCCCACACATCGATTATGTGGTCCTATGCGTCGTTAACCCGGGGTAAACCTTAAGTCCTTAAATTAAATTAAAAATAAAGTTTTTTAATTATTTCAAATCATTTTTTATGTCCCAATGCTCTTCGATGACGAAGGCTAAAAGAGATTAGCCACTCATCGTTATGGGGACGGCTTTATGGTTTTTAGGTGAGGCGTGAGTGTTAAATTAAGCACTGAACAATTATAAGAGAAAACACGAAAAATAGGACAATTAGATAAATTTAAGGCTAATTGATGCAGGCACTCACGCACACTTCAAAACCATAAAGAAAATTAAATAAAGCAAGCCCTACTCAAATGAGTAGGGGGAAATAAATGCACACACGCACACACTCTTCTTAATTAAAGAAAGCGGTAAATAAAGCGGTAAAATTATCTCCTACACGCACGCACTCTACATGTAACATCCCATTTCCGGCTAGACCCCTAGGAGTCGGTAGGTTGTGGTAGAACCCTAGGGAGCCCAAAACTTGAAATAAATCGACCAAGAAATCGGGTCACGGGTCGGTCACGCCCGTGACCCGCCATGTCACGCCCGTGACATAGGGCGTGACCATGATCGTCGGTCCCAGGTCGACGGCCGGCGACCCAAAATGGACCCACGGGCATGTCACGCCCGTGACCCGCCATGTCACGCCCGTGACATAGGGCGTGACACGCTCGACGATCGTCGATTCCAGTTCGACGCCGTCGACCCAGAATTTGGCCACACGGGCCAGTCACGCCCGTGACCCACCATGTCACGCCCGTGACATAGGGCGTGACACGCTCGACGATCGTCGATCCCAAATCGACGATCGTCGAACCAGAATTGGTCTCCAGACCTGTCACGCCCGTGACCCAAGTGACACGCCCGTGACCACCCTTCGACGATCGTCGATCTTAGTTCGACGATCGTCGAACCCAGAACTGCTAACCGGGCCTGTCACGCCCGTGACCTATGTGTCACGCCCGTGACCATGGCCGAAACGTCAGCCAGACTGGAAGTTTCGGTAACCGACGCCTTAATAAATTCTGGCTGTGGGGATGAAAAATCAAGAGTATTTATGAGTCGTTCCCTACTTTAATTATGTTGATAATTAAGGAAAAGTGGGTCCAGTAGGAAATTGCCACCTGGCAAGCACCTCTTCATTCCCAACTTTTCAACTGCCATTCGTCATAACCGAAACGTCATAGGGGAGTTATTAATGGCCGCCAACGTTTCATCTCCAACGTTTCACCCTTTCCCCTCCCCATTTGCTCATCTATAAAAGATTCCTGAGAGCAAGAGGAAAAGGTTACACTCCCTCAACTGTTCAGACTTCCTCCTTGCTGTTGAAGAATTTCCGGCGACGCCACCACTGCGCAAATGGCTTCCCGACGCTCTTCACGCCTTCAACCCGCAAACAAGGTCCTCCCCTCCCTCTTCTTCTGTGGATAGATCTTAGGAATCGTTAGGAGAGATATCGGGCTCAAAAGAGCCAGATCGGGTGAGTGTATTGGTGGTTTTCCGAAAGTTTCATGGTGGCGGGTTCGCCGGAAACCGCCTCTCCGGCGGCTGTGCCGCCGCCCGACGATAGCCCTCGCCTCAACGGAGGTGGTGGTGGTGGTGGCCGGCCAGGGAGATGGCTGGGTGGCCGGGAAATAGCTTGGAAAAGCTACAGGATATTAGGTTTTATGTCTCTGTTTCGGGCGGTTGAAGAAGATGAACAGTGGCATGAAAATTAAATTCTAGTTTTTAAATCCATTTCTGAGTGAGATATCTGTCATGTTAAATAATTTGGGAAAAATACCTAAAGGCTCCTACGGGAAAAATGATCAACATAGGAAATGTAGCCCTTGAAGTCTAGTTTAATTCAAAATTAATTTCACTCGATTTGGGATCTTGGTTAGACCACAGCACCCTTTTTGGTGAGGTCTATCCAGAGGGCTGCCTTGACCTTAGAAAAATTCCCCACTCCAATCCAGCCATCCAAATGACTTGAAATTTGGGGTGTGGTCTAATCTTACATATATCTAGGTGCTATCCAAAAATGAGAATTTTTGGAGAATATTTTTCTATAGTTTTTTTAGAAAAATTCAATAATCCTAGCCGATTTTAATTAGATTGTTAAATAATTTCCAAACCCTCCCAAATTTTGGTGAGTGGTCCCTGAGTTCACCATAAGGTTCTCTTTAATTTTTCATCTCATTTGGATATGGTTTGGATCAGAAATGATCAACCCAAAGTTTTGCCCTAATAAGAGGCCTTAGGTTAAAAGTGCACTTTTGAAGTTTGAGTGGTCAAATCACCTCAACAGAGGCTGAGATTTTTACCACTGGCTAGTAATATTCTCTAGCACCCCCTCATGGAGTTTGAGGTGGACCGCGGTAAGTTTGCCCTAAGGCCCAAGGCCCAACCCTAAGGATGGAACTTGGGGGTTTGTGAAGGTCATGTGGTCAATGACCTTGGATTGACCCGAGATTGGGTGATGAGAACCATAGGACTAATATTGTTCTCTGGACGAAATCTCAGTAGATTTGGAGATCGTTGGAATATCTAAAAATCTAACCCTAGTTTAGGGCGCAAAACTTGTAGAGATAGGAAATGACACCAAATCACATTAAAAAGTGATGAGAAATGGGTAGAGTTGGTTATAGGGGTAGTACAAGCTCTGGATATTTTTCTATGAATTTTATGATCACTATTTTGGGTACTTAATGATTTTGTAGTTGTATGATTTGCTTAGAGAAAATTATTATGGAGTACAAACTTCCTGGAAATTGATGAAATTTAGGCAGAGAACCTTTATTATGATTTTAAAACTCTGTGAATTTTTATGGGATTTTTAGAAGCTTAATTTTAAGGCTTGTTTCATTAAGTATTATTTATCGTGGATATTGGATTAAATCTATTTTAGTGCTTATCAAGCTGGTAAAATTATGATTCTTTGCACAATGGTCTTTTCTGTATCATACTATTAGTCAGTAATTTTTCTATAATTTTATGATGAGTAATTTCAGTACTTCCTTCTTTAAAAGAGAATAATGAGATTGTAATGGATAAATTAATTAGAGGCTAAATATCTTTTGTAAAATCCTGCAAATTAGTATTTGATGATACCTTACAGTTATTTAGTGATCACAATTTTCGGGTGGCCATAACTTAAGAATATCATGTACTTCATGTTAAAAATTACCCATGGCCAATCTTTGAGAAAAATAAAATAAATATCAGATTAATTAGGAAAATTATAAATTTCTGGATTTAAGCTAATTAAGTCATGATAGATCTCCAGTAAATTTTATAGGAGATTTGGAAGATAATTTGGGGTACCTCCCCTTATGTACCTCATATAGTTTAGGATGGTCTGCATTTAGTAAAACCACGGAATTCTGATAATCGATGGTTGGTAGGGCAAGTTAAGGTTGAGTTCATTATTAGAAGTCAGGATAAGTAGAATGTGGGACTGGTTAGGGTAAGGGAGTACGGGGACGACGAAAGATCGTCCGTCCCGGGAAGGAGAGGAAGAGTCTTAATACTCTAGGGTTAGAACTAAAGCAACTAAAAGGGGATTGGGTAAAGGGTAGACAACCAATAATAATAAGTGCCTTGCGAAAGGGAACTTCGGGCCGTAATGCACCGTCTTGGTTCCTAGTGCCCCTTGAGAGCCCTTCACGGGGTATACCGGGGCAGTCCTGGGCTAACGTAAACCATAGGAGTAATAAAATTAAAAGAGCAACTAGTATAACTAGGGTTGCACACACTCACTCCCCGGTAGTTAGGAAAGTAGAATTATAGGATTACTTGCCATCAGACAGTAGCTCTGAAGGTAGATGCACGGACAGTACTGTCCGGGGGGCCACGGGCTCGAGGGTTGGAGTACGGAGAAAAGTGGTGGGACATCGGTACTAGGCGATCGATCACACCGACAGCGGTACGATGACTCGGCGAAAAGTCTGGAGGGTACATCCAGCAGCAGTACGCGGATACTCTAGGTTGTGTTCTTCTAGGGGCGTACGGAAGGGCTAGGCCTGGTAGTGTGGTTACCCGCCTAGGAGTGGGGGGCCCGACCCACTGTCTCCGTTTGCCACTACGGAGGTTCCTGGGGGTGAAGCTAGCCTCCCGAACAGGGGGAACTAAAGGTCTGTGCGCATAGAGTCGTGTGCGTGGGTTGCACTTGCATGAATCATGGCATAGCATATCACTACACTCATATTTGCATACAACCGACACCCCAACGTATAAATCGGTATGGGACTTTTTATACGATGGGAGCCTTGCAGAAGATCCCTTAACTTATAAGTTTGTATGGGCATTCATATAAGTTAAGGTTACTTACATACTTACTTACTCGTTGCTTACTTTCTATTCTCTAGCAGTCTTTAATGCAATTTGCTATTTATTAATCGTTCTACCTATTACAACATTTATATTGTTCACCTGATATACCTTGCTAGTTAGGTCCACCGTCACTTGCTTGACTATTCTCCACTTTTGTAGCTTCCCTTTCCTCCTCTCCGCCCGGTGCTTAGGAGCCGTGGTGGGAGGGGTAGGGGATGATAGGGCTTAGTCTTTATGACTAATGGTTTTCGAACCAAACATTACAGGATCTCCGGATGGGAGACAGGGACCAGCACCAGCGGAGTACGGTACGCATGGAGGTGGGACAGTCTAGCACCGGTGCACCTGCGACCAGCTCCGTGAGTGATTAGCATTTTCTTATCTTCCGCGATGAGCGTCTTGTAGTGAGGACTTTGATGTACCGGGCATGAGCCCTTTTATTTCCAGACTATTTATACTCTGATGATTTTCTGTGGACACTCCCTTCGTGGAGTTTATTTTATGTGATATTCTCTTTTAGTGGACTTGCTTCTCTCTTGCTTGCTATATATTGCGATCGAAAAGGCCGGCAGAATCGGCGCGTTGTAGTGGCAACCTTCCCGGGTGCGAAGGTGTCACCGCAAAGCGGCGGTTCTGGGCATAAGACCCCGGTGGTTGAAAAAAAAAAAAAAAAAAGGGGGTCTTACAAGTGGTATCAGAGGCAAACCTCGATCGAAAGAGAAGTAGTCCACAAAAACCTTGGGCCACCCCCGTGCGAGCTTAGTTTGCGGACAAACTAGCAGCGGAAGCAGTGGTGGGCCCATAAGGGAAATCACATGTGAAAGTCCATCATACCTCTTCTTAAATTCCATTCATTTCGCTCGCTAACAAATGGAAATTTTGCTTGTAGCCTGCGACGAACCCTACATCGCAGCAGGGGACACCTCAGGCTCCGGATGTGGTCCCGACTCCGCCAGCACCCGTTCCGTTCCAGCAGACGGAGATGGGGCAAACACTGACGGCCATCCTGGAGGCCTTCAGAGCTCAGCAAGCCCCGGCCCCACAGCCAAACCCCGGGGCCAATTGGATGACGGTCTTCCGAGGACTTTCCCCTCCATCCTACCAGGGGACGGAGTCCGCAGTACGTACGGAGGAGTGGTTGGACACCATTTATGAGATGTTGGCAGGGATTCGATGCCCCATGGAGGAGGCAGTCGCTTTGACAGTCTCCTGCTTAGAATCACACGGAAAGAGATGGTGGAAATCTCAGCTGGACACCACCTTTGTGGGGATGGACTGTGCTGATATTACCTGGGAGGAGTTCAGAGCAGCGCTCTTGGGACATTTTGTACCTCAGTCGGCGAGAGATGACCTGGAGGATAGATTCCTGCGATTGAGGCAGGGGAACAGGACCGTGGTGGAGTACTATTAGGAGTTCACTCATCTGGCCCGTTATGCGGACGCTTACCAGTTAGACGATGCTGGCTACGCCCGGAGGTTTTATAAGGGGCTGCAGGATGACATGAGGCAGGCCCTCCTTTTTGTTTTAGAGGGGAGTCTGGCCAGGATTCTGGAGATGGCTAAGAAGAGAGAGGCGGATCAGCTCACAGTGAAGAATCGGAAGAGACCGGCTGATGATTCGGTGATTGGAGGTCGTAGAGACCATCCTTGGGGCCAGGTTATTGGAGAGAGAAGGAACGGGGATCAGCCCCGTCAGGAGTTTGGGCAGGAGCAGAGGACTCAGGGGATATTGGCTCCCCAGCCTATACAGATGCTGGAAATGCCAAGGACGGCAGGGCAGCCACCCGTATGCTATCAGTGCAACCAGCCAGGGCATATCAAGCGGAACTGCCCTGTGGGGCGAGCACCCCCACCAGCACATCAGGGCGCTCCACCTCCCCGACAGTTTGGCGGACGAGGACAGGACCGAGGACGGGGATTCCAGGATCGAGGTCGTAGGCCAGAGAGAGAGCAGGTGTATGCTCTAGACCTGACACAGCCCCGGGACCCGGAGCAGGTTATCACAGGTATGGCAGTACTTTTCAGATTCTTCTTATATAAACTACTATTTTAAACATAACCTGGTTAGAAATTAAGAGAAGATAAACTACAATAAGAATACTAAGACATTTAATTACCCCAGGCATAGTGTTCGTGAGCGGCAAGCCCGCTCACACCCTCTTCGACACTGGTGCGTCGCAATCCTTCGTGTCGGAGGATTTCGTGAAAGGACTGGCAGGAGTGGAGCCATTCACCGGGAAGAGGATGAGGGTGCGCCTACCCGACGGGTCAGAGATATTGACCTCTGCTCATTGTAATATGGAAGCAAGAATCGGCGGAAAGGCGTTTGAGGCACCAGCGACGGTTCTGAAGATGCCAGATTATGATCTGATCCTGGGCATGACTTGGCTCTATTGGAACCATGCCCAGATCGATTGCGTGGCGAAGAGGATCACCGTGAGGCACGGCAACTCCTTCATTGTTATCGAAGGTATTATACCAGCACCCCGTACCTTGCTATCGTCTGTGCAGGCCGTTAAGGCCCACCTGCAGGGGGAAGAGGCTTATCAGGTCCTCTTTGAGGCGGTCGTAGCCAAGGATTCCATTGCAGATATTCCGGTAGTGCGGGACTTCGCCGACGTGTTTCCAGAGAAGCTACCAGGGCTACCCCCGCACAGAGAGAGGGACTTTCAGATTCAGCTCGTACCGGGGGCTAAGCCGGTATCTAGAGCTCCCTATCGAATGGCCCCAAAGGAGTTGGTGGAATTCCGGAGTCAGCTTCAGGAGTTAGTGGAGGCCGGGTTCGTCCGACCTAGCTCTTCACCATGGGGAGCTCCGGTGCTGTTCGTCAAGAAGAAAGACGGGACCCTTCGTCTGTGCATAGATTACCGGGCTCTGAACAGGTTGACGGTCCGGAACACTTATCCCTTACCACGGATAGATGAGCTTTTTGACCAGCTGGAGGGAGCTCATTGGTTCTCAAAGCTGGATCTGAGGTCAGGATACTACCAGCTTCGCATTCGGGAGGAGGACATCCCGAAGACGGCGTTCAGCAGCAGATACGGATTGTACGAGTTTACCGTGATGCCGTTCGGGCTCACGAATGCACCCTCCGCATTCATGACTTTGATGAATCGGGTGTTCGAGGAGTACCTGGATGTCTTCGTCATTGTATTCATCGACGACATCCTCATCTATTCAAGGACGGAGGAGGAGCACGCGAGACATCTAGCCTTGACCTTGGAAAAGCTGCGTGAGCACGAGATGTATGCCAAGTACAGCAAGTGCCAGTTCTGGCTAAAGGAGGTGGCCTTTCTGGGCCATGTCATCAGTGGAGCAGGTTTGGCAGTGGATCCGGCAAAGATCCAAGCGGTACGGGATTGGCAGCCACTAAAGTCGGCCACGGATGTTCGGAGTTTCTTGGGACTTGCCGGTTACTACCGGAAGTTTGTAAAGGGGTTCTCTCAGATTGCCCTTCCTCTTACGTCTCTGACGAAGAAGGAGTCCCCTTTTACCTGGACGCCGCGATGCGAATCTGCCTTCCAGGAGCTGAAGGATCGTCTCACCTCGGCCCCCATCCTTGCTCTCCCATCAGGGAGGGAGGGATTCCAGGTATATGCAGATGCTTCCTATCAGGGGATGGGTGCCGTCCTTATGCAGAATGGGCACGTAATAGCCTATGCCTCCCGTCAGTTGAAGCAGCACGAGCAGAACCACCCCGTGCACGATTTGGAGATGGGGGCAGTCATTTTTGCCCTTAAGATCTGGCGGCACTATCTCTACGGGGTACATTGTGATATCTTCTCCGACCACAAGAATCTGAAGTACGTCGACACCCAGAAGGAGTTAAACATCAGGCAGAGACGCTGGGTGGAGTTTCTTTCGGACTACCAGTATACCATGCACTACCATCCGGGGAAGGCGAACGTGGTTGCGGATGCTCTGAGCCGGAGAGCGAGTACGACTAGAGCAGGCCCGCAGCTGATGGCCTTGGAGTTGGTTAGATCATTCGAGGAGATGCAGATTTCGCTAGTATCTGAGGATGACCCGGAGCTGTACATGGAGTACCTGGGGTCGATGGCTACTACAGATGACATCCGAGACCGCATCAGAGATGGGCAGAGGCTGGACGAGAGAACTGAGCCGATATTCCGAGCCCTGAAGGAAGGCACGACAGGAGATTACACTTTGAGGGATGGGCTCCTGTGTTTCCGGGGCAGAGTCTACATACCAGCAGGAGGACGGATCCGGGAGGATATTTTGACGGACGCTCACTGCAGCCGGTATTCGGTACACCCGGGGATCACCAAGATGGTAAAGGATTTAAAGAGGACGATGTACTGGCCGGGTATGAAGAAGGATATTACATATTTTGTGACGCATTGTGAGGCCTGCCAGCTCGTGAAGGCGGAGTGTAGGAACCCGGCAGGATTGCTGCAGCCGCTTCCAGTGCCGGAGTGGAAGTTTGAGGATATAGCCGTGGACTTTATACATGGGCTACCTAGATCCCGTGCGGGAAACGACTCGATCTGGGTAATAGTGGACAGGCTGACAAAGGTGGCCAGATTCATCCCAGTGGCGAAGGACACACCGGTCAGAGTATTGGTACGGAGGTTCATCGAGCAGTTTGTGCGTTATCATGGGGTGCCCAAGACTATCGTTTCGGATCGGGATGGGCGGTTTACATCCAGAGAATGGAGGTCAGTCCAGGCCCATCTGGGTTCTCGGTTGACTTTCAGCACAGCTTTCCACCCTCAGACCGACGGACAGACAGAGCGCACAAACCGTACACTGGAGGATCTGCTACGACTGTGTATTTTGGACCGTGGCGAGCCTTGGGAGAGATTGCTGCCACTGGTCGAGTTTTCGTACAACAACGCTCATCAGTCCAGCATAGGCATGGCTCCATACGAAGCGTTGTACGGAAGGAGGTGCAGAACCCCACTATCATGGGTTCAGGATGAGGATCCGCAGGCACTGGGCTCGGAGTTTGTGGGAGATACGGATGCTCAGATTAGATTGATCCGAGACAGGATGTTGGAAGCCCAGAGCAGACAGGCGAAATACTACGATGCGAGGCATCGTCAAGTGGAGTTCCAGGTGGGGGACCGAGTTTTCTTGAAGATACGGCCGATGCACGGAGTCTCGCGGGTTCGCGGGCGGAGGAAGCTCAGTCCAAGATATATGGGGCCCTATAGGATCCTGGAGCGGATCGGCCCCTTAGCCTATAGACTGGAACTACCGCCGGAGTTAGCGGGATTGCATGACGTCTTCCACGTCTCCTCACTTCGGAGGGCTCTGCTACGCCCTGAGCAGCTGATTCCCTCGGCAGATGGCCCGGTGGCCTCGGATCGGTCGGTCAACGTGGAGCCTATCAGGATCGACGATACAGCAGTGCGGGTCTTGCGGCGAAAGAAGGTCCCGTTAGTCAAGGTTCTGTGGAACAATCATGGGCAGGAGGAGCATACATGGGAGCCACAGGACTTGATGCGGCAAAAATATCCGGAACTTTTCCGTCAGGTATACCTCAAACCCCTCTGAACGATCAATTTGCCTTCCTGTTTTAAACCAATGGAATTGAAATTTCAAGAATAGGGGCTAATCTTTTGTTTATTGGGGTGTATATACCTAGTAAGGTGGGCGAATTAACCTTACATTCGAAACCGCACAAACAAACGTAACGTAGGGAGGTAATCATTCGGTTCTCATGGGATGTTACAAGCTTATTTTCCCGATTTGAGTCCCGTAGGCTTAACCTTGATTTCGGGGACGAAATCTTTGTTTTGTTTATTGGGATTTGTAACATCCCATTTCCGGCTAGACCCCTAGGAGTCGGTAGGTTGTGGTAGAACCCTAGGGAGCCCAAAACTTGAAATAAATCGACCAAGAAATCGGGTCACGGGTCGGTCACGCCCGTGACCCGCCATGTCACGCCCGTGACATAGGGCGTGACCATGATCATCGGTCCCAGGTCGACGGCCGGTGACCCAAAATGGACCCACGGGCATGTCACGCCCGTGACCCGCCATGTCACGCCCGTGACATAGGGCGTGACACGCTCGACGATCGTCGATTCCAGTTCGACGCCGTCGACCCAGAATTTGGCCACACGGGCCAGTCACGCCCGTGACCCACCATGTCACGCCCGTGACATAGGGCGTGACACGCTCGACGATCGTCGATCCCAAATCGACGATCGTCGAACCAGAATTGGTCTCCAGACCTGTCACGCCCGTGACCCAAGTGACACGCCCGTGACCACCCTTCGACGATCGTCGATCTTAGTTCGACGATCGTCGAACCCAGAACTGCTAACCGGGCCTGTCACGCCCGTGACCTATGTGTCACGCCCGTGACCATGGCCAAAACGTCAGCCAGACTGGAAGTTTCGGTAACCGACGCCTTAATAAATTCTGGCTGTGGGGATGAAAAATCAAGAGTATTTATGAGTCGTTCCCTACTTTAATTATGTTGATAATTAAGGAAAAGTGGGTCCAGTAGGAAATTGCCACCTGGCAAGCACCTCTTCATTCCCAACTTTTCAACTGCCATTCGTCATAACTGAAACGTCATAGGGGAGTTATTAATGGCCGCCAACGTTTCATCTCCAACGTTTCACCCTTTCCCCTCCCCATTTGCTCATCTATAAAAGATTCCTGAGAGCAAGAGGAAAAGGTTACACTCCCTCAACTGTTCAGACTTCCTCCTTGCTGTTGAAGAATTTCCGGCGACGCCACCACTGCGCAAATGGCTTCCCGACGCTCTGCACGCCTTCAACCCGCAAACAAGGTCCTCCCCTCCCTCTTCTTCTGTGGATAGATCTTAGGAATCGTTAGGAGAGATATCGGGCTCAAAAGAGCCAGATCGGGTGAGCGTATTGGTGGTTTTCCGAAAGTTTCATGGTGGCGGGTTCGCCGGAAAACGCCTCTCCGGCGGCTGTGCCGCCGCCCGACGATAGCCCTCGCCTCAACGGAGGTGGTGGTGGTGGTGGCCGGCCAGGGAGATGGCTGGGTGGCCGGGAAATAGCTTGGAAAAGCTACAGGATATTAGGTTTTATGCCTCTGTTTCGGGCGGTTGAAGAAGATGAACAGTGGCATGAAAATTAAATTCTAGTTTTTAAATCCATTTCTGAGTGAGATATCTGTCATGTTAAATAATTTAGGAAAAATACCTAAAGGCTCCTACGGGAAAAATGATCAACATAGGAAATGTAGCCCTTGAAGTCTAGTTTAATTCAAAATTAATTTCACTCGATTTGGGATCTTGGTTAGACCACAGCACCCTTTTTGGTGAGGTCTATCCAGAGGGCTGCCTTGACCTTAGAAAAATTCCCCACTCCAATCCAGCCATCCAAATGACTTGAAATTTGGGGTGTGGTCTAATCTTACATATATCTAGGTGCTATCCAAAAATGAGAATTTTTGGAGAATATTTTTCTATAGTTTTTTAGAAAAATTCAATAATCCTAGCCGATTTTAATTAGATTGTTAAATAATTTCCAAACCCTCCCAAATTTTGGTGAGTGGTCCCTGGGTTCACCATAAGGTTCTCTTTAATTTTTCATCTCATTTGGATATGGTTTGAATCAGAAATGATCAACCCAAAGTTTTGCCCTAATAAGAGGCCTTAGGTTAAAAGTGCACTTTTGAAGTTTGAGTGGTCAAATCACCTCAACAGAGGCTGAGATTTTTACCACTGGCTAGTAATATTCTCTAGCACCCCCTCATGGAGTTTGAGGTGGACCGCGGTAAGTTTGCCCTAAGGCCCAAGGCCCAACCCTAAGGATGGAACTTGGGGGTTTGTGAAGGTCATGTGGTCAATGACCTTGGATTGACCCGAGATTGGGTGATGAGAACCATAGGACTAATATTGTTCTCTGGACGAAATCTCAGTAGATTTGGAGATCGTTGGAATATCTAAAAATCTAACCCTAGTTTAGGGCGCAAAACTTGTAGAGATAGGAAATGACACCAAATCACATTAAAAAGTGATGAGAAATGGGTAGAGTTGGTTATAGAGGTAGTACAAGCTCTGGATATTTTTCTATGAATTTTATGATCACTATTTTGGGTACTTCCTTAATGATTTTGTAGTTGTATGATTTGCTTAGAGAAAATTATTATGGAGTACAAACTTCCTGGAAATTGATGAAATTTAGGCAGAGAACCTTTATTATGATTTTAAAACTCTGTGAATTTTTATGGGATTTTTAGAAGCTTAATTTTAAGGCTTGTTTCATTAAGTATTATTTATCGTGGATATTGGATTAAATCTATTTTAGTGCTTATCAAGCTGGTAAAATTATGATTCTTTGCACAATGGTCTTTTCTGTATCATACTATTAGTCAGTAATTTTTCTATAATTTTATGATGAGTAATTTCAGTACTTCCTTCTTTAAAAGAGAATAATGAGATTGTAATGGATAAATTAATTAGAGGCTAAATATCTTTTGTAAAATCCTGCAAATTAGTATTTGATGATACCTTACAGTTATTTAGTGATCACAATTTTCGGGTGGCCATAACTTAAGAATATCATGTACTTCATGTTAAAAATTACCCATGGCCAATCTTTGAGAAAAATAAAATAAATATCAGATTAATTAGGAAAATTATAAATTTCTGGATTTAAGCTAATTAAGTCATGATAGATCTCCAGTAAATTTTATAGGAGATTTGGAAGATAATTTGGGGTACCTCCCCTTATGTACCTCATATAGTTTAGGATGGTCTGCATTTAGTAAAACCACGGAATTCTGATAATCGATGGTTGGTAGGGCAAGTTAAGGTTGAGTTCATTATTAGAAGTCAGGATAAGTAGAATGTGGGACTGGTTAGGGTAAGGGAGTACGGGGACGACGAAAGATCGTCCGTCCCGGGAAGGAGAGGAAGAGTCTTAATACTCTAGGGTTAGAACTAAAGCAACAAAAAGGGGATTGGGTAAAGGGTAGACAACCAATAATAATAAGTGCCTTGCGAAAGGGAACTTCGGGCCGTAATGCACCGTCTTGGTTCCTAGTGCCCCTTGAGAGCCCTTCACGGGGTATACCGGGGGCAGTCCTGGGCTAACGTAAACCATAGGAGTAATAAAATTAAAAGAGCAACTAGTATAACTAGGGTTGCACACACTCACTCCCCGGTAGTTAGGAAAGTAGAATTATAGGATTACTTGCCATCAGACAGTAGCTCTGAAGGTAGATGCACGGACAGTACTGTCCGGGGGGCCGCGGGCTCGAGGGTTGGAGTACGGAGAAAAGTGGTGGGACATTAGTACTAGGCGATCGATCACACCGACAGCGGTACGATGACTCGGCGAAAAGTCTGGAGGGTACATCCAGCAGCAGTACGCGGATACTCTAGGTTGTGTTCTTCTAGGGGCGTACGGAAGGGCTAGGCCTGGTAGTGTGGTTACCCGCCTAGGAGTGGGGGGGCCGACCCACTGTCTCCGTTTGCCACTACGGAGGTTCCTGGGGGTGAAGCTAGCCTCCCGAACAGGGGGAACTAAAGGTCTGTGCGCATAGAGTCGTGTGCGTGGGTTGCACTTGCATGAATCATGGCATAGCATATCACTACACTCATATTTGCATACAACTAACACCCCAACGTATAAATCGGTATGGGACTTTTTATACGATGGGAGCCTTGCAGAAGATCCCTTAACTTATAAGTTTGTATGGGCATTCATATAAGTTAAGGTTACTTACATACTTACTTACTCGTTGCTTACTTTCTATTCTCTAGCAGTCTTTAATGCAATTTGCTATTTATTAATCGTTCTACCTATTACAACATTTATATTGTTTACCTGATATACCTTGCTAGTTAGGTCCACCGTCACTTGCTTGACTATTCTCCACTTTTGTAGCTTCCCTTTCCTCCTCTCCGCCCGGTGCTTAGGAGCCGTGGTGGGAGGGGTAGGGGATGATAGGGCTTAGTCTTTATGACTAATGGTTTTCGAACCAAACATTACAGGATCTCCGGATGGGAGACAGGGACCAGCACCAGCGGAGTACGGTACGCATGGAGGTGGGACAGTCTAGCACCGGTGCACCTGCGACCAGCTCCGTGAGTGATTAGCATTTTCTTATCTTCCGCGATGAGCGTCTTGTAGTGAGGACTTTGATGTACCGGGCATGAGCCCTTTTATTTCCAGACTATTTATACTCTGATGATTTTCTGTGGACACTCCCTTCGTGGAGTTTATTTTATGTGATATTCTCTTTTAGTGGACTTGCTTCTCTCTTGCTTGCTACATATTGCGATCGAAAAGGCCGGCAGAATCGTCGCGTTGTAGTGGCAACCTTCCCGGGTGCGAAGGTGTCACCGCAAAGCGGCGGTTCTGGGCATAAGACCCCGGTGGTTGAAAAAGAAAAAAAAAAAAAAAAGGGGGTCTTACACTACATAATTGAGAAAGCGATAAAATTGCAAGTCCCGGCTCAAATGAGTGGGCGGGAGTAAATCTATCTCATACACACACGCACTCTACTTGAAAAGAAAACACACGCACACACTCTACAGAAATGAAAACACACGCACACACACAAAGTTTTCCTACTCAAGTGAGTAGGAAGAAAATGAAAGCAGTAAAAAGACAAGTCCCACTCAAACGAGTGGTCGGGAAATGAAAGCAAAGCGCCATTTAACTCTTAACGAGTAGGCGGAAATAAATGCATACGCACACACACACTCTACAGAAATGAAATAAAGCAGTAAAACCTAACTCATACACGCACACACACTTGCAAAAATAAGAAAAACAAAGTGCTCAGAAAATTTAAACGACAGCATTTCTACCGCTAGAATGCGGTAGAAATGCATAAAAAGTGAAAATAAAAATTAACCGGAGCGAAAATTTTTGCAAATAAACGCAAAATGGAAGTACTCGAAAAATTAATACAACTGCATTTCTACCGCTAGAATGCGGTAGAAATGCATAAAAAGATGAAATAAAAATTAACCGGACTAAAAGTTTTGAAATTAAAAAGCTAAAATGAAGTGAGCGAAAAATTATAACGACTATATTTTCATTCTTATATTTTTATAAAAACTCCTAAAAAGTGAAAATAAAACAAAAAGGACAAAAAGTTTTACAACCCTAAAGAGCCTAAGTTAAAAAATAATAGTTTTAGATGAGTTTTTATAAAGACTTATGAATGAAAATATAGGAAAAAGGAGAAAAGCTAAATCTAAAAAAGTGCAGAAAATGAAATTTAAATGGACGGCACAACGGCTAGAAATGCCGATAAACCCTAAATCTAACTAAGTTACGAAGGCTAAAAAGATAAAAACATAAAAGAAATACAAAAAGATGAACGATAAATTGCTTAAGTAGGCGCATTCAATTGGATTATTCATACAAATTAAAAGAGAAAAATTCATATTTATTGAAGTAAAAACCCTAATACAAACTAAGAGAGAGAGAGGGGGAGAAATTCTCCTTACATAGGTATGGAATCCAATTGGGCAGCACCTCCCCTAAGCAAAGTGGTCAAAAAAAGTGGACAAAATAAGCTTCCTGGAAGCTCTTATTTATAGGCAAAATTTCGGGTGGGTCACGCCCGTGACTAGGGCGTGACAGGGGGGCGTGTCGACACTATTCATGAGCTGATCGGGTGACTTGACTGGAAGGTTGACTTCGGCTGAAAACGTGGCGGTCACGCCCAAGGTCACCGGTGTGACAAGTGTCAGTGACGGGCGTGACTGGGGCGTGTCGGGGAGGTCGATCTGAGCGCGGTCCGGCCGCAAAGTCGCATTCAATTGGATTATTCATACAAATTAAAAGAGAAAAATTCATATTTTATTGAAGTAAAAACCCTAATACAAACTAAGAGAGAGAGAGGGGGGAGAAATTCTCCTTACATATGTATGGAATCCAATTGGGCAGCACCTCCCCTAAGCAAAGTGGTCAAAAAAGGTGGACAAAATAAGCTTCCTGGAAGCTCTTATTTATAGGCAAAATTTCGGGTGGGTCACGCCCGTGACTAGGGCGTGACAGGGGGGCGTGTCGACACTATTCATGAGCTGATCGGGTGACTTGCCTGGAAGGTTGACTTCGGCTGAAAACGTGGCGGTCACGCCCAAGGTCACGGGCGTGACAAGTGTCAGTCACGGGCGTGACTGGGGCGTGTCGGGGAGGTCGATCTGGGCGCGGTCCGGCCGCAATGTCGCGCGCGTCATGTCGGGCCAGGTGGCTAGGTCACGCCCGTGTCACACCTTGACACGGGCGTGTCTTGGGGCGTGTCGAGCTTGGTTTGATCATCGCCGAACGTCGAGCTGGCAACCTGTGGTCGGCGATCGTCGGGGGGGCGTGACACGGGCGTGTCGGTCAATTGACACGGGCGTGTCAGTCAAATTTTTTGACTTTTCTGGAATTTTTCTGGAATTTTTCTGGAATAAAAATAAGGCTAAGTTAGAAATAATATTTACAAAAATAGGCAATTTATTGAACAAAACTTAATAAAAAGACAAAAAATAAACAAAATTAACTTAAATAAAATACGAAAATATAGGTATATTTACAACTCATCATTCACACTTTCTCCACGATGCTAGTTCGACTCGAGCATAAATCCGTAGGACTTTAGGTGAAGAGTTGGGGCTTGGGTGTAGACGTAGGTATGGATGAAAAAGATGAAAACGAAGGCTGCGCACAACCCAACGGAGCTCGCACAATTACAGATTTCCCACTAGCAAAATGAATGCGAGTGCACCACACCCCCAGACCTGGTTTTTAAAACATGGGTGTGTGCACCGCCTACCACAAAACAGATTTCTCAAAAACAGATTTTCATTTATACTTTTTATTTTCTCTTTTTCGTTTCTTTTTCACAAATTTTTTGCTTTTATAAATTTTTCTTTTTCAAATTCTTGAATTTTAGCAAATATAACAAGATGGCAAATCCACATTTTTCACAAAACCACATCCCACATCAACAACCCAACGAGAAAATGCTTGGAACTAGAGCTCGACGCGGGTGTGCGACTAGGATTGGCTTGAGGCATTGGTGAATTGAGTGTGGAGCTGAAACAAAAGGAAGGTAGGCTCAACGGGGCTAGCGAGGGCTATGCTAGTACAGGTGCAAGGCTCAACCGGGCCAAAGTGATGGCCTACTTCACGCTCATGCTCGACTAACCATGCACCAATGCTTCGAAAGTAGCCTGGGGCAAGTTCTTAGTCACCGAGAAAAGTGATCCGTCCTCCCGACTCGAGCAATACAAAGCTAGCGACGCCTACACACATTCCTACACTACCGAGTGATTACTCTGGATTCATAGATTTGCGTAGGACAGACAGTATTTACGAGTGCAAAAAAATAAAAATTGCAAGCATAAAGAAAAACTAAATCTATACAATTTCTACACAACGTGAGCACTCGATTAGGAGCACTGCACGAGTTTCGAACTACTCTAAATCAAAATCCTATGTCAGCACCAGCATCTTAAAGTTTACACGAAATAATACATCAACTCGAGCCGCACGCGTGGTCAAGTGCGCGCTCATGTGGGTGCCAAAGTGTGTGCAGCAGGAGTCTAAAATAATGAAGCAAAACGGAAAACTACTGGCATGCGAAATTAAATGTGCTCGTGGAGTGCACAAGAGGCTCTTCCCCCCAGACTTGAATGAAAACATAAGCAAGTAAAATAGACATTTAACCAAGGAATGAAATCTGAAGCGAGAGAGAGTACCTATGCTCCAAAGAGGGGAGCATGCCAGAAGATTGCGTGATGATTTGCGGGAGTTGCTGCTTCGCACAAAAGATAAGCTGAACCTGCGAATTAGGCCAAACAACAGAAAATACAAAAAATAGAAAACATAAAATAAAAAGCATAAACGAGGGGACCAAAAGGTCCAAGCTTGGGTTGTCTCCCGAATAGCCCTTTTGTTTACCGTCCTTAAGGTGGACCAAATACCTGTTTTAGCAGTTGTATATAATGTTTTTGCAGCAAAATAAAATAAAACTCAAAATGTTTCAACCAAAATAGGAGATCCGCAGCAGAAATTGGGATCAAGGCGCCGCCCCGTCACCATGTAGTGGGTCTTCGAGCTGTAAGCTTTGAGGTTCGCCGATGATAGCACCTCCATCGTACAATTTTAGCCGATGCCCGTTGACCTTGAATTTGTCGCCGCTCTTCCCGGATATTTCAATAGCTCCAAAGGGGGAGACTCCGATCACTGTAAAGGGGCCGCTCCACCGCGATTTTAACTTTCCGGGGAATAAGCGAAGGCGGGAGTTGTACATTAGGACTTGGTCTCTCAGTTGGAATTCTTTTGGGATGATGTGACGGTCGTGCCATTTTTTTGTTTTTTCTTTGTAGATCCGCGCGATTTCATAAGCAAAATGCCGTAGCTATTCCAGTTCATTCAGTTGGGAGCGGCGTTCGCCTGCTGCAGTCTCAATGTCCATGTTCAGAAATTTGGTTGCCCATAGCGCCTTGTGTTCTAATTCGACCGGCAAATGGCAAGCCTTTCCGTAGTCAAGTTGGAAGGGGGTCATACCGATAGGAGTTTTGAAGGCGGTTCGGTATGCCCATAAGGCATCGTCGACCTTCTTAGCCCACTCTTTTCGGTTGGAATTGATGGATTTTTCAATTATTCTTTTTAGCTCCCTGTTGGAGACTTCTACTTGCCCACAAGTCTGAGGATGGTAAGCGAGAGAGACTTTGTGATGAACTCCAAACTTCTTCATGAGTTGTAAGAATGACTTGTTGCAGAAATGGCTCCCGCCGTCACTGATGATTGTGCGCGGAGCGCCAAATCTAGAAAAAATATTTCTGTGCAAGAAGGTTAAAATAGTGCGAGCGTCATTTGCGGCTACAACTTCGGCTTCGACCCACTTGGAGACATAGTCAACCGCAACAATGATATAGAGTTTGCCATGCGACATGGGAAAGGGTCCCATGAAATCTATCCCCCAAACATCGAATGGCTCACAAACGAGCATGTTGTTTAGGGGCATTTCATCCCTCTTAGAGATATTTCCTGTCCTTTGGCATTCATTGCATTTAGTAACATAACTGTGGGCGTCTCTGAAAAGGGTTGGCCAAAATAGGCCACATTACAAAATCTTGCGTGCCGTTCTTGTGGCGCGGAAATGTCCGACGGCCTCCCGATCATGACAGTGGTTTAAAACGGATTGGAATTCACTCTCGGGTACGCAGCGCCTGATAACTCCATCATTGCACGTGCAGAAAAGTTGCGTGTCTTCCCAGAAATAATGTTTGGCATCAGATAGAAGTTTCCGCTTTTGCTGCGATGATAGGCTCGGGGAGACAGATTTGCATGCGAGATAGTTGGCCATGTCTGCGTACCACGGGGTCATCGAGGGGAGGGAAGAGATGGAGAATAATCGCTCATCTGGGAAATATTCAGCTATCGCATTGCGCTCATCCTCTAAAACAATACCGCCACTATCATTCTCCAATCTAGATAAGTGATCGGCGATGACATTTTCCACTACTTTCTTATCTCGGATCTCAATGGAGTATTCTTGCAGCAGGAGAATCCATCGGATTAGCCGAGGCTTGGCATTTTTTTTTGAATAAATACCTTAGAGCTGCGTGGTCGGTGTAGATAATGACTTTGGATAACACCAAGTACGAATGGAATTTCTCGAAAGCAAAAAACACGGCCAGAAGCTCCTTTTCTGTGGTAGTGTAATTGAGCTGGGCATCGTTGAGGGTTCGGCTCGCATAAGAGATGGTGTAAAATACTTTGTCTCTCCTTTGACCGAGTACCGCACCAACTGCAAAATCGCTGGCATCGCACATGACCTCGCAGGGCAAAATCCAATCCGGCGCCACCAAAATGGGAGCGGAGATTAGCCGGTCCTTGAGAGCTGTGAAGGCTTGCATGCAATTTTCATCGAAGACGAACAAGGCGTCCTTAGTCAACAGATTTGTGAGAGGTTTGGATATCGATGAAAAATTGCTAATGAATCTTCGGTAAAAGCCGGCATGTCCCAAAAAGCTGTGGATTCCCTTGACAGAAGATGGAGGAGGAAGATTCTTGATGACACCAATTTTTGCTTGATCGACTTCGATCCCCCGACGAGAGACCTTGTGGCCTAAGACGATGCCCTCGCGAACCATGAAGTGGCATTTCTCCCAATTCAGGACAAGGTTGGTATCATCACAACGCTGCAGGGCCTTGGCTTAATTAGCGAGGCAGGAGTCAAAGGTGTTCCCGAAAAGAGAGAAATCGTCCATGAAGACTTCGAGAAAATCACCGATCATGTCGCCAAAAATGGCGATAACGCAACGTTGGAAGGTTGCCGGGGCGTTGCACAATCCAAACGGCATTCTCCTAAACGCGAAGGTGCCAGATGGGCAGGTGAATGTCGTCTTGTCTTGATCTTCGGGATCGACTGCGATTTGGTTGTATCCCGAATATCCATCCAGAAAGCAGTAGTATTCCTGACCAGCCAATTTTTCCAGCATTTGATCGATGAAGGGAAGCGGGAAATGATCTCTGCGTGTAACATCATTCAGCTTCCTGTAATCGATGCAAACTCTCCACCCGGTGACCACACGGGTAGGCAGTAGTTCATTCTCGTCATTGGCCACCACAGTAATTCCGCCCTTTTTGGGCACAACTTGGACCGGGCTTACCCATTTGCTGTCACTGATGGGATAAATTATACCGGCGTCAAGCAATTTTATAACTTCCGCCTGAACTACCTCATGCATCTTGGGATTCAGTCTTCTTTGCGGTTGTGCTGATGGTTTGTATTGATCTTCAAGGAGGATCTTGTGCATGCAGAATGCCGGGCTAATGCCTTTAATGTCAGCCAAAGATCGTCCAAAAACATTCTTATATTTTTTTAACACGTCGACCAATGCACGTTCGTTGTCGGCGGAGAGAGTAGCGGAGATGATCACCGGACATGCTGTGCTTTCCTCCAAGAAAGCATATTTCAGGGATTCGGGCAGCGGCTTCAAGGTTACGGTAGTGGCAGTGATAGAAGAAGTGATGGGGGGTTCTTTGATCAGATGCGGAGTCCCAGACGAGGTAGCGGGTGGTGTGTCCTCAATTTCCCATTCTGGCTCGTCATGGTCAAGAATCAATTCGCTGCACGTTCCCGGTTCGTCAATCAAGTCAGCGCTGTCATAATTAGTGATTCTGAGTTTTTGCGAAGATTCATGGACATTGAAGGAAATTGATTCTTCTCCCAAGCTTAGGGTCAGTTCTCCCTGTTCGACGTTGATAATAGCCCGGGCAGTGGCAAGGAAGGGCCTTCCTAAAAATATAGGAACCTTAGGATCAGCCTTCATGTCAAGGATGATGAAATCGGCCGGGAAAGCGAGGTCGTTAACCATGATAATGAGGTCTTCAACCATCCCAGCGGGCATTTTTATTGATCGATCGGCTAGCTGTAACCTCAGATGGGTGGGCTGGAGAATCCCAACTCCCAGCTCCTGGAAGATGGAGAGGGGCATCAGGTTAATCGATGCTCCCAAATCGCAAAGTGCGTGGCCAAACCTGTGGAGACCAATTCTGCAAGGGATGGTGAAGCTGCCAGGATCTCTGCGTTTGGTAGGAGGGAAGTTGGTGAGGAGAGAGGAACACTCTTCAGTGAGGTTAATCATCTTCAGACCTTCCAAGGATTTACGCCTCGAGATGAGGGTCTTGAGGAACTTGGAGTATCCTGGAATCTGAGTGATAGCTTCTATTAAAGGTATGCTAACTTGAACTCCTTTCATGATCTCCAGGAACTTCTGAAAATGCCTTTCAGTCTTTTCATTATTTAGCCGATGGGGAACGACGGCCTCGAGGTGTTCCTCACGAGTGGCGGTACTGACATGGGTTCTTACGCGATCGGTGCAGACGGAGGTTCAATTGTCGAGTCAGAAATGGGTACACACGAAGATTGTGTAGGAGGATCGGGCGGCAAGACTCTCTCGAGACTTTTTCCACTTCTCTGCCTCATTGAATGCACTGTTTCCTGTTTCTGACTGATAGAGCTGAGCAACATTTCCGTAAGAATCCCAATGGCCGTTTGTAGGTGCTGAATGGTGGTGGCTTGATCGATGAACACATCCATCATTTTGCAAACGTATGCGAAAAAACGCTCCATCACAGACGCGGGAAGATTGGCGGCTTCATTAGTGACCACCGACATTGCCTCCACGGAAAGGTTGGGGAAAGGTGGGGAATTCCAATGCCTGCTAGTTTGGGCAATGTTGTCAATTATTTCCCAATCATCCTGACAAGGTTTGTTAAACAGAGTTCCGCCAGCTACAATGTCAAGTGCTGGCCGGAATCTGTCTAGGATCCCAAAATAGAAGGTTTGGAGCAGCAAAATATCTGACACTCCCTCTCTGCAGCATTCCCTTCGCAAATACTGAAAACGCTCCCAGGTTGCGAACAAGGATTCTTCATCTCTTTGGGAGAAGGTGATGAGCTCCTTGTAATCGTCCGTGGTTAGCATTTGCTGCCGGAATTTGGCCAAGAATTTTCCTTCGAGTTGATTCCACGAATGAAACATTTCCTTCCTGGTATAATGATACCATCGTTTTGCACTGCCTTTCAAGTAAAAGGAGAAGAGTCGAATCTTCTGCTGCTCGCCGTTGGCAGTGTTCGAAGAGCATGTGTCGTAAATTTCTAAAAACCTGCGTACATGGCATAAGGCATCAACACTTCCATCTCCGTTGAATTGACAATTTTCGATAATGTATTCGATCAAATCAGAGGAAATCTCAAAACTGTCATTTCACGTTTCCACTCGATTGGTGAGACGGGCTTGATAAATTAGCTGCTGAATAGAAGGCATTGATAGAATATTGGCCCTGTATTCACTGAAACAACAAAACAAAGAAACAAAAATCAAAAAGCACTAACTCTTATACCAATACTTCCAGAAATCATAATCGTTCAACAGTTGCACTCCCCGGCAACGGCGCCAAAAACATGATGCGCGTAAAATACGGAAAGCGTACCGGTCGCATAAGTAATAAAGTTGGGAATAAATCCCCAGATGTCGGTCTCTTGAGGAATGCAATTAGCGTCGAACGATTTAGACTCTAAAACTATTGTTATGAGAGTTAATTTAAATAAATAGAAAAATAAGGGGCTTTGATTGGTGGTCTTACGACCGATTACACTAATGTAAACTATGCGGGTCGCAATCACTGCTTCTCAAGGCGAGATGGATGTAGCGGTCGCGATGCCGTACTTCGGTTGGTGAGTGGACGGAAGTCTAGCGAGTGAGGTAATTAGTGCGGAGTGAAATTGAGTGAAACGAACGTGTAGAGTGGAGCGAGATGGAGCGAGGCGCATCAAAGAATAATTCTCATAAGCAAGATGAAACACAAATGATCAAATTAACACTAGAAATTGATGTTCATTACATGCATAAACATTCCATGCAACAAGAAAAGATAGAAAATGCAAAACCACGAGATTGAAGATCCACCGCGGTTGTTGGCCGGAGGTGCGGGTTGTCAATCCGCTTCCAAGCGCAGTCCGAGGAGGGCTTCCGGTACCACCGAGCTGTCACCTCGAGGGCCTGTAATTCCGTTCTCTAGGTATGCTTCGTCTTCTTCCTTGGTGGAAAGCTCGGAGAAGAATGCTTCAATGGCTGGGAGGATCACCGGAGGATGCGGAATGCTTTGGAATCGCCGGAGAAGGTCCTCCCGATGGTAGGGATGAAGGTGGAGGCAAATGGAACTGCTAGAGGGCGAAACAGCGGACTGGCGGAGGTTTCGTAACAAAATCCGTACCCTAATTTGCGGAACATGGCTTTTTATAGCTTGCAGAATAAATAGGGCGCACGACCACTAGCGCACGAACAGTGGTCGTGCGTGACCAAGGTCAGCGCTCGTACGCGAGCAACCAGTATACCTGCATCAGAAAATCAATGGTCGCGCACGATCAGCAGCGCACGATCAGTGATCGTGCGAGGCAATGCTGATGATCGTGCGGAAATAGCCAGGCAGAACTTTGTAAAATGGGTACGACTGCGCACGATCGGCGGCACACGAGCAGTGGTCGTGCGCGGTATGGCAAGTGATCGTGCGGAAGGTTCAAGACAGAGATTTCACAAATGAGTCCGGGCTGTGCACGATCAGTGATCGTGCGCCAGGAGGTCGATGGTCGTGCGTGGGTAAAAATGCACGACCACTGACTCCTTTGCCAAAAATAGTGAAACGCCTATCCCGAATGCCCTCACGATCCCCAAACCTGCAGGAAACTGCACGGGACATTAATCGTGGCAGCCGAAGCAAACAATAATAATCATAGCAAGAATGTAAATGCACACAAGCACAGAAATGGGCTAAAAAGGTGCACAGGGCGTGGAATGCCGTAGCTAACCAAAACGAGTACTAATGGATTAAAAGATAGTGCAAAGCTGAGGAAAAAGGACTAGATGAGTCCAAAATAAGATATAAAATAGGGACTCATCACCCTTCGCTTTCTGGGGAATAAATTTAGTTTGGCCTTTCCCCCAGGACAGCGAGCAGAGGAGGTTCCTGTTGGTTATGATCAATTACTTTTCTAAGTGTTTGGAAGTGAAGGCGCTGACCAAGGTGACCTCCCATGTAATCATGAACTTCGTATGGGGGGCGATCATCTGCCAGCACAGTCTACCCCAGGCCATAGTCACGGACAATGGGCCTCAGTTCGACAGCGCTGAGTTCATCAACTTCTATAGGAAGCTCGGGATCAATCTTAGGTTTTCCTCAGTCCACCATCCCAGGAGAAACAGGCAGGTGGAAGCGGCGAATAAAATCATCATCAACCTCCTCAAGAAGAAAGTGGAGAATTTGAGGGCCAGCTGGATGGTGTAGCTTCCTTCGGTTCTCTAAGCCTTGAGAACCACTCCCAATACAGCCACAAGGGAGACCCCCTTCAAGCTCTCCCACACCTACGAGGTCGTACTTCCCAAGAGTTCGAGGTTCGGGCACCTTGGGTGGTCAAGGCAGATGAAGGAAGGGAAGAATGGAAGGCTTAGAATGAGGAGGAGCTACGGCTCTCCCTAGACATGCTGGAGGACCTACGTGATCTATCTGCCATCCGGCAGGAGGAGGTAAAACAATGAATGGCTAGATACTTCAACAAGAACATCAGGGTCAAACAGTTTGCGGAAGGGGACTTGGTCCTGAAGAAGGAGGATGCGGAAGGAATATCAGCCACAGTGGAGAAGATCAACCCCCACTGGGAAGGCCCATATATTGTCAGAGATGCTCTGAGGTAAGGAGTGTACCATCTCCGAAATGTGGAGGGAGGTACCCTAAGTAACACTAGGAGTGGTGATGTCTTGAAACATTTCTACCCGTGAAAGCATGTACGTACTCTCCTTTAATGAATATAGAATTTTTGACCCTTCAATTCTTCTTCTGATTGAACTCTAGGCATGTCTTTTCAACAAGTCACGTCCTGACATGCTCCCGCTGCCAGACTCCCACCTATTTGGCATGGTCGGGATCCCCGTTGGAAGTCATTATGACCCTAGGGCTAAGTCCAATTGATGATCAACTCCCATCATCAGGCGCTCACCTAGATGATTGGGCTGGTGGTAGTGCCCGGAGGTTTGCCAAAGGAAAGTTAGCTCACTCTGGGGTTAGGTCCTGGGATACTCCCACTGTTAGGCTTCTACCTAGCTGTATGGGTCAGGGTCCCCATTGGATGTCGTTATGACCCTAGGGCTAAGTCTGATTGATGCTCAACACCCACCATAAGTCTCTCACCTAGCTTATTGGGCCGGTAGTAGCGCCCGGAGGTTATCCAAAGGAATGTTATCTCACTCAGGGGTTAGGTCCCAGGATGCTCCCTTTGTCAGGCTTTTACCTAGCTTGAAGAGCCGGGATCCCCATTGGACGTCATTATGACCCTGGGGCTGAGTCCAGTTTAAGCTCAATACTCTCTATCAGGCTCTCAACAAGAATATTGGGCCAGTGGTAGTGCCTTGAGGTTGGCTAAAGGAAATTTATCTCTCTTAGGGGATAGGTACCGGGATGCTCCCGCTGTCAGGCTTCCACCTAGCTAGTAGGGTCAAGATCTCCGTTGGTCATCGTTATGACCCTGGGGTTGAGTCCGGTTGGTACTCAACACCCTCCGTCAAACTCTCACCTAGCGGATTAAGCCTGTGGTAGCGCCCGGTGGTTGGCCAAAGGAAAGTTATTTCGCTCTAGGTTAAGTCCCGGGATGCTCCTACTGTCAGGCTTCCACCTAGCTGGCAGGGCTGGAATCCTCGTTGGATGTCATTATGACCCTGGGGCTGAGTTTGGTTGATGCTCAACTCATGCCGTCTTGCTATCACCTAGTTAATTAGGCCGGTGGTAGTGCCCGGAGGTTGGCCAAAGGAATGTTATTTCTCTCTTGGGTTAGGTCCCAGTATTCTCCTATTGTCAAGCTTTCACCTAGCTGGCAGGGCCCGAATGCCCGTTGGATGTCATTATGACCTTGGGGCTGAGTTCGATTGATGCTCAACACATACCATCAGGCTATAACCTAGCTGATTAGGCCGGTTGTAGCTCCCAGATGTTGGCCAAAGGAACGTTATCTCGCTCTGGGTAAAGGTCCCGGGACGCTCCCGCTATTAGGCTTCCACCTAGCTGGAAGGGTCGGGATCCCTGTTGGACATTATTATGACCCTGGGGCTGAGTGTTGAGATACTTCCGTCATCAAGATTCCACCTAGCTGGTACGACTAGGACTCTCAGTGGACACAACGATATCTAAAGCCTGGACCTAGGCATTCAAACATCGGAGGCAAAGATCGCTGGGATAATAAGAAGTTGAGCACGACAATCTCCAGGCGAGCCGGAAACGGCGAGACGAGACCTTGGCGGTTCAGCGAGCCGAGACTATTATCAGCAGTTACACTCCAGCTCGCCATGGTTTTTCATGGAAATTCTCGGCTTTTCGTCAAGACTCAAAAATGAAGAGCCGCCATAGGCAAGCTGGGTATTCGCGGGCCCAACTCGGCTAATGATCCAGCCCAACTACCATGGGGTGAATATATAAGGCATGTTAAAGGTGATGGCGAGCTGAGGTCTCAACATCTACTAAGGAAGGTGAGAGGAGGTGATCCTCGACGGTACATTTCAATCCTCTTAAAAATTTTACTTGGGAGTTTCTAACAACTTCAGCTCTATATTGGCGAGAAAGAATTGTGCTCGCGGATGAGATAGGTTGTCATGAGCCTAGTGCGGTGAGTAATCCGCCTCTTGACTATCGGGGTTTGCTAGCTCCCAAGGTCTCTCCGTAGGTACAAATCCTAACTCCTACATTCTAGCAGCCCATTTTACCATGGTGAAGTCGCTCTATGGAGGAGGGTAGCTCGCAGGCGAGTACATTGCAGTAAGTAAGTTCAAAAAAAAGAAAATAGAAAAATTGGTCCAAATTCTTTTTTCATTAGCAAACATTATTTTACAAAATGGAGAACTTGCCTCTGCGAGGTTACAAAAGGGGGGAAAAGAATTACAACAGAAGAAAGAACAAAAATTAGAAGGATGTGGGAGTTAGCTCTCGCACTCCCCTCTAGACGGGTGGTCCTCGCCCTCCCCTCTAGATAGGTAGCTATCCATATAACCCTTAACCTCCTTGAAGAGTGACTCAAAAATTTCCTCCTTCTCACTAGGAGTGGTAGCTGGCGGGAACAAGTCCGGCACAAGGTCCCTCGTCGTGATCTCCTCGCATCCCTCCGCCAGCACCTCCATATATTTCATCATGTACTAGGTGTAGTCAGTAGTGCTGATAGAGTTGACTCGTAGCTTCTTGGCGACCTCTACCTAGTTGAAAATCTTTGTCCTCTGGGGTGGAATGCTTAGATCACCGCTGACCTAGAGAAAGAAGATGTCCATATGACAGAAGAGCTCGCAATGCAGATCCTTGTTGCCCGCCTTAAGTTTTTCATTCTCCTTCTCTAGCTCGGTAACGCGAACCTACAGTTTGACGGCGCGAGATTTCATCTCACTTGCGTTTTCAGCATCCTAGGAAGAAGGTCAAGGTAAGATCAATGTGAGTGAAAAATAATAAGCGAAAAAGGAAGGAGGTAGCCGACGCATACCATCCCGCCAGGCGCTTTTATGAGGATGTCCTCGGCAATTCCATGCCGCCTCGCCAGATCAGCAGTGTTATCCCTTGCAAAGTCGCGCTCCTACTCGGCTTTCAGAAGATGGTGGTTGAGGTTGAAGCCGCGACGGACCACCATATGATGCAGCTCCAAGCCCCGTATCTAGGCTTGCAGGCCTTCACAGACAATCTTCTTAAGAGTAAGGCCCTTATAGGCCACGACATACTCGCACCCATACAAGCTGAAGCCAAGCGCATAAGCATGCCCAAAAGCAGGTTGGCCCCCCGACATGGATGGATGGAGTGATGAGATTGAAACCCTATTGGTCTGCTCATCCCATCGAACCATCGGCTCGCCGGTCGAGTCTTTTGATCTTCCCCTAAAGCCGAAAAGGGGGTGGCTCTTCTACAGGCCTGGCTTGTGAGCCATAGTTTCCACTATCGCAAGGTGAGCGGATGTCTCGCCATCCTCCTATTCTGTCCTCGGCGAGTCCTCCAACGAGCTCTCTAGTGACCCTTCGGGCGTTGTCTATGGCGAGCTCAAGTATTTTAGTTGTTGATGTTTTTGTATTGCCTTGGAAACTAGAGCTTTCTTCAGCTTTTTTTGTGGCAGGGGGAGGTGAGGCGAGTTGGATCCACCGCGGTCAGGTTGCCTCTTGGTGGAGGAAGGTCCAATAGACACCAGCTTGCCTCGACAGGGCGCCGCAGCTGCTTGCTCGTACGCGAGTGTGTTCACAAAGAGTTCCAAGTATGCATGCGAAGGATGCTCGGGAATTGATCTCTCCCCTATAGGAAATGACTTGAGTTAGAAAGCGATAATCATAGGCGAGTCCGTAAAAAGAAAAGGGAAAGTATAACTTCATCAGGGAGGACCGGGGGAAGCGAGTCGATGCCCCTCCGCAGGAAGGCGACCCCGAAGTCCTTCTCAAGGAAGAACTTGAGCAGCTCGACATCAACGCCCGATACCATTTGGGGGCGGTACACCTCCTCACTCTTCTGCTGGGGGGAGAAGGGTATGTTGTCCAGGTCGCAATTGATGAAGACGATCTTGGATACCTAGTTATAATTCTTGTTCACGGTCTCAAGAACCTTGATGTACGAGCCCATCAGATAGGCAACCCCGTCATTTGCCGTACGGAAGGTGAAGAGCTTGCAGAAGATGGTGAGTTTGAATTCAATCCTCTCCCAACGGAAGAAGCAGGCGAATGAGAACGTCTGGGCGATCGCATTCAGGTTCAGTTGTGCGGGCACCGAGCCAAAATACTCTAAGGATCAAGCTGATTTCTTCCCAGAGGGGCAAGCGCAACCCCACCTCAAAGTGTTAGATGGGGAAGGTGAGCTAATCCTCATAAAATGAATTAATGGACTCTCCCTATACAGGCAAGCGTGCCTCATATCCATGGGGCACGTACTCAGCTTTGAATCTAGCGAGCTCGCGCTCGGTGGTATTTCCTCAAAGAAAAGGTAGTCCCTAAATTGTCGGGCATACTTGGAATGCCCGTCGGCGTCTGGCCGCATCTTTCACATGTCCACAAAATGGTTAGGTGCGAGAGCAGGTATATAGAAGAGAAGCAGGGGTGGGTGTATGAATGCAATAAAGGCAATGGACCATAGGGTTGGTGAGGGGGTCTATTTATAGAAAACTAGATTTATGGCCAAGCAGACTGGTTAGTCCAGCTCTCCAACCCAAACTCGCTGACTCGGACTTGCTGATCTGGCCTATCTTAGTGCGAGTTCAACCTAGTTATCATAACATATTATTTCTAGTAGCATATTGAGTTTTAAAAATTATTCAAGGTTTTACATACATGGACATTTGAGCTCTGAGAAGGAGGAAGTTCAAAACAAGCAGAAGAAAGTTTGTTCAACACCCGCAAGATGGGGCTACAAGGGGGAGAGGGCCGGTAGGCTCAGCTAGGGAGCCATTTCAAACTACCTCGGCCTCGTGCCCCAATCCTCGAATGTCGGTGCGGGTTGAGGAACTCACAGACAAGGTCCATGTCCCGGCTGAAGGTCTACAGGTTTTCATCAAGTCTCTCCATAACTTGGGTGGAAGACATCATCTCCCTCGCAGAGTCGAATTCCATCTTATCCGCCAGCCGCATATAATCCTGCTCTAGTGCTTGCAGTCTCTGCTTGGTAAATGCGTTGTCCGCTCGAAGTTGGCACAACGCGGAGTCCAGCTTCTTCATCACTTCTACTACTTATTGCCTCAGCTCGCTAGGATCCTACGAGTCATCCAAGAAGCTTTCCATCACCCTGGGGTCTTGGAGTGGTGAGTGGCGAGCCGGTTCTGAAGATTCCTCAAATTCAGATGGAGCAGGGAGACCTGCAAAAACAATCAACTCCAATAGAAAGAGGGTGAGAATGCAATAAAGATTCCTAGGCAAAATGTTCTTGTATAAGTGGAGCTTATGGGATGTGCTCGGCAGTCCTTGGGGGGTGTGCAAAGGAGGGAAGACTAACTTCTTACCGCGACCCGAAGGATGTATTCCTGTGGAGATGAAGTTGAAGTTGGAAACTGCTATGTCTCCAGGACCTCCCTCAGCGAGTGCAGTAGCGAGCGTGCACTGCTGAGGGGAAGCGCGAACTGGCGACTTGGACTTCAACAGATCTAACCCCGTGGTCGCAAAGGGAGTTGATTTGCCCAGCAGGCGAGTGTTGGGGGAAGTCTGAGGCCGCGAGTCATCATGTGGAGCGTGAACTCGTGGCGTGAAGTTCTCGGCATCGGTCTGATGGTTCTCAGGGTCGGCTGGAATGTAAATGACCATTTTCCACTTGGATTTGCAGCTAGTTTAGAGGTGGAGGCGAGCCCATGAGTCAAGGCAGATTCTAAGTCGCGGTAGATGGATTCAACATCATTTGGGATGGAATTAGCCTTATTGGCTGGATTGGATTTCATCGTCTAACGCAGTGCAGTATTGGGGGACATGCCGACTAGCACGTCAGCATGAGTTTTGTTGAGCTCGCTGCTAAACTTCTCTTGGAGATCTTTTGAAAGAGGCATCTCAGCAAGGCTCAAGTAAGGGGAATGGCAGAGTCCACCTATGTACGTGGTCATGTATTTATAACCGTAGGTGGAGCCCACAAAAGATTCTTTGTCCCCTATCGCACTCGCCGCATAATGTGGGGTTGGTTAATTCTTTTCGAGCTTGGGCCAACCTCGCAAAGAGCGGGGATTGTGTACAACCCCATATCCGACAAGTAGTGGTCGACAAAAGCCGATTGGCAAAAGTACAGCAGTCTGGGTCCTAGGCGAGTCGGAGGGAGGCTAGATCCCTGGAAGCCCCTTCGACTCATCCATGTGGGGTGGATTGTATGAGGGGCGAGTGGAGCAGGTCAGCTCGCACTCACCCCAGGGGATCAGCGAGCAGCGGGTGATTGGGGCATGTCGGGACCACACTCTCCCAGGGATGGGAAGAGGCGGCGAGTGCAAGCTCCATCAAGCACTCGCTGCCCCCGGTGAGTGGAGGTTCTAGAAGTCCACTCGCTCAGTCTCTTGTGATGTGTTTTTACCACTCCCACCCCACTGGTCTGTGTATATCCATCTAGAATAGCAGAGTTACACTATTGGCTGGCCGACCTGAACTGCGTATAGCTACTTATAACAGCCGAGGTTGGCTATTTGCAGGCTTTTTTCAGAAATCTATAAATAGACCCAAGGGGGTACCTCAAAAAGCATGCTTACTTGTGCCACACTATTCTTGTTCTTTTTTATGTATCTTTAGCTCGACATTTGGTTTGGGAGGCGAAGCGCTCTAAGATCTTCCTGGTGTGTGGTGGGACCTCCATGCCAAGCTCATGGGTCTATCCCCTATTCTTTTTCCTTGGTCATTTGGCTCGCGGGAGAGAATTAAGTGTGCGATCATCCTTTCCCCAAGGGTGAACTCCATAAAGACCGAGCTTTCAGTTTCAACAGACAGGGCCAAATACGATGATACCCTCACTTCCTTCCAAGACAGATGTGAGTTTTGGAGCGTTATGATGTAGCCTTCAGGTAGTTTAGTGAACTCTGATATTATAGGAGCCGACGTAGCTTCCTACTATGTTATATTACTTTTCTACATTAACTTTTGTGGATTATGACTTTTGTGTTCTTCTATTGGTCAGGTTGGTATTGTGATATCGAAAATTAGCCTACAGAATTGGTTACTTGTGGTACAGATTAGCACGTGTGCTGGTGCTGCCACAAGGCCACTATTCAGGGCATAAAACTACCCTTGGTCATGTCTTGTGTTTTGGTAGGGTGTTTTACACTTCTTCCCTAGAATACCCTGATACGTAGTGGAACTAGCCCTATTGAATACATTTATTCAATCGAGGGTTTCATCTATAATTATTATGAGCAGCTTTTCTTTAGCATTGAAAAAAACTACATGACTCTTCCAAGCCGATGTGCTGGATGCTTTTCCAAAGCAGGTTACCTTAGGTCCTACCCTAGGTTCTTTTTTCTCACTGAGAGTTTCTTAGGCATATCTTTTAATTTTTGACTTCACCTTTAAGGGTGTTTTTAAAGGCTTTCTCCTTTGCAAGCTCTTCCTTTAATATACTATTTTCTACTATTAATTTGGTAGTTTGTTGTTCTAGTTTTCCTAAATTAATTTGAAGTTGATAGTTTACCTAATAGTGGTTCACATATGGCTTTTTACTTTTTATTCTTCTAATTCTTTTCTTAGTAGATTTATTTTACTTTCTGCCTCTTAGCGATCTTGGCAGAAATCTTTAAATCAATCATTAACTCAACTAGGATAAAAATCAAAATAATTAATGCCTGATACTTTATATTCTTCATCTTTAGAGATTTCCTCCAAATCCATCAGGCGGGATTCATTAATAGTAGTTTATTCTTCATAGTCTGACGAAGAACTTCAGTAAGAGTCTAAGTCACTCTAGGTTTTAGCTATGAAACTACTTCCTTTCTTCTTATATTTCTTCTTGAAGATCTGCTTATTGTGCTCTTTCTTATGAACTCTATCTTTTTGATATTTGACGGATATTTTCTCCACGATAACGCGTGTTTCCAATTGATGAGACAAGTATACTGAAAGTGCTAAGTTGGTAGCCTATATCACCTAGAGGGGGGGTGAATAGGTGAAATGCGTGTCAAAAGCGGAATTAAAAATTTAACACAGCGCACATCAAGCAATCACAGAAGACAAGAGATTTATAGTGGTTCCCCAATCTTGGGTACGTCCACTTTCCTCACCGATCTAGCAAATCACTAGACTCGGCTACTCCACTATCTCGGATTGAAAACAATCCTACACCTCGGAACCACGTTCCTACAAATCTCGATCCAAATCAGATCTACAAAAACTCGGAAGAAAGTCTTCCTACAAATCTCGGAGAAAAACTCCTATAATGAAATTTTGGTTTGAGAATAAAAAAATCAAAACAACAATCTTAGATCTGGATCTTTGATGGTCTTCTTCTTTAGGAACTTCGGCTTGATCAGAAAAGGTTGAAGATGACTTGAGAGAGATCCACGAATCTGAAAACTAGAACCACCTCGATCGAGAAGATATATCTGAAATCTTTGAGGCTCGGTGAGATCGAGTGATTCACTTTTGTCTGGATCGCTGGAAAAATAGTCGTTGAAGACGGAGATCGACGATCCAAAGTTTCTTCCGTGAACAACAATGGCGGCGGCGTGAGAATTAGGGTTCACGGAAACTTCTCTTTCTTAAAAAGAATATCTCTGTAATAATGTTGTTGTTTTTATTAGTCAATTCTGAAATGACCTATTTATAGGTGGATTCCAACGGTCATAATCTTAATTAAGGATGACACGTGGACCAATCAGAAATGACGGATTCAAAATACTTATGGCGAATTCGAACTTAGAAAAATTCTGGAATAGAGAACTGCTATACTCGAGTAAGAGAAGATATACTCGAGTATGGGAACTTAGATACTCGAGTGACAAAGAGAAGTATACTCGAGTATGAGAAGAGAAATTTACTCGAGTGAAAAATAAACTACTCGAGTATCAGAAAAGATATACTCGAGTATCAGAAAAGATATACTCGAGTATCAGCAAGATATACTCGAGTATCAGAAAGATATACTCGAGTGAAAGGGGAATTACTCGAGTATCAGAATATGTATCCGGGAAACATTCACTTACTCGAGTATCAAAGTCAATTACTCGAGTATAAAAAATACTTACTCGAGTATTAAAATCAACTACTCGAGTATTGAATAATTTACTCGAATATAGAAAATCAATTACTCGAGTATAGAAACACTTACTCGAGTATGAAAAGAAACTACTCGAGTATGAATACTTGAACTTGCAGAGAAGAGAAGAAATGGATCTACTCGAGTATGATACATGATTTACTCGAGTGATTAAGTTACTTACTCGAGTATAGAAATACTTACTCGAGTATTAAAATCAACTACTCGAGTATAGATTTATCTACACGAGTATTCAGAGCCTACTCGAGTAAGTCTAACTGATTACTCGAGTATGTCTCACTAACTACTCGAGTATGTCTAACTAGCTACTCGAGTATTAAGTCTGATACTCGAGTATAAAAAGGGTTACTCGAGTATTTTGGACTTAGAAATATTTTCTGAGGAAATTAGCTTCAATGCTTCTGTTCATCAATCCAAGTGCATAAATGAGAAGTGTATCCCAATAGAGAGGCTATATATGGGCCAACACTTTGGATCACACAATGAGGGATTACATTGCATGGTCCTGTGTTTGGTGACCCATTATAGACTGACATTGGTCTACACTTGGCAATTAGAACCTGCACACATACAACTCAAACACCACATCAAATATATCTTAATTCATCTTAGTTCAAGGTCTGACCTCCTACAAATCTGAGGTATTGTGGAGACAAACCCCAACAATCTCCCCCTATTTGTAGATGTCAGCACTCTCTATACTAAGGTGAATTACTTAAGAGTAAAAGAACAACATGCATATAACAGGAGAATAAACTAAACTACAGCAGGGTAAACAAAACATTGCCATAATCAGAATTAAATATATATATATATATAGAAATGTTTTAAGCACAGAAACAAAAGTCCAATTCCACATTCTCAGTTCAACTCAAGATTTGGCATCCTTGTGCATCCTTTGTCTTTTCAGCTCTTGCCTCTCTAGGTAGCTGAAAGGCTTTGGAAAGTAAGTCCTGGGCCTAGGAGGAGCAGCTGGGTTGTTGTGCCCCCAATTTCTGTCATGCAGCCTAATCTTTATCTGAGATGCTTCATAGGCTTTCCACTCTGAATAACTGTAGTAATTATCTCTGTTCTCCCCAAGATCAGTCACTAACCTCAAAGTATCAAGAATTAGGGACTTAGAGGTTGGACTCCACACTTCAGCATGAACAACAGGTGGTCTACCTTTAGAAGCTGGCTCTTTCCTGGGTGCAGAACGGCTGGCAGAAGCGCCGTCACCAAATTTTCTTTTCTTCTTAGAAGGACCTTGAGAACTGGAAGGAAAATCATCTTGCCATGCTTCAGTATAGGAAAGGGGAGGCTCAGTCACATCACCCTCATGTCTGGGTGAGAAGACTGGCACACCTCCTTGAAAGGTTGCTTGAGCTGAGACATCTGCTGGAGGCTGATCTGCAAGAGGATCTAGGTGCTGAGGTATAATGGTAGGGTCCAGTTGAAACTCAGGAAAGTTTTGATTATGTAGCCAGACAGCAGTGTCATAGGTATAGAATTTGACAGACTGGAGCTGGGAAAGAATGGATTCTTTCAATCCTTTTACTAGATCACTTATAGCCTCTTGAGATTGGTTAGATAGTTGTTTGACCTGGGCTTCAGCTTGTTCAGACAGCTTTTCAACTTGTTCTTTTACAATCTTCTCTCCCTTGCTGATATCTATGGATAGCTGGGCAATTGCTTCATCTCTGAAGGTGCTCACTTCATTGCATACTTTCACAACATTAGTTTCAGCTCTCTCATCTAGCTTGAGCTGACTGTGAGCTACTGTTTCTGCCTGGTTTCTTAGCTCACCTATGCTTGTGATGGTGTGATCTATGGCTTTGCCTCCAATCTGGAACAACTGCTTGAGTGTGTCAGTGTTTGCTTGAATTTCAGCAAAGCCTCTGCTCATCTCCTTTTCAAGAGCAGAGACCTTGGAGGTGACTGACTGCAGAGAGGCATCAAAGTAATCTCTCTATTCTTTGAGCATAAGCTCAATCTTGCTTACAAGATCTGAAGAGGAAGAAGAAGAAGGGGCTGAGGTTGATGCAGGGACTGAGGGAGCAGGAGTAGTAGTCCAAGGGGGGATCTCTTCCACAACCACTGAGCTTACAGCTCTTTTGAATGGTTCTATTTCAACATTTTCTTCTGTATTTAGGAAAGATGGCATGGAGAAATCCAAAGTCTTCAGAGGTGCCTCCACAGGATCTGGAGACATTTCCTCATCATCAGACAAGAGAATATGATCTGATTTGCTTGGCTCACTATCAGGAGACTTGGCAGGAGACTGTACTGGAGTCTGAGCTGGAAACTGCACAGGAGATGGAACTGGAGACTGAATGGGAGACTTGGCAGGAGACTTGGCAGCTGAATCATTCTGAAAAAGAGGAGCATCTGAGCTGAGCTCATCAATAAGGCTGTTAATATCTTCAGCTGTAGACAGTAAAGCTGCTGGAGTAGGAGAAACTGGAGGGGTAGAAATTCCGACTTCTTCTTATTCTGGAATCACTGATTCTGAAGAAACTTGATGCTGAGGAAGAGAAGAGGCAGGCTCCCCCTCAACTAATGCACCAGAGGTAGCAGTAGTTTGATGTAGAGGAGGAGATGGAATCCTGTCTTCAGGTAAACTGGTTTCTTGGTGAATTTCTGAGATGGCATCAGCTTTTGAAGTTTGGGCAGAATTCAGGATCTTGATGTCATACCTCTGTATGGAAGAGATGGAAACTTTCTTCATGTGGTGAAGAGGAGTCCCTTTGGAGAAGTCAAACACTGTAGGGTTAATCTCATGGAGAAGGAGCGAGATAATCCTAGCATAACTTGGATGTTTCACGCTCTCTCGGATCTTATCCAGTATCATCATTCCGAACTGGAATTTCTTCCTGCAGACTATGGCTTGCATAACATCGAATAGATTTTGGGATACATCTCTTATGGAGTATGTCTTGCACCATAGGATTTTGGCGATGACATCGACTAAAAACTTGCCTTCTGAATTGAACAAAGACTGATTCAGGGTTTCACCTCCACCTTCAGGATCTCGACCACAGAATAGAGAGGTACGGTCGGCATCTTCCTTCTCTAGGTCATCTTCTTCATCAACCACGGGCATCCAAAGCAGAGTGGCGACTGAAGTTTTATCCAACCGAATCTCAACTCCTTTTACCTTGGATTTCAGAACTGAGCCATTTCGTCTAACCTTCAGATTCTTGTAGAATTCATTAACATCAGGAAGTAGGAGACAGCAGGGTTCTTGAAGAACGAAGGACAATCCGGCCGTGTCCAAGAGAATCAGCAAATTCTTGAAGTCATCAGAAATATCTTCAATACCATCTGTCACTAGCTCGGAGCCGATTCCAATCTTGGAGGAGGAGGGAGCCATCAGCGATTCTGTAGAGCGAAGGAAACAAAAACGAGGAAGACAAAGCTCTGCAACTGTTCTGGGAGACGAGGAGACAGAAATCTTGCGGCGACGGAAGACGAAGAATAGGGTTCGGGAATACGAGAAGTCGGCGGCTACTCGAGTGAATGAGGAGTGGATACTTTTTCGTTTTGAATATATATATAAATAATCCTAATTAGGTTTAAAAAGGATTAAGTATAATGACATACCTGAATGAGGCGGCAATTTGCTGGGTGCGAGTAGAGATTTTGAAAATCCAAAAAAAAATTCCGAGTACTCGAGTAGAGGATGACAGTATACACGAGTATGGGGTTTAGTATACTCGAGTAGGTCACAACATACACGAGTAATCAAGAATTCATACTCGAGTATGTAATCAGCATACACGAGTATTAGGTCCTTGACGAATTTTCATACTCGAGTATAAGAAGTTCATACACGAGTAACTGTTGGATTACTCGAGTATATGAAACTTTTTACTCGAGTATTTAGCCGTTTACTCGTGTAAGTGTAACGATGCTCGAGTCTCTAATACTTGAAGGAATTTCCCTGGTAGATGTCTATTTCCACTGAAAAACTGTGCCTCTGAGCAGCCAACATTACTGATGTCTTCTTAATTTGAGAGTCCATCACTGGTCTTCTTTGTTGAGCAGTCCAAGCTCAGTTTTGAAGAACGAGAACTTGGACTCGTCCAGCGGCTTGGTGAAAATATCTGCAACTTGCCTGTTTGTGGAGACATACTGTAGATCTAAATCTCCATTTTCCACATGCTCCCGGATGAAATGATAGCGAAGCTCTATGTGCTTGGTCCTGCTGTGGGAGACTGGGTTGTTGGCTATTACTATGGCACTGGAAGAGTCACAGAACAAGGGAATGTTCTGGAACTTCATGTTGTAGTCTTCAAACTGATTCTTGATCCATAACAGCTGTGCACAACAGCTGCCTGCAGAGATGTACTCTGATTCAGCCGTTGAGATGGCTACACAGTTTTGTTTCTTACTGCTCCAGGAAATGAGTCTCCTTCCGAGAAATTGGCAAGTCCCGGAGGTACTTTTCCTGTCATCTTTGCTACCTGCAAAATCTGCATCTGAAAATCCAATTAGTTCACTATCATTACTTCTTGGGTACCATAAGCCAAGATTTGGTGTTCCTTTGAGGTATCTCAAGATTCGCTTTGCAGCGATGTAGTGAGATTCCTTAGAGTTCACCTGAAATCTAACACATACACATGTTGAGAACATTATATCTGGTCTACTTGCAGTAAGGTAGAGCAAGGACCCAATTATGCTTCTGTACTTGGTTTCATCAAAAGGTTTCCCTTTCTCATCCTTGTCCAGAGACATAGCTGAGGCCATTGGAGTCCTCATAGAGGTTGCATTCTCCATTCCGAATTTCTTAAGTAGCTCTTTGGTGAACTTGGTCTGTGAGATGAAAATTCCATCCTCAGATTGTTTCACTTGAAGCCCTAAGAAATACTTCAGCTCTCCCATACTGCTCATTTCAAACTTCCCTTGCATAAGTTTAGAGAACTTTTTGCAGAGGCTGTTATCTGTAGAGCCAAAAATAATGTCGTCGACATAGATTTGCACTAGCAAAATCTTGCCTTTTATTTCCCTAAGAAATAATGTCTTGTCTATCTTTCCTCTTGTGAACTTGTTCTCAAGAAGGAAGTTAGACAGAGTCTCATACCAAGCTCGAGGGACTTGTTTAAGACCATATAGTGCTTTTTGCAATAAGTATACATAATTAGGATGCGTTGAATCAACAAAACCTGGCGGTTGCTCTACGTACACTTCTTCCTTTATGTCACCATTCAGGAAGGCGGACATTACGTCCATCTGATAGACGGTAAAGCCCTTAAGTGCAGCGTAGGCAAGAAATAACCTGATCGCTTCCAGTCTTGCCACTGGAGCATAAGTCTGGTCGAAGTCGATTCCTTCTTCTTGACGATATCCCTTGGCGACAAGTCGGGCTTTATTCTTTATAATTGTTCCATCTTCGTCCATCTTGTTCCGGTAGACCCATTTTGTCTCGATGACATTCTTGTGCTTGGGTCTAGGAACAAGTGTCCAGACTTTGCATCGTTTGAACTGGTTCAATTCTTCTTCCATGGCTAGAATCCAGGATGCGTCGGAGTTAGCTTCCTCAAATTTCTTTGGTTCAACCTGTGAGAGAAAACTTAAGTGTAAATTCTCGTTAGTTGTACCTCGACGAGTTCTGACGCCATCCCGAGGATCTCCTATTATTTGGTCAACAGGATGATCCTTCAAGTGTCTGAACTCTAAAGTCCTTGCATCTGGGATCTCTTCAGCCACTGGAGTTTCATCTTCAGCTGGGATGTCTTCTTCATCTTGATCATCCACCTATCCAATGGTGGTTGTGGAGGGGACCTTGATGAATGTCTCATCTTTATCTTCACTAGGTTCATCCAAGCTAAGTTCTTTCAACTTTGTACCTGCATCTACAATAGGCACACTAGACGAGTTGCTTTGCAACAGACTCGTCTCATCAAATACAAGATGTATCGACTCTTCCACCACCAGAGTTTTTCTATTGAATACTCTATACGCCTTACTATGGCTACTATATCCTACAAAAATACCTTCAAAGCTTTTCTCGCTAAACTTGGTAGAGTGATACTTGCCGTTGTTAAGCACGAAGCATTTACAGCCAAAGATTCTAAAGTATGAAATGGTTGGTTGCCTGCCTTTTAGAAGTTCGTAGGGAGTCTTATCATGGTTCTTATTGATGAGTGCTCGATTTTGCACGTGACAAGCGGTGTTGACGGCTTCAGCCCAGAAATACTCCGGAAGTGAGGCATCACTCAACATGGTCCGACAAGCCTCTATGAGTGTTCTGTTCCTTCTCTCAGCTACTCCATTTTGCTGTGGAGTGCGAGGAGAGGAAAACTCATGAAAGATACCTTGACTTTCACAAAATTCTGTCATGGCTCCAGATTTGAATTCCGTTCCATTATCACTTCTGATTTTGACTACGGAACAGTTGTATTCATTCTGGATCTGCCTCACAAAATTAGTGAAAATACCGAATGTATCTGACTTGTGTTTCAGAAAGAACACCCACGCAAAGCGCGAGTAATCATCCACAATAACCAACGTATATTCCTTACCTCCCAAACTTCTAACCTGCAGTGGACCAAACAAGTCCATATGGAGAAGCTGCAAACTTCTATTGGAATCCTTGCCTATTATGCTTTTAAACGAACTTCTTGTTTGCTTGCCTTTGATACAAGCGTGACAAGGACTGTCCGTAACGCACTTGACATTAGGTGCATCACGCACTAAGTTTTGAGAGAATAATTTATTAATAGTTTTGAAATTAATATGTGCTAGTCTCTTGTGCCATTGGTCAGCAAGAGATGCACTACTTTTTGCTAACAAACACACTGGTGTCGAAGAGTCTATACAGATGAAGTTTAAACAGAAAATATTTCTGCTTCGAGTGCCAGATAAAATAGTTTCCATGTTGTCAACCGATTTTATCAAACACTTGTCAGCATGAAATTCAACTACGTATCCTTTGTCGCATAGTTGGCTTATGCTGATGAGATTGTGTTCCAATCCTTCAACATATGCTACATTCGAAAAGGATACGCTACCATTAGAAATCATACCATAGCCTTTGGTGATTCCTCGATCTGAACCTCCAAAGATGACCTTTGGTCCGTTGCAGACTGAGGTGTAATTCTGTAGTAGGCTCCTTGTCCCGGTCATATGCCGAGAGCATCCACTGTCCAAGTACCAGATTGGCATTTTGGTGGCCTTTGGACATACCTGCAATTATAATCATTTAGCCTTAGGAACCCAAACATGTTTGGGTCCTTGGTCTCGAGTTAGAATACTCCCCCTATGAGTATTAGCCTCATGAGTGGTCACTCTCACGTTGCTAACTTTAGGGGTTGCAGCATTTTCAGGATTGAACCAACAATCACTAGCAAAATGACCAATTCTGCCACAGCACCAACAGTTGAACCTGTTGTATCTTTGCCTTGTGTGATCCTGCTTGACTTTCTGGAATGAAGGTCTAGCAGGAGCTTTACTCTTGGAGGAAGAGGCTTCATGATGATGGCAGTTACATGAGGTCTTCTCCTTCATAGGCTTTTCTACAATGGGTTTTACTTTTGGTGTCTTTTTGAAATTATGACCATGAGCATAATGTCCATAGCTTTGAAGCTGAATCTCCTCATGAGGTGCCTTGAAGACACTCTCGCCAAAGTTACGAGGACGAGTCCAACCTTGGTATCTTGACTTAGGCTTCTCAGGGATCGGCCTAGAAAAGTGTCCGTAGGTGGACTCATAATCGAGTTCGTTCGTGGGAAAGATAACTTTCTTGAACACAACAGGTTCCAAGGGAGCTTTCCCTTTTTCTTCAGCTAGAGCCTTCTGGGCAGCCTTATTCTTTCTCTTGGCCTTGTTTCTCCTAGAGGATTTACTAGAAGAGACAATGTGGCCTAAACCAGCACCCTTGGCCTTAGCAGAGAATTCAGCAAGGATTGGAAGAACTGTCTTAGGCTTAGAAAAACTCTCAACAAGCTTCTTTTCAGCCTCGAGTTGTCGTTCCAATTCTTTGATGATTTCCTCTTTAAGGTCGATGTGCTTGAGAGCTTTATTGTATTCCTCCATGGCTACATTGAGGTTCTCTTGAAGAGAGTTAGTCTTATCGACTTCTTCTCTCAAGCTGCTCTCACTAGCTCGTAGAGTATTTATCTCTTTGGCTTGAGTTTTCATTAATCTACGACATTTTTCGTAAGCGGTGAGTAACTCCTTATACTGACCCATGAGCTCAGATTCATCTTCAGAGGAATATCCCTCTTGCTCATTGTCATCATCAGAATCAGAAAGAGGAGTGTGAGATTTTACCTCCCTAGTAAACTGGGGGACTTGTTCATCATCTGAATGAGCCATGAGCCCAAAGTAGGCTTCCTCTTCTTCACTCGACTCAGATGAGTCAGAGTTGCTGAGAGTTTTGCTCTTCTTGGCTACCAGGCTTTTCTCCATCCTCTTCTTATAGTGTGAGGATTTCTTTTCCTCTCTTTTTCCTCCCTCTTTCTTCTTGTGAGGGCAATCGGCGATGACATGACCTGGCTTATTGCAACAATAACAAATGATGTCAGTTGAGATCTGTTTGTTCTGTTTAGAATTATACCTGTCATGGCTGCTTGAGCCTTTCTTCCGATGATCACCATCATGTCGTGATCTTCTATATGAGGCATCCTTGCCTCTCCATTGCTTCTTCTTGTTCAAGAACTTCTTGAACTGCCTTGAGAGTAGGGAGAACTCTCCATCAGATAGTTCTGAGCCAGATGAGCTGGGCTCAGATGATTCTTCTTCATCAGCCTCAGGAACTGGGGCAGGAGAGCTAGCCTTTATCTTCCTTGAGCTGTCTGCCTTTAGAGCGACAGATTTCTCCTTGGATGCAGACCTGCTTGTCTCTTCTTCAGCTTTTCTTGAGTTGATTTGCAGCTCGTAAGACATAAGCTTTCCGAACAGATTTTGCGGGTCCGTCTCAGCTAACCTTCCAAACTCCCGAATGGCACATACCTTATTGTCCCATTCCTTGGTTAGGGATCTTAAGAATTTGTCATTGAGTTCCCCGTTGGTAAAGACACGTCCATAAACTCTTAGGCCATTCACTATCTTGAAGAAGTTCTCAAAAGTGTCAGCTATGGCTTCCTTATGACCCTGCCTGAAGGCTTCATATTTCTGGTTCAGTAGGGATCTACGATCATCCCTCACTTCCTCTGTACCTTCCATTAGAGTCACTAGGGATTGCCACATCTCCTTGGCAGATTGGCAATGAATCAGATTTTGCAGCATTGAGTCATCGACTGCACTTGCTATGATATTCTTTGCTTTCTTGTCCAGAGAGACAAGTGCAATCTCATCCTTGTCTAGATCCATCAATTTCTTTGGTATTTTTTTGGTTGGATATATTGTTGATGCGGTCATAGGAACATGAGGACCTTCTTCAACAATCATGAAGATCCGAGGGTCTACAGCTTCCATGATGAATTTGACCCTTTCCTTCCACATAGGAAAGTTGTTCTTGGTGCAGATAGGGAGCTTGGCAAAATCCTTAGTCTTACTCATGCTTGATACTCAACTTAGAAGGATACGATCAAGGTGTTAACCTTTTAACGATCAACCTCCCTCTGATACCAATTGAAAGTGCTAAGTTGGTAGCCTATATCACCTAGAGGGGGGGTGAATAGGTGAAATGCGTGTCAAAAGCGGAATTAAAAATTTAACACAGCACACATCAAGCAATCACAGAAGACAAGAGATTTATAGTGGTTCCCCAATCTTGGGTACGTCCACTTTCCTCACCGATCTAACAAATCACTAGACTCGGCTACTCCACTATCTCGGATTGAAAACAATCCTGCACCTCGGAACCACGTTCCTACAAATCTCGATCCAAATCGGATCTACAAAAACTCGGAAGAAAGTCTTCCTACAAATCTCGGAGAAAAACTCCTACAATGAAATTTTGGTTTGAGAATAAAAAAATCAAAACAACAATCTCAGATCTGGATCTTTGACGGTCTTCTTCTTTAGGAACTTCGGCTTGATCAGAAAAGGTTGAAGATGACTTGAGAGAGATCCACGAATCTGAAAACTAGAACCACCTCGATCGAGAAGATAGATCTGAAATCTTTGAGGCTCGGTGAGATTGAGTGATTCACTTTTGTCTGGATCGCTGGAAAAATAGTCGTTGAAGACGGAGATCGGCGATCCAAAGTTTCTTCCGTGAACAACAATGGCGGCGGCGTGAGAATTAGGGTTCACGGAAATTTCTCTTTCTTAAAAAGAATATCTCTGTAATAATGTTGTTGTTTTTATTAGTCAATTCTGAAATGACCTATTTATAGGTGGATTCCAACGGTCATAATCTTAATTATGGATGACACGTGGACCAATCAGAAATGACGGATTCAAAATACTTATGGCGAATTCGAACTTAGAAAAATTCTGGAATAGAGAACTGCTATACTCGAGTAAGAGAAGATATACTCGAGTATGGGAACTTAGATACTCGAGTGATAAAGAGAAGTATACTCGAGTATGAGAAGAGAAATTTACTCGAGTGAAAAATAAACTACTCGAGTATCAGAAAAGATATACTCGAGTATCAGAAAAGATATACTCGAGTATCAGCAAGATATACTCGAGTATCAGAAAGATATACTCGAGTGAAAGGGGAATTACTCGAGTATCAGAATATGTTTCCGGGAAACATTCACTTACTCGAGTATCAAAGTCAATTACTCGAGTATAAAAAATACTTACTCGAGTATTAAAATCAACTACTCGAGTATCGAATAATTTACTCGAGTATAGAAATCAATTACTCGAGTATAGAAACACTTACTCGAGTATGAAAAGAAACTACTCGAGTATGAATACTTGAACTTGCAGAGAAGAGAAGAAATGGATCTACTCGAGTATGATACATGATTTACTCGAGTGATTAAGTTACTTACTCGAGTATAGAAATACTTACTCGAGTATTAAAATCAACTACTCGAGTATAGATTTATCTACACGAGTATTCAGAGCCTACTCGAGTAAGTCTAACTGATTACTCGAGTATGTCTCACTAACTACTCGAGTATGTCTAACTAGCTACTCGAGTATTAAGTCTGATACTCGAGTATAAAAAGGGTTACTCGAGTATTTTGGACTTAGAAATATTTTCTGAGGAAATTAGCTCCAATGCTTCTGTCCATCAATCCAAGTGCATGAATGAGAAGTGTATCCCAATAGAGAGGCTATATATGGGCCAACACTTTGGATCACACAATGAGGGATTACATTGCATGGTCCTGTGTTTGGTGACCCATTATAGACTGACATTGGTCTACACTTGGCAATTAGAACCTGCACACATACAACTCAAACACCACATCAAATACATCTTAATTTATCTTAGTTCAAGGTCTGACCTCCTACAAATCTGAGGTATTGTGGAGACAAACCCCAACATATACCAATCGAATCAAGTGTGGTATATCGACTCGGGGCTTGTAAAGTACTTGTACTCGCAAGAAAGAACTATTATCTTGTCAGACAGAAAAGTTTGTTTTTTGATTAAAACGGACAAGGAAAAGGAAACGTTATACTAAGAAAGAGAATTCGATGATGGGGAGGCTAGCACTTGATCTAGAATCCCCTTGGGATAAAATAAACCTTCTTGAACAAATAAGGCAATGCGAGTTCTTAAATTGCTCACTCGACCGTGGAGGTTCCTAAAGTACAAAAGCATCTTTCTTGAGCTCATGCTTTTGACTAACCTTAGGTTGATCGATTAAGACCTCTCGGCTAGTCGAAACCCCTAAGATTGCTTTAGTCGGTGAACCACTCTATTGGATTTGACTCCAATCCGGAGGATTTATTTCATCCTCTCTAGAGGAGTGCATGCAACTCCTTTTATCCTTGAATGATCTCCTCGTATCTGCAACCTCTCGGTCATTTAGGATATGGATCTTAGATCGAAGATCATATCCGCACAATATTAAATCGACAAAATATAATTCAAGAATAAATCGTAAGTGAGCAAGATCAAGAACAAGACATTTTTGATAAAATAAAAAAGCTTATTTTATTCCAAAGATCATCATGATCAAGTTTTAAATGAAATTTAGCTACTCATCATGATTAAGGAATTACAAGATAGGGTAGGGAGATACATGATTAAAATGAAAAGTAAACTTGAATTGAAACTTACACAATGTAAAATTAAATTAAGAAATGAAAAATACAGCAAAATAAAAGAGCAAACTACAAGAGTCCAACTCCCAAAATTCGACCTTGAGCATCTGAAGTTGTCTGGAATTTATAGAAAAAATTGTTGGAAGGTGACGCCCTAGGTCTCGCCCGTGACCTAGGGCTTGGCAGGCTTGGAACCGCCTTCTTGAAGCCCTAGGAACGTTGGAGGAGGAAACCGCCAAAATCTGTTAACTAGCGGGTCACGCCCCTAGATCACGCCCGTGACCTAGGGCGTGTCAGAACTGTTTCTGGAAAATGGCGAGAATCAAAAAATGGCTGGAATAAACTAGTCTTGATGGAGGCATCATGCCTCCTGGTCACGCCCGTGAACAGGGGCGTGTCAAGCTGCAACGTCTTCTAGAAGCAACGACACGAACGGCTGAGTAATTTGTTAGAAAATGCACCTGACATGCCCCGGGTCACGCCTGTGACCCAGGCGTGTCATTTTAATCTGATGTGGCAAGTTCAACGGTCCTTCAACCGGCTGGCACGCCCCGTGTAAGGGTGACACGGGCGTGTCATAGTACCACATGGGTGTGTTAGTGGCCGATCGACGTTCTTCGGTCGCATGTCGATGATTTGTGTTGGCATTCTTTGCTCATGTGTGTTATGCCACTGGTCATGCCCATGGAGGGCGTGTCACCGAGCATGTCTAGGCAGAAAAGACGAAAATCCCTGTTTTGCTCCAAATAATTTATAGATCAGCCCTGAATGATTGAAAATAAATTTATTAGAATAAATAAATATAAAATATAGAAACTAGTTAATGATAAACTTAATATTATAAAATTGATATATAATATCTAACTATTAATAAGAAAATATTAAATGAAAAATTGTAATAATTTGTGTTATCAATATTCTGGACATTTTGTAGCTATATGTCCTGACTTTCTGCAAGTAAAATAGATGACCTCCTTGCTCGAAGTCTTATCAAACCTTTGCTTGTTGGAACTCCTATCTATTCTTTTGGAGTCTTCAACCTAAATCAATATGTTGAGCCTTCTGTCTAGGAGATTGAACATCTCCTCTTTATTAGTTTAAGGCTCTCCATCAAATGCATTATGTTGGGTCCATTGCTCACAATGTCCTAAATTTGTAGAAGTCGAACAAGTCAATGGTATACACATAGTTGTATTTGATGTATGTTCAAGTTCATGCATGTAGGTTGGAAGGTATTCCTAGTGGTTATGATAAGTGGTCATAAGGTAGAGGAGTGGTGAGACAGAAATTTATCTATGTGCATAGGCATTAAGTGAAGCTAGTTCACTCAATGGCATATGTCAAAGAAGGATGCTTGAAAAGCTGAAAATTGTCTAAGTCCATAGGCGTTGAGCGAAGCCAGTTCACTCAATACCAGACAGGAAAAGCGTTGAGTAAAGACAGGACAGTCAAAGCCCTATAGGTTGCAGAGAAAATATTACTGCGAAGTCCATAACCATTGAGTGAAGGCAGTTCACTACATGCCGGACAACAGAAGCACTGAGTAAAGACAGGATAGTTAAATATCAGCAAGTTGCAGAGACAATATTGCAATTATGTCCACAGCCGTTGAGTGAAGCTAGTTCACTCAACGCCAGTTGAGCTGAAGTGTTGAGTCATACTGCTGTAGTCAAAGCATAAGAAGAAAGAAGATAGAAATAGACTAAGTCCAGAACCGTTGAGTGAAGCCTGTTCACTCAATGCCTAATAACTAAGACAGGCAAAGGAAGAACGCGTTTAGTAAGGCTATCTCAATCAATGCCTTCAGACAGAAGAAGAATTTGGCTAAGTCCGGAGGTATTGAGTGAGGAAGGTTCACAAAAATGCTCTAAACACCTAGATGTAGAATGATGAGCCAAGTCTAAAACTTTTGAGTGATGAAGGCTTCACTCAACGTACTCAATGCCTGAGGAATTAGAAAGTTGGCTAAGTCTAGAATCGTTGAGTGAAGCTTCTTCACTCAACACACTCAATGCCTAAGGAAGCAAAAGATTGGGTAAGTCCAAAATCTTTGAGTGAAGCTTGTTCACTTAACGCTCTCAACTCATTGGATGGAACTGAGAATTTGGCTTAGTATATAGATGTTGATGTCAGCAAAAGTCAACAAAATTTTACGGAATTCAAACTCATTGCAGGAAAGATGGAACCCACCACTGATGGCGTCGATTGTCAGCTTTATTATATATTATATAAAAGGAAGGTGGTAAATAAAAAATTAAAGTTGGGCCAATTTGTCAAAGAGACATTATACGGTGGAATATAAAAGGAATGAGATCGGGGAAATCGAATTAACTAGGGCTTTATCTTTTCGAAAAGCAGCAGATCTTCATCATTTTCCTCGTCATTGTTGCTGAGACAAGAAGCAGAAGTTCAAATCGATCGACCTGAAAGTTCTTCCTATTAGTTGTTGTCATCTTTATCATCAACAAAAAGGAACGAGAAGCAGCAAGGGCTAACCCTTCTGCTGACACTTCATAGCCCATGCTAAACATGTCCTGAAGATTATTTTTTGGAGCTGTGAATCAGAATTCTTGACTGATCTTTCTCAGGACAGAAGGAGAAAGACACAGAGATAATTTATCTATTGTCTAGTAATCAACACCAACAAACTTATTTCAATCTGTACAATCTTCTTAGATCTGAGTTGTAAGTCTATTTATGAAGGACAAGTGTAGGATCATTTGTATCTGAGGTTGGGCTGTCCTCCTAGCCTGGGTGGTAGGGCCTTTGGTTTGAGGTAGGTGATCTTTTGATCTTTGAGTTGTAGGGCTTTGTGCCATAGTTATAAGTCTTTGAGGATACTAAGTGTTCCGCGGGATCATGTTGTAAGCTCTTAGGATCCGAGATATTAGAGAAGTGCCTTGTCTAACACACTGTTAGGAAGGCCGGAGGGACTATGGATGTACCCATAAGCAGGGGAACCACTCTAAATTGTTATGTCATTTGGGTGAATGTCATGAAAGCAATATGAAGTAAATCACCACTCATAGACTAATCTTATAAAATTTTAAAGATATGCTAAAGTCCTAGAAACCTATTCACCCCCCCCCCCCTCTAGGTGGTTTAGCTACACTTGAAAACACAGACTTTCACTATTTATCATATCCTTTCTTTAGTCTCAACCCTACTCATTAGGTGAAGCATATATGGCCATAGCTTTCCTAATAGGGGATCAGTGGTGATTTGTCCGTAGCACATAAACTCTCTGATTCCTCGGGTCATTGAATCACATGAGGCGCTTGATATTGATCTTTTTCAATGACCTCATTTTGTCCAGTCCTTTGAGCTCTTTTACTATGATGTTAAATCTCTCGTACATCCAAGTAATTGATTCCTAAACTTTTTTTGAAAGTTCTTACATTGGGATATGAGGTGTTGAAACCAACAAATGTCTCCAACTCTCTGCATGCTATCCCTAAGTAGGGTGGTCGACAAAGGTAACTGTGGTTCGCAAGCAATTTCTTACTAGCCCCATGCAGATGGTAAAACATTGAAAAGGGGAGTACCACTAGTAGTGGAGAATAATAGATTAGACCCGTCATGGTAAATCCCTCTCTTATGATGGTCCTCTCTTTATTATATTCAGAAAGGTTACAAGATATAGTGTGGCAACCCGTGGGTATGTGCGTATATAATGTCTAAAAGGAGAAAAGACAGGAACTTATTGCAAGACCCCCCTCCAGGAACATAAGACACGATACGAGAGGGGTCTTATGCCCATAACAGCTGTCATGGGGTAGCATTAACACTCGGGCTAGCCTGTACCACAAGATGTCGATTCTGCCGGCTACAACAAATATTAATATATATGCTAACCCAACCAAAATAATATAATAAATCAAATCCACACAAGCTATAAGTCCAAAAGCACAATAATAGAGAAGCTAAACATGCTTCTACAAAATAAGAGTACAACTATAAGATTGCTCTGAAGGGCTACAACAAAAACCTCATATACTCACATCTGCAAAAGACGGTAGTGACGACACCGTCCCATCAGGCCCGGTCATCCTTGCCTGGCTGATTGGCTCCATGACCTACTGTTCTATCTGCGGGATTTCCTCCTAAAAAGGATGATATAGCAACCGTTAGTCATAATGAATAAGTGGCTTCATATCCGCTCCCCCTGCGACTCCTCGGCACCGGGCGGAGAAATAGACAATGTATAATATATATATATATATATATATATATATATATATATATATATATATATATATATATATATATATTTAAGAAGGAGTATAAACAAGAAAGTGGTATAACATGTAGTAAGATATTCAAACATTTCTACCATCTATCACAACATATGAATATAGAGTTATAACAAAAAGTAACTCAACTTATATGGATGCCCATAAAAGCATATAAGTTGAGGATCATTCAGCAGTAAGTAACTCATCGTATAAGAGTGCCCATACAAACTTATACGTTGAGGGTCTTTTGCATGTCATGAGGTGCAATGTTATGTATATAATGCAATGATACACCCATGATCACGCAAATGCAATTGCTATGTCGACACAGACTAGTAAGTCCCACTTTTTGAGCAGGTAGCTAACCTCTCAGGATCCAACCGTCGTGGCCAGATGGTTACAATAGAACGAGCACTTCTATTACTAAGTGGGTATCCACACTACTTCACTTAGGCCTCCGTACGCCTCAACGCTAAGAACACAACAGTGGAGCCCATGCGTACTATGGCCCAGCGAGTTCACTTTGGTAGATGTGCACCAAGATCCTAGCCCCAAACTGGCCTATGCGCGACACTGAAGGAACCTCGAAAATAAGCACGAGGGTGCAGCCCAACCGTTCACTTGGTACGGATGGCGCCCCGGGACATGAACAACGAGGTACAAGCCCAACCTCCCAAAGTCTATTTGTCAACTCCCATCGGTGTGACGATTGGCGAGCCCGTAGAAGTTTGGATATGATGCAGTCCTCTCCTGAGGAGTGAAGCCATAAATAAGTACAGGTTCTCTATTGCACTCCCCGATGGGGGTTCTTTTCACCATTCCCTCACGGACCTGCAACACTATCCTTAACCCTGGATTACGACACCGCGTGTTGACTCACACCGCATGAAATTCCACAACACCGTGGCATGGAAGGAGCCTCGGAGAAAGCACGAGGACCAAGCCTGTAAGACCCCAACCTCGGAGATGATCGCGGGGCGATCAAACGACACTTTTGGAGGTCTGAACAGGGGCACACGGCCAGGCACACAGCCGTGTGCCTACCCGTGTTCAGTGATTTATGGTGTTTTTATGCTGTCTCGAGTCAGAGAAGTACACGGCCTGAGACACACGGCCGTGTCTCAAGCCGTGTGTGGGGCACACGGCCTCGAACACGGCCGTGTTCGAAGCCGTGTTCTGGAAGCCCGACGATCGTCCTGAAGCTCCAAGTAACACGGCCCGTGGCACACGGCCGTGTCAGGAGCCGTGTCGATCGGTGAATGAGCTACACGGCCAGACACACGGCCGTGTGTCAAGCCGTGTTCGGCCCAGTGTTTGGGATTTTGGATCTAATCTCGGCCGTCCGTTCCCTTGGATCTGGATCCGATGGTGGGGGCTGCTCCTGGGGGGTTATTAGCCGGGATTAGGGTTTTGAATCCTCATTTTCTTTGGTCCACTCTCTCTCTAAGTGTTTAGAGAGAAGGGAGAGCAAGAGGAAGGAGGAGCCCAAGATCCGGCCGCCGGAGGAGCTCCGGAGCCCCGATTCGCGATCCGAGTCCGGATCCTCGAAGGCAAGGGCGAGGCGAAGCTTTCCATCCGACTACATTTTCATGGCGCCGCGGAAATCTTCGAGGGTAACGATCCTCTTCTTAGGGCATGTGTAGTCGCCCTTCTTTCTATGCATGGGGAAATCCCCCTCTCGCGAGTGAGCGTTGAGGCGCGGAATCCCTTCGGGTAGATATGTAAAGTCCCCGTTGTTAGAGCCCGGAATCGGAGTACGGGCGTAGGCATTGTGTGTGAAGCCTATTCAGGTTTAACCCGGATCGGTGATGTTTGCATTGCATGGCCGGAGAAGACTCCGTGCCGGTGAATTTAGTTTTCCAAAAATTCTACGCGGTAGATTGCATACAGGGATCCTTGGGGGTTAACCTCGAGGCGCACCCGGAAAGCTTGGGCGGAATCGCATCGCCGCCACGATGTTGCCTTGGAGGGCAAATCGGTACATAACGGGGTTATGTGCGTGTTTTGATCGATTGTGGGAATGAGGAGAAACTTGGCCCGCACCGATGGCTAATTGGCCGTGGTGAAGTGAGCAACGGGCGGGTGGAACTCTACCCATTCCAAGTGGTCTCGGTAGAAGCGACCTAAAGTACATGGGACTTCCCGGGAGGCTGGAAACGGGCCTAGGCTTCGGCTGAAAGGGCTAAATGCTCACGAGTGTTGCCATCCGAGGGATGGTGGTGGAATCGCGGTGTCGGACTGGGTCCGGACCGGGTTCACCGATTAGTGCCCTGAGAGCACGGAGTGTGCGGCCGTGCGTGCCGACACTTGTGGCGAATAGAATACCTTATAGAATTGCTATGGTAGTTTTATTGCAGGGAAGGAGCATCGCCGTCCCGAGAAACGGGACGGGGTCGTTATAATTTGGTCAGCTTTGCTGACCGTTGCCCTTTTGTATTGCCACCTCTTGGGTGGATTGCTTTCTACAGGTGCTGCTGCGGAGCCAAGCGGCAAATAGCGGGCTAAAGCCCAAGTTGCAGCGCCAGCCCTCGTAGGCTTAGTTATTAGCTTTTTCATATTCATGTATGGTCGGCCTGCGTGCCGATGTATGAAAAGACGCTATCTTGTTAAGCGAACACTTTTGTAAGGCCTTAAGGCCGTGAACTCTTTTGTGTATGTACTCATTCCTGGGTTGTAGTGGACATTCATGCTCTATGGCAGGGTTCTTATCTTTTTGCAACTTAATTAAATTACTTCCGCTAGGTGTTGTGTAGGACGCTCTGATTGGTTGTGTGGTTTCAACGCGTAACCAACCGGTCTATCCGTAGTATATGGCGTCGGGCCCCGGCCGGACCTACTGCTATATGCTATGTGACGGATAGGGGTGTTACAAATTGGTATCAGAGGCAGGTTTCGGTCAAGCTTAAATGAATTCATGGACGAATTCACTTTAAGGGGTGGTGAGCACATTGTGTGCGTCATCGTTATAACATGAAAAGAACCCATGAATGTCCACTTAGGAATGAAAATACACATGATTGAGGAACCTGCGTGTTCCTATAATTGCTGTTTGCAGTAATTTTTGGTCGCTTATCGGTGTTTTGCACGATTTTAGGTGACCAGAAGTGGTGCTGGGCCGTCTGAACGGCCAGGTTCTGAGGCGAGCAGTGCGCCAAGCGATGCGCCTGCAACACCTTTGTCTGCTGAGACCATTAGGTTGGTGGCCGAAGCGGTCATGGCAATGATCAATGCGCAGCCTGCAAGGCAGGTGCAACAGCCTGCTCCTGCTGTGGAACAGGTACCGCTTCAGACGGCAGAGCGAAGGAGGGTTGAGCAAGTTGTGGTGGAACCAGAGTTGCCACTGAGAGCAACTGAAAGACAACTGAAGCACGTGATGGGCTTTCACCCACCGGTATTCACGGGGGCAGAAACCCCGACCCAAGCAGAGGATTGGCTCTCAAGGGTCAACAGGGTGATGACTGCGACGGAAACTGAAGAGTGGCAGAAGACCACTATAGCGACGTTCCTTTTGGATGGGGACGCAAGGCTATGGTGGGAGGGCCTAGAGCTGCATCAGTTGAGGGGAAGGCCATTGGCCGAAGTCCCGATGGAGGAGTTTGCGAGACTATTTATGGCTCGATACCTCCCCTCGGCGCAGAGGATTGCGCTAGAGAGCGAATTCCAGAAGTTGGTGCAGGGTGATAGCACCGTTGATGAATACCTCCACGAGTTTACTCGGTTAGGGAGATATGCCGGCGCTACCTTCGGAGACGAGGAGCGCAAGACGAGCCGCTTTTATGAAGGGCTAAGGGATGATTTGAGGTTGCTGCTGTCGGGCCCCAAGACGCAGGGTTTCATGACCCTGGTCAGTTCGGCCCGGTCCTTGGAGAAGGATATGAGAAACGTGCAAGCGAAGAAGGAGAGGGAATCTGGTGGCAAGAGATCAGAGTTCAAGGCGCCGACTACGTCGAAGTCGGGCTACCGCAGATTCTCCAAGAAGTCTAGGACGTCGGGTCCAGCTCCTTCTACAGGTGTCTCGGGGGCAACTACCAATCGAACCCCGGGCACTTGCTTCACGTGTGGAAAGCCGGGGCACTTTGCCCGTGACTGCTGGAGTGGACGCTCAAAGTCCGAAAGGAAACAAGGAGCTACCTACGAGGAAAAGGGCAAAGCGGTGGAGTCGACCGCATCCCACTATGCTCCGACTCAGCCTAGAGTCTACAACTTGGGCCAGCAGGAGGCCATCAAGCAAGCGGATGTGGTGACAGGTATGAGTTAATTTATGCAAGTTGACTTGAGAATACTATTACCTATTGCTTGTTAAGCTAATGTCTTTTGCTTAGGCTTTGTGTTGATTAGCGATAGTCCGGCACGAGCACTATTCGACACTGGTGCTTCGCATTCTTTCTTGTCCGAACAGTTTATATCGCGCATCGGAGTCCCTTCTTCGATGGCAAAGGACAAGCTAGATGTGTTGCTACCAAATGGGTGCTCGATGCGTGCGGACAGAGTGTGCGCCGTGAAGGTTCACATTGGGAGCCAAGAGTTCGACTTGCTAGCGTCATTGCTGCCGCTAGTAGAGTTCGATGTTATCTTTGGAATGGATTGGCTGTCAGAGCAGAAGGCTTGGATCGATTGCGACCGTAAGGAGGTCAAGCTGGGTGTAGGGCGGGAGACTACTTTCGAGGGGCTTAAGGGGTCGAGCAAGACACTAATGTCTGCTCTTCAGGTGGTGAAGGCGGTTCGTGCTGGTGCAGAGCTGTTCTTTGCGATAGTGGGGGCTGTGGAGCCAAAGTCCCCGTTGGATAGCATCCCCGTGGTTTGCGAATACCCCGATGTGTTCCCGGATAGCCTTCCCGAAGCCCCACCGCAGCGAGAGATTGATTTTATGATCGAGCTCGTGCCGGGTGCCAAACCCGTGTCATGTGCTCCTTATAGATTGGCGCCAAAGGAGATGGCGGAGTTGAAGGTTCAGTTGGAGGAACTGATGGAGCAAGGTTATGTGCATCCAAGTTCGTCGCCTTGGAGCGCACCGGTCCTCTTCGTTAAAAAGAAGGACGGTAGTATGCGGCTGTGCATCGACTACAGAGAATTGAACAAGTTGACGGAAAAGAATAAGTACCCGATCCCGAGGATTGATGATCTCTTTGATCAGTTAGTCGGATCGTCGGTATACTCCAAGTTGGACTTGAAGTCGGGGTACTATCAGCTGAGGATCAGGGAATGTGATATCCCAAAGACGGCGTTCAGTACGAGGTACGGGCATTTCGAGTTCACGGTCATGCCGTTTGGACTGACGAATGCGCCGTCGGTGTTTATGGATCTGATGAACAGGACGTTTAGAGATTTCCTGGATCGCTTTGTGATCGTCTTTATTGACGATATTTTGGTATACTCGCAGAGCGAAGAAGACCACTTCAAGCATTTGCATTTGGTGTTGGAGACTCTGAGGAGGAATGAGCTTTACGCAAAGTTCTCCAAGTGCGAGTTCTGGCTACCTTCGGTAGCGTTCCTTGGTCATATAGTGAGTGGGGAAGGTATAGCGGTGGATCCGGCAAAGATTGTTGCGATACGGGAGTGGCCTGCATTATCTTCTGTCGCGGAAGTCCGTAGTTTTCTCGGGCTTGCCGGATATTACAGGCGCTTCGTAGAGAACTTCTCGCGGGTAGCGTTACCTCTCACGAAGTTGACAAGGAAGGATCAGAAATTCTTGTGGACGCAAGAGTGCGTGCAAGCTTTTGAGGAGCTGAAGAGGCGGTTGACCACGGCGCCAGTGCTTAGTTCGCCGAGTGGGACCGAGGGCTTTGAGGTGTATAGCGATGCTTCGGGTAGTGGCTTGGGCTGCGTGTTGTTGCAGCATGGAAGTGTGATCGCGTATGGATCGCGTCAGCTGAAAGTGCATGAAAGGAATTATCCGGTGCACGACTTGGAGTTGGCGGCCGTGATTTTTGCACTCAAGTTGTGGAGGCACTACCTATACGGCGTAAGAGTCGATATATACACCGATCACAAGAGCCTAAAATACTTGTTGGATCAAAAGGACCTTAATATGAGGCAGAGGAGGTAGATGGAGTTCCTGGGGGACTACACCTTCAAGATACATTATGTACCCGGGAAGGGCAACGCAGTTGCGGATGCGCTGAGCCGTAGGGCTCCCGCCCGAGCCAACTGGTTGTCGGTGCATGATGAGCGGCTAGTGCGGGAGTTGGAGGAGCTTGAGATCTGTTGCGTGGACAAGCAGACGAGCGCCAAAGCAATGTTAAACTGGACAGAGGTGCAGTACGACCTGGCTGACCGGGTTCGGCAGGCATTGGAGTTGGATGATTCCATGAAGGAGCTTTTGGAGGCCGCTTTGGATGGGTCAAATTCCCAGTTCTCGGTAGAAGACGGGTTATTAAGGAAGGATCATCGTTTGTGCGTCCCAAGTGGGGGTAACCTCCGGGCGGAGTTGATGTACGAGGCTCATCATACCAAGTACTCAATCCACCCAGGGAGCACGAAGATGTATCGCGATCTCAAGAAGTTGTTTTGGTGGCCGGGGCTTAAGAAAGATGTGGCGTTGTACGTGGCTAAATGCCAAACGTGCGCCTTGGTGAAGGCGGAGTGCCAAAAGCCAGGAGGATTTCTGAAATCCTTGCCTATACCGGAGTGGAAATTCGACGACATATCCATGGACTTTGTGCACGGGTTGCCAAGGTCACAGAAGGGGAACGACGCCATCTGGGTGATCGTAGATCGGCTAACTAAGGTGTCGCATTTCATTCCGCATAGGAAGGATGATCCAGTCGAGAAATTGGCAAAGTTGTACGTTGACAATATTGTTAGGCTGCATGGAGTGCCCCGTAGCAATGTGAGTGATCGCGATGGGCGGTTCACGTCAAATGATTGGAGGTTGGTGCAGCAGATGTTGGGAACAAAGTTAAAGTTCAGCACAGCTTTCCATCCGCAGACGGATGGGCAGACCGAGAGGGTCAATAGAACGATGGAGGACATGCTCCGCATGTGTGTTCTAGACTTCGGGAAGCATTGGGAAGACCACCTTTATTTGGTGGAGTTCGCGTACAACAATAGCTACCAAGCGAGCATACAAATGGCGCCCTTCGAGGCCCTGTATGGTAGGAAGTGTCGCACGCCGTTATCATGGCTTGAAACGGGTGAGGCAAGGTTGTACAAGAAGCAGGAGGTGGAGAGTGCTACCTCGTTAGTGCGGATCATTCGGGAGCGCTTGTTGATCGCTCAGGACCGGCAAGCGAAGTATTACAATGCCAAGCACCGGAACGTGGAGTTCGCGGTAGGCGATTGGGTATACCTGAAAGTGAAGCCGTTCAAGGGGGTTTCGCGGGTGAGACGCTTGAAGAAGCTGAGCCCAAGGTACCTTGGACCTTTTGAGGTCCTGGAGCGAGTCGGCGAAGCAGCATACCGTTTGAAGCTATCAGTGGAGTTGAGTGGATTACATGATGTGTTCCACATTTCTGTGTTGCGGAAGGCGGTGCAAGAGCCTTCGCAGGTGATCGCGGCTGATCAAGTACCGGTTGAGGAAGGGTTGACAACGAAAGTCAAGCCCATATCTATTGAGGATTTCGAAGTCAAGCGGCTTCGGAACAAAGAAATCAGAATGGTGAAGGTCCGTTGGGATAACTGCGGGCGCGAGGAGCTCTCTTGGGAGCGAGAGCAGACAATGCGCGAGGAGTACCCCGAGTTGTTCCCCTCAGGTACTCGTTATGTTTTTGTTTTGTGTAGTCTCTGTTCTTAATTTCGGGACGAAATTCTCTTAAGGGGGAGGGAGTTGTAAGACCCCAACCTCGGAGATGATCGCGGGGCGATCAAACGGCACTTTTGGAGGTCTGAACAGGGGCACACGGCCAGGCACACGGCCGTGTGCCTACCCATGTTCAGTGATTTATGGTGTTTTTATGCTGTCTCGAGTCAGAGAAGTACACGGCCTGAGACACACGGCCGTGTCTCAAGCCGTGTGTGGGGCACACGGCCTCGAACACGGCCATGTTCGAAGCCGTGTTCTGGAAGCCCGACGATCGTCCTGAAGCTCCAGGTAACACGGCCCGTGGCACACGGCCGTGTCAGGAGCCGTGTCGATCGGCGAATGAGCTACACGGCCAGACACACGGCCGTGTGTCAAGCCGTGTTCGGCCCAGTTTTTGGGATTTTGGATCTAATCTCGGCCGTCCGTTCCCTTGGATCTGGATCCGACAGTGGGGGCTGCTCCTGGGGGGTTATTAGCCGGGATTAGGGTTTTGAATCCTCATTTTCTTTGGTCCACTCTCTCTCTAAGTGTTTAGAGAGAAGGGAGAGCAAGAGGAAGGAGGAGCCCAAGATCCGGCCGCCGAAGGAGCTCCGGAGCCCCGATTCGCGATCCGAGTCCGGATCCTCGAAGGCAAGGGCGAGGCAAAGCTTTCCATCCAACTACATTTTCATGGCGCCGCGGAAATCTTCGAGGGTAACGATCCTTTTCTTAGGGCATGTGTAGTCGCCCTTCTTTCTATGCATGGGGAAATCCCCCTCTCGCGAGTGAGCGTTGAGGCGCGGAATCCCTTCGGGTAGATATGTAAAGTCCCCGTTGTTAGAGCCCGGAATCGGAGTACGGGCGTAGGCATTGTGTGTGAAGCCTATTCGGGTTTAACCCGGATCGGTGATGTTTGCATTGCATGGCCGGAGAAGACTCCGCGCCGGTGAATTTAGTTTTCCGAAAATTCTACGAGGTAGATTGCATACAGGGATCCTTGGGGGTTAACCTCGAGGCGCACCCGGAAAGCTTGGGCGGAATCGCATCGCCGCCACGATGTTGCCTTGGAGGGCAAATCGGTACATAACGGGGTTATGTGCATGTTTTGATCGATTGTGGGAATGAGGAGAAACTTGGCCCGCACCGATGGCTAATTGGCCGTGGTGAAGTGAGCAACGGGTGGGTGGAACTCTACCCATTCCAAGTGGTCTCGGTAGAAGCGACCTAAAGTACATGGGACTTCCCGGGAGGCTGGAAACGGGCCTAGGCTTCGGCTGAAAGGGCTAAATGCTCACGAGTGTTGCCATCCGAGGGATGGTGGTGGAATCGCGGTGTCGGACTGGGTCCGGACCGGGTTCACCGATTAGTGCCCTGAGAGCACGGAGTGTGCGGCCGTGCGTGCCGACACTTGTGGCGAATAGAATACCTTATAGAATTGCTATGGTAGTTTTATTGCAGGGAAGGAGCACCGCCGTCCCGAGAAACGGGACGGGGTCGTTATAATTTGGTCAGCTTTGCTGACCGTTGCCCTTTTGTATTGCCACCTCTTGGGTGGATTGCTTTCTACAGGTGCTGCTGCGGAGCCAAGCGGCAAATAGCGGGCTAAAGCCCAAGTTGCAGCGCCAGCCCTCGAAGGCTTAGTTATTAGCTTTTTCATATTCATGTATGGCCGGCCTGCGTGCCGATGTATGAAAAGACGCTATCTTGTTAAGCGAACACTTTTGTAAGGCCTTAAGGCCGTGAACTCTTTTGTGTATGTACTCATTCCTGGGTTGTAGTGGACATTCATGCTCTGTGGCAGGGTTCTTATCTTTTTGCAACTTAATTAAATTACTTCCGCTAGGTGTTGTGTAGGACGCTCTGATTGGTTGTGTGGTTTCAACGCGTAACCAACCGGTCTGTCCGTAGTATATGGCGTCGGGCCCCAGCCGGACCTACTGCTATATGCTATGTGACAGATAGGGGTGTTACAAAGCCCAACCATCCACTTGGCATGGAAGGAGCCTCGGGACATGAACACCGAGGGATAAGCCCAACCGTCCAACTTTGCTCATCTCAACACCATTCCGACTAGTGATGGCCAACGCCGCACTTACTAACTTCCACAATGCTACCCGTAGGGAGATTACTCTCTAAGCATTGGACTACCAAATTTCATTCTATCAATCCAACATACATATGGTCATAGTTTATTCATTTATATGTCATACCGAATGATTTCAACATCATTAAACAAAATGCGCATTAATGATAATCTACCAATTTATTTCAAGCCATTTCGTTCGATTCAAGCTTGCTTCACAACTCGTCATACTAATTCAAATTAACAAACTTCAACCTTCATAACACTACGGTGGTTATCATAAAAGAGTTCACTCGAACCTCGAATTATATTGTAACATTAATTCCACCGAATCTAAATCCATGTTATACACTTCCCAGAAATTTAGGTGGAGAATAAATCTGGAGAGCAACATAAACCGAAGATTCCTGTGGCTATAAGAATCCGATGAGTGCGTGTAACCCATCGATGGAAAGGTATTTCCATCGGCTACCACTTTCAGGTTCAGCCTGCATCCCAGATAAGGCTATAACCCACATGAAATTTGCTCCAAAGCCTGCAGCGTACAGAATATAATTTCTGTGCGCTTAGCTTACAACCCTTACTTCGATCAGACATTACCGTGGCTATAGACATCACACGAAGGCATGTAACCACTCATTGGAAAGGTAATTTTAATGGCTTCAACTTTGTGTTTTGTCAAAATCCCAGATCGGATCATTCCTTGCCTGAAGACAGCCAAGAAGGTCGCTGCGTGCAGAACACAGATTCTGCATGCATCTTGAAGCGGAATGAACGTCATCGGTTCATCTTCCTCCTCAAGCTGATCACCCCAAATCGCAACCAGAAGTTCCTCCACCCTTATTCTCCCTCTCAAGGCCATTCCTCTTCATGAATCCACCCCGATCATCACTTAGAAGAAGGGGAGGTTGAAGATGACTAGTCATTAGAATAAAAGTTCTTGAGAGGTTGAAGATGACTAGTCACTTTGAAGACGACCGTGTCCTTACCCATGTCCTGCTCTTGCGAAGCGGCTCGACTGCCATTTCGTGCCCCTACATGGGTACTGACATGCCCGTGTCAGTACCCGTGTTCAAGTGACACGGCCGTGGTTGTGGCCGTGTCAATACCCGTGTCCTGGTCGGGACACCTCTCGTTGACCTCGGCTTGAAGCACACGGGTAGGGACACGCGCATGTCTCTACCCATGTCAATCGCACACGGGTAGAGACACGGCCGTGTCTCTACCCGTGTCCTTCTCTGGCCAGACTAAAAGGCATGGCACTCAAAGCCATGGCACTTCACACCATGGAACATGGGTAGGGACACGCCCGTGTCTCTACCCGTGTCCTGCTCGGGACAAAACACTCAAAGCAATTTCACTCAAAGCCATGGTCACTCAACGCCACTAAACACGGTTAGGGACCCGCCCGTGTCCCTACCGGTGTCCTTCTCAAGACACACCACTCAACGCCATTTTATTACCACTCAACCCCATGGACACTAAGTGCCACTGAACACGGGTAGGAACACGGCCGTTTCACTACCCGTATCATACTCAACACAGTTTTTAGCCTTTTTCCTTGTTCCGCGCGAGTGCGCACCTGATTGCATGCACCACCTTGAGCCTACACCAGCTCTCTCGACACCAAAAACACGCACAAGGGGCCTAGCGTGAATCGGGACGTTACAAATCCTATAAACAAAATAAAAGATTTCGTCCCCGAAATCAGGATAAGGCTATGGGGAGTGAAGTATATAGAAAAACAAAATATGCTTTTAAATAAAATTACCTGTAGCAAACAACTCCGGGTAGCATCTTTGCATCAAATCCATCGGCTCCCATATGAATTCCTCCTTCCCTTGATTAGACCATAGCACCTTCACCAAGGGAACTCTTTTGCAGCGCAAGGTTCTTATCTAGTTGTCTACAATCCACGCCGGCTCAAGTCGCACAGACCTATCAGACGTCACAGGACCATCAGTTGTAGGGATGTATTGGTCAGGTCGCAACAACGCCTTCCGAAGCGACGACACATGGAACACGTCGTGTAGATTCTCTAGCTCGGACGGTAGCTCCAATCGATAGGCAAACAGGCCAACCCTTTCCAGTATAGTATAAGGACCCACTTGCCTCGGGCTGAGCTTCTGTAACATCCCATTTCCGGCTAGACCCCTAGGAGTCGGTTAGATGTGACGGAACCCCAGGAAACACATAAAATTGAAATAAAGCGATCAATATTTCGGGTCACGGGTGGCTCACGCCCGTGACCGACCCGTCACGCCCTTGACCTGGGCGTGACTACTTCGACGATCGTCGATCTCCACGAGACGATCGTCGAACGTGCTGTTTGGGCATGTCACGCCCGTGACCAAAGTGTCACGCCCGTGACTATGGGCGTGACCCCATCGACGATCGTCGATCGCCGTGAGACGATCGTCGATCTTGCGACCCGCGCATGTTACGCCCATGACATGAGTGTCACGCCCGTGACCTCGGGCGTGACCAGCCTTCGACGATCGTCGATCTCAATTCGACGATCGTCGACCTCGAAATTTGCCGTTCGGGCATGTCACGCCCGTGACCTAGATGTCACGCCCGTGACCTAAGGCGTGACCAGCCTTCGACGATCGTCGATCTCAATTCGACGATCGTCGACCCAATATCTGCCGTTCGGGCCTGTCACGCCCGTGACCCAAGGTGACACGCCCGTGACCATCCATCGACGATCGTCGATCTCAGTTAGACGATCGCCGAGCCCAGAATTGGCTATCCGGGCCTGTCACGCCCGTGACCTATGTGTCACGCCCGTGTCATTGGCCGAAACGACGGTTCGGACCCGAAATTATTTTAACACGCGTGGAAATAAATGCTGGTGTGGGAAGTTACACCAGGAGTAACTTCCGGCCGTTTTCCTTCTACAATTATATAATAAATGAGGAAAAGGTGGTCCAATGGAAAACCGCCAGCTGGACACACCTGTTCAGTTTCCACCGTTTCTTATCCCTTCACTGTAACCGAAACGTTAAGGGGGAGGAACCGTCATGGCCATAATGGTTTTACCCATTCACCTTCCCACTTCCTGATTTATAAAAGCCCACCTGGGCAAGAGGAGAAGGTTACACGCTCAAGTAATCGGATCAGACCTTTGTTCTTGCTGTAGGAGAAGTTCAGCAAACGCCATCACCGCGCCATGGCACCCCGACGTTCTTCTCGCCTTCAAACCGCGAACAAGGTCCTCCTCTACTCCTTCTCTTTCATGGGTAGATCTTAGGATTCTTAGAAAGGAGGATCGCGCTCAACGGAGCCGGACCCGTCTCTCATTTTCATGGAGAAACCATGAAAAAGGTATTTTGAGTTCGCCGGAAACCGCCACCTCCAGCGGCCAAACCACCGCCGACCGATAGCCATCGCCTCAACGGAGGTGGTGGTGGTCGTGGCTGGCCAGGGAAGTGACCGAACGGCCGGCGACGGATCACGGAATGCTTACAGGAAAAATGATTTTTCTGTGTCTGGTTTTTCGGGCTCATGTAGAAGATGAACAGTAGAAATAATTTTTATAATATATAGATTAATTCTATATTACATATGGAGAAATAGATTATTTGGATATATGTTGAGGCTGCGAAACGAGGCACGTAGAGGCCGTTTTAGGAAAAACGACCAGACACAAAAGTTGTAGCCCTCGGGGTCTACTTTAATTTAAAATTGATTTTATTCAATTTGGGTGAGTGGTTTGAACACAGCACTCATTTTGGTGGGATCAAGACCTAGGCTAACCAGAAATTAAAATGGTTGCCCACGGTTCATAATATGTCCAAATGACTTGAAATTTGGACTGGAGGTCTATAATATGTATATCAAGAGGCTGTCCAAAAATGAGAATTTTTGGAGAACTTTTGCCTAACGTTTTTATAAAAATTTAATAAACAATATAAAATTAATTAGGAGATGAAATTAAGTCCAAACTCCCCCAAATTTTGGGTGGTAGTCCCTGGCATCAATATTAAGATCTGTACAAAATTTCAACTCAATTGGTCGAGTTTTGAATAGGAAAGTATCAAGTCCTAGATAGGTCTTGGTGAGGGGTACTTTGGGGAAAAGTACGATTGGAGATGGAGTGGACGAATCTCCTCAAAAGAGGCTGAAGTTGTTGGCCACTGATTTGTTGAGTCTATGTCTACCCTCTTGGGTAACATGGTGTGGCTTAGGGTGGATTTTACCCTAAGAGATTGGCTCAAATCCAACGGGTGGGAGTTTGAGGTTTGTGAAGGACATAGGAGCAAAAGCTCTTGTATGCCCTTGAAATTTGGAGGAGAGGGGGATGATATGATGAAAACCCTCTGGTTGAAATAGTGAAGGAATTGGAGGTAGTTAGGTACCTCGAGAGTTGAGATGTCGGATTAGGATAAAAATATAATTTAGTTATTTTAAGCACTAAATCTAATCCAAAAATTGTGAAACTCGGGAGGAGGGAGTTTTAGGATGTTTTAGACTTAAAGTAAATCTTCTGGAATTTTATGATTAATAAATGTTATACTTCACGTGTTAAAGGAATAATTGCCCGATTTATTGTTTCAATTATTTGGAGGTTTTAAACTAATTATAATCAGTTGAGATTCTGGATTTAGATCTTGATTAGTAGCACAATGATCTCTGGATTTTTATAGAATTTTATGTTGAGTAAATCTAGTACCTTATTCACAGATGATAGAAAGAGCTTTTATGTTTAAAAATTAATTATGGGTAAAATACTTGCTGGAAAATTATGAAACTTGGCCAGTGCTAATTTTAGGCCTTTATCTACATGTTATGAATTATTTATATTTTTTGGAAGAATATTTTCTGTACTTGCTTCATAAACAATAGAAGTTAGAGATTATTTCTAAAATAATTTTCATGCCCTTCTAATGATAGAAAAGTTATGATACTTAGGATTTAACCTATTGAGATAACCTAGTATTTATCATAAAATTGCTGGACATCTTGCATGAGAACTTAGGGTAGTTCATGTTCAAACCGGTAGTCCTTGGATTTTCGAGGAATTTAATTAAATGCCAAATAAATTAGGAAAATTTCCATTTTCTGGACTTAGGTCACTTATGTCATGGTAAGTCTCCAGTAAATAATTTAGGGCATTTGGATAAGTAATGGATCATTTCATAACCGGTTCGACATGTAGCCTAGGTAGGTCTGCATTTAGTAAATTGTGAAATGCAATAGGACATGATCTGAGGAAGATATAAAGAGTAGTGAGTAGTGGTGCTAGTTAGAGTTAAGAGGTGCTCGGGTTTGGCGAAAGATCGCTTTTCCCGAAGAGTGGAAGGTTTAAAAATCACCCTAGGATAGTCTATCGTAATATGAGAAGGGAATCGGGCTAAGGGAAAACAACCAATAACAATAAGTGCCTTGCGAAAGGGAACTTCGGGCCGTAATGCCGCCGTCTTGGTTCCTAGTGCCCCTTGAGAGCCCTTCACGGGGTATACCGGGGGCAGTCCTGGGCTAACGTAAACTGTAATAACAAACTGGCAAGAGTAACTTAGTAACTAGGGCTGCACTTTTCACAACACTGTTGGCACAGGAAGATTGATGAGAGCTTCGGCTCGGTTGGTTAAGAGACGGACGGGATGGTCCGGGGAGCTTCGGCTCGGTTGGTTAAGAGACGGACGGGATGGTCCGGGGAGCTTCGGCTCGGTTGGTTGGAGACGGACGTTTGGTCCGGGGAGCTTCGGCTCGGTTTTTGTGTGTTTACGATTAAACTTGCATGTGCATAAAATAGGGAAAAGTTAAGGTGGTGGGTCTTTCGATATCGGGGAGTTCGATTGCACCGACACCGATATCGTTGACTCGGCGAGGTGGTTAGCACTTCGCCAACAGAAGTCCGGTGCGCCAGCCGGCAGGAGTACGCAGGCGTCCGCTTAGTGCACCAAGCGTTGAGGCGTACGATAGGTCAGACCAGTGGTGCTTTTACTGGTTTTGAGGTGGGCGAGGCCCAACCCACCGCTTCCGTCTGCCACTACGGAGGTATCCTGGGAGGTAACGGCTCCGAAAGGGGGAACTAAAGGTCTGTGTGCACAGAGTCGGGTGTGTGAGTTGCACTTGCATGTTTCATCATACCCACTAGCATGTCATAGCATAATCGATCCATTTAACCCTGACACCTAATGTATAAGTGGTATGGGACGCTTATACATTAGGACCTGCAAAACGACCCCTTGGTCTATAAGCTTGTGTGGGCAAGTTTATAAATCAAAGGTTATTTTCAATATATAACAACCATTGCTGTTTGATAACCGACACCCCAACGTATAAGTGGTATGGGACACTGTATACGATGGGAGCCTTGCAAAAGATCCCTTTTGCTTATGTGTTCTCGCATAAGTGAAGGTTTAAATTCATATAATTGCTTTTCTTACTGTTAGACCTATTACAACAATCATATTAATTGCTCACCGAATACAACTTGCTAGATTAGCTTCCGCTGCCATCTGTTTCTTGATTATCTCTACCTTCATGTCCTTCCCTTTCTTCCTCTCCGCACGGTACCTAGGAGCCATGGGGGAAGGGGTAGGGGATGATAGGGCTTAGTCTTTATGACTAACGGTTTTCGAACCACATAATTTAGGGGATCGTGGAGCCCAGCATGGAGGAGCAGCCCCAGAGATCGGTGCGCTTGGAGATAGGGCAGTCTAGCTCCGGAGTTCATACAGCCGGGACCGTGAGTCTCGATTCTGAGTAGATTCTGTTTTCGCTTCCGTATGAGTGACATTGTAGTGAGGTCATGATGTATCGGGCATAAGCCCGCATTTATAGTACTCTGATGTTTTCTGTGGACACTCCCTTCGTGGAGATTTTATCTTATTTACATGTGATTTATTATTGTGGACTGCATTGTTCTTACTTCAGTTTTTGTGCTACTCTTCTATGATCGAATTTGGCCGGCAGAAACGGCGCCTTGTGGTGATGACCCTTCAGGACGTGAAGGTGTCACCGCAAAGCGGCGGTTCTGGGCCTAAGACCCCGGGTTTAAAAAAAAGAAAAAAAAAGGGGGTCTTACAAGTGGTATCAGAGGGAAACATCGATCAGAAGGAAGTAGTAGACCACAAACCCTAGGTCACCCTCGCTCGAGTTTAGTTTGGGGACAAACTAAGCAGCGGAAGCAGTGGTGTGCCCATATGGGGATCACATATAAATTGTCCACCTTTATCTAATATCTGAACGTTTTCTCAGCGTGTGTTTTTGTTACGCAGCCTCCAGCACGGACTACGCCTCAAGGTGGAGTTCAACAGGCTCAGGATGTTGCACCACCCCCACCGGCCCCCACTCCTTTCCTTCAGTCAGACATGGGACAGACCCTGACTGCCATTCTGGAGGCCTTCAGGGCCCAGCAAGTTCCGGCCCCGCAGCCAAATCCGGGGGCCAACTGGCTAAGCATCTTCCGAGGACTGGCTCCCCCGTCCTATTTGGGGACAGAGTCGGCTGTTCGGACGGAAGAGTGGCTAGATATCATGTATGAGATGCTGACCGGGATTCGGTATCCATGGGAGGAGAAGGTGGCTCTAGTTGTCTCCTGCCTGGAGTCCCATGCAAAGAGGTGGTGGAAGACGCTGTTGGACACGACCTTTGCTGATAGGGAGGTTGCAGAGATTACTTGGGAGGAGTTCAGGGCCGCACTGCTGGAGCATTTCGTTCCGCAGTCGGCTAGGGATGACTTGGAGGAGCGGTTCTTACAGCTGAAGCAGGGTACTCGGACCGTGGTGGAGTACCATCGAGAGTTTGACCATCTGGCTCGATACGCAGATTCCTACCAGCTGGACGAGGCAGGGTATATCAGGAGGTTCTATAAGGGCCTGCGGGAGGACTTGAGGGAGGCTCTGTTGTTCGTATCTGACGGGCCCATCTCCCGGATCTTGGAGATGGCCAAAAGGATTGAGGCAGATTGGCACGCCACCCGGGGCCGGAAGCGGCCAGCAGAGGATCAGGGACGGAGAGGTAGAAATGACCAGCGGCGAGGTGCTGTACCAGAGGGGAGGAGGACAGAGGACCAGCCTCGTTAGGACGTGAGGCAGGAGCCGAGGGAACAGGTGGTATTAGCCCCTCCGCCTCTTCGGATGCAGGAGATGCCGAGACCCGGGGGAATGGCGTATCCCCCACCAGAGTGTTTTCTTTGTCATCAGCTTGGGCACATTCGGAGGAACTGCCCCATGAGGGGGGCACCACCTCCAGCACATCAGGGCGGCCCACCAGCTCAGCATTATGGAGGCCGAGGACGCGACCGTGGTCGTGGAAACCAGTGGGGAGATCGTAGACAGGAAAGAGAGCAGGTATATGCTTTGGACCTTGCGCAGCCTCGAAATCCGGAGCAGGTCATAGCAGGTACGCTGCAATGCTTCTTTACTTTCATAGAATTTTCCTTTAAGTTGTTAAAAAACTCAGAACCGCACTAGATAGATTAACTAGGAAAGAAAACTCTTTATAGAACCCTGAGATATTTAATCACCCCAGGTATAGTCTTCATCAGCGGCAAGCCTGCCCGCACGCTTTTTGATACTGGAGCTACTCACTCCTTTGTGTCGGAGTCGTTCGTGGAAGGACTGGAAGGTGTGGAGCGGTTCACAGGCTCGAGGATGAGGGTGCGACTACCAGATGGATCTGAGCTCCTTACCACGGATCACTGCAATATGGAGGCGGAGATTGGTGGAAAAGCGTTCGAGGCTCCAGCGATGATTTTGAAGCTGACAGACTACGACCTGATCCTGGGCATGGTATGGCTGCACTGGAACTATGCCCAGATTGACTGCCAGGCAAAGAGGATCACCGTGAGACACGGGGACTCTTTCATTACCATCGAAGGTATAAGACCTGTCTCTCGTATACTCTTATCTTCGGTACAGGCCGTTAAGGCCCATCTGCAGGGAGAGGAGGTCTATCAGATTCTATTTGAGATGGAGGAGGTTAAGGAGTCGGTGACAGACATCCCGGTGGTGCGAGATTTCGTTGACATCTTTCCGGAGAAACTGCCAGGACTACCACCACACCGAGAGCAGGATTTTCAGATATAGCTTGTGCCGGGAGCCAAGCCGGCGTCTAGGGCCCCTTACCGGATGGCCCCAAAGGAGTTGGCAGAGTTTCAGACTCAGTTGCAGGAATTAGTTGAGGCAGGTTTTGTTAGATCGAGTTCCTCGCCATGGGGAGCACCGGTCCTGTTCGTGAAGAAGAAGGATGGGACACTCCGCCTGTGCATCGATTATCGAGCACTAAACAGGCTGACCGTCCTGAATACCTATCCGCTCCCACGGATAGACGAATTATTCGACCAGCTGGAGGGGGGCCCATTATTTCTCGAAGCTGGACTTGAGATCAGGATACTACCAGCTGCGGATCCAGGAGGAGGACATCCCGAAGACGGCCTTTAGTAGCAGATATGGCCTGTATGAGTTCACCGTGATGCCCTTTGGGCTCACGAATGCTCCGTCGGCGTTCATGAGTCTCATGAACCGGGTTTTCGAGGCCTACTTGGATGTGTTCGTCATAGTGTTCATAGACGACATCCTGATCTACTCTAGGACGGAGGAGGAGCACACTCGGCATCTGGCACTGACCTTGGAGAGGTTGCGGGAGCATCGCCTTTATGCCAAATTCAGCAAGTGTCAGTTCTGGTTGAAGGAGGTGGCCTTCCTGGGCCACATTATCAGCGGAGCCGGGTTGGCAGTGGATCCAGCAAAGATTCGAGCAGTTCGAGATTGGCCGCAATTGAAGACAGCCACCGATGTGCGAAGTTTCTTGGGACTTGCCGGCTATTACCGGAAGTTCGTGGAGGGGTTCTCTCGGATTGCCCTCCCCTCACATCTTTGACGAAGAAGGAGGCACCTTTCGTTTGGACCCCGCAGTGCCAGGCGGCTTTCCAGGAGCTGAAGGATCGACTCATCTCAGCCCATATTCTGGCCCTTCCATCTGGAAAGGAAGGATTCCAGGTGTACACCGACGCATCATACCAGGGAATGGGAGCAGTGCTGATGCAGAACGGACATGTCATAGCATATGCCTCCCGCCAGCTGAAGACCCATGAGAGGAACTACCCGGTGCACGACCTAGAGATGGGAGCGGTCATTTTTGCTCTGAAGGTCTGGCGCCATTATCTTTATGGAGTCCACTGCGATATCTTCTCCGATCACAAGAACCTGAAATACGTGGACACGCAGAAGGAGCTGAATATCAGACAGAGGCGTTGGGTGGAGTTCTTAGCAGATTATCAGTATGAGATGCACTACCACCCAGGGAAGGTAAACGTGGTGGCCGACGCGTTGAGTCAGAGAGCGGCCACTTCCGAAGCTGGGCCCCAGGTTATGTCCATGGATCTAGTCCAGTCATTCAGAGATATGCAGATATCCCTAGTGTCCGAGGATGACCCAGATCTGTATAGGGAGTATCTGGCATCGATAGTGGCCATTGACGATATTCGGGATCGCATTCGGGACGGACAGAGGACAGATGCGTGGGCGGAGCCGATGTTCCGAGATTTGGAGGAAGGTTCGACAGGAGATTATTCCCTGAGAGATGGTTTGCTCCACTTCAGAGGCAGAGTATATATACCCGCAGGAGGCCAGATCCGAGAGGATATTATGATGGAGGCGCATTGCAGCCGGTACTCGGTACACCCAGGGATCACAAAGATGACCGCTGATTTGAAGAGGACGATGTTTTGGCCGGGCATGAAGAAGGACATTACGTACTTCGTGACCCATTGCGAGGCGTGTCAGTTGGTGAAGGCGGAGTGCAGGAAACCCCGCAGGATTGTTACAGCCACTCCCGGTGCCGGAGTGGAAGTTTGACGATATAGCGATGGATTTTATACATGATCTTCCCCGGTCTCAGACAGGGAACGACTCGATTTGGGTGATTGTCGATCGGTTGACAAAGGTGGCCCGCTTTGTACCGATCAGGAAGGATGACTCGGTGGGAGTGCTGGTACGGAAGTTTGTGGAGCAGTATGTCCGATATCATGGCGTGCCCCGGACGATAGTATCGGACCGCGATGGACGGTTTACATCCAGGGAGTGGCGGTCAGTGCAGGCATATTTGGGCACCCGGTTGACTTTTAGCACGGCCTTCCACCCTCAGACGGACGGGCAGACAGAACGCACCAACAGGACCTTGGAGGATCTACTACGATTGTGTATACTGGACCGAGGGGAGCCGTAGGAGAAGATGTTACCGTTGGTCGAGTTCTCCTATAATAATAGCTACCAGTCCAGCATCAGGATGGCACCTTATGAAGCCTTGTATGGAAGAAAATGTAGGACCCCACTTTCTTGGGTTCAAGACGAGGATCCAAAGGTGTTGGGACCGGATTTTGTTGAAGACACCGAGGCTCAGGTGAGACTGATCAGAGATAGGATGTTGGAGGCGCAGAGCAGACAGGCTAAATACTATGACGCCCGGCATCGTCAGGTGGAGTTTCGGGTAGGGGATCGAGTGTTCTTGAAGATCCGGCCCATGCACGGAGTATCACGGGTGCGCGGTCGGAGGAAGAAACTCAGCCCTAGGTATATGAGCCCTTACCGGATCCTGGAGCGGATCGGGCCCCTAGCCTACAGGCTAGAGTTGCCACCGGAGCTGGCAGCTCTACACGACGTCTTCCACATCTCTTCGCTGAGAAGGGCTCTACTACGCCCGGAATAGCGGATTTTGACCACTGAAGGGCCGGTAGCTTCAGACCGATCTGTCCACTTGGAGCCGGTTCGGATCGACGACAAAGGAGTACGGATCTTGCGGCGCAAGAAGATTCCCTTAGTTAAGGTTCTGTGGAGAAACCACGGTCAGGAGGAGCACACCTGGGAACTGCAGGATCTGATGAGGCAAAGATACCCGGAGTTGTTCAGTCAGGTACATCTCACCACCTTTCGGTATACTATAGATTGCCTTCTTGTTTTGGAATGTTAAGACTAGGTACGGAAAATCAAGGACCTAGGCACATGCGCACTTAATCAGAAAGGTAGGGGCTAATCTTTTTGTTTATTGGGGAGATTGTCTTCGTTATCAAACGAGCAGTCGCCTGAACCCAATAGAAAGATCGTATGGGATGTTACAAGTTTGATTTATTCTGATTGAAATCCCCGTAGGCTCAACCTCAATTTCGGGGACGAAATTTTTGTTTTGTTTATTGGGATTTGTAACATCCCATTTCCGGCTAGACCCCTAGGAGTCGGTTAGATGTGACGGAACCCCAGGAAACACATAAAATTGAAATAAAGCGATCAATATTTCGGGTCACGGGTGGGTCACGCCCGTGACCGACCCGTCACGCCCGTGACCTGGGCGTGACTACTTCGACGATCGTCGATCTCCACGAGACGATCGTCGAACGTGCTGTTTGGGCATGTCACGCCCGTGACCAAAGTGTCACGCCCGTGACTATGGGCGTGACCCCATCGACGATCGTCGATCGCCGTGAGACGATCGTCGATCTTGCGACCCGCGCATGTCACGCCCGTGACATGAGTGTCACGCCCGTGACCTCGGGCTTGACCAGCCTTCGACGATCGTCGATCTCAATTCGACGATCGTCGACCTCGAAATTTGCCGTTCGGGCATGTCACGCCCGTGACCTAGATGTCACGCCCGTGACCTAAGGCGTGACCAGCCTTCGACGATCGTCGATCTCAATTCGACGACCGTCGACCCAATATCTGCCGTTCGGGCCTGTCACGCCCGTGACCCAAGGTGACAAGCCCGTGACCATCCATCGACGATCGTCGATCTCAGTTAGACGATCGTCGAGCCCAGAATTGGCTATCCGGGCCTGTCACGCCCGTGACCTATGTGTCACGCCCGTGACATTGGCCGAAACGACGGTTCGGACCCGAAATTATTTTAACACGCGTGGAAATAAATGCTGGTGTGGGAAGTTACACCAGGAGTAACTTCCGGCCGTTTTCCTTATACAATTATATAATAAATGAGGAAAAGGTGGTCCAATGGAAAACCGCCAGCTGGACACACCTGTTCAGTTTCCACCGTTTCTTATCCCTTCACTGTAACCGAAACGTTAAGGGGGAGGAACCGTCATGGCCATAATGGTTTTACCCATTCACCTTCCCACTTCCTGATTTATAAAAGCCCACCTGGGCAAGAGGAGAAGGTTACACGCTCAAGTAATCGGATCAGACCTTTGTTCTTGCTGTAGGAGAAGTTCAGCAAACGCCATCACCGTGCCATGGCACCCCGACGTTCTTCTCGCCTTCAAACCGCGAACAAGGTCCCCCTCTACTCCTTCTCTTTCATGGGTAGATCTTAGGATTCTTAGAAAGGAGGATCGCGCTCAACGGAGCCGGACCCGTCTCTCGTTTTCATGGAGAAACCATGAAAAAGGTATTTTGAGTTCGCCGGAAACCGCCACCTCCGGCGGCCAAACCACCGCCGACCGATAGCCATCGCCTCAACGGAGGTGGTGGTGGTGGTGGCTGGCCAGGGAAGTGACCGAACGGCCGGCGACGGATCACGGAATTCTTACAGGAAAAATGATTTTTCTGTGTCTGGTTTTCGGGCTCATGTAGAAGATGAACAGTAGAAATAATTTTTATAATATATAGATTAATTCTATATTACATATGGAGAAATAGATTATTTGGATATATGTTGAGGCTGCGAAACGAGGCACGTAGAGGCCGTTTTAGGAAAAACGACCAGACACAAAAGTTGTAGCCCTCGGGGTCTACTTTAATTTAAAATTGATTTTATTCAATTTGGGTGAGTGGTTTGAACACAACACTCATTTTGGTGGGATCAAGACCTAGGCTAACCAGAAATTAAAATGGTTGCCCACGGTTCATAATATGTCCAAATGACTTGAAATTTGGACTGGAGGTCTATAATATGTATATCGAGAGGCTGTCTAAAAATGAGAATTTTTGGAGAAATTTTGCCTAAAGTTTTTGTAAAAATTTAATAAACAATATAAAATTAATTAGGAGATGAAATTAAGTCCAAACTCCCCCAAATTTTGGGTGGTAGTCCCTGGCATCAATATTAATATCTGTACAAAATTTCAACTCAATTGGTCGAGTTTTGAATAGGGAAGTATCAAGTCCTAGATAGGTCTTGGTGAGGGGTACTTTGGGGAAAAGTACGATTGGAGATGGAGTGGACGAATCTCCTCAAAAGAGGCTGAAGTTGTTGGCCACTGATTTGTTGAGTCTATGTCTACACTCTTGGGTAACATGGTGTGGCTTAGGGTGGATTTTACCCTAAGAGATTGGCTCAAATCCAACGGGTGGGAGTTTGAGGTTTGTGAAGGACATAGGAGCAAAAGCTCTTGTATGCCCTTGAAATTTGGAGGAGAGGGGGATGATATGATGAAAACCCTCTGGTTGAAATAGTGAAGGAATTGGAGATAGTTAGGTACCTTGAAAGTTGAGATGTCGGATTAGGATAAAAATATAATTTAGTTATTTTAAGCACTAAATCTAATCCAAAAATTGTGAAACTCGGGAGGAGGGAGTTTTATGATGTTTTAGACTTAAAGTAAATCTTCTGGAATTTTATGATTAATAAATGTTATACTTCACGTGTTAAAGGAATAATTGCCCGATTTATTGTTTCAATTATTTGGAGGTTTTAAACTAATTATAATCAGTTGAGATTCTGAATTTAGATCTTGATTAGTAGCACAATGATCTCTGGATTTTTATAGAATTTTATGTTGAGTAAATCTAGTACCTTATTCACAGATGATAGAAAGAGCTTTTATGTTTAAAAATTAATTATGGGTAAAATACTTGCTGGAAAATTATGAAACTTGGCCAGTGCTAATTTTAGGCCTTTATCTGCATGTCATGAATTATTTATAATTTTTGGAAGAATATTTTCTGTACTTGCTTCATAAACAATAGAAGTTAGAGATTATTTCTAAAATAATTTTCATGCCCTTCTAATGATAGAAAAGTTATGATACTTTGGATTTAACCTATTGAGATAACCTAGTATTTATCATAAAATTGCTGGACATCTTGCATGAGAACTTAGGGTAGTTCATGTTCAAACCGGTAGTCCTTGGATTTTCGAGGAATTTAATTAAATGCCAAATAAATTAGGAAAATTTCCATTTTCTGGACTTAGGTCACTTATGTCATGGTAAGTCTCCAGTAAATAATTTAGGGCATTTGGATGAGTAATGGATCATTTCATAACCGGTTCGACATGTAGCCTAGGTAGGTTTGCATTTAGTAAATTGTGAAATGCAATAGGACATGATCTGAGGAAGATATAAAGAGTAGTGAGTAGTGGTGCTAGTTAGAGTTAAGAGGTGCTCGGGTTTGGCGAAAGATCGCTTTTCCCGAAGAGTGGAAGGTTTAAAAATCACCCTAGGATAGTCTATCGTAATATGAGAAGGGAATCGGGCTAAGGGAAAACAACCAATAACAATAAGTGCCTTGCGAAAGGGAACTTCGGGCCGTAATGCCGCCGTCTTGGTTCCTAGTGCCCCTTGAGAGCCCTTCACGGGGTATACCGGGGGCAGTCCTGGGCTAACGTAAACTGTAATAACAAACTGGCAAGAGTAACTTAGTAACTAGGGCTGCACTTTTCACAACACTGTTGGCACAGGAAGATTGATGAGAGCTTCGGCTCGGTTGGTTAAGAGACGGACGGGATGGTCCGGGGAGCTTCGACTCAGTTGGTTAAGAGACGGACGGGATGGTCCGGGGAGCTTCGGCTCGGTTGGTTGGAGACGGACGTTTGGTCCGGGGAGCTTCGGCTCGGTTTTTGTGTGTTTACGATTAAACTTGCATGTGCATAAAATAGGGAAAAGTTAAGGTGGTGGGTCTTTCGATATCGGGGAGTTCGATTGCACCGACACCGATATCGTTGACTCGGCGAGGTGGTTAGCACTTCGCCAATAGAAGTCCGGTGCGCCAGCCGGCAGGAGTACGCAGGCGTCCGCTTAGTGCACCAAGCGTTGAGGCGTATGATAGGTCAGACCAGTGGTGCTTTTACTGGTTTTGAGGTGGGCGAGGCCCAACCCACCGCTTCCGTCTGCCACTACGGAGGTATCCTGGGAGGTAACGGCTCCGAAAGGGGGAACTAAAGGTCTGTGTGCACAGAGTCGGGTGTGTGAGTTGCACTTGCATGTTTCATCATACCCACTAGCATGTCATAGCATAATCGATCCATTTAACCCTGACACCTAATGTATAAGTGGTATGGGACGCTTATACATTAGGACCTGCAAAACGACCCCTTGGTCTATAAGCTTGTGTGGGCAAGTTTATAAATCAAAGGTTATTTTCAATATATAACAACCATTGCTGTTTGATAACCGACACCCCAACGTATAAGTGGTATGGGACACTCTATACGATGGGAGCCTTGCAAAAGATCCCTTTTGCTTATGTGTTCTCGCATAAGTGAAGGTTTAAATTCATATAATTGCTTTTCTTACTGTTAGACCTATTACAACAATCATATTAATTGCTCACCGAATACAACTTGCTAGATTAGCTTCCGCTGCCATCTGTTTCTTGATTATCTCTACCTTCATGTCCTTCCCTTTCTTCCTCTCCGCACGGTACCTAGGAGCCATGGGGGAAGGGGTAGGGGATGATAGGGCTTAGTCTTTATGACTAACGGTTTTCGAACCACATCATTTAGGGGATCGTGGAGCCCAGCATGGAGGAGCAGCCCCAGAGATCGGTGCGCTTGGAGATGGGGCAGTTTAGCTCCGGAGTTCATACAGCCGGGACCGTGAGTCTCGATTCTGAGTAGATTCTGTTTTCGCTTCCGTATGAGTGACATTGTAGTGAGGTCATGATGTATCGGGCATAAGCCCGCATTTATAGTACTCTGATGTTTTCTGTGGACACTCCCTTCGTGGAGATTTTATCTTATTTACATGTGATTTATTATTGTGGACTGCATTGTTCTTACTTCAGTTTTTGTGCTACTCTTCTGTGATCGAATTTGGCCGGCAGAATCGGCGCCTTGTGGTGATGACCCTTCAGGACGTGAAGGTGTCACCGCAAAGCGGCGGTTCTGGGCCTAAGACCCCGGGTTTAAAAAAAATAAAAAAAAAGGGGGTCTTACAACTTCTTCACACCACGCACCCGCGAAACTCCATGCATCGGACGGATTTTCAGAAGTACATTATCACCCACATGAAACTCCACCAGACAGTTTCTTGCATTATAATACTTCGTCTGCCGACTTTGAGCCTATAACATGCCATCCCGTATCAGTCTAACCACCGCATCAATGTCATCTATATACTCAACTCCCAAAGTCTTCGGGTCTTCATCTTGCACCCAAGACAAGGGGGTTCTACACCTCCTTCCATAAAGAGCTTCAAGGCGTGCCATGCCGATGCTCGCCTGATGTCTGTTGTTATAGGAGAATTCCTCCAGGGTTAAAAGCCTTTCCCACGGCTCTCCCCTATCCAACACACATAATCTCAACAGATCCTCCAATGTCCGGATGGTCCGCTCAGACTTACGGTCCGTCCTAGGATTGAACGCGGTGCTGAAGGTAAGGCGCGAGCCCAAATACGCCTGTACTGCCTTCCACTCCTTGGAGGTAAAGCGACCATCATTGTCAGAAACTATCGTCTTAGGCACGCCATGATACCGTACAAACTTCTCCACAAAGAGGCATACCAAGACATCCACGTGAGCCTCCTTCTTCATAGGGATAAACCGGTCTACTTTCGTCTGTCGATCAATGATCACCCATACTGAATCATTCCCTGAGCATGAGCGGGGTAGCGTATGTACGAAGTCCATGGAAATATCCTCGAACTTCCACTCGGGGATGGGCAATGACTGTAACAAGCCGTCGGGACTCCTGCACTACGCCTTCACCCTTTGACAAGCTTCAAAATGTGTAACAAAATATCAGTCATCCTTCTTCATTCCCGGCCAACACATGGTCTTCCGTAAGCCGGCATACATCTTTGCAATTCTCGGGTGCACTGAATACTTAGAGCAATGCGGCTCTCTCAGGAAATCCTCCCGGATTTTACTGCCCTTGGGAATGTAGAGCAGGTCACGAAAATAAAAGAGGCCGTCTTTTAGTGTGTATTCGTCAGTACTCCTGTCTTCGATTGACTTGATTGTCGGGGCCAGAGCCGCATCCACTCCTTGCTCCACCCGGATCCGGTCCCGGATATCACAAACTATGCTCATGCTTGCCAAGTACTCCGTATATTCTGTCGAAGGAGCCTTAAATATCAAAGTAATTTCCTTCTCCTCAATCATCTTAGCCAACTCCAAACTCATCAACCGGGACTCTGGGCTCGAGTCTGGTATTTTTCTACTCAAGGCATCGGCTACCGAGTTTGCTTTTCTGGGGTGGTAGTTCAAGGTGAACTCATAGTCGCATAGAAATTCTAACAACCGCTGTTGTATTAAGTTCAACTCCTTCTGAGTATGGACGTACTTCAAGTTTTTATGGTCTGAAAAGATCTCGCAGTGGACGCTGTATAAATAATGCCTCCAAACCTTCAAGGCGAACACCACTGCTCCCAGCTCCAAATAATGAACAGGGTAATTGATTTTGTGCTTCTTCAATTGTCTTGAAGCATAAGCAATCACGTGCCCATGCTGCATCAATACCGCCCTCATCCCTTGATATGACGCATCCGCGTAAACTTGTAATCCTTCCTTCCTAGACGGAAGGACAAGGATAGGGGGTGGAGGTAAGTCTATCCTTCAATTCTTGGAACGTAGCTTCACATTGGGGTGTCCACTCATACGGCATACCTTTCTTTGTTAGGGAAGTAAGAGGAAGATCAATCTTTGACAAACCCTTTACGAACTTGCGATAGTACCCTACAAGTCCAAGGAAACTCCGCACATCGGCCGCCGACTTCAAGGGTGACCACTCCCTTATGGCACACACTTTGGCTAGATCCAGAGCTAGCACAGCCCCGCTGATCACTTGACCCAAGAAGGCAACCTCCTTAAGCTAGAATTCACATTTGCTAAATTTGGCATACAAGGCGTGCTCCTTCAATTTCTTCAACACCAAGGTTAGGTGCTCGCCATGCTCCTCCTCCGTCCTTGAGTAGACTAGGATATCATCGATGAAAATAATGACGAAGATGTCCAAATAGGGCTCAAATACCTTGTTCATCAGACTATGAAAGCCGAAGGGGCATTTGTGAGCCCAAACGGCATTACGGTGAACTCGTTCAACCCATATCATGAACTAAAGGATGTTTTATGGATGTTCCCTTCTTGTATTCTCAACGGGTAATACCACGAGTGTAAGTCTAGCTTAGAAAACCAATGTGCTCCGACTAGTTGATCGAACAACTCGTCAATCCGAGGTAGCGGGTAAGTGTTCTGCACCGTCAACCGATTCAGTTCCCGATAATCTATGCACATATGCAGGGTTCCGTCCTTCTTCTTTACGAATAATATAGGGGCTCCCCAGGGTGACGAATTGGGGCGAACGAACCCTGACTCCACCAGTTCTTGTAGTTGAACTCTAAAATCTACGAGTTCTTTTGGGGCTATTCAGTAAGGGGCCTTAGCTAAAGGCTTGGCACCCGGTACGAGATTAATTTGGAAGTCAACCTCTCTGTGCGGGGGAAATACAGGCAGTTTCTCAGGAAATACCTCGGGGAAGTCCCGCACCACCCGTACGTTTTTTACATCCAATGCTACTTCTTTCAACTCGAACCAGATCATAAAAACTTCATCCCCCTTCATGTGCGCTTTTACAACCTGAATAAATGATAATGTTAGATGGGGTGTGAAGTTAATACATTGGAAGATGACGTCGGAGTCTCCATATCTCAAATAGATCTGCTTCTCCGCGCAGTAGATCCTTGCGAAGTGCTAGTCCAACCACGTCATGCATAGAATGATGTCAAATTCCGGTATTTTCAAGACAGTGGCAGGAGTAATGAAATTCCTTCCCTCAATAAGTACCTCAAGCTCACACTTAGCAGTTGCAACCATAACCGAGACGTCCGGATGGCGCACTAGTCAGGGTATTCCAGTAAAATATTGCACACCCCACATGTACTTAATGAAATCCTCGGACATAAAGGAGTGTGAGGCACCGGTATCGAACAACTCATAGGTTGTCTTTCCGCCAATTATCACGGTGCCTAAGTACCAATAATCAAAACTTATTGCTAGATAGCTAGTTTGTCGTAAGCAACATAAGTTTAACACAGAAAACATGAAAGCTTACTGCATGTACCTGCAATAACATTCTCGGGATTCTGTTCTTGTGCCATGTCTAGCGCTTACACTTGATCCCGGGCAAGGCTGGGGTTTACTCCTCGCGGTCCTCGTTCTCGACCATGCATGAAATCCCGCCCTCGAGGGGCTGCTGTAGGGAGAGCGGGAGGGGCGGTCCCAAACAATTGCGGGAAAAAGCGTCGAATGTGACCCGGTTGGTTGCATTCAAAACACACCAGCCCAGGACGCCTCTCAAGTTGCTGAAGTTACTTAGGCTGCGGCGGTGGAGGCAACGCGAGCGGTTGCGGAACCAAATTCTCCACCCTATAGTTTCGGTCGACACGCCCTCCACCTCCTTGATATCCTCTTCCTCTTCTAAAGTCATGTCTCCTTATATTGCTCGGGCCAGCTTCCATGATGCCCTCTGCAGGTCTCTTACCACGACCCAAGTGGTCAGCCTCTAATCTTTTTGCCATATCGATGATCTCCGCCAAGCTAGAATCTGCTATAAACAAAAGGGCCTGCCTTAGGGGGTCTCGTAGCCCTTTGTAGAAATGCTTGGCATAACCTCTATCATCCATCTCGTATGAGTCCGCGAACCTTGCGAGATGTTGGAACTCCTATTGGTATTTCGTAACCGTCTTTGATCATTGTTTCAGTTGAAGGAACCTCTCCTAAAGTTCATCTCGAGTGGATGAAGGAATGAAGTGCTCCAAGAAAACATCCGAGAACTCGCTTCAACTTATCTCTGTATAGACTCGGCCTTAGAAGGTGGAGCCCATGAGTGACTTCCACCACCTCTTAGCATGTAGATCCAAGGTAGACACCGCCAGTGAAACAGCCATGTTGGCTGGACAATGGATACCAGCCAACAACTCCTGTACTGTGTCAAACCATTCCTCTGTGCTCACGGCTGACTCCGTCCCAAGGTAAGTGGGATGGGAGAGAGCCCGGAAGGCGCTCAGCTAGTTAGATCCCGGGGCAAGTTGTAGCATCGGAGGCTGTTGTGCCCTAAAAGCATCCAGGATGGCGGTGAGCGTCTGCCCCAACTTGGACTATTGGAACTGAGTGGGTATTGAAGGGGTAGGAATGCCCCCCAACGGCTCAACACGTACTGGAATCTATACGAAGAATGCAAACTTATGGTCAGGTTGGCTAATCTTAAGGTCAGAGTTGGAGAAACTTAGTTTGAATTACATATGGGCACACCACTGCTTCCGCTTAGTCAGTTTGTCCCCAAACTGACAAGTTGAACGGGAATGGCCTATTGTTGAATGACTTCTATAGGTGAGGATCGTGGCAACTGATACCTTTTGTAAGACCCCCCTCCCAGAACACAAGACACGACACGAGAGGGGTCTTATGCCAAGAACAGCCACCTTGGGGTAACACTAACACTCTTGCTAGCCTATAGCACAAGACGCCTATTCTGCCGGCTATAACCAATATCAATATATATATATGTCAACCCAACCAAAATAATATAAGAAATCAAATCCACCAAAACTATAAGTCCAAAAGCACAGTAATAGAGAAGCTAAACATGCTTTTTCAAAAGCAGAGTACAACTTTAAAGTTTCCTCGAAGGGCTACAACAAAACCCTCATATACTCACGTCTGCAACAGATGTTATTGACGGCACTGTCCCATCAGGCCCAGTAAGCCTTGCCTGGCTGATCGGATCCATGACCTTCTGTTCCATCTGCTGGATTTCCTCCTAAAAAGGAAGACATAGCAACAGTTAGTCGTAAAGACTAAGTGGCTTCATATCCGCTCCCCCGGCGACTCCTCGGCACTGGGTGGAGAAATAGACAGTGTACAATATATGTATAGAAGCAGTCGTATAAACAAGCAAGGGGTATAACATGTAGTAAGATATTCTAACATTTCTACCATCTATTACAGCATATGAATATAGAGTTATAACAAAAAGTAACTCAACTTATATGGATTCCCATACAAGCATATAAGTTGAGGGTCGTTCAACAGTAAGTAAATCATTGTATAGGAGTGCCCATAATAACTTATATGATGAAGGTCTAGTGTATGTAATGAGATGCAATATTATGTATGCGATGCAATGTCATACCCATGATCACGCAAATGCAATTGCTATGTCAATACAGACTAGAAGTTCCCACTTTTTGAGAAGGTAGCTAACCTCTAAGGCGCCAACCATCGTGGCCAGACGGTGACAGTAGAATGTGCACTTATACTACTAAGTGGGTATCCACACTACTTCACTTAGGCCTCCGTACGGCTCAACGCTAAGAACACAATAGCAGAGCCCTTGCGTACTACGGCCCAGCGGGTTAACTTGGGTAGATGTGCACCAAGATCCTAGCCCTGAACTAGCCTATACGTTACATAGAAGGAACCTCAGAAATAGGCACGAGGGTCAAGCCCAACCGTTCACATGGTACGGATGGTGCCCCGGGACATGAACACTGATGTACAAGCCCAACCACCTAAAGTTTATCTATCAACTCCCATCGGTGTGACGATTGGCGAGCCCGTAGACCAGTCACACTATCCTTAACCCAGGATTACGACACCGCTTGTCGACTCACACCGCATGCAATTCCACAACACCGTGGTATGGAAGGAGCTTCGTAGAAAGAACGAGGACCAAGCCCAACCATCCACTTAACACGAAAGGAGCCCCGAGACCAGAACACCGAGGGACAATCCCAACCGTCCAACTTTACTCATCTCAACACCATTCTGACTAGTGACGTCCAACGCTGCACTTACTAACTTCGACAATGCTACCCGTAGAGAGACGAATCTCTAAGCATTTGACTACCAAATTTCATTATATCAATCCAAAATACATATGACCATAGTTTATTCATCTATATGTCATACCGAATGATTTCAATATCATAAAACAAAATGCGCATAAATGATAATCTACTAATTTATTTAAAGCCATTTCGTTCGATTCAAGCATGCTTCACAACTTGTTATATGAATTCAAATTAACAAACTTAAACCATCATTACACTATGGTGGTTATCATAAAAGAGTTCACCCGAAACTCGAATTAGATTGCAACATTAATTCCATTGAATCTAAATCCATGTTATACACTACCCAGAAATTTAGGTGCATAATAAATCTGGACAACAACATCAACCAAAGATTCACGTGGCTATAGGAATTAAGGGAGTGTGTGTAACCCCTCTATGGAAAGGTATTTCCATCAACTACAACTTTTATGTTCAGCCTACAACCAATATCAGGTTATAACCCACATGAAACTGGCTCCAAAGCCTGCATCATACAGAATATAATTTAAGTGCGCTTAGCATACAACCCTTACTTCGATTAGACATTCCCGTGGCTACAAACATCACCTTAAGGAGTGTAACCACTCGTTGGAAAGGTAATTTCAAGGGATTCAACTTTCGTGTTTAGTTGAAAGCCCAGATCGGACCATTTCTTGCATGAAGACAGCCAGGAAGGTAGATGCATGCAGAATACAGATTCTGCACGAATCTTTAAGCGGAATGAACGTCATCGGTTCATCTTCCTCCTCAAGACGATCACTCCAAATTGCAACCAGAAGTTCCTCCTCCATTATTCTCCCTCTCTAGTCCATTCCTCTTCACGAATCCACCCCAATCATCACTTTGAATAAGGGGAGGTTGAAGATGACTAGTCATTAGAACAAAAGTTCTAGATAGGCCTTCCTATGAAACCTTCTCCTCATACATCAAGACTCATTTGAGTCGATGTCATGCCTAAGAATATCTGAGGATCTAGCACTAAGGGAGAGGGGAGGAAGCTCACCTTATTTCCAGCGGTACCACCATTTCCGGCCATGGATCTTATCATCCTCCTTGGCGGCGTCGCTTTTTCCTTGACGGCGGTGGCATTTCTCCTCCTCCAAGGTTTGCTCCAGCAAGATCTCCTCCTTCAGGAAGTTCTCTCAGGAAAAAGGACTGGAATGAAGAGTGAAAACGGCTAGGGTTTTACTTTTCCTTTTTATACAGAAGTGACACGGGTAGGGACACGGCGGTGTCCTTACCCGTGTCCTGCTCTGGCGAAGCGGCTCGACTACCGTTTTGTGCCCCTAAATAGGTACTGACACGCCCGTACCGGTACCCGTGTCCAGGTGACACAGTCGTGGTCGTGGCCGTGCTAATACCCATGTCCTGGTCGGGACACCTCTTGTCGACTTGTGCTTGATTAACACGGGTAGGGACACGCCCGTGTCGCTACCCGTGTCAATCGCACACGGGTAGAGACATGGCCGTGTATTTACTCGTGCCCTTCTCTATCCAGACTCAAAGCCATGACACTCAAAGCCGTGGCACTCAATGCCATGGAACACGGGTAAGGACACGCCCGTATCTCTACCCGTGTCCTGCTCGGGACAAAACACTCAAAGCCATTTCACTCAAATCCCTGGTCACCTAACGCCACTGAAAATGGGTAGGTACACGCCCGTGTCCCTACCCATGTCTTTCTCGGTACACACCACTTAACGCCATTTTATTACCACTAAACCCCATGGACACTCAGCGCTACTGAACACGGGTAAGGACATGCCCGTGTCCCTACCCGTGTCATACTCAACACAGTTTTCATCCTTTTTCCTTGTTCCCCGCGAGTGCGCACCTGATCTCATGCACCCCCTTGAGCCTACACTATCTCTCCCGACACCAAAAACACGCACAAGGGGCCTAGCGCGAATCGGGATGTTACACTTAGTGTCCGACTTACAATATGGTTTGTTCTAGGCTAAGTCCGCATGTCCCATCCAAGTACCCCTAGTCCCCCTTTTATACTAAGGGGTAAGTTGCGTGGATGGTTCACGAACTAATGGGAATTTAAAGACTAATTAACAATGATATTAAATGTGCAGCTGCCCGTGGTACATGAAGTGGAAGATGGCAGAGTCTAAAGAAGAGACCGCACAAAATTGCATAACATTTCTTGTAACATCCCAATTTTTCTAAATCAAAAACTGAGTTGTCACACTGCGGTAGCACTACCGCCGACAATTGTGTACCATTAATAATTAGTATTTTGATGGTACCATCGTGAGGGCTGGGTAGAAAGGGCTAGTAGAAGTCGGGAAGCTACCGCGTGGTAGTAGTACTACCATCAGTGATAGCATACCGTTGGGAATGAGGGCAACTCTCGGTTATATCATCGACAACACATGTTCTACTTGATAGTGTGAGACATAAAATTGTTTCGCAGACCGGTTTCACAATTTTTTGTTTTCTGGGCATTTGATCTTCCTTCAGCTTGATCTGATGATGCAGATCTTTCCGCGTGAACCATATTTAGGTTAAATGATATCCTTCTCTTCATTTGGTTGAAAGTTATCGATACTTGATAACTTGTGAGTGGAAAGGAGTGGAGGTGGAAGACGACCTAATTTCTGTCATTGTTGGAGCTACGGAGCTCTATTTGACGATAAGATACCGGATCTGTGGAGATGGCATAATTCATAACACATTCATCCTTGCTTCTTCAATATCTTCATGGCTAGGAAGAGGAATCGTAAGGTAATGACATTTCTGCTCCTAGTCTTAGGACGCGTGCATGACATCTTTTCCTTATGCCTTTATTTTCTGTAATTTTCGGCACCATATCTCTAAAATGAGAGGGGTTTTTGTTTCCTTAGTTCAAGAAGAAGCACTGGTTCAATTATTTTCGTCCCTAAAATATTTTTGCATTAGATATCCACACTGTTAGTGATTTAGGAATAGTGGGTGAATCCAAAATCATGATCAGTGGTCCGATTCAGTGATGTTTGATGTGTATTTTAGGGATCTTGCTGGAGATCCATTTTGCGGAGAAGTCATTGTTGTCATGCCCTTAATTTCATGTTAGATAATTATTGGTTTAGGTATGGCGAGAGTTAAGCTTGTTGAATGCATTTCTAAGGAGTGGATTTGTCTTTGTGGTCGACTGGCTCAACCCGTGATATTGTGATTCATGTTGAAAGTGAGGGTAAGATCTATCTCAACTCTAGAGGGGGGGGGGGGGTGAATAGAGTTTAATTAAAGTAAATTCACAATTTTAAACTTAGAAAAGCTTTTAAGATTTGATTTATATATATGTGTAGAGTGCCTAGCTATAGAATTAAAAAGACAGTAAAAAGGAAGAGCACCGCACACAGCAAAGAGAACACACAAGCAAACCAGAAAACACAAGGAGCTATAGTGGTTCCCCAAAAACCTGGGTACATCCACTCTTCTACCAGCCCTGGTAGGAATCCACAGCAGGATGAGTTGATCAGGTGTCCTGGCACCAATGAGCTTTTGATCAGGTGCTCAAAAACCAAACTAGATTTTTTGATCAGGTGTCTTGCCACCACTGAGTTTTGACAAGGTTCTCAGAACCAAAATCAAGACTTTTGAAGGGAGTTTTGAAAACCCTTTTACAGGAGGAAAGAAAAGGAAAAGAAAAAAGGGTGAAGTTTTCTTCTCTATCTCAATCAAAGAGAGAAGCATAAGTGGATCTTTTGTTGTCAAAGCTCCCCCTAAGATGTTGAGTGAATCAGGAATGGAAGCTTTGCTCTTGGGTGATAGGTCTTCAGAAACTTCAGATCTCCAGCAGAAGATTGTTTCAGCAGAGGCTGAAAGATGAGTTGTCTGGAGTCCTTAAGATGAAGCTGTGATCACTTTTTGAGTACACAAAATTATTCAGCTAATTCACCTTTTTCTGTAACAGTATGTGTGTCTTTTGATTCTATTGATTGTATTGCCTCTTGATTGATTGTTGAGAGAAGAAAAGAGAAGAAGTTATTATTCCTTGAAGGTTCTTCTTCCAAGATAGCCGTTATCAGGCATTAAATGCTTTCCATAAAGAATTTGTCTTCTAGAGGAAAGTCCAGCAAAACATTCTCTTGATAATTCCTTGAAACTTGCTCCAGGTTTAATGAAAATGGCTGGCAGATCTTCTTGATATAAATGCTGAGAGAATTCAAAAACATTCCAAAGACTGACAGAATTTGAATCCTTAAAAAGGTCGATCTCTAAGAAAATCGTCGATCTGAGCTCTATGATCGTCGAACTGAGCTCAGAGATGGCATAAGATCAACAGACAGAAAATGTCAAACTGAGCTCGAAGATCGTCGAACCGAGCTTAGCGACCTGGAGAATAAGAGAAGAGTGATCGTCAACCTGAGCTAGAAGATCGTCGACTGGAGTTCGACGACTAAGCAAAACTGACTGAAGGCAGATCGTTGGTCTGAGCTCGAAGATCGTCGAATAGAGCTCGACGATTTATCATAGTTGAGTTCAGAGAACGTCGAACGGAGTTCGACGTTTCGTCGACCTGAACTCGACGAAAGATGTCTTATTCTTGGCTCTATTTCTGAAACCTTGGAATGGTCCTGGGGGTAGATTCAAACCTAAGTTCTAAGCCCTAGACACATTCTAATGTTGACCTTTACAACTATACATCTAGGTCAACCTGGTTTCCTAAGAAAAACATAATGATCCTTACCCAAATTAGTAATAGGGTGTTCCAACAATCTCCCCCTATTTGGCTTAGGATTACTATTTACATATTTCAGAAATAAAAGATACAACAACATACAGAAGAGCAGTAAACTAAAATAGAATAGAAAAGCAAGAAAATATTGCAGCAATTATGAGGAGTTTCAGCAAATATTCAGAGGATTGTACTGTCTGCTTACATGTGTTACTTCTTTTCATTTCCTTTCTTGAATATAATTTCTCTGTTAGGAGTGAGGGCTTCCTTCTTTGACCTTCTGTCATCTTCTGCTCCTAAGGAGGTTTGAGATCTAGCTCTTGGAACCACAGCCTCAGGATGCAGCTTTAGGAAGTCTACTGGGTCAGAGAATTTGCTTGAAGAATACCTTTCCAATTCAACTTTTCTTTGTTCTGACAGAGTTGTAATGTTAGATGTGTCTCTTCCTTGCTCTCTTGCTTTCTTCAATTGATCTAGAGCAGCCAATTCTTTCATCCTTGCAGTCCAAGATAATGGGTTGTTCTCTGGGTCTTCAAATGGCACTGCAGGCTCATATCTGTTGATTGATTCTGATGCAGTAGTAGTTCTGGTCTCAACTTTTTCTCTGAGCTTGTAAGGGAAAGGACCTTGAGAAGATTCTGTAAACCTTTGTCCTTCCCTGGCTTGAAATCTGTGCTCTCTTTGGCTTCCTCTATACTGTCCTCTTCTTGACTGATAACCCCTTTGGTATTGCCCCCTTGGCTGGTATCTCTGATAAGACTGGGAGGAACTTTTCTTGGAAGCTGGGGCTTAAGAAGCTGAGCCCCCACCTGTCCCTGAACCTGGAGGAGGAGGAGGAGGAGGTTGAAAATGAGAGGATCCCATTTCATACTTGTCCAACTTCCTTCTCTTCTTCATAGCTTTTAGTTGGTTCTTGGAGAACTACATCTAGGGCTCAGAAATGGGGCAGTTATGCAAAATATAATATGGAATGTCATTTGAGTCTTTAGCTTGAGCAAGGGGTACTTTCATCATAGCCTTGCTTCTGGCCTTCCTTTTCTTGGCAATTGTATTAGAAGATTCATTAGATTCAGTTTGAAACTGATCACTCTCTGAACTTTGTGGTCTATCATACAAGTCATCAATGCTTTTTATATACTTTTCTTGTTGCTTGATTTGATCAGGGGTAAGGGCTGGAGTAGTAGCAACATCAATAACAGGATCAGAGACAGCAAGAGTAGAAACAATTGAAGCAGAAATAGATTCAGATTCTTCTAGGTAGGTAGTAAGTTCTTTAGCAGCAGCAGTATCTTCAATCACAGAGACCATTTCAGTATCTTCTAAAGGCAAACTTGTTGTAACAACAGCAGCAGCACTTAAAATGTCAGCATCCACAGCTTTGAAGGAATTTACATATATTTCAATCAGCTTGGGATCACAGTAATTGATAGGCACAATGGCCTTAGTGAGGTCTTCAGATTGTAGAGCTGGCAGGGAGCTGAAATATACAGAATCAAAAGTAGAGAGCAGACTCTGAAGGTCCACTGCAAAAGTAGGAGCAGAACTGGAACCTTCAGCAGTCTCAGGCACACCCACTGCTTCATGAGGCATCTCCCCATACCTTGGTTCAGAGACAATTGAATCAAGGCACCTAGATGAAGGTGTTTCCTGGGAAGAGATGAAGGAGGAGAGCATGGTAGACAACTCCTGAACTTGTTTCAGGAGTGGAGCCAAAGAGGTCTCCAGCAGAGATGTTAGCCGGGGGGCTAGCAGGTCATAGAGCTTGTCTGCCAAAATAGGAAGATCTACATGCTCAAGATGGGCTTGAGCAGAGGTAGGAATAGAAGGTACTGGAATGAGGGTGACTGGGACTAATGGGATGGAGGATATGGTGGAGGAAAATGTAGGGATAGATGGCTCTGAAGGACGAATAGAGGGGATAGAAGTTATTGAGGTGGAGATGGATGAGATGGAAGAGTCCTATGATGGGGTGAAGGATGGTTGGGAAAGAATATCGTGAAGAAGTTGTTGATAGGAGGATGTTGAGGGAAGCTCAGAAGGAGAGGGAGGAGAATCATCCATAAAGGAATCACCTATAAGAGAAAATGATGGAGAGGTGAAAGTTGGATAAGATAATAGAGTATGGAATTCTTCTGAAGTAGTGGCTGGAGGAGGTGATGTTGGTGAAGAAATGGTAGAGGTTGAGATTGGTGTGGTGACTGGAATAGAAACAGCTGGAGGAGGAGAGGAAGAGGCAGACAATCCTTCTGTTGGGGCAGATTCCTAAGAGGGAGTGACTTGGGTAGTCCTGGTGCCTGAAGCCAGTGGAGCAGCAGCAGCCCTGATAGGGTTGATGATCTGCCTATCCCATTTATTGAATAGGGCACAGGTAAGCCTCTTGGATGCATTGATGAACATCCCACCAGAGGTCATCAGGTCAGGGCACCTGGAGTGCAGGTAAACCCCTAAAATTCTTCCAAAACTTACACAGTTTTTGTTCAGTTTCTTCTTGATCAGATTGAAGAATATTAATCCCCAGTCTAAATGCTTCTTATCAACCAGAGCTCCCATTAAACAAAACTGATATCTAGATATAGTTTCATGGGCTTAGTGCTTTGCCAGAAGCACTTTGCCGACCACATCAGCCAGAAATTGATATTCGATGGACAGATTTTTCTTCAGCAATTTGTTAGGGTTCACAGTAGTTTGACCCATTCTATCAAGCATAGAATCAAACTCCTCTCCAGATAAATCTATGGAGTCATTTCCAGAACTAAGTAGGAAAAGTTCAGTTAGAAGGTCCGGGGATAATGGTACCTGAGTCCTTTTTATTGAGCCGATGACAGAATTCTCATTCTCATCTGTCGCTGTAAAACACCATTCTTTAATTTCTTCTGAAGCAATCTTCATTCGGGAGGTCATTATCTGAGATAGCTGCTGTTCTCGGAATAGGTTGAGAATGTCCTTGAAACGCTGATCACTTCCATCAAATGAATTCATATCAATATAAAACCCGATATCGAATTTCATCTTGGAAATAGCAGCACTGGAGCCAGCCATCTGTACCTGCAACAATGAACCAAACACGACCAAGCGTAGAAGATTTGGAGGGAAAGAGAGAAAATTGCAGAAAGTATGAAAGCGCAAAAGATGAACGATGGCCGAAAAAATGATTTTATATTAGGGTTCGACGGCGAGACGGAAAATCGTGGAGCTCAGTTCGATGAAACTTCCAACTCAGCTCGACGATTTGGGCTACTAAAGGAATCTGAAGAGACGCCAATAGCGTCGAACTCCGTTCGACGATATTGTCGAGCGTCGAGCTCCGCTCGACGACCTCTGAACAGACAGAAATGGAAGCCTGGAGCTAACGGCGGCGCTGAACTCAGATCGACGATTCAAGAAACGTCAATCTTCGGTCGACGATTTCTGGAAAATCGTTGATCTCCGTTCGACGATTTTTGGGGAAACGTCGAGCGCAGTTCAGAGACAAAACCTATACTACAGACACAAAAATAGATAAGTTTTTAGCCTAGTCTTGGTCTGTTTTTAGCTTTTCAAAATCTTGTAATTTATTTTAGGCTTCCTCCATCTAACATGCCTAACTGATTGAGGAAGAAGTTGTGTTTCTTTTCATCCAAAGGCTTGGTGAAAATATCTCCCCTTTGCAAATCAGTTGGGATACATTGAAGTTCAATTTTACTTTTCTCAATATTATCCCTTAGAAAATGATGTCTAATTTCTATGTGTTTTGTCCTACTATGGAGGACTGGATTTTGTGCAATGGAAATAGCATTGGTGTTGTCACAAAATATTTTTGACTTCTCTAAATTGTAACCATAGTCTAGGAGTTGGTTTTGTATCCACAATATTTGTGAACAACAACTGCCTGCAGCCATATATTCAGCTTCAGCAGTTGAGGTTGACATAGATGTTTTTTCTTACAATACCAAGAGACAAGTCTATCACCAAGGAACTGACAAGTTCCACTGGTGCTTTTCCTGTCTATTCTGCATCCAGCATAATTAGCATCTGAGAATCCAGTTAAATCAAATGCTGAGTCTTTTGGATACCAGAGTCATAGATTTGGACAGCTTTTAACATACCTAAGAATCCTCTTAACTAAGGTTAAGTGTGACTCTCTAGGGCTAACTTGAAATCTAACACATATACATGTAGCAAACATTATGTCAGGCCTACTGGCTGTAAGGTACAATAGAGAGCCAATCATTGCTCTATATGTTATCTGATCAACTGGTTTCCCATGTTCATCAACATCCAATACAGCATTGGTAGGCATGGGTGTTTTCATACATGATGCATCAAACATACCAAATTTCTTAACCAGCTCTTTTGCATACTTGGTTTGAGAAATAAATATGCCTTCAGCATGTTGTTTGACTTTCAATCCTAAGAAGAAGGATAGCTCACTCATGCTACTCATTTCAAATTTAGAGTGCATAAGCTTGGAAAACTTTTTGCGCAAGTTTGAATCAGTAGAACCAAATATAATATCATCTACATAGATTTGTACTAGTAGGGTATGGGACTTATGGGTTCTAATAAGAAGAGTTTGGTCTACTCTCCCACTAACAAAATCATTTTTCAGCAGAAAACATGCTAGGGTCTCATACCATGCTCTAGGAGCTTGCTTGAGACCATATAATGCTTTGTGTAGTTTAAAAACATAATCAGGATGGGTTAGAGAGATAAAACCTGGAGGTTGTCTGACATAGACTTCTTCTTTGATCTCCCCATTGAGAAAAACACTCTTGACATCCATTTGATAGACTTGGAATCCCTTGTGAGCAGCATAAGCCAGAAAGATTCTTATGGCTTCTAATCTTGCAATAGGTACAAAGGTCTGGTCATAGTCTATCCCTTCTTCCTGAGAGTACCCTTGAGCAACTAGCCTTGCCTTATTCCTTACAATGATTCCTTGATCATCCAGCTTATTTCTGAACACCCATTTGGTTCTAACAATGGGATGATCTTTTGGCTTAGGCACTAGTTCCCAAACTTTATTTCTTTCAAATTGATGCAACTCCTCCTGCATTGCAATAATCTAGTGTGGATCTTGTTCTGCATCTTGAATGGTTTGAGGTTCAATTTGAGAGAGGAAGCAAGTGTGCATCAGGTTCTGGTTGACTTGATTTCTAGTTTGCACACCGGCTGAGATGTCTCCAATTACTTGAGAAATTGGATGATCTCTTGTTGTTATCAGATCAACAGGGGGTGTTGATGGTTCACCAACCTGTGTTGTTGTGTCCTCTTGTGGAACAACAACTGGTTCTTCAAGAATATTTTCTTCCTGATGGTGAGCAGCTTCTTCATCTTCACTACTGTCATCCTTTTGTGTAACTTGTAATCTGTTCATGTCTTCAGCTAGAGAGTGCACCTACAAATGTTCTATGGTAGAAGCATTCTTCTCCTTGAAAGACATGTTAGCTTCATCAAAAGTAATATGGACAGATTCTTCAATTCTTAATGTAGTTTTATTATAGACCCTATAAGCTTTACTTATCATGGAGTATCCCAGAAACACTCCTTCATCAGTTTTTGCTTGGAATTTTGCTAGATATTTCTTGTCATTATTATGGATAAAACAAGTGCAACCAAAAACTTTAAAATAGTCTACTTTAGGTTTCTTCCCTTTGAGTAATTCATAGAGAGTCTTGCTCTTCAGTTTATGTATTAGACTTCTATTCATCACATAATTGGAGGTGTTCACTGCCTCAGCCCAAAGGGATAGAGGAAGGTGAGCATCTGTCAATAATGTAGTTGCAGATTCAATAAGGGTTCTATTTTTCCTTTCAGCTACCCCATTTTATTGAGAAGTTCTAGGAGCTGAGAAAGTATGCCTGATCCCTTCACTTTGACAGAACTCTTGCATGAGAAGAGAATCAAACACTGTCCCATGATCACTTCTGATCAGGGCAATATGAGTGTTGAACTCAATCTGAATGCATTTGAGAAAATCTGTTAAACATTTAAAGTTATCAGACTTCTTCCTCAGAAAGAATACCCATGTGAATCTTGAGAAGTCATCTACAACCACTAAAGTGTATGATTTCCCTCCTAAGCTAGGTACTGCAATGGGTCCAAAAAGATCCATTTGTAACAGATACAAAATCCTAGGTGAATCACTCTTATTAATTGATTTAAAACTACTTTTAGTTTGCTTGCCTAATTCACAAGCCTTGCAGAGTCCTTCCTTCTTGTAGGGGCCAGAAGGCAGTCCTCTGACAAGGTTGTCGTTGGATAGCCTAGCAATGGTTCTAAGGTTAACATGTCCTAGTCTCTTATGCCATAGAATATTAGGTCTAGATATGGAATTAAATAGGAAAATATCTACCTTAGATGAATGAAAGTCTACTAAGTAAATATTACCTTTCCTGTTACCTGTCAATACAGTTGTGTTGTCTTCTGACTTGACCTTGCATATTTCTTTGTTGAAAGTCACTTGATATCCTTCATCACACAGCTGACTAATTCTTATCAGGTTGTGCTTGAGTCCTTCTGTAAGACCCCCCTCCCGGAACACAACACACGGCACGAGGGGAGTCTTATGCCCGAAATAGCCGCCTTGCGGTAGCACTAACACACGGGTTAGCCTTTACCATAAGACGCCTATTCCGCCGGCTACAATCCATATCACATAAACAATGCCAACCCAACCATAACAGAAAAGTAAAGCAGTTCATTTCACAGCTAAGTTTAAGTCCAAAAGAGCGGAAGATAACAAGCACAACAGGCTTGTACAAAAGAACAAGAGTCTAGAAATGTTTTGCCAAACGGCTACATGAAAACACTCACGACTGTCACTGACGGTGCCGATGGCACCACCACCTCAGGTCCTATCATCCGGGCCTGGCTGTCCTGCTGCATAGTCTGTTGCTGCTCTACCTGCGGGGTTTCCTCCTAAAAAGGAAGACGTAGCAACCGTTAGTCATAAGACTAAGTGGCTTCACATCCGCTCCCCCGGCGACTCCTCGGCACCGGGCGGAGAAAGGAACAAGGTACAATATATATATATAAGCAAGTAAACAAGCAGGTGACTGTAATATGGTGGAGTATAAACTACGCTACACAACTAGCAGTTCTACAAATATCTATAGTATATGACAGCAGGTATAATTAATCAGAATAGCAACTTAACTTATAAGAGTGCCCATACAATCTTATAAGTTAAGGATCGGCTTAACAGTAAAGTAACTCATCGTATAAGAGTACCCATACAAACTTATACGATGAGGATCTTGTGTATGCAATGAATGACATGATATGAATGTTATGCTATGACCGAATCATGCGCACGCACATGCAAGTTGCTATGTCGACACAGACTTGAAGTTCCCATTTTTCGAGCAGGTAGCTAACCTCTCAGGCGTCGTCCGTCGTGGCCAGACGGCGACAGTGGAGCGGGCGTCTCCACTACTAGGTGGTATCACACTACCTATCCTAGGCCCCCGTACGCCTCAATGCTAAAAACACAACAGCGGAGCTCACATGCGTACTACGGTTCAGAAGGGGTCTCGGGTAATTGTGCACCAAGAACACAGCCCAACCTGGCCTTTGATTTCGAACCGGATGGAACCTCGGAAACGCACGAGGTGCAAGCCCAACCGTTCTCATGGCGCGGAGGAGATCTCGGTTTATGGACACCAAGTATCTAACCCTACCGCCCAAGGTCTACCCATTGGCTCCCATCGGTGTGACGACTGGCGAACCCGTAGACCTGCCACAGTCATTATCCCAATATCGCGACACGATGAATCGGCGCACATCACATGCCCCAAAACAACTCACTCGATGCTACCCGTAGTGAGGCTACAACTTTAAGCATCGGTTGTTAATAAACCCCTTGGGCTCGGATTACGGTTACAAAATACTCTTCACATAGTGTCCATCATATTCACGCCCACCTATTCAATGAATTCACCCAACACTACGCCTAATAGTTATGTTCAACACCCAACTATATAAATATATTCTACACCTATCTCAACCCTTAATTTCTAGCCTTCTCATCCACTCCATTTCCCCACCAATACATGGTTATTCCTTATTACACAACCAAATGAGTAACCATGCTAAATTATAGTAACAACAATATTATAGATATATGGGAGCAAGATAACAAATGAGCAAATCGCAACCATTGCAAGAGTGCTAACATTATAAATTAACAAGTGCATTAACATAGGATAGCCCGATACTAAAACTGAGATTCCCGGAGCTACAGGAATCCGATCACAATGCTCAACCCCTCGTTGGAAAGGTAATCGCAAGGGCTACGACTTTCATGTTGAGTCGATCGCCCAGATCTGGTCACAACATACCAGAAATTCAACTCAAATACGTACAGGAAACAGTTTCCTGTACAGGATTTTCCCGAACGCAGCGGACTCGAACCCGCTTTCCCGTGGCTACAGGTATCGCATGGAAACGTGCAACCACTCGTTGGAAAGGTAATTTCAAGGGATACGACTTTTGTGTTGAGTAGATCACCCAGATCTGGCCAGAATACCTCCGAAATTGGCCACGAAGGTCGCCGCGTGCAGAAATCAGATTTCTGCACGCATCTTAAGGCGAGATGAACGGCATACGTTCATCTTCTTCCTTGCAACGACCTCGCATAAACTTCTCCAGAAATCACACCCAACCTTATTTCTCCTTTCAAAGCCAAACCCTCAACGAAAACCCCTCTCATCTCCACTTTGAATGATGAGAAGGTTGAGGGAGACTAAGCCTAGAAAACCTAGGCATGGCTTATCCTAAGAACTCTCCTCCTCACCATCAAGACTCTATGGAGTCGATGTCTCTCCTAAAATAACTATAGATCTAGCACCAAGGGAGAGGGGAGGAAGCTCACCTCAAGTCCAGCGGTACCACCATGGCCGGCCATGAGCCTCGCACTCCTTCGCGGCAGCATTGTTTTTCCCTTGACGGCGGCGGCGTTTCGATTCCTCCAAGGATGGCTCCGGCAAGCCTCTTCCTCCTCCAGCCAAGAGATTTCCCTCAGAAATTTCGGGGCTGAAGAAAGGGGATGAAATGCTAGGGTTTCACAACTTTTTCCTTTTTATACACCGCAGACACGGGTAGGCATACGGCCGTGTTCCTACCCGTGTTCAGGTGACACGGCCGTGTCGCCTGCCGTGTTTAGGGCCGTGTTCATCCCAGAACATTTTTCTACTGTGTCGGGGTTGCGGCACACGGGTAGAGACACGGCCGTGTCTCGACCCGTGTCCTAAGCACACGGGTAGGGACACACCCGTGTCCCAATACCCGTGTACCTCTCTGACTGGAAACTTAATATTGGCATGAGGCACACGGGTATGGACACGGCCGTGTCCATACCCGTGTCGGCCAAAATAACCATTTGTCTTGTTTTCCTCATTTCCCATACGTTCGCACATGTTCACCCACACCCCCATTGGGCTCACCACAGCCCCCTTGACTCAAAAGCGCAATCAAGGGGCCTTGCGTGAATTGGGACGTTACAAATCCTATAAACAAAATAAAAGATTTCGTCCCCGAAATCAGGGTAAGGCTATGGGAGTGAAACACATAAAAGGGAACTATGCTTTCAAATAAAATTCTTACCTGGAGTAAATAATTCCGGGTAGCGGCCTTGCATCAAATCCTTTGGCTCCCATGTGAACTCCTCCTTCCGTGATTAGACCATAGCACTTTCACCAAGGGAACACTTTTGCGGCGCAAGGTTCTTGTCTCGTTATCAACGATCCGCACCGGCTCCAGTCGCACAGACCTATCAGACGCCACGGCACCATCCGCCGTGGGGATATACTGTTCAGGCCGCAACAAAGCCTTCCGAAGCGACGATACATGGAACACGTCGTGAAGGTTCTCCAGCTCCGGTGGTAACTCCAATCGATAGGCCAGAGGGACAATCCTTTCCACTACGACATAGGGCCCGACATACCTTGGGCTGAGCTTCTTGACTCCACGTACCCGCGACACTCCGTGCATCGGTCGAATCTTCAGGAACACCTTATCACCCACTTGAAACTCCACCATACGGTGCCTTGCGTTGTAATATTTCGCCTATCGGCTTTGAGCCTCTAGCATTCGATCCCGGATCAACCTAACCACCGCGTCCGTGTCATCAATATACTCATTTCCCAATGTCTTCGGATCTTCGTCTTGCACCCAGGACAAGGGTGTTCTACACCTCCTTCCATACAAAGCTTCATGAGGTGCCATTCCAATACTGGCTTGATGACTGTTATTATAAGAGAACTCCACGAGAGGTAAGAGTCTCTCCCATGGTTCTCTTTTATCTAGCACACACAACCTCAGAAGGTCCTCCAATGTTCGGATGGTTCGTTCAGATTGCCCGTCCGTTTGTGGGTGAAAGGCTGTGCTGAAGGCGAGGCGCGAGCCCAAATAAGCCTGTATAGCCCTCCATTCTCTTGAAGTAAACCGACCATCCCGGTCGGAGACGATCGTCTTCGGCATACCATGGTACCGCACAAATTGCTCCACAAAGAGACGCACTAGGACGCCCACCTGCGCCTCCTTCTTCATTGGGATAAATCGGGCTACCTTGGTCAACCGGTCAACTATCACCCACACAGAATCATTCCCCGAGCACGAGCGAGGTAACCCGTGGACGAAGTCCATGGAGATGTCCTCAAATTTCCATTCGGGGATGGGCAACGACTGTAGCATTCCACCGGGGCTTCTGCACTCCGCCTTCACCATTTGGCAGGCCACACAATGAGTAATAAAGTACTTGACATCCCTCTTCATGCCCGGCCAACACATTGTTTTTCTCAAATCGGTGTACATCTTCGCGATTCCCGGGTGCACCGAGTACTTGGAGCAATGGGCCTCCTTTAGAATATCCTCCCGAATGTTGTCACCTTCGGGGATGTAAAGCCGGCCACGAAAATGGACGAGGCCGTCTTTTAGGGAGTATTCCTCCGTAGTCCCATCCTCCACTGACTTGAAAGCCGGGGTTAAAGCCGCATCCTTCTTTTGTTCCGTCCGGATCCGGTCTCGTATGTTGCAAACTATACTCATCGCGGCCAAATATTCTGTATACTCTTCCGATTGATTCTTAAAGACCAAAGTGATTTCCATCTCTTGCAGTGTCCGGATTAACTCCATCCTCATCAAGCGGGATTCCGTGCTCGTTCCCGGTGCTTTCCGGCTCAAGGCATCAGCTACGGAATTAACCTTCCCGGGGTGGTAGTTCAAGGTGAATTCATAGTCGCACAAGAACTCCAACCACCGCTGCTGTCTCAAGTTTAACTCCTTTTGAGTGTGAACGTACTTCAGGTTTTTGTGATCCGAGTAGATCTCGCAGTGGACGCCATATAAATAATGCCTCCACATCTTCAAGGCGAATACCACCGCTCCCAACTCTAGATCATGCACCGGGTAGCTGGCTTCATGCTTCTTCAACTGTCTTGAAGCATAAGCGATCACATGCCCATTCTGCATCAACACAGCTCCCATCCCTTGATACGACGCATCCGTGTAAACTTGAAAGCCCTCCTTCCCAGATGGAAGAGCTAGGATGGGTGCAGTCGTCAATCTGTCCTTCAACTCTTGGAATGCAGCTTCGCACTGGGTTGTCCATTCAAACGGCACACCCTTCTTGGTCAGCGTAGTAAGAGGAAGGGCGATCTTCGAGAAGCCTTTCAAGAACTTGCGATAGTACCCGGCAAGTCCAAGAAAGCTCCGTATGTCGGCCGCTGACTTCAATGGCGACCACTCCTTCACGGCCCGCACCTTGGCCAGATCTCTACTGCTAGCCCCGCCCCACCCCACTAATCACATGGCCCAAGAACGCGACCTCTTGAAGCCAAAACTCGCATTTGCTGAACTTGGCAAACAAAGTGTGCTCCTTTAGCTTCCTCAGCACTAAAGTTAGATGTTCGGCGTGTTCTGCTTCAGTCTTGGAGTAGACTAGGATATCATCGATGAACACGATGACAAAGATGTCCAAATAAGGGCTGAACACCTTGTTCATCAAGCTCATAAAGGCGGAAGGGGCGTTTGTGAGCCCAAACGGCATCACGGTGAATTCATACAAACCATATCTCGAACTGAACGCCGTCTTCTGAATGTCATCTTCTTGTATCCTCAACTGATAATATCCCGAACGCAGATCTAACTTGGAGAACCAATACGATCCCACCAATTGATCAAATAATTCATCAATGCGCGGTAGGGGATAGGTGTTCCGCACCGTTAACCGGTTCAACTCTCGATAATCAATACATAACCGCATGGTGCCATCCTTCTTTTTGACGAACAAATCGGGCGCTCCCCAAGGCGACGAGCTTGGGCGAACGAACCCTGCTTCCACCAATTCCTGAAGCTGGACTCTAAACTCTGCAAGTTCCTTCGGAGCCATTCGGTATGAGCTCGCGAGACGGGCTTGGCACCCGGAATTAGCTTGATTTGGAAGTCCACTTCCCTATGCGGGGTAGTCCCGGCAATTTCTCGGAAATACCTCGGAAATTCTCGTACCACCTGCACATCCTTGACCTCTAATGTCAATTTCTTCAACTCGAAGCAAATTACATAGACCTCGTCCCCTTCCATATGAGATTTCATAACTTGGATTGAAGATAATAATATACGGGGTGCGAATTTAATACCTTGGAAGATGACTTCCGAGTCTCCATGCCTCAACAAAAATATTCTTGTTTCCGAAGCTGGAAGGAAGAGGGACAACAAAATCGATTCCCCAGATGTCGAAAATTTCGCACTCGTGGAAATAATTATCCGGCATTTCATTTTTATTTTAAATGTTGCCTGACCGTTGGCAACTATCACACCTACTCACAAAGGCTTGCGCGTCTTTAAACAGGCAAGGCCATTAAATACCTGCGCAAAGCACCTTGTGAGCTGTGTGAGCAGCTTGATAGTGCCCACATGTCGTTCCGTAATGTAAAAGATTTAAAATATCAACTCCTTCTTCATAAGAAACACATCTCCTTATCACTTGGTCTGCACAGATTATGAAAAGATGCGGGTCTTCCCAAAAATAGTTCTTAAGCTCAGAAAATAATTTCTTATTTTGCTGAGAGGAGAACTCTTTTTGGAGAACCCGGGCCACTAAATAGTTGGCGATATCTGCGAACTAAGGAGAAGTAGATGTGTTAATTGAAAGAAGCTTCTCATCAGGAAAATAATCATTAAAAGATTTTTCATTTTATTTTTCTATAATGGGTTTGTCTAATCTCGAGAGATGGTCGGCGACCGAGTTCTCGACTCCTCGCTTATCACAGATCTCTAAGTCAAAATCTTGGAGGAGTAAGACCCAGAGAATCAAGCGCGGCTTTGCATCTATTTTGGCAAGAAGATATTTGAGGGCCGAGTGGTCCGTAAAAACAATAATTTTCGAGAGTGTAATATAAGTACGGAATTTATCGAAAGCGAATACTACAGATAGGAGCTCCTTCTCAGTCATGGTGTAATTTTCCCGTGCAGATGTTAACGTTTTACTAGCGTAATAGATGGGTTGGAAGTTTTTAGATATGCGTTGACCTAATACGGCTCTCACCGTAAAACTACTCGCATCGCACATTATCTCAAATGGAAGGTCCCACACCGGAGATATCATAATCAGTTCGTTAATTAACTTTTCTTTTATTAATTCGAAGGCAGAAAGACAAGAGTCATCAAAAATTTATGGGGCGTCTTTTTCTAGAAGATGGGTAAGGGGCTTGGTGATCTTGGAAAAGTCCTTTATGAAGCGGCGGTAGAAACTAGCATGACCTAAGAAACTTCTTATAGCTTTTATATTCGTTGGCTGTGGCAGCTTCTCGAAAACTTCTATCTTCGAAAAATCTACCTCAATATCTCTCGCAGAAATTTTATGACCAAAAACTAACCCTTCCCTCACCATAAAATTGCATTTTTCCAAATTTAGGGCAAGGTTAGTCTCTTCACATCGTTCTAAGACTTTTTCGAGGTTTTCTAAACATCTATCAAAGGAATCGCCGAACACGTAGAAATCATCCATAAATACCTCCATAATGCATTCTATGTACTTGTCAAAGATAACGAGCATACATCGCTGGAATGAAGCTGGCACATTGCACAATCCAAACGACATTCTTCGGTAGGCAAAGGTACCGAAGGGACAAGTAAACACAGTCTTCTCCTAGACCTTGGGAGAGATGGGGATTTGAAAATACCCCGAGAGGCCATCGAGAAAACAATAAAAGCTATGGCCGGATAATCGTTCTAAAATCTGGTCGATAAACGGCAAAGGAAAGTTGTCCTTGCGGGTGGCATCATTCAGCTTCCTATAATCTATACACATATGTCATTCCGTCACCATCCGTGCTAGGATTAATTCGTTATTTTCATTACTAACTACTGTTATCCCTCCCTTCTTTGGTACTACCTGAACAGGGCTAACCCACTTACTATATGATATATGGTAGATAATTCCTACGTCTAATAGTTTCATAACCTCGCCCTTAACTACTTCTTTCATGTTCGGGTTTATACGACACTGAGGTTGAATGGAGTTACACGAATTATCTTCCAATAAAATTTTATGAGTGCAGAAGGATGGGCTTATGACCTTGATATCAGAAATCTGCCAAGCAATAGATCAGAGATTTTTACGTAGAACTAAAAGAAGTTTTCCATTTTGGACATCCGTGAGGTAGGCTGAAACTATAACTAGCATCTTGGAGTTCTTTTCTAAGAAGGCGTACTTGAGATGTTCAGGAAGTTTTTAAGTTCTAGGGACGGGGTTATTTCATAAGAGGTTTGAAAATTCTTTCCTTCTCAAATACTATATCTTCGTAGATTTTTTTAGACGGAAAATTAAAAGGGGTGGAGCTGGTGGCAAAGACGGCTTCTTGCAGCGATTCAGTTGGAAAAGTAGAAGAGGAACAAAAATAAAAAAATTCTTTTTCAAAATCACATAAAAGATAAGAGGATTCTACACTTTCTTCACTTAGGTGTAATGATTTAGTTGGAAGAGAAGAGGAGGAATAGAAAGCCGAAAATTCTATTTCAAAATTAGTGAGGCAATAGGAGGATTCATCACTCACGACATCTACGAAAAAGCAGGAGTCATCATTTGCTAAGGTGTTTTTCATCGAAGCTGTGATAGAGAAAGTGACTTCATCGTGCCTACTCGAAGGAAAAGCTTACCTTCGCAAATGTCAATGATAGCTTGGGAGGTTGCATGGAAGGGTCGTCCAAGGATCAGGGGAAGCTCGACGTCTTCTTCGATGTCCAAAATGACAAAGTCCACCGGGAAGATGAACTTGTCGACTTTTACTAAGACATCCTCCACTATTACTAACAAGTACTTAACAGATCTGTCGGCGAGCTGGATAATCATGCGTGTGGGGTTTAGGCTACCAATTCCTAACATTTTAAACTATGAGAGGGGCATCAGGTTAATACTCGCACCTAAGTCGGCTAATGCATTCTTGACAAAAAGATCACTGAAGACACACGGAATAGAAAAATAGCCCGGGTCACTGATTTTCTTTGGCAAACTGTTTGTCAAAATAGCAGAGCACTCGACATTAAACGTGACATGCGAAAGATTCTCTAACTTTTTCTTATTGGTCAGGAGGTCTTTAAGGTACTTGGCGTACTTCGACATCTGAGAAATCGCTTCATGGAAAGGCAGATTTGTGTGGATTTGCTTGAACATTTCTAAGAAACGAGAGTACTGATCGTTCTGATGTTGTTTATTAAGTTAGGAAGGGTAAGACGGATTTTGATTATTTTTAAGGATGGGTGGTGGAGTGAGATCTTTTTCTAAAACAGGGGTGATAACTTCTTCAGCAGAGGGTGGAATTTTTAAAACGGGGGCAGAGCTTTGATTTTTTAAAGTGGGGGCAGAGCTTTCCTCGGGCTCTTCACTAACCATAACGGGAACTTGCTTCCCATTCCAAAGAGTTAAAGCTTTCGCTTGCTCTCTCGTGTTGGGCTCGGTATTGGAAGGAAGAGACCCTGCGAGTCGCTCAGAAATAATTTTAGCGAGCTATCGTACTTAATTTTTAAGTCTTTTAACGCTTCCAGTTAAGGTTCTTATCGTAGCGTCATTGGTGGCGATATATTTGGAAAGTAACTCCTCCAAGTTTGGAGGTTTTGGATATTTTTGAAGAGGTGGTGGTGCAGAAAAATCATTTTGTGGTGGTGGGCGCATAACATTCGATGGATTAATCCACGAAAAATTCGGATGATTTCTTAAGGCAGGATTATAACTATTCGGAAAATTAAAACCAGGAGGATGAAAATTCGCAGTAGAAAAATTATTAAAAGCATTTCTAGGTATATTGTTAACAAAATCTAATTCTTCTGGGGAAGGAGTTGCAGATTCCCATACCTGAGGGGCGGAGACAGCAGTCATCTCCATAACCTTTTTGCTTAATATTTCAACTTGTAGAGTGAGTTAGGAGACGTTGTCCACTTCAAAGATACCTGCAGGCTTGTTCGGGCGGGACCTAGGCACATTCCACTGATAAGTGTTCATGGCCATATCTTCAAAAAGCACAAGAGCTGCTTCCAGGGTCTTATGATTTAAAATACCGTCAGAAGCTGCGTTTATCATTTGCTTTGTGCTTTGATTTAGCCCGTTATAGAACGTATGCACTTGTAACCATACAGGAAGCGCGTTATGTGGGAATCGCCTTAATAATTCTTTAAATCTTTCCCAAGTTTCATTTAAGTTTTCGGAGTCTATTTGTCCAAAAGAGGAAATGTCGTTCCTAAATTTTGAAGTTTTAGATGGTGGAAAATTCTTCGCCAAGAATTTTTCAGTTAATTCATTCCAGGTGGTTATGCTATTTTTAGGTAGAGTGTTCAGCCACTGCTTAGACTTAGTTCTTAAAGAGAAGGGGAAGAGTCTTAGCCGGATTGCATCATTTGTGACACCATTTATCTTGAAGGTGTCACAAATTTCAAGAAAGCTTGCTATATTTGCATTCAGATCTTCATCTTGAAGTCTGTAAGATTGAACATACTGCACCATTTGAATTATGCTAGGATTTAATTCAAAGTTATTATTTGCTATAGTAGGGCGGACTATGCTTTATTCTGTTCCCTCAAGATTTGGTCATGTATAATAGGACATAGTCCTTTGCAAGGCTTCATTTACGTTGGGTTCTTCCATTCTTAGAGTAGAGAATGACTTGGAGTCCTCAGCCGGCACTTGATAGTAGTACCATGAAATCGTGAACTTCTCCGAAGAGTACGCTCAATTTCGTGGTCCAAGTCAAAAATAACCGACGGACTCCCGCGGATCATGCACTAAAAGAAGAGAAGAGAAGAAAGAGACATAAAAAACTAGAAAAAAAAGATTAGAGATATTTTTTTGAAATAGATTTTTTTAATATATTAACTCCCGAACTTCCCAAGGACTACCCGGTGAAGGGTTCACAAGGTACTACACAAGATAGCGGCACATAAAGCCGCTTTTCCCTTTTCGAGAGACTTAGGTGGCATATAAAAATTATGAAGTTGGTTACTATTAAGAGCGGTAATAAAAAAAATTTTGATTTTAAAAATTTTAAGAAAGAGGATGATAAAGAGAAGTGATAAAATTAATAGGTTCATGTTTTCAATATATCAACGAAAGTTGCACCCCGGCAACGACGCGAAAAACTTGGTGGTCGCTAAGGTTTGAAGAAAATAAAAGTAACTGAACTAGCAATCCAATGAGGCAAGTATACCTATCGAACTGTAGCTAGGGAACACAAGTGTCGTATTGAAATCTGGGAACTGTTGAATAAACTTACTCACACTAAGACTATTATTTTATCGACGGAAAAACTAGGGTTTTAGAAACTAAGTGCAATTAAAGAAATAAAGCTATGCAAGAAAGAGAACAACTACAGTTAATTAAAGAGCATAAAGTAAGCGATTATAACGAAGGGCTGAAACTATGAAATGGAAATGCACTTCATCAAGAATCACCTCGGCTAAAGATAACTAAGAAAATGCGATAAAAACCTAAACTTAATAGGGTAAAGGTCCTTAACAGTGGAGGTTATTAAAGCTTAAACACGCTTCTCTCGAAGTCGTGCCCAACTGAGTTTAGGAAGGTCCGACCGACTCTCGTCTAAATCAGAGGTCTAAAGCTCGCTTTACGCGGTGAACACCAGTATTGGATTTTACTCCAATCCGGGAGATTTGGACGTCTACCTCTCTTGAGGGGTGCGTACAACTCCCTTTACTCTTGAATGCTCACTTCATTCTATCGGCCTCTCGGCTAGCCCAGAATGAAAGCAAAGGTTGAGAGTATATACCGATAATATACCTCCATCCCATGAAAAATCAAGAGTCATTCAAGGCCTAAAACCTAAAAAAGAAAAGGTAAATTAAAACTTCATAACTTATTCGCTCGAACCTCGGATCATCAAGATTGAGTATAAGGAGGATTAGTTAATAATAATGGAGTGGAGGAGGGGGATGAGTAGTAAAGCATTAAGAATATAATGAAGAAAAGAGCACTTTTATATTAATGAAAAAGAGAGCTACACTTGCATGAAAATGAAATTACAATTTCATGAAATTTAAAACCTATTCTAGCTCTACATTAAGGTACTAAAATAAGTGCATAAATTACAATAAAAGCATGAACAAACTAAGACCAAGAAATAAAGGGGCAACTCATCCCCCTCTCAACCAAAGCTTGCTGAAATGAAAGGGGGGGTCTGAATTTATAGGCAATGCTCACGGGTTGGTCACGCCCTTCGACACGCCATAGCGGGCATGTGCTGTGTAAAAATCATCTCACAGACTACAATCCGAATTGGAAAGTGTACCTATCATTTTATAGTATAGTGATAAAAATATATCAAGGTCGTATTAAAACTCGGGGAAGTCAAGTACTATTACTCACAATGATTTTATTATCCTACCGAACGATTAATGATTTTGTAAAATAAAATAAAATAAACTTAATTAAAAGAGAAGAAATAAACTATTGCAAACGAGTGCTCGATCGACGATTCACTTTGAAATAAAATAACAGAATAAATTAGTTTAACATTTGAGATTCTATTAAGACCGTGACGGATCCGATATTAGGAAGTAATCTCGCTAGAGCATTAAATCCCCTAACTTATAGACGTTTTGACCGAAATCTCTTTACAAGTCAAAATGGTCTAAAGTCGTATTACCGAAGTGAACCGCACTATTGGATTTGACTCCAATCCGGAGGATTTACGCCATCCTATCTCTAGGGTTACATGCAACTCTTTCCTTCGTTCAGTGATCTTTCACATTCACGAGCCTCTCGGCTTCTATGAAATGAGATCAAATGCCTACTACCGTATACCGGAATACGGAGTCATCAGGCAGTGGTTTGGGCTATGTGCTGCTGCAGCATGGTAGTGTTATAGCATTTGGCTCACGTCAACTGAAAGTGCACGAAAGGAATTATCTGGTCCACGACTCTGAGTTGGCGGCCGTGATTTTTGCGCTAAAGATGTGGAGACATTACTATACGGTGTAAAGGTTGATATTTATACCAACCACAAGAGCCATAAATACCTGTTGGATAAGAAAGATTTGAACATGAGGCATCAGAGATGGATGGAGTTTCTGGGGGACTACACGTTCAAAATTCATTATGTACCCGGGAAGGGCAATGTAGTTGCGGATGCGTTGAGTCGCAGAGCTCCCGCCCAAGCCAACTTTTTGTCGGTTCATGATGAGAGGTTAATTCGGGAGTTGGAGGCATTAGAGATCAGTTGTGTGGACAAGCAGACTAGCGCCAAAGCGTTATTGAACTGGACGAAAGTTCTGTATGACCTGGCTGATCGCATTCGGCAGGCTATGGAATTGGATAGCAGTATGAAGGAGCTCATGGATGCAGCATTGGATGGTTCAAATTCCTAGTTTTCTATTAAAGATGGGCTACTAAGGAAGGACAATCGTTTGTGCGTCCCAAATGTGGGAAACTTACGAGAGGAGTTGATTTACGAGGCTCATCATATCAAGTACTCAATCCACCCAGGGAGCACGAAGATGTACCGGGACCTAAATAAGTTGTTCTCGTGGCCAGGACACAAGAAGGATGTGGCATTATATATGGCTAAGTGCCAGACTTGTGCCTTAGTGAAGGCAGAGTGCCTAAAGCCAGGGGGTTTATTGAAATCCTTGCCTATTCTGGAGTGGAAGTTCGACGACATTTCGATATAATTTGTGCATGGCTTGCCAAGGTCGCAGAAGGGAAACGACGCCATCTGGGTGATCGTTGATCGGTTAAAAAAAGTATCGCACTTCATTCCGCATAGGAAGGATGATTCTGTGGATAAATTGGCCAAGTTATATATAGATAATATTGTGCGGCTTCACGGTATGTCCCACAACATCGTGAGTGACCGAGATGGGCAGTTCACGTCCAATGATTGGAGGTTGGTGCAGCAGATGCCCGGGACTAAGTTGAAGTTCAGCATAGCCTTCCATCCATAGACGGATGGGCATACCGAGAGGGTCAACAAAACCATGGAGGACATGCTCCGCATATTTGTTCTAGACTTCAGAAAGCATTGGGAGGACCATCTGTATTTGGTTGAGTTTACGTACAACAATAGCTACCAATCGAGCATACAAATGGCACCCTTCGAGGTCCTTTATGGTAGGAAATGTCGCACGCCGTTGTCATGGCTAGAAACGGGTGAGGCAAGGTTGTACAAAAAGCAAGAGGTGGAAAGCGCTACTTCATTGGTGCGAACCATTCGGGAGCCTTTGCTGATCACTCAGGATTGACAAGCTAAATACTACAATCCCAAGCACCAGAACGTGGAGTTTGTGGTTGGAGATTGGGTGTATTTGAAGATAAAGCCGTTCAAGGGTGTGTCACGGGCGCTTGAAGAAGCTAAGCCCGAGATACCTTGGACCGTTTGAGATTCTTGAGCGGATCGGTAAAGCGGCTTACCGTCTGAAGCTATCGCTGGAGATAAGTGGTCTACACGACGTATTCAATATATCAGTGTTGCGGAAGGCGGTGCAAGAGCCTTCGCAGGTGATTGTAGTTGATCAAGTACCGGTGGACGAAGGGTTGACAACTAAGGTCAAGCCCGTTTATATTGAGGACTCTGAAGTCAAGCGACTTCGTAACAAGGAGATCAGGATGGTCAAGGTCCATTGGCACAATTGCGGTCGAGAGGAGCTCTCTTGGTAACGGGAGCAGACCATGCTTGAGGAGTACCCAGAGTTATTTCACTAAGGTACCCCTTTTGGTTTTCTGTTTTCTTTTCCTTTGGTAATTTCATGGCCGAAATTCTTTTAAGAGGGAGAGAGTTGTAACACCCCGAAACTCAAAAGTGTGACGGGTGGCATTTTGAGACAAAGATGGGATTCGGTAGAGGTGACATGGCCTGGGACACGGGCGTGTCCTAAGGCGTGCCGTGCTCGGGTTCGGCGTTGGCCGCGTGGTCGACGATTTTGGAGTCAACGGTCGTCGGGAGGGTGGGTGAACACGGCCTGGGACACGGGCATGTCCCAAGGCGTGTAGACCACTCAAACCCTTTCACTCAATGATCGTTGAGTGAGGACGCACAGCCTGAGCCCAGGTGTGTTCGGGTCTGACACAGGTTTTTGAATTTCGACACGGGCGTGTCGAATACCCGTGTCCTCCTCGGGCCGTTTGACAAGTTGTGCTAAGGCAGCTACACGGCCTAGGACACCGGCATGTCCTAGGGCATGTCTTTTACACGGCATGTAACACGGGCATGTCACATGACCGTATCATGCTCTGGTTGTTTTTGACCTGTGTCGTTGGAGGAACACACCCAGCTATACGGGCATGTACTGGGTGACATGGGCATGTCAAGCCTGACACGGGCGTGTCGAGTGCCCGTATTATTTTTGGGATGCGATGGTTTTGATGGTGAATGAGTGATACGGCTTGGACACAGGCGTGTTGCAACCCGTGTTTGGCCCAGGTTTTGGAATTTTGGGATGAATCGAAGTTGTTCGTTTCCTTGCTTTGGGATATAATGTCTTAGGGCTGTCCTGGGTATGTTTTATTCCAGGAATAGGGTTCAAACCCTCATTCAATTTTCATCTTCTCTCTCTAAATCCTAGTGATAAGGGAGAGCAAGGAGCTTTGAGGAAGAGGAAGATCCGGTCGCCGGAGGAGATTCGAAGCGCCAAATCCCAAACCGAGCCCAGATCTGCCGAGGCGAGATCATCACGGTGCTTTTCATCCACGTAGTTTTCCATGCCGCCGAGGAAGAATTCTAGGGTAACGATTTTCATCTTGAGCATGTGAAGCTCTTCTTCTTTTGCATGGGAAAACCCTCTCCCGCGAGTATGCGGCGAGTTTGCGGTATTCCTTGGGGTAGATATGTAAAGTCCCCCCTGTTAGAGTCCGGAATCGCAGTACGGACATAGGCATGGTGTGTGAAGCCAGCCCGGAAAAGTTGGTCTGGATCAGTGATGTTGCATTGCATTGTTGCCGGAGAAGAATCTGTGCCATTGATAGTTTTCGGGTTTCTACGGGGTAGTTTACAGCAGGGATCCTTGGGGATTAACCCCAAGGCACACCCGGAAAACTGGGCGGAAACGCATTTCTGCCTTCTTGGTGTCCTGGGAGCCAACCATGAACATAACTGGGTTATGTGCTTGTGTGATCGAATTTTTGGATCTGGGAGAAGCTTGGCCCGCGCGTACGTCTTAAAGTGACTAGGCATAGTGAGCAATGGGAAAGTGGATGTAGAACCGAGCTATGTGGTTTGGTCTCAGATACCTTAAAAAGGGACTGGCCATTAGCATGGTCGTGGGAGTCTTAGGCTTAGACCAAAGACTACAAATGCTCACGAAATTTTCCGTCCAAGGGATGATGGTAAGACCATGGTTATGACCGGGTTCACCGAGTCAGTGCCCTGAGAGCACGGGGTGTGTGGTCGTGTGAGCCTGCACCTGTGATGATGTGCTTGTTCCCTATTTACTTGCTATGCTAACAAGTGTAGGGAAGAAGCTTTGCCGCCCCGAATTTGGGGGCAGAATTGTTATAATTTGGTCAGCTTTAGCTGACCGTTATTCTTGTTTGCCACCGTTGCGGTGATTTGTGCTTGTAGGTGCTGAGGAGCCGAGCGGCAAATAGCGGGCTAAAGCCTAAGTTGCTGAGCCGGCCCTCGAAGGCCTTGTGTGTTTACTTTATTAGTTCATGTGTGGACGGTCTGTGAGCCGAAGTTTGTAAAACACAATTTTATACAAGTGAACTGTTGTAAGGCCTTAAGGCCAGTACTTTTTGGTACTTTTTATTTCATTCCTATTTGGTTTGTTAGTTAACATTCATGCTTGTTGGCTGGGTTCTTATTGTTGTGACTTGACAAATTGCTTCCGCTAGATGCTCTGGGTAGGATGTGTGTATTGGTTGAATGGTTTCATTGAGTAACCCGCCGGTCTGTCTGTTGTATATGGGTCGGGCCCCGGCCTGACATACTTCTATATGCTATGTGATGGATATGGGTCTAACATGACGTCCCCCACCCCTCTTGTAACCAATCACCCTGCCTCTCTGGGAGCCTCTACTGCTCTCACTAGAAGATGACCCATCTAGCGGCATCTTTCCTCGGCTCTGCACCATCAGCTAATCTGCCTTCAGCTTCTTGGCCATCTCTATGATCTGTGTCGACGTGCCATGAGAGTTGAACACTAGAGCCTGTCTGGTGGAGTCCTTATGCCCTCGGTAGAACTTCTTGGAAAACCTTCTATCATCCGTATCATGAATCCCTGCAAACCTTGCAAGATGGGAAAACTCTCTCTGATATTCGATCACCGACCTGGTCCCCTGTTTTAGGTTTAAAAACCTCTCTTCTAGCTCATTCCTGTCCGTGGTGGACACAAAGTGATCTAAGAATGCCTCGCTGAACTCTTCCCATGAGATATCTGACATCTCCTTATCAGCATATATAGAGTCCAGCATGGACTTCCACCACCTCTTTGCATGGACATGCAATGTAGAAGATGCTAATGGTATTGCTTGGCTGACAGTGCAGCTGGTGCCTGCCAGCATCTCCGGTATGGCCTCAAGCAATTCTTTGGTATTCACCACATTCTATGTCCCCTGGTACAACGGTGGGGATAGGTTCTTGAAGGAACTTAACCAGTTTGATTACGGATTTGCTAGCTGTGCTGAGAGCTACTAGGCTTTGAAGGCCTCAAGAATGACCGTCACTATCTTTCCAATCTCCGTCTGCTGAAAAGGAATGACAGCCGGAGGGGGAGGGATCACATTCTCCGGTACGGTGACCTGCGGAGGCTGCATAAAGATAAGGTTTTTATTAGAATTAGCCTAACTCATTCCTTAGGTGGACTGTATTATGTGACTTTCTTACACATGGGCACACCATTGCTTCCGCTGCATAGTTTGTCCGCAAACTAATGCTTGAGCTGGGTGACCTAGTGTTGTGGACTTCTTCTCTAATGAAAAGTACAAACAGAGTCCAGAATGAGTACAATAAATTAAATAAGGGATTATTCCCTAAACATGATATCAAATCTCTCTCTCAAAAGACAACAAGCATAAGCAAAACTATCCTCAAAAACCTCATCCCACCTAACGACGTGCTGCAGTAGTAGTGGTAGGTGGTGGTTGTATCAACTACTCACATCCTGCCCCCTCGTCCTGCTGGTCATGCTGGTGCTCCATCTCCTCGAGCCCCTAAAATGATTTAGTCACAACCGACCATTAGTCATAAAGACTATGTCGTTTCCTCCACACCTCGCCCCCACAACGCCTAGGTACCGAGCAGGAGGATGAAGCGGAGGACAACAAGGGGTGTAGAAAGTATAGTAGGTGACAGTGGATCTAATATATCAGATTGATATAATAACATTTATAAATCTCTACTCTAGAAGTTCTATAAGGTACAAAAATAGTACGTAAAGGAAGTACTGTAATGAAGTGTTGTAAGTAAAATAAATAGAGAACAGTAGGTAAACTATGCTCTACTACTAAACTATTATCACAGAAGTACCTTAACTTATATGAATGCACATACAAACTTATAAGTTAAGGTTTCCAAACATAACTTATCATATAAAAGAGCCCATACTAATTTATATGATAAGAATCTATGGTGCGTATGAACGAAATATGAATGTATGTTATGTATGCGGTTTATGAATCAGGAAAGTGAAACTCACATACACGACTCTGTGATCACAGAGCTTTAGTTTCCAATTTTTGGTTCTAGCATCACTCTCTGGTACCACCGTTGTGGCTACGAGAGCAATGGAACGGGCGCTTCCGCTTCCTAGGAAAGTAAACACACTACCAAGCCCAGACCCTTCATACGCCTCTATATACGTCCTGGTGCACCTTAGAGTCTCTGCGTACTAATGCTGGCCAACTGCCAGACTTTCTTAGTCTGGTGTGCGTTTTCGGGAATTGTTCATCGGACCACAGTATAAACAACCTACTGGCCCCTCAAACCTCACGCCTCACCAGAGTCACCGTACTTCCAACGGTGTGACGATTGGTCTAGTACCGCATGACCCGCCACTATTTTTGTTTCTTTGCACATGCAAGGTATCTCATCCCAAGCCACCAGCTCGCAGGACCAAACCCATCCTGATGTCAAACTCTCGAGCAACTAGCTCGTAGGAGTAATTGTCCTGAAAACCATACAATCCTTTACGGGTGAGATTGTAACAACATTCTCTTAGCCAATTAGACTACTCTTGTCTAGTATTTGTTATACATAGAAATTTAGGGTTAATCCAAGGACTGCCCAAGGCATGCCCAAAGAAGGAGTCTCCGGGGAACTAGGAACCAAGATGGTATGAAGCCAAAAGTTCCCTTTCATAAGGATACTTACTTTTATTAATATATACCCCTTATCCATACCCAATTCTCGTTGTTACTCTGGAACGAACCTAATGACATAAGATGTTATTGGGAGAGCGGCGGTCTTCCGCCGACCTCTGCCCTATCTACTATCCCTGGGGTTCTTGCACTCTATCACTCATCATACAGAAACAACCTACTAGATACTGACCAGGGTTTATCTTCCCAAAGTATACACCCTCTCAATCATTAATCTTATCCCATATAGTCCTAGTAGTACATACTACTTATGCTAAGCGCAACCCATAACCTATGGTTAACCCGTATGATGTGGCTTCCAAAATCTTGGGCCAAATGCCCCTAATTATTTATCATGGGTTGATATGACGTATGCTGTTTACCGTTCAAGATCTTGCAATTTTTCTAAGTGATTTAAGGCCTTAATTAATTCTTTTAATTGTGTGACTAGGTCACACTGCACATGATGTACTAATTAAGGTGATTAATTCTACTTAAGAAATTTATCAGGTGTTCTAAGAAGTAAAATATGACTATCCACCAGATTTCATAATTTTCCCGTGTATTTTCTATTTTATTTTCATTTAATAATAAAATCTCATTTTGCCTACTTTCCAAATGAAGTATAGTATATATATCACCAAAAAATTTGGGAAAATTTCTAGATATCCATAATTATAAAATGAAACTAAATTCAAAATTTTAAAGTCCTAAACAGTCATTTGACCTAACAAATATCCAAAGTACCATTATTACTAAAATGTCATTATTAAGGTTTTTAACATATTCAGACATCCAAAAATTCTCAGATAATTACAAAAGGATTAGATCATACAAACAAGCCACTGTAAATTTTTGCATAATATTCCAACAATATTTTCCTTTATTTTTAATTAATTTGCATATTGGAAAAAATAATAATTCTACTTAAAATCCAAGATAAAATTATCTAACAACCCCATAAGTTTTTTCCCTATAAGCCTCTATCCATAGTTTAATGGACATGTAATGTTCTAAATGGGCTAAATTTTCAATTTGCTAATTTTTACTATAAGCACCCCAAACCTAAACCTACCTATCTCATGCAAGTGGAATTACCCAACATGTTGGGGTCAACAAAGACTGAAATTTCTACCATGGAATAATATTGACCTATTGGATATGCCAACAAAATTTGGGTCCATTTGGGGTTGTATTTCTCCAAATATTTAATTAATTATAATATGTGTATTTTACCAAATACTAATGAAAATATTTTTCCAAAAATTTCCATATTTGGTCAGTACCTTTGTATGACCTAGTCACATACATGACCAAAATTTCAGTTCATTTGGAGTTATGATTTGTCTTGGGCACTCAATTGAAATTCTGCCCTTGCCCAAGACCAGTCTTGGTAGATTGGCCCTACACGGAGCTGTACTGCTCAAATTTATGACTTTAGGGTGCAAAATTAAAGTTAAGACCTAGGGCTATATTTTACTTGTTGAACACAACTTCTGTTAATTCCACTAAGAGGCATAAATCTACCATGCAAGATTCTGTAAAAATACGACAGAAATTAAAATGATATAAATATAAATCCTATAGTTTGATTTGATCAAAACGGACGGCATAAATGCATCTTCCTCCTCCAGTCGACGGTCCAAATGCAGCCCACCTATTGCAGCTTCACTTAGCATTTCCCAGCTAACCAGCCACCCCCCTGGCCGGCCACCACAGCCACCACCTCCATTGAGGTGGTGGCCATCGATAGGCGGTGCATTGGCCGCCGGAGGCGGCGTTTTCCCGCGAACCCAAAGTTCATAAAAATCCGAAATCCATGGAAATTCTTACCTTGGATCTGGCTCAATTGAGCCCAATGTCTCGCCTAATCGATCTATAAAGCTATCACGGGGTGAGGGGTGGTGAAACGGACCTGGAGACGGTCTTGGCGGCGAGTTCAGTGGTGGTGCGCCATAGAAATAGCTTGCTCCAATAATCTAGATCAAATCCCCGATTCTCCATAATTTGCCTCGTTCCAAGACTCGATTTCCTCTCCTCTTGACCTTTTGAAGATGATGATGAGGTCAAAATGAGCTGATATTTGTTGTATAGTGAGTTTCCATTAATGGGATTTCGGCCTCTATATTGGATGCTCCTCCTTGGCTCCAAGTGGCACCTCCCTTGATGGAATTTGGTTAGGGAATTAATCTCATGCTCATAACTAATCTTTGGGAGGGAGGAGGAGGGACAAGTGTCAACCATTCCTTCTTTTCCTCCATTATCTCTCCTAAAAGTGGGGAAATTCCTACCACGCCCTCATTTATGTATTCTCTCTCCTATTTCAGAAGGTTAGGGGCTGACATTAACCTCTTAGTCTTGTCATGGGCCTTGACTCATGGGCTTAGCCCATGAGGGGTGGGCTTGGTTTCTTCTTTTCTCTTTAAGGCCACTTTGTTTACTTGTTGAATTTTAGGTTGACTTGGTAAACATGGTGAGTGGGCTTACCCACTAGAGGGTCATGGACCCTATGGAACCACCCAACTTGGGTTGGGCCAAGGTGATGCCCAACTTGGGCTAATTGGGCCTTTAAGTTTGGGTTTGACTAAATTAGGGTATAGGGTTGACTTGGGTAAACTTGGGTCAATAGGTGACCCAATGATGTGCACTAGGGTTCACTTAGATTGTTTTTGGGGTTAGGGCATAGTGATGGGGTCAAGGTATGGCTAAGGTTCCAATTTAGACTAGTTTGTCCTAAGGTTCTGCTCCCAGAGTGACTTCCGCACTCCCCAGAATGGACCTCCTCTAGAATCCTCTGGGCCTCTCTCTCAGCCACACAATGTGCCAACATTCCCGAGAGGTCTTTTTGTACAACTACCCGTTGCACATAGGATAATATGTCGACTTGTGCTTGAATCTCTTCTTGTCCATCCCCTCCAAAAATTCCCATGTGGAAAGGAAAGTTGGGAAAGGGTCCATCCACAAGGGGTGTTGGTCCACCTCCATCAGCTCCCTCTCTTGGATGGATGGACGGAACAGGTCAGTGATGTTACCCCCTACCCGGGGACCATGCTTGGCTAGCTAATCAACTTGATCATTCTCCTCCCATGTCACATGTCAGATGGAGAAGGTTTTGAACATACCGATGACCCCCTTAAACTTTGCCAAGTATTACTGGAGAGTAGGTTCCCTTGTATCAAACTCCCCATTGATCTGGGAGACCACAACCATGATGTCAGTTAGGACCTCCACATCAGGCACACCCATCTCCCTTGCTAGGCAAAATCTTGCTATAACTACGTCGTACTCGGCCTGGTTGTTAGTGATGGGAAAGTGCATCACCACTGTTTGCTCGATACTTATTCCCTTGGGGCTCTCCAAGATCACCCCCACCCCCAAGGAATGTCTTCCCAACGCGCCATCTACCAACACCTTCCAGGAAACCTGGTGAGTAAGTTCTGCCTCCACCACCTCCACCACATAATCACCCAGAAAGGCTGTCATTGCTTGGGCCTTGATCGAGAGGTGCGGGAAGAAAGAGATATCAAACTCACTCAGATCCACCGACCATTTTTCAAACCTTATTGAATGGTCCACCCCCGTGAAGATGTTGCGGAGGGGATGGTCAGTTACCACACAGATAGAGTGTGCCTGGAAATAGGGTTGGAACCTCTAAGCCGAGATAACCAAAGCAAAGGCCAACTTCTCTAAGCTAGGATATCGGAGATCCTCCTTCTTTCATACCCTGCTCATGTAGTATATGGGCAGCTACTTCTTCCCTTCTTCACAAACTAAGACGTAGCTCACTACCTCGCCCATGACCCCAAGATACAGGGACATATCTTCCCCTTCCTTCGGCCCTTGGAGCAGTGGGGCCTGAGTTAATTGCCTTTTCAAGTCCTGGAATGCCTCCTCACATTCTTTCGACCACTCGAACTTCTTTTCCCCTCTCAGTACATTGAATAAGGGAGAAGACTTTTCTCCTGCCCGAGATAGGAACCTGCCGATGTAACATCCCTTGGACAACTAGACCCCCTAGGAGTGGCTTTGTCATGACTAGGTAATGACAAAACCCTAGAAGCCCAAAATGACCAAGTGGACATAGGAATAAATGTGATTGGGATGAATGGTCTACAAATAGTAGATTCCTAAACCCTAGTTTAGGATGATTATGTGGCTTCACCATGACTCTAAGACTCCGCCATGACCTCACCAATCTGTTAAAAGGCCCTAACGCTCCACTTGAGTCAACCTAGGATGGTTAAGTTGACCCAGGATCATCATAGGCCTAAATAAGGCAAGGTTCCCTAACTAAGGGCATTGCACACTTAATGAGCCCAAACAACTGTACCAAGGTCATCCTTAACCTAAAGAGAGGTCAATGGGTAACCAAAGACCCATTGGGGTAAACCATAGAGCTTTAGTTGACCTAAGTCAACCCTGACCATAAATAGGTCCATCTAACCTACAAAGTGTCAGTTGACCTTCCCTTTGCCAAGTGGCCCCACCCATACTCTCCTAACCCTAGAGTGAGGTCAATGGATCACCAAGGACCCATTGGGGTCAACACTAGTGGCTCATTTGACCCAGGTCAACTCAAACCCCAAAGTGGTAAAAGTGCCCTTAATAAGGGTCAAGTTACCTTCAAGGTGCCAAGTCAACCCTACCCATCCCTACATAGACCCTAGGGGAGGCGAATGGGTCACAAATGACCCATTGAAGGCAACTCAAAAGGTCAAATTGACCTAGGTCAACCCTAGTCAAGGTTAGGTCAAACCTAGCTAGAATGGGCTAACCTAAGCTAAAGCCCTCTTCCCATTTGGGCTAACCTTATTTCTATGTAAAATATGGGTTAGTGGGCTGCCAATAGGCTGGAGTGGTCAGCAAGGTAAACCTTGATGACTATGAGAGAGAAACTCTAACTCCTCTTCAATGGAGGAGAGAGAAATGGTGAAAGAGAGCCATTCATGGCCAAGGAGGCCAAGGGCCATTCTTCATTGGCTGTTCCAACTCCCCATTCAATCCAGGAAGACCACGGGGCCAATTTGGTTGCTGTTCAAGGCCGGAATGGTGCTACCACACCATGGCCGAATTGTACCTTCAATGTCCATTAATGGTAATTGAATCCTTGGCCTCTCCCTTCCACCCTTTATGGTTAGATTCAACTCCTCTAAGGAAGAGGAGGAGTTTCCAGCCGTTTCCTAGCTAGATTGAGCCCACATTCATTCCCCACCGCCATGGACGAAATTCACCTTAAGGGGGCTTTAATGGCCACCACCAGCTAGACCCCTCCCCACCCCCATTTTATTATTTGAAAAGCATCATAGGACTCCAAGCATTTATTTCCACTCTTGCCCCGATGATCCCGAGCTATTTCACTGTGCAGTTGCAGAACTTCGGAGACTCCTCCACCACCAATGGCATCTTGGTGATCGACGCATCTCTAGGCCACAAACAAGGTCCTCCCCTTCCTCATTTTCTAATGGTAGATCATAGGAATTGTTATGGACAAGATTTGGGCTCAATTGAGATCGATCGGGAGAAGATTTCTCCTTGTTTTTTTGCAAAATAAAGCTTTTCGGAATCACCGGAATCCACCCCTCTGGCGGCTGTGCTGCCTCCTGGCGATAGCCACCACCTCGATGGTGGTGGCGGTGGCAGTGGCCGGCCTGGGAGGTGGCCGGGTGGCAGGCGGTGGTGGCTTGAAGTAGCTCCAGTAAGGGTCAATCCTACCCGTCGGCTGGAGAAAGAAGATGAGCAAGAGCCACTGGATCTTGCGTCAAGATTCGTGCAGGAGCATTATATTAACATTTCATTTTAATGATTTCTGTCACACTATTTCAAATACTTTGTAAATTAATTTACAAATACTTAGAGACTAAATCAGAGAAAGGGGTCAACATATAAATTGTATTCCTATGAGTCTACTTTAATTTAAAATTAATTTGAGTCAATTTGGACATTTGGTTTAACAAGGGCACCCATTTTTGTGGGGTCAATACCTAGGTTAGACAGAAACTAAAATGAGTTCCCCCACTTCATCCCTTGTCCGAATGACCTAAAATTTGGACAGGGAGTCACCCTAATCTATACTTAGTTGCTGCCCAGAAATGAGAGTTTTTGGGGACAAATTTCTTATAATTTTTTAAATTATTTAAATATCATAGGGTAATTTAATTAGAGGAAGAAATGACCACGAAACCCTCCCAAATTTTGTTGAGTGGTCCTTGGGGTCATCATGAGGATTTGTATAAATTTTCACCTCTTTTTGAGTTTATTTGAGTAGGAATTGAGCAAACCCTATCCTTGCCCTAATGAGGGGTATTTAGGTCAAAAGTACACTTTGAGTTTTAAGTGGTCAAACCACCTCAACAGAGGCTGATGTTTTGGCCACTAGTTTTTCATGACATTTAACACCCTCATATGGGTTATGGGGTAGTTTGGGGTAGGATTTCCTTAGGTCCCAAGTTCAAACCCTATGTTAGGACTTTGGGTTTTGAGAAGGGGATGGGGTCAAATGATCATGTATGGACTTCAACGTTGGTAGAGAGGATACTAGGGTATCTAAGTTCCTCTGGTAAAAATCTTAGAGGATTTGAAGATGGATAATCCCCTGAAAACCCTAACCCTAGTTTAGGTGTTTAATTTTACATGCAAGACTAACTTAACCAAACCTGAAAAAAACATGAAACTTGGGTAGTATGGTAATAAGTTAATTTCCAAGTCCCGATTAACCACAAGACATCATTTCTTCATCATGACGTAGCCCCCAAATGTGTGGCCCTTACTGCTAGAGTTGGTTATCACAATGGAAGATAGAGAGAGGCGTGAATTTGAGGAGAGGGATAGGGCTGTAACTTTAATAATAATTTGCTAAGGTTTGAGCGTAGAGATCGAT